>CM065179.1:0-600000 GCA_033026295.1 Channa striata
CATTCCTCTGTTCCTCTGCTGGTTACCAGTGCACTCACAGTTTGCCTTTCATCATCATCATCATCACTAACCCTGTATTTAAGGCCTTGCATTTAGTTTTGGGGTTGCTAGTGTGTCCTGGTTCGTTTTGGCACGTCTCCCTGATCTCGTTCAGCCTTTCCTGATCTCCAGCCCTTAATACTGGTCGTGAGTCTGTAGATAGTTTTGGCAGTTCAGGTTTCGTTATAGCCTAAGAGTCTCTGCTTGCGTTTATGCTGTTTGTGAGTTAACATTGTTAAAGCTTTTGAGAGTTTGTTAGAGCACAGGTCTGTGCCTTTAATTTCATACTGTTGTGAGTTAATATTGCTAAACCTTTGAGAGAGTTTTGTTTGAGCGCAGATCTGTGTGTTAAGCGTCATAGGATCTGTAGTTCGTGTGATAATTTATAACTGTATTTCATGTGCAAATAAACCTGTTGCACTCTCTGCGTGTCCCAGCTTCTGTTTTTGGGTCCAGTAGTCACAGTTTCTTTGGTTACAGTATCTAGTTACGGTAACCATTACAGTACACACTAGCCAAACATGGACCCAGCAGAAGTGTTACAGGCTCACGGGACCCTCTTGGGTGTCAATCACCAACGCACTGAGGAGAATGCACGTAGGCTAGAAGAGGTATCTTCCCGTTGTGACCAGGCACTTAGACTAGCTAGCTCTCCTGCTTCCTCAGAATTAATTATGGTGCCACCGGAACAGTTTTCTGGCGAGGCCACCAAGTGTGCCCCCTTTATTTCAGCGCTCAAGATATTTTTTGATCTCCAACCAAACAAGTTTGGTTCGGAGCAGCGCAAGGTTGCATACACCATTTCGTTACTCACGGGAAAGGCGCTGGAGTGGGGAGCGGCTGAGTGGGAGAAGGGGTCTGCATGCTGTCAAACGTTTGAGGCTTTTTCCGAAGAGTTGAAGTTCGTGTTTAACCCATTAGCCCCACGCAGAGTTGCGGCATCCCAGCTGTTTAAGTTAACTCAGGCCAATGGCTCAGTTACTGAATACGCCATTGACTTCCGTACGCTAGCTGCCTCAACAAGATGGACCGAGGACACACTTTTTGACAAGTTTTATGAGGGATTAGCAGATCGCGTAAAAGATGAAATGGCGGCACGTGAGCTGCCCTCTTCCCTTCAAAAGCTAATGGAATTGGCGACCGCTATTGACCAGCGAATTCTGGAACGACAGGCGGAGCGGCGGTCACAAGGAAGGACAGCTGGCCGAGACTACACTCACTCCTATCCCCCTGCCCTTCAACCGACTGCAGCTCAGAAGAGCCTCGGTGAGGAGCCCATGCAGGTGGGGCGGTCCAGGCTGTCCGCTAGGGAGCACCAACGCGCCTTGTTGGGGCCTTTGTCTCTACTGTGGGGAGCCAGGACATCTGGCACGCACGCGTGTCCGTTAAACGACAAGGCTCGTCAGCTGGGCGGGAGGCGCTGATGAGCCGTTCGGTCCACATAAGCTCCCAATCCAAACCCACCATCCCTGCGTTCCTCGTTGGTCCTGCCTCCTCCCAGAACTGTTCGGCTTTCGTGGACTCTGGTTCGGAGGCAAATTTTATGGATATGACGCTGGTTCGAGCTCTGGGACTGGGAATAGAGAGACTTCCCAAGGAGTTAAAGGTAAAGACACTAGACAACCGGATCTCACATTATATTACCTTTTGCACTGCACCAGTTAAAATGACTATCAGTGGCAACCATCATGAACAGTGTGTGTTTTACATTTATGACTGTGTGGATACTCCCCTCTTGCTGGGTTACCCCTGGCTGTCCAAACACAATCCTCACATTAACTGGTCCTCATGCAAGGTAATAGGGTGGAGCACTTACTGCCTAGCTAATTGTTTACGTGATGCCTGTGATCGCTCCCTAACACTAGTGAGAAGTCTAAGGATCCTATTGACGTGGTAAATGTGCCCAGCTGTTATCATGATTTAGCAGAGGTGTTCAGCAAGGCAAGGGCGACTTCGTTGCCTCCTCACGGGCCGTATGATTGTGCCATCGACCTACTACCAGGTACCACGCCCCCCCGGGGTCGTCTCTACTCCCTGTCAGAGCCAGAGAAGAAGGCCATGCAGGCATACATTGATGACTCTCTGAGAGCAGGTATTATCCGACCATCGTCATCCCCAGCAGGGGCAGGATTTTTCTTTGTTGGCAAGAAAGATGGGGGGCTGAGACCTTGCATTGACTATAGGGGTATTAATGCCATCACAGTTAAGAATAGATATCCCCTCCTCTTTTTGTCCTCAGCTTTGAATTATTGCAGGAGGCCACAATTTTTACCAAGCTGGATCTCCGCAATGCCTACCATTTGGTTCGAATAAGGGAGGGGGATGAATGGAAGACAGCTTTCAATACCCCCAATGGCCACTATGAGTACTTGGTAATGCCATTTGTCCTCACCAATGCTCCTGCCGTTTTCCAGGCACTGGTTAATGATGTTCTGAGAGATATGATAAATAAATTTATGTTTGTGTATCTAGACGACATTCTAATATATTCCAGGAACTTGGAGGAGCACAGGCAGCATGTTAGGGCAGTGTTAGTGCGTTTGCTAGAAAACCAGCTCTTTGCCAAAGCTGAGAAATGTGAGTTCCACACAACCCGAACCACATTTCTTGGACTTGTTCTAGCTCCTGGGAAAATTTCCATGGATAGCTGTAAAGTTAGAGCAGTTGTAGAATGGCCTGTCCCCCAGGACCGTAAGCAGCTGCAGCGATTTCTGGGGTTTGCTAACTTCTATCGTAGATTCATACGGAATTATAGCAAGGTAGCCGCCCCATTGCACGCCCTCACCTCTTCCAACAGACCTTTCCTGTGGACAGGGGAGGCAGGAAGGGCCTTCACTCGTCTCAAGAAGCTTTTCACTACTGCCCCCATCCTGACTTTACCTGACACCATAAACAGTTTATTCTGGAGGTTGACGCTTCCAACACTGGAGTGGGGGCGGTGCTTTCACAACGCGCTGAAAAGGATGGCAAGGTGCATCCCTGTGCATTCTTCTCACGACGCCTGACTGAGGCGGAGAGGAATTATGATGTGGGGAACCGGGGACTCCTAGCGATCAAACTGGCACTAGAAGAGTGGAGACATTGGTTGGAGGGGGCTGAGCAGCCGTTCTTGGTCTGGACTGACCACAGAAACTTGGAGTATATTCGCTCGGCTAAGCGCCTAAATGCGCGGCAGTCTCATTGGTCCCTTTTCTTCTCCAGATTTGACTTTGTTTTATCATATCGCCCGGGGGCCCAGAACACTAAACCTGACGCCTTATCCCGTCAGTTTGAGGTAGACAGAAAGGAACTATCTACACGCGACTCCCTAGAGGAAACAATCCTACCACCTGTCGTGTTGGGGGCCATACGATGGGACCTAGAACGGAGGGTAAGAGATTTCAAACCCTCCTATCCAATACCCACTGGTTTCCCTCCGGGGCGTTTGTTTGTTCCTGCCCCTCTCTGACCACAAGGTCTTAGGTGGGGCCATGACTCGAGGCTGGCCTGCCACCCTGGAACTACTAGGACCACGGCACTGATTGCACAGCGGTATTGGTGGCCAGCCATGAATGGGGATGTACGGCGCTACGTGGGTGCATGTAGGGTCTGTGCACGGAACAAGACGCCCCACCAAGCACCTGTTGGTTTCCTCCGTCCTCTGCCGGTTCCATCTCGTCCGTGGTCGCATATAAGTTTGGACTTCATCACTGGACTTCCCCCATCTGGTGGTAAGACAGTTATACTTGTGGTAGTTGATCGTTTCTCCAAATTAGTGCATGCTGTTCCCCTTGTTAAGCTACCTTCTGCCAAAGAAACTGCGGAGTTGTTGGTGCAGCATGTTTTTAGACTGCACGGTCTTCCGAGGACATACTTTGGACCGGGGACCTCAGTTCACGGCAGCTTTTTGGACCGAGTTCTGCAAGGCCTTGGGGCCTCTGTAAGTCTGTCGTCCGGTTCCACCCCAGACTAACGGCCAAACAGAAAGACTGAACCAGGAGATTGAAAGTATGTTGAGATGCATGTGTAGTAGTAACCCATCTACCTGGGCCCAGCAGTTGCCCTGGGTGGAGTACGCTCACAATTCACTGCCTTCATCTGCCCTAGGTTGCTGTTCATTCCAGGCAGCCTATGGCTACCAGCCACCTCTATTTCCTGCCCAGCAGGCTCAAGCAGCAGTCCCTTCTGTAGGTGCCTTCATCAAACGCTGCCGCTCCACCTGGCTCAAAGTAAGGTCATACCTACTGAGGGGGCAACAGAGGGCTGCTCACTACACCAATCTGAAGAGGTCCCCAGCTCCCCATTACAAGGTTGGTGACAGGGTGTGGCTGTCCACTAAGGACCTTCCCCTGAAGGTGCAGAAAAAGAAATTAGCTCCCCGCTTCATTGGCCCGTTCGAGATCTGCAAGGTGATTAACCTGGTTGCAGTCAAGTTAAGGTTGCCCGGCAGTATCTGGTCCATCCAGTCTTCCATGTTTCTCGTGTTAAGCCAGTAAAGGAGTCGCTGCTCTCGCCTCCCCCGACCTTCCCCACCTGCCCGCATTATTGATGGAGGTCCAGTCTACACAGTCAACCGTATACTCCAGTCCAGACGCCGTGGGAAAGGTCTGCAGTACCTGGTGGACTGGAAAGGGTATGGACCTGAAGAGCGCAGTTGGGTGCCCGCCCGGTTCATCTTGGACCCCTCCCTCATTGCAGACTTCCATCGCCGGCATCCTGATCAGCCTTCAAGGGTCGCCAGGGGGCGACCTAGAGGGGGGGGTCCTGTTATAAGTTAGGTGCTTTTTGTCCCTGTTTAGTTGTTCACTGCTCTTAACTTGTATATTGGCATTCATTTCTCTGTTTTGTGTGTGTCCCTGCAGCATTCCTCTGTTCCTCTGCTGGTTACCAGTGCACTCACAGTTTGCCTTTCATCATCATCATCATCACTAACCCTGTATTTAAGGCCTTGCACTTAGTTTTGGGGTTGCTAGTGTGTCCTGGTTCGTTCTGGCACGTCTCCCTGATCTCGTTCAGCCTTTCCTGATCTCCAGCCCTTAATACTGGTCGTGAGTCTGTAGATAGTTTTGGCAGTTCAGGTTTCGTTATAGCCTAAGAGTCTCTGCTTGCGTTTATGCTGTTTGTTAGTTAACATTGTTAAAGCTTTTGAGAGTTTGTTAGAGCACAGGTCTGTGCCTTTAGGTTCATACTGTTGTGAGTTAATATTGCTAAACCTTTGAGAGAGTTTTGTTTGAGCGCAGATCTGTGTGTTAAGCGTCATAGGATCTGTATTTCGTGTGATAATTTATAACTGTATTTCATGTGCAAATAAACCTGTTGCACTCTCTGCGTGTCTCAGCTTCTGCTTTTGGGTCCAGTAGTTACAGTTTCTTTGGTTACAGTATCTAGTTACGGTAACCATTACAGGTGAATAGACATATTGTGATTAAACCGGCAGATAAAGGGAGCGCAGTAGTGATTCTGGATCGGGACCAATATGTCTTTGAGGTCCTGCGGCAATTAAACGACAGCACATATTACAAACCATTGACAGAGCCCATTTATTTGCGGACTATTCCAGCAGTTCATTCTATTTTAGATACGCTAAAGCAGAAAAAATGTATTCATGCAAAACAAGTGCAATATCTAAAAGGAGACACGACCCCTAGAGAGTGTAGATTTTACATCTTACCCAAAATCCATAAGGATCCAGCCAAATGGACCGTGCCACATCGGATACCCCCCGGGAGGCCAATTGTCTCGGACTGTGGGTCGGAGACATATCACACGGCTGAGTATATAGATTATTTTCTCTATCCATTGTCTATCCTGCATCCCTCATATGTAAAAGACACATACCACTTTATTGATATAGTTAAAAATTCCCCAGGGCTCTATGTTCTTTAGCTTGGATGTGGACAGTTTGTATACAAACATAGATATTAACACAGGATTAGCGTCAGTCAAAAAAATCTTTGATAAGTATCCAGACCCTAGAAGACCAGATAAAGAGCTTTTACAGTTACTGGAGATTAATCTCACAAGGAATGATTTTTTTTAATGGGGAATACTATTTACAAATTAAGGGAACAGCAATGGGAAAAAGGTTTGCCCCGGCCTATGCGAATATTTTTATGGCAAACTGGGAGGAGGAAGCTCTGATTAAATGCTGTAAGCAACCGCTTCATTATTTAAGGTATTTAGATGACATCTGGGGTATTTGGTGCCATTCAGAGGAGGATTTTGAAGCTTTTATGGGGGCTTTAAATGGTCATGATCCTTCCATCACGCTGAAGCATACAACAAACTACCACTCTATTGATTTCCTGGATACCACAGTCTACAAAGGACAATTGTTTGAGACGAGTGGTAAGTTGGATGTTAAAGTGTTTTTTAAGGACACAGACACCCACGCTTTATTATTTAAAAGCAGCTTCCATCCACAGCACACATTTAGAGGATTGGTGAAATATCAGCTATTGCGATTTTATAGGATCTATACACCAACAAATGATTTTTGGGAGGCAGTTCGTATCTTGTTTGGGGCCCTGAGGAAAAGATCTATTCCAGATCTTTTTTGAGACGATGTCTCACTACTTTTAAGGATAGAAAAATTAGAACCAATAAACACATTATCCCCTTAATCACAAAATATTCATCTATGAGTCTAATCCTTAACAGGAAATTGAAAGCTAATTTTGAAACCTTCATAGGGAATACAGGGATTTTGGCAAACTGTGAGATCGTTTCAGCATACACAAAACATAAGAATCTAAGAGATTACCTGGTCAGGGCAAGATTACAGCCTCTGCACCGACCCAGGTCTGTGTGTAAACTGGACTCATTTTCCGTTCTGAAATATGTAAAAAATAGATCAAACAATTCGATTTACAGGATAGACCAACAATTCACGCCACAAACCAGGAATTGTGTATACATTGTTTTTTGTATAAAATGTGGAATGCAATATATAGGAGAAACAAAGAATACAATTTGAATGAGAATGTGGCAACACAGATTTAACATCAACCATAAAAAGAAAATGAATACTCCACTAGTTAAACATTTTATCTTGCATGGTTTACAGGCGCTTAGAGGGGCTGGTATACAGAGTAACGTATCTTGGACTGACCAACAAAGGAAGGCGTATGAAAGACGATGGATATATAGATTACAATCGTTAGAACCACTGGGAATGAATATCAGATGGTAAGATTAATTGGCAATAAATCAATAAATATTACTTACAAAGGTCGGGTGGAAATAATGGTACTGTTGGTGCACGGGATATGAGGGACATAAACATATTTTGATTTTACAATCTCCATGCCTGTGGTTGGTCTTTTATTGTTTATTATTGATTATTGATTATTTAATATTTATCCTGTATTATTTATTATTCATTGTTTTTGTTGGTATTACTTTTTGTAATAATTTGAGATAATAACAATATCATTGGAACAACCTAATCCTAAACAATGCCTGAAAATTCATTCAAAAAATTGAAAGTATGAAACAATAAATAAGAACAACACAGTAGCAGAGAACCAGAGTGGCATGTGTCGGCCCGTGCCATGCCTTTGACTCTCCACTCCAAACCCCAGAGTTGACGGACGAAGCGGGGAGAGTCATCGAGATAAATTCATTTTCCCTAACCTCTAAGATCTAGCAGAACTAGTATAGATTTGGTGACTTTAATCAGTGCCATTTCTGTGCTATGATGAACTCTAAATCCTGACTGAAATTCTTCAAACAAGTTGTTTCTGCGCAGGTGGTCACATAATTGCTTTGCAACTACTTTTTCAACTATTTTGGATATTGGTCTGTAATTGGCTAAGACACCTGGATCCAGACAAAGTCTTTTAAGTAGAGGTTTGATTACAATTACCTTATAGGCTTTGGTACATATCCTGTTTGTAAAGATAGATTAATGATATCTAATACAAACGTGTCTAATAAGGGTAGAGCATCTTTGAGCAGTCTAACTGGAATAGGGCCTAGCAGACATGTTGTTGGTTTAGATGCCATAATAGTTGAAGTTAACTCAGCAAGGTCTACGGACACAAAGCAGTCTAAAAGGGACTGAGGACTTCCTGATGATTCTAATGTTGTATTTGTGGGGAGGGTCTGGTAAATGTTATTTCTAATAGCTATGATTTTGTTTGTGAAGAAGGTCATGAAGTCATTGCTACATAGCGTTGAGGGAATATTAGTTTCAACTGAACTATGGCTCTTAGTCAGCCTGGCTACAGTGCTGAAAAGAAACCGGGGGTTGTTCTTGTTTTCCTCTATTAGTGATGAATAATAAGCTGTTGTGGCTTTACAGAGTGCTAATTTGTATAAGTATAAACTCTTTTTCCAGGCTAAGCGTGATTCTTGTGAATGAGTGGAACGCCACTTCCTTTCTAGTCTTCGTGACGCCTAATTTAAATTGCGGGTTTGCGGGCTATACCATGGAGATCGCCTGTTCAGAATTACTGCCTTCTTTTTTAGAGGGGCAATACTATCAAGTATGGAACAAGATGCTGCATAATTATCAGTAAGGTAATCAACTTGTACAGGAGTACAGTTAATGAGGCTACTCTCAGTTATATCGGTACGTGTTGAAGGAAATGATGAAGGGATCATTTCCATAAATTTGTTCACAGTGTTTTCAGATAAACACCTACTGAAGCAAAACTTTTTTCTAGCTGCTGTATAGTCCAATAAACTAAATTCAAATGTTATTAGGAAATGGTCAGAGAGAACAGAATTATGGGGGAATACTGTTAGTTTATCAATTTCAATACCGTATGCAAGGACAAGGTCTAGGGTGTGACTAAAACAGTGAGTGGGTTTATTTACATTTTGAGAGAAACCAATTGAATCTAATAATGAAGTAAATGCCGTGTTGAGGGAGTTACTGTCAGCATCTACATGAATGTTAAAATCGCCCACTATGACGACTTTATCTGCACTAAGCAGGCTAGAAAATCAGAGAATTCAGTCAAAAATTCAGAATAAGGGACTGGAGGACGATACACAATAACAAATAGGAGGGAATTTTGAGTTTTCAAAATTGTGTGTGAAAGTCTCAGAGTAAGACTCTCAAATGAGTTATAACTATGTTTAGGTCTAGGGTTTATTGGTAAGCTCGAGTGGTAGATTGCTGCTACTCCTCCACCTCGGCCTGAGCTTCTAGGAACATGATAGTTAATATGACTTGGGGGGGTCGACTCATGTAAACTAACATATTCTTCCTTCTGCAATGTGCAGAGAAGATGGAGGGAGTATTTTGAGGAGTTGATGAATGAGGAAAATGACAGGGAAAGAAGGGAGGAAGATGTGGATGTTGTGGAGCAGGAAATAGGAGAGATTAGAAAGGATGAGGTGAGGAAGGCTCTGAAAAGGATGAAGAGCGGAAAGGCTGTTGGCCCTGATGACATACCTGTGGAGGTGTGGAAGTGTCTAGGAGAGACAGCAGTGAAGTTTCTGACAGGTCTGTTTAACAGGATTTTAGAGAGTGAGAAGATGCCTGAGGAATGGAGGAGAAGCATTCTGGTGCCGATCTTTAAGAACAAGGGTGACACGCAGAACTGTAGCAACTACAGAGGGATAAAGCTGATGAGCCACACAATGAAGCTGTGGGAAAGAGTAGTGGAAGCCAGGCTTAGGAAGGAGGTGGAGATCTGTGAGCAGCAGTATGGTTTCATGCCCGTAAGAGCACCACTGACGCCATTTTCGCTTTGAGGTTGTTGATGGAAAAGTACAGAGATGGTCAGAAGGAGCTGCATTGTGTGTTTGTGGATTTAGAGAAGGCGTATGACAGGGTGCCGAGGGAGGAGCTGTGGTACTGTATGAGGATGTCGGGGGTGGCAGAGAAGTACGTCAGAGTAGTTCAGGACATGTATGAGAGGAGCATGACGGTGGTGAGATGTGCCGTGGTCAGACAGAGGAGTTCAAGGTGGAGGTGGGACTACACCAAGGATCGGCTTTGAGTCCCTTCTTGTTTGCTATGCTGATGGACAGGTTGACAGACGAGGTCAGACAGAAATCTCCCTGGACAATGATGTTTGCAGATGACATTGTGATTTGCAGTGAGAGTAGAGAGCAGGTGGAGGAACAGCTGGAGAGGTGGAGGTTTGCTCTGGAAAGAAGAGGTATGAAAGTCAGTCGTAGTAAGACAGAATACATGTGTGTAAACGAGAGGGATCCAGGTAGAAGTGTGAGGTTACAGGGGCTGAGGTGAAGAAGGTGCAGGAGTTTAAGTACTTGGGGTCATCAGTTCAGTGTGATGGGGAGTGTGGAAAAGAAGTGAAGAGGCGAGTGCAGGCAGGTTGGAATGGGTGGAGGAAAGTGTCAGGAGTGTTGTGTGACAGAAGAGTGTCAGCAAGACTCAAAGGAAAGGTGTACAGGACAGTGGTGACCAGCTCTGCTCTATGGGTTAGAGACAGTAGCAGTGAGAAAGAGACAAGAGGCAGAGATGGAAGCAGCAGAGATGAAGATGTTGAGGTTCTCCTTAGGAGTGACAAGGTTGGACAGAATTAGGAACGAGTTCATCAGAGGGACAGCGCACGTTGCCTGTGTTAGCAACAAAGTCAGAGAGGCCAGATTGAGATGGTTTGGACATGTGCAGAGGAGGGATAGTGATTATATTGGTAGAAGGATGTTGGAGATGGAGCTGCCAGGCAAGAGGGCGAGAGGACGACCAAGGAGTAGATATATGGACGTCCTAACAGAGGACATGAGGTTAGCTGGTGTCAGAGTGGAAGATGCCCAGGATAGAGTAAAGTGGAAAAGGATGATTCGCTGTGGCGACCCCTAATGGGAAAAGCCGAAAGAGTAGTAGTAGTAGATTCTTCCTTCTGCAACCAGGTTTCAGTGAGACAAAATAAATCGAATTGATGATCGCTTATCAAGTCATTTACTAACAGAGATTTAGATGAGAGAGATCTGATATTTAATAATCCACATTTAATTGTTTTAGTTTTTTGTTCAGTAAGAGGAGCAGTCCTGATTTTTATTAAGTTATTATGATTAACTCCTCTTGTGATCATTTTTAGTTTGTAAAATTTAGTTAATCGGGAAACAGACACACTTTCTATAGGAATGTGGGAGTTGTGGGGGGGTAACGGCGGTAAGGATACTGCAGAGAGGCGTGTAGGACTGGATCTCTGCGTCCTAGGCTCAACTCTGGATTGTCAATCTTTGGTTGTCTAATAAAATCAGCCATATTTTTTGATAAGACAGAGGCACCATCCAAAGTAGGATGGATGCCGTCTCTCTAATAAGCCTAGGTTTTCCCCAAAAACTTTTCCAATTGTCTATGTAGCCCACATCGTTTGCTGGACACCACCTAGACAGCCAGCAGTTGAATGACGACATGCGGCTATACATGTCGTCACTGATCAGATTTGGCAGGGGTCCAGAGAAAACTACGGAGTCCGACATTGTCTTTGCAAAGTTACACACCGATTCAATATTCGTTTTAGTGACCTCCGATTTGCGTAATCGTTCGTCATTTGTTCCTGCATGAATAATAATCTTACGGTATCTACGTTTATCCTTAGACAGGAGTTTCAAATAGGATTCGATGTTGCCCACTCTGGCCCCAGGGTAACATTGGACTATGGCCGCTGGCGTCTCTAAGTTCACGTTTCTGACTATGGAGTCGCCAATTACCAGAGTTTGTTCCTCAGCGGGTGTGTCGCTGAGTGGGGAAAATCGATTAGAAACGTGAACCGGCTGGTGATGAACCTTGGGCGTCTGTTTAGCATTACATCGCTTGCGAACCATGACCCAGCCGGCCTGGCTTCCCGGCTGCTCGGGTACTGCTGGGGAACAGCTAACAGTGGCTAAGCTAACACTGGCTATGCTAGGTTGGTCCGCACCAGCTACCGGGGCCTGGCTTGTTGGATTGGCCTGGATTGTTTGTCATGGTGCGGAGCCGAGCTTCCAATTCAGAGAGCCTCGCCTCCAAAGCTGCATAACCTCACATTTATTACAAGTATCGTTATCACTAAAGGAGGCCGAGGAAAAACTACACACGTGGCACAGTGAGCAAGTCAGAGGTGAGACAGAAGGAGACGGAGAAGCCATTGCTAGGTGCTAGGCTAACGAAGCTAGATCGATTGGGTATAGTTAGCGTTAGCTAGTTTGTTAAATTATTTCAGGAGAGAAGGTGTTTGTGTAAACAAATCTTATGCCCCAAGTGATAGTTTACACCTGTCTTTTATTGATAAGGTTGTGTGTTTAATGCTGTTATAGCTTGGGAGAAAAAGTCGTGGTTGTAGAGAGAGAAAAGCAGGGGACTCAGAACACAACCTTGAGATGATCTGATATTCTGAGTGAAGCTCAGGATCCAGGAGCATAATGAGTATAGAGACACCATTCCCAGGTGTCTCTATATTTATCTCTGTGCACTTCCAGTACTCGAGTGGACACGAGGCCAGTATGGCCACAAATGTGTGCTGCACAGACTGTGCTTTTTATGTGGACACACAATAACAATCAAATAACAACCTACGCATAAGAACCTTGTTCCATGGTAGTACTACTAGTATAAATACACACCTTTGTTTCTTTGGGATAACATGTCTAAATCTTGGATTGGTTATGAAAAATGTAAAAGTTTTAGAGTTATTACAAATGCTATAATAAAAAAAAAACTAATTTTAAATTGTTGTAAATGATGTATTTTGGGGCTCCCATACAAAATTATAAAATGTGTTTTAGTACAGACCAAATGTGGAAAAACTATTGCACCCATTTTAAGCTGGCTGAATTTTGTGCATGTTGTCTTTGGCTTTTATGTGGAATCAAACAATTTGTGAGTGCTGACTTTCAAAGGAAATTGTAATTAGGTAGTGTATTTGCACACGAGGGTATAAGGTTGTCTGTATTGGAAAAAATGTGTAAATCAAGTATTATTTGGAGGACGTGCTTCAAAAAACTGCATACAGAATACCATCAGTGCTGTTTGGGCCTCAGTATCAACGTGTTTAAACACTTAATACTGAAGTTTGTGTTAGTCTTTCTAATTATTTCACTGAAGGATAAGTCACCTACTGTAACTACGGTGTTCAAAAAGCAACACAATTGATGAAGTGGGGATTCATTCTGATTAATAGTAATGTTTCTGTATCAACTCAACTGTGTATAGTGAAGCATAACCCATTCCTGTTTGAATCTCATAAGATCCAGAATAAATCCTATGCAACAACATGCAGTAAGCTCTTAGGACACCATTAGCAGTAGTACTTTGTGTGTTTCCAAAAAGGTGGTGAAAATGTAAAAATTACCGATGCCCCACTTCCTCTTTTCTCGTCGCCTGGGACCAGCTTCAGGGGGAGTGCCAGATCTTTACTCTCAGGGTGAATCAGATGGGCTGTACATTATACAACATGACAACTGCAGTAAACATGAACACGTTCTAAACAATATATTCTGTGTACTGCCTACTTGCTACTGAGGTTGATGGAACCATCTATTCTACTCGAGATGCTTTTATTCCAGATGCAGAATGTGTGGACTATGCTAGGTGTAAAGGATCTTTGTTTAAATGTTCAACTAAACATGTAAACTACTTCGGTCAAACTTGCCATCATAAATTATCTGTTTACAAAATAGATTATGATACTAAAAATTACTTTTATATGAAAAACTAACACCACTTGTGGACTCATTGTTCAGCACCTTAAATACTATACACTCTAGACCACATAATGCAATAATAAATTGATGTCATTTTTGATACTGGACTTGGAGACAGCTTAAATGCACCTATGCATTAATAATTTGTTATTTATTTATGAAAACTTGCTGTGAAAATGAAACTCGACTGTGCCTTTGTTTGTTCACTAATCACGCAAAAGTTAAAATATGACCATTTAATAGTTGTATATAGTATAGATGTAACAAGATTGAAAGACAATACAAAAATGTAGATTTTCTTCCCTAGTGGTGAGGCTTGTTCTTATAAATATGATGAGTGAGGGGTCATTCGTAAGATAAACTTTATTGATCCCACAGTGGGGAAATTCTTGTTTCAGCAGCCATAGACAAAGAACAAAGAATCTACACAGATACACAATATAAATTTTAGCATTTATAGAATCAATTTTCTGAATTAAAGTTTGGTTTATTTATGTTTACATATGTCAGAGACAGAAATTGAAAAGACCGTTGAATTCCTTTTGTTTTCATCATATCTCTGGGCTGCCCATGTAGTTGATTGGAAACGTGGCCACTAGTTGGTAGCATTTCCCTTTGTATTTTATTCACAAGTAGAGATTTGACACACATCTGTCCTTGATGTAAAGAACGTTCACGTTCTCAAATTTCCAAAAATCTCTTTACAGTTTGATTTCCATGGGACTCAATTACATGTTTTAGACAGTATTTTTGATAATTATCTCACTGGTGGTAAATAAATAATATTAAATGTATTTTTTAATACGAATTAGTGGTTGGTTGTGGGTGAGGGGAGGGCGAGCAGAGAGGGAGGCAGGTAGCAGACTCTGAGCTCCTCCTGCAGAGACCCACGGTCGCCGTCTATTCCAATGAAAACAGGTGGGACTCCCCCAGATCCTCCAATCACACCCTCCCTTACATGTGAGGGGGGAGGGGGGAGTCCGGGACAGGAGGCAGCACCCAACTTCCACACTCTCCAGTCGAAAAGTCGGGCGAGCACATCTGTCCCCGCATGTGGCTTCTTCCGCTGGCCTGCGTGTGTTTGTGGAGCGGCCACGCCAACAGAGCAGCAGTTCGCCGGAGCTCAGGTGAAGGACTTTCCGCCTCCTGGACGGCGGCTGAGGGTGGTGTAGCAGCCCTGCGAAGGAGAACATGTACTGAGCGGATCTGGACGTGTTTTTTCCCACGGATTACTCCGTGTTTTCCGTTGATATTGTCTTGGTTGTGGTGAATATCTGAGAAAATGCCTGGAAAAACCAAGTATAACCTTGTCGACGATGGACACGACTTGCGGATTCCGCTGCATAACGAGGAAGCGTTCCAGCATGGGATCAACTTCGAGGCAAAGGTAAAGTCGGCAACTTTGGGACGGGGTAGGAAAGGTAACGTTAGCCGTCACCGCCTCTTCCTAATGTTACGCGTTTCCAGGGTTTTCTTCGTTAGCCAGCTAGCGTCCCAACACAAAAAGCTTCGTCGTTACACCAACTAGTAAGACACCATCTTCCAAAGCAGTCGGACCAAAGGACGGACGGTGTTCACTTTTAGTGATCAAATCCTTGTTAACCCGGAGATGTGGCTAGCTAGTTAAGTAAGCTAACTAGCGTCAGTTGACAGCTTGAAGTTGCAGTTAACCATTGCATTCAGTGGCCACTTTGCCTGTTTCAATTAATAAAATAAACCTTAATTTTCATTAATGTGCTGTACCTGTTGTATTTTACCTTCCCGACACCAGTACATCGGCAGTCTGGATGTGGCGCGTCCGAGCAGCCGAGTGGAGATCGTAGCCGCAATGAGAAGAATTCGGGTGAGTGGACGCTCTACAGAAATCCGTTTACAATCCAGAACATTGTAATTTTTTTCGTTCATCAGCAGCGGGGAATAACTGGTTGAAAACTACTTCAGCTATTTTCTTACTACCTGCGGTCCACTGCTGTATTCGGTGTACGTATGGTTAATTTACCAACTTGTTCAAATGGCTCCAGTGAAGTGAAGCTGAGTAACCATAGGGATGTGAGCCAAACAAAACGTTACTGAGACGCGTTTGGTTTGTCTTTGACTGTCCGTGTCATTCTCTTTTTCTACTTGAAAACGATGCCTGTATTGTTTTGTGGATTTTGCACACTTACCCATATAGAGACAATTGGTAATTTAAAATGGGATGTATATGCAACAGTTAATTATTTGAAGTATGATTTTGCCACATCAAAAACTGAATGCATGACAAATCACCAGGCTGAGGAGTGAAAGAATGCAAAACTGATCATTAAAAACACTGACCAGAAGTGTTACCATGTAGATATTGTGACTGTAATAAAAGAGCATGTGGAAGTTTAGTGCAGCTTGGCAGGCCATGTGCTACATCTCTGTTTTGAAGATTCCTTTGAAGAAATGCAGCAGAGCGTGATCTCTCAACCCGGTCCCCCTTTTTCTGCTGTGCATACCTGAGATTTACAACTTTTTCAGCTCCAGAAAGTAGATTTGTCCTTAATCAGTTGGTCTGCCAGCTTGGCAGCAGTTAAGCAAGATGCTATAGGTTGCATTAAGTATTTGAGGACCATGTTGATGAAGTCCTAACTGAACTTGCTTAATCTTTAAAAACATTTGTACAAGTACACATACTTATTTGAAAAGACCTTAAATGTGACTATTTTAAAGAAATGTGAGAGTTAAACACAATGTTGAACAGCGAGACAAAATAAAGCTTATAGTAGAAGAATATAAGCTTTATTGGTCATCACTCAATACATATACATACACACATAGAAAGTGAAACTCTTTCTCTGCATTTAAACCATACCTCCTAGAGGGAGCATTGGGCAGCCACAGGGGCACCTGCGGATTTAGTGCTGACTATCTTGCTCACGGACACACCTGGTGTGTGGGCTGGGATTCGATTCTAGAGTCTTCTGCAACCCAGCCGGATTGTTCCACTCATTAAGTTACGAGACCACGATAAAAAATGAATGCACCATCAGTTTAGCTTTTGCTAACTTTTTTCAAATGGCATTTATTTATTTCAGTGTGGACTAGGAATGACAGTAGCTGGCAGAGTACAATTTATATCTGTATTTTGTTATTTGCCGAAGATAAGTCAAGCTGAGCGCCCATTCTTGACTACTTGAAGGTAAAGTGAATACCCAAATTGTCTAATTGCCCTTTTCAGCAAAGTGAACTCTGCAATAAAGTGGATCTCCCAGTGTGCTGCCATGGCAGCTGTTGGCAGTAAGATAGGCTTTTGGCTGGCTGCTACAGTGTGAAAATGGTTTGACACTGGCTTGACAACACAATGGAGTGAAACCATAGGTATCTAACTTGGAAAGGAACCCATGAGACTGCTGGAATATCTGTGAAGGCATACAGAAAGCTTTGACAAAAGACCTTATTTTAGAAAGTTATTGGCTGCTCCACGTCATGGTTGTTTTCGTATATAAACACAATTAGTTTTGTTAAGTTTCCTGCTTTCTGATGCCACCTTTTTTACTGAATTCCCCTCTGTTGAATTAATGTGTGAACTATATTATACACAGAGAAGAGAAATTTTAATCTGTGATCGTTCAAGGAAAGACTCGAAAGCCTCTCCATACATGAGCATGTTTTGGGATTGGATATAAACTTTTAGAAAAGCTGTTTGTTCTAGTTGTCTTGTAATCTTGGAAGAATTTAATATAACTACAAATACATCTTCACTTAAAAAGTCAATCACCACGTCCTTTGGCTGCATCAAGCACAGTCTCTCCTTAAAGAATGTCTGCAAAGTAAAGTAAGGACAGACTTCTAGCTTATTGTTTGCTCTCATACAGAAGCCTTTTAAGTTTTGAAGGCTTAGTTAAAATTATCCTCCCTACAGTGTCTGGTCTTTCCTGAGATTTAAATCAGCCGAGCTCAGCCCGTCTTTCTGCAGAATCACTTAGCAGTCTGCTATGCTGGTTGCTGGGCAACCAGTTGATGTATGGTGTCATTGTTCATTGTGTGCATGACTCACCTGTAAGCCAGTAGCTGATAAGAAACTAATGACATGGCAAACAAGGAAATGGAGACATACAGTGGAGTTAAACGTCTTTCACTTCAGGATATGGTGTTTGTTCCTCTCTGTCTGTGCACGCTCTGATACTGAAACACACACTTTGTGTTAGTGATATTCCTAAATTATTACTTAGTTTCCTGAAAATAAAGTGTGGAAAAAAATCTTTATTAAAAATGAAAGAGTTTACTTTTACTTTGTGAAACTATTGTGTAGCAGAAATATAATTCCTTATATATTTTTTTTTCTCCAGAATTTTGAGTGTATTGTTACTTTTTCACTTTAGGCTTGCGGCTCACTTTTAATTACAGCTTATTCTGTTATTGGTCTTCTTTGCGATTACATAAATAAATAAAAATTAAACAAACATTTAGAAGAACTGTAGAGTCTTCGATTTCTGCCTGATAAATGACATTTAAAAATGAAGATTGATTTTGAAAAGGATTAATTGTGTTTATGTACACAAGTGATAATTAGAAGCTAGTTTTGTTGATTTCTGTTATTTGGTTATGAAATATGTGGAGATAACCCAAAAAACAATCTGACGGACTGAAAGAACTTAACCACCTCCACACAGCTGTATTTTGTTGCTTTTTCTTTTTCAATTCACTCTCAAAATGAGCATGCTGTCTTTTATAATGGTCCTTATAAATTTCAATAATTATTACCATCATCTGCCCTGGTAGCATCTTATCCGGTTAAAAGAAGAGCAGACCTTTACTTTTAATTAAAGGGATTAAATTTTCATTTATCTGCCTTTATTGGGTTAAATGCCTACAGGAAGATTGAGCTGCATGGGATGACAACATTAGAAGTGTCTGAGGAGACTGAAAGACAATAGCAGTGGTGCATAAAAAGTGGATGAAGAGCGAAATAGAAGTCCTTTTTCCAATGCTTTAGCGGCTAGGCTCATCGCTGTATGTCAGGACCTATTAACACGACAGTTATCGTGCATCTTTTTAACACCAGTTATTGGCGGCAGTTTGATCATACAGTGTGTTAGCATCTTGGTGCATCATTAAAGAGGCAGAAAATGAATATTGTGTTTGTGGATAGTTCTTCTTTGGGTGGGTGGTAGCTATGATCAGTGTAGTGCTGCCTAGCATCATGTTGTGTGGTGCACCTGAAACAGCCATATGACCCTTCACATGTAGTTTATAATTATGGCTCTGGTAATAATCTGCATGCCTATCTACATGCAGAGCCTAATCTTACCCACACACCGCATGCACAGCAGTGATATGAGACAACCCTATAATCATAATGTGTAATATTTTAGTTTAAAATATTTTTAAAATATTGATTAGATTAGATTAGATTAGATTCAACTTTATTGTCATTACACATGTACAAGTACAAGGCAACGAAATGCAGTTTATGTCTAACCAGAAGTGCAATAAGCAGCAAGTGCAGGATATAGGTTATAAATTACCTTGAGAAAATATGTACACAAGAAATTATGGATCATATTTACAGATGCTATGAACATACTATACAGGTTGTTGTTAACCTGTATACCTGCAATTGTAACAGAACTGTAACTACATTTTAGCAAAGGCAGTGGATTAAAAATTTTTCAAAAATGGTTAATTGTTAGTTACAAAACCCTCTGCTGAAAAGTGTGATGGTAATAAGTACTGAAAATGTAACAGTTGCTACATGCACTTTCTGCACTGGGCCACCTCAACTTTTAAAAAGGTTGTACTGAAACTGTGGTTCTGCTCTCTGTCTCCTCTGAACAATATACGAGTGTTTTATTTATTTTTGCTTCAGGTTTGAGTAACATAACAATTTAACATGACAGGGATGAGATGACAAAAGTGAGAGAAAAAAAGGTGAACCTTCAGGTTGAACTTGGTTATTATATTTTTGTATTTTTTATTAGACATAAAGGAATTAAATAGATTGGATTAGAATCTGCTGTAAAATATCAGTTATTGTAAAATGCTAAAAAAATGTTCAGTTCAATTTAACTTCATTTATATAACGCCCTACACATAATAAAGTCAAGACTATACAGACATTTAGAGAAAACCCAACAAATCCCCCCATAGCATCTGTAGGCAACAGTGGAGAGGAAAAACTCTACTCATCAAAAGTCCTATTGTGCACTTAATGGTGAGGTTTATGACAACATTAATTCCATTATAGGTGCATTTTGTTAAAGCTGTATTACAGCAGTTGTAGGTGTAGAAGAAAACCAGGGCATTTCTGATCAGGTTCCACATAGTTTATAGAGATCAGGTTGTCACATTGTTGTTCTATGAACTAAATGTGTAATGTACTCTCCATAGCCATGCATAATATGTGGTTGTAACTGTGTTGAATACATTAAATAGAATTTTGTTTCACCTATTGTTGGAGTGCTTGTCATCGTACAACAGAACCCCTTTTGAAAAACACCCTATGAGAAACAGGCTTAATCAGCTTTTGACTCATAATTGTAGGCAGTCAGTGTCCACCAATTCTTTCTGCATGACATCTTACTGAGACATGACAGGAAATAGCACTGCACAGCTTTATAATTTGTGACATTTCAAAACAGAAAAATAGATGAAGCATTGTTATTTTACAATATTATGGTGGGTAATAGATGAGAGTGGGCAACATAAAGTGAGAAGCAACAGAAGTTAGAAGAAATACAGAAATTTGAGTAAGGTAAAGTAACCATTAATAGGGAAAATGAGCTGTAGTTTTAATGATTGTCTTATTATCCCTTTTAATTACAGGCTCCCACAGTTTACTTGGCTCGTTTTAATTGACATTAGCAAGATTTAGAAGCTCTGCCTCCTTATACATTATCCAGCTGAATAAGTGTGCTTCTCAGTGTGTATAAGTGCCTTGCGCTGACTTTGTTGTAAATTGGTACTATATGAATAAAGTTGAATTGAAAACTTTAAATGTAAAGAGACCTCTGAATACTTTTATAAGTTATCTAATTTCTCCCTCACTGCAGCAAAAGTGGAGTTGAACACATCTCAGGTCAGGCCACAGAGCCTTGTCTGCTGCATCGTTCTGTGCCTTGCATCTGCCTCACACCGTCCTCCTTTTTTTATTTCATATTTGAATTATAACCATTAGATGTCTTCAAGTAGAGCAGTATAAACCTCCCAAACTGCTGAATAGTTTTTGCTCTTGGCTGTGAAGCTCCCATTTTATTTGAATCATGCCTTTTGCAAAACTAGACAGGTTATTTGTTCTGTGAATTGAATCCTGTCTTCCACCCTCTCAACAGGGGCACCGTGTGTCATGTCAGGTTGCCTCTCTCTTCCACATACTGTTTTCCTTGAACAATCTGTAATGCCCATCACCTTGCCCTGCCCTTCATCAGAGGCCAAGTGAAACTTTGCTGATTTGTGGGCTCTTTTCTCAGATACAGTGGGGCCTTTGTCAGCCCCTGCTGTAAGTAATGGAGACACCAACTTAATTTTATTCATCCTTTCTTATAATTAATGAATGCTGTGCCACTAGAGTATATTTTGTCTGGCAGATTTTTTTATCACTTTTTTTATCCTGAGCACATAAAAAAAATAAATAAATATGAGTATCCAAGAACTATATCTACCCACTGTTTCCTGCTGTAGGAGAAGGAATTGTGCTGCTGGTAATTTCCTTGTAGCAAAGAAAGAGATCAACACATAAAAAAAAAAAACTTGAGAATTTAAGGGTATTTTATCTTTTTATTACAGCATTTTAGAGGGTCTTGAATTTGTGTATAGAAAGCATACAGCAACAAATACAAGTATTTGTACTTGTATTAAAAACAGTGAGGCTTTTTCACTTTTCACATCTCATCTCTATTCTTTGACAAGATAATTTATGTAAGAGCATGCAGATGCTGCAGGATGGTCTTTTCCCTACCTGAAACAGACCCTGCAAACATATCCCCATGCACCCCGTGTAAATGACAGAAGCAAATTTGGAAGTTAGTCATGGTTTTTTCGTGAGCCAAGAAGTGAGACACTGGTGATCTAGGAGTTTGAGGGGAATGTTGGAATGCCAAGTCTGGCGCAGCATTGATAGAATTACCCTGCAGCATCAACATGAGATGGTGCCGTGGACAACATGCTTTGCCGTTTTAAATTTTTTTTTTCAGGGGAGCATTACTGTGCTGTCAGTCAACCATCAGAAGTAAAACACAAGCTCAGTGTTAATACTAAAAAATATCTATCATGTCGTACAGGCACAATGTTTAGAAGAAATGTTTTCCCCTCCTTTCATTGTGTTTTAGTATGAAATACAAGGTGAAAAAACAAATGAACAACCAGTGAGTGATGGTAAGCTTTTCTTTAAACAAAATCTGCATTTACCAGAAGAATCTACCTGGGGAAACCAGGTTGCCCTAATACCCTAACCAGCTTTAGTGTTTATGTTGTGTAACTGTACAAGACATTACAAGCAACAGTTCTACAATAAACCTCTCGCTAACACACCACGCAGGGACACACACATTTAACTAGCAGCTTTTAGCCAGAGTGCTGCTCCTCCCTCCAAGCCCCCACTTCTTCCATGCTTCTTGTTATCTTCTCATCATCCACTTTGTAGTTGAAAGTGCACTGCTTATGAAAACCTTCGTGTATAGAATTAAGACGTCCAGAGATGTTCTCCCTCTGGCCGATTTTTCTGCTCCACCCCCTCTTCTTTAGTGTCCTTACCCTGTCTCCTTTTCACTTTCTTCCCTTACCTCTGTAGATTTCTCTTTCTCTTACATTGTCTCATCCGCTCTGCCTACTCATCTCATCCCCATCCTCCATTGCTATTCTTCACCTTCTGTTCCTCCCTTTTGTGTTGGAATCAATTTGTTTCTGTCCCTCTTTCACTTCAATTCTTTCTTCCGTTCATTCTCCCTCCATATCCTCATCTTGCCCTTTCTCGTTCTCTTCATTATGCCTCCTCCTCCAGTGGTTAGAAGTGTAGTTTCAATCATTAAATGTGTTTACATGGACATTAGTAGCCGGGCTACAGTTTGCCTCTGTCATGAAAGCTCATTTCTTAAGTGTCATGTATCTGGGAAACCTGGTTTACGGTTGGGGTTCAGGGAAACCTGGTTTCCCAAGGTAGCTTACTGTTGGAGAACGCAACTCTTTCTTCTGTTGGAGAATTACACATAAACAGGTTTCTAATTGACATTTCTATTGGAAAATCTTTTTTGGACTGTTTCTTTGCCTTAATTGCCTTGACCAATGGCTTTCCTTGTCTCTAACCACTCTTACCCTAATCAAAATTAACAACTTCTGACTAAAATCAGCCACTTTCAGCTTGTTTGCTATATTTGTCTACAACTAGATAAATTCTGAAAACAAAAGAGCCCCAAAATGAACACTGCAGTCAACTGTTCCTTTAAAGTCAACTCTGAATTTGTTACATTAAAAACATATCAAAGTACTCTAGTTCTCCTAGAATGTTTACCTGCTCATCCTGCACACTCACAAAAATGGACTGCACAGTGGCGTAGCACTGACTTACAATGGTTATGCAGTCGTCCGCTGCTCCCATGCTGACCTTAGAGCTGCCCTCATCTATCAGCCCTGGGCCACAGTGTTATCTCGTCACTGGAACCATCTCTCCTATCTCTTCTGCAGCTGCATCTCAGTTCTGCAGTCAGCCCTCCTATATTTATCTCTTTCCTTCTGCTGCATCTTAATTCAGTGAGCAGCCTGTCCAATCACTTCTCCTAACCTTGGTTGTGTTTTGGTGCTCCCAGTCCCAGCCTCTTACTGCCCTTGGTGACATTTTGTGCCTCTTTTCTTTTGCCACAAGAAAATGTAAAAATAATAATGTTTGACAGCAACTTTATTACCGGTGTTTTAAAAGAATCTCTTCCCATAACTCCACAGAACAATAATATTAATTGCTATACGGCTGTCTTGGATTTTCTACTTCTGTAACTGCCACCAAATGTGCTGTCATATTTTTTATGCACAAACAATTGGATAAACTAAGGAGAGTAACAGTGCACATCCACCTACCATTGCTTCAAATTATTTTGCCTTTTAGATCAGCACAGATGAAAGAGAGTCAAGGGAACAAGATGATGGGGAGGTTACAGAGATTGTTAGCTCTTCTCTGTGTGTGTGTGTGTGTGTGTGTGTGTGTGTGTGTGTGTGTGTGTGTGCGCATGCGTGCGTGCGCCTGCTTGCTGGAAGGATGAAATATTGCCCTCCAATATGCTTTTAATGAAACCTTTCCCCCTCCACAGACACTTTCATTAAACCTCCAGACTGCTGCTGTCAGCCCTGTTTTACACACAATTGCTGTGTAAATTAACTCCTCTTTAGAACCCATCCCAACCTATAAACATTCTTCATTCCTGATATTTTCTGTAATTCTTGGTTTTCATCCCCAGCTCCTCTGGTCACATGTTTCGACATGTGTCCTTGAGCAAAACTCTGAACCCCTGCGTAGTTGCTCCCGGTGAGCGTCGGCCAGCTGCATAGCAGCTCCCCCGTTGGTGTAGGAATGTGTGTGAATGCGTAGATAAGAAGCAGTGTAAAGTGCTTTGAGTACCAATAGGTAGGAAAGCACTATATAAATGCAGACCATTTACTATTTAACAGAGAAGTCACTCAATAGGCCAACTGCCATGTTATAAGTTTGCTGTTGTGGTTACAGTAGCTCAGGTTGAATTGTTTCTGTGATTCTCAGGATGTGACTAATGTCAACATTTCCACTCACCCTCCCTTCTGTGGCATGGCTTTAATGTTGTTGGCCATTGGGTTATTGTGGGTGTTTGTGTGTACTGGAAGTGTAGTGTTGGTGTAAGGAAAAGAGTGTATGGAGGGGAAATAGAAGAACAATGCCCCTGGTCTCACTGAACCATAATCATAGCACAAATAACCAAAATGTTAAATAAATATATAAATGACAAAGGCAGGAGAAATCCTCAGGTTTCAACTGTACTTTCACACTGGAAATGTAATTGCAGCGAGACCTATACTTTAAAGCCTAGTAATTGCTATGAAAGCAGCTATATCCATTTACACTGATGGTAAACAGTAAGTTTTCCTGAAACTAAAAATGTGATGTCTGATAAAGGGTTTTACAGGAGGAATAGTTATGTAATCCCCACGGCAAATGTATAATTATCTGCTTTATTATTAAACAAATTTACAAGTTTGCAAGTTGTCATTAGATGATGCTCAAATGACAGGTCATATAGTATCCAAAAGTAAAAAAGTTGGTTCTCTGGAGACACTAAATCTATCCAATAGCCTTTAAGGTGCTCTCCCTCATCCTATTTCCTTAGTGAGACATTCATTGACTGTGCAGAGCATGTCAGTGATTTTTCAAATTCAAACATCACCCCAGTCATTCTAGCATTATCAGTTCCTTCCAAATTGGTCTATTGAGTTATGTAGTGAAAGTTCCTGTATGTTTCATATCACAATATATTTTGCACAAAGAAAAACTATTGCAATATTATCCAGCCCTACATTTTATAGTGCTTCAGGCATCCTACGGGATGTTTTATGTACTTTAAATATTCTTTTTAAACTTGCCATGCTGCAGTGCTGTCATAGAAATGAGCTACTGGAATAATCTTTCTCACTACACTCTGATCCTCAGTGCTCCTTGGAACTGATCTAATTTGCCATCTCCACAGAGACTCAGAATAATTGGTGCCAATGAGGGATTACTTTCTGGCCACTGCACATTGCAGCTATGACAGACTAAATGGCCGGCCTGTGTGACCCCACATACTAGAGACCTGTGAGTGGATTCATCACTGGTTTGATAGAAAATGGGGTGAGGGGATGGTTGGTTGACGCTGACAGATTGTTTTTTCATTAACTGACAACTGGATAGCTATACAGATTGCACTCACTTAACTTAGTGATATTCATCAGTGAAAAGTTATAAAGATGATTTCTACAGTAGTATTTATTGCTTATAGTAACTTTTTGTTAGATTTTTTTTTTTATTTAAAGAGTATTTGTGCACAATCACAATATTATACTGGTGTTTAATGTTAAAACAAGTTGATTAAAAATGACTAATTAAATTTTTTCTTGACAATGTGGAAAATATGTAGTTTGTTGTGCTCCTGAGGGGAAAGTGTCAACCTACCAATATCTCAGAATCGCAGAATTCTTAATCTGTTAGATGCATGTGAAAGCCTGACGTCTGATTGGGCATGTTCAGCGTAGAAAATAAAAGCCAAGAACATATTGTCTTCTAAAAGCTTCTAACGACTATCACTATTGAGTTATAGTTATAGACATCTTACATTACTTTTCATACATTTTCACATCCAAATGTAATCATTATGGAAAGGAAATGATGGCTTAGACTTTTCATTTATATGCTGACGGCATGGTTTCCTCGGGTAACATGTGTAACCCTAACCCTGTGTGACATGAAATCTATTTCTTAATAAACCTTGCTACCTTTTCAAATCAGAGGATTTAATTCTGGAAACCATTTTTACAACCTTTGAGGAATATGCACCACATGTAACACATGATTAAGCATGGAAGATAAGGTAGCATTTTCTTCTAAATCATTGAGATTATATCAGTCAACACAGCCACTATTGTTGCACAGGATTGTCACGTGTTTGAGTCTTTTGTCTGTCTTTTCTGCGTTTCCTTTTTCTTTATACTCTTGAGTTTCCTGGAGATTTATGGGTTTCCTCCCACTGTCCCAAGGACATGAAAATGAAGTGAAGACAATACATTTGACAATGACTGTGACTCAGTGGCTTAAATCTACCTTAAAACAGTCATGCCTATATGAACATTTCTGTAGTCATTCCTCTTCCTCCTCCTTAGAGTTCAAATGGGTATCTGGCTATTGTTTTTAGACATATTTAAACATTTTTACCTCAAACTCCAATGTCAGTTTAAATAGAATTATCTAACCTATGATTTATCCATTGAACAGTTTCTAAGCTTCTAAAATGACAGGTGATATGCCACAGCTAAGCCCCTAAATTAAAGCTGATTAAAGCAGTCCAAATGAAGTCTGCTTAATTATGGCCAAAATCATTATTTTTTTAACAGTGGATTTTCTTGAATTTTGAGTCATTACAATGCAACTGACAAACCTAAGTTGAAAATAATTAAACCCTACATTCTGTGCAAACAACTTCAAATTATTTTTATGGTTGGATCAGTTTAGAGCAAACCATATTAAACACAATTGAGCTATATGTTGCATGTACAGTAGCCTATGTGGAAATGGTAAAGGTAATTTAAGAAGGAAACAGGGAAGTGACAAAAGAGCGAAAAGATGTAGCGATGCCCCTACACCAGGGGTCTACAACCTTTTTTTTTTTCCAGAGAGCTTCTTTTACAAAATGAAAATCGCACAGCTATACATATGGTTGTAACATTTATTCTCATAGCTTATTTTAAGAAAAAAACCAACAAAAACAAATAAGCTCCCTGAAACTTTACAAACTGTTGGTGTCCACAGCAATGAGTGTGTCTGTATGCCTTTTTTCCTATTGTAAATTCTTACTGGTTTGAGTACCAGCAGTGGCATGTCATGCATGTAGTATTCATTTCATTTGCAGTCTGGACGCAGTGGAGGGGTGAACATCTCCTGCTTTGACTGCAGCTGGGAAGAGCTGCTGCTCAGGATTCTGCCACCTGTGAGTTTTTTGGGGTCTGCTTGTTGGAAAGAGTGAGAACGATATGCACTTTCACATCCGAGTCTCCAAAAACCTCCAATAAAGCATACACTTGCACAGGCCAGTTCATGTTTGTTCAGTTTTATTCCGACATTGGCAAACAAGCAACCATCACTCCATGGTGATTATGTTTCTTTCATTCTGCCACTCTGCCTGATAAGTTAAAATGTGCTGGATAGCTTGCAACAGTGAATGCTTGAGGCAACTCACTGGTGTGATTCTTAAGAGCTGTTCACTTCATAATAATGAAGTGTTTCCATCAGGATGATCAAAATAATTAAGAACCCTTGCAATGATTGGATTATGAAGTGAGCATCAGTACATGATAGAAAACTAATCCAAAGAACATCAGAATAGTTACTGATCCTGAATTGTTTAGAGGGTCTGCAAGTCAGCAGCTGTGATGCTGTCAAGTTTGATTTGAATGTTTCTGTACAGGAATAGGTGGGTCATATTTTCCTCAGTAAGCACCATTGCTTCGGTTGCGTTCTTCATTGTAGATTCTTTGACTTCCTTCAGTTTTTTTTTTTTTTTTGAAACACTGAGAAGTCCCCCTTTATTCATGTGCCAGTGACATGAGGAGGAACAATCACTAGCCGCATTTAACTTGTCTTAGAGCTTTAAATGCAATTGTCACTGGGCGGGTTTAAAGATTTCTGACTATGGCTGAAATAACAATAAATGTTATTGTGGTTTATTATTCAAAGTAAATGTTAAAATCTAGCTGTTTTCCAGGTTACAAAGCATTGTTTCCATCATGGCCTAAATGCAGGTAGAGGGTTGTATTTCAGAAAAATAATTTGTGTTGTGTTCCTCATACCATGCTTGTATAGGAAGTTGTATTGATTAACTCCTCTAGCCAGGAAACGGAAGTGTTTTTTTTCTTCTTTTGTCACAGGCCTAGCATGTCCTGCTGTTATACTCAACAACACAATTAAATACTGCCAGCTTACAAATACAAACAGAAAGCCTTTTGAGTGCTGCTTCTAGCCAGAGTGTCTTTGTAAACACGGAGGCTTCAGACTTCAACACATTTCTCTGAATATACACATCCACCAAATTTGCCCTATGCCTGAAAGTCATATTCACTTTAATAATGACAACTGGGTGGTAACCTACACTACATGCTTTCTAAACTTTTGTTTTGATTTTGTATTTTATTTAACATATTGATATGCACACTCCAATTCAACAGTGAACTGTTATTTCACTTGATGAAAACAATATCTATCTTTTCTTTTTCCTTAATTCTCTCTCACATTTCTTTCAGTACCCCCCCCCTCAAATTTATAAGTCAAGATATCACAAGTATGATAAGACCAGGGAAATAAAAAATAGAATCTCCATCTTTGGCAGAACATATGCATCATTTCTTTTCCAATAAAATAAAAAATATCCATCAGGAGCTGACTCCCAACAACCATCAAAATCCATATTTCTCTGTTTATGCAGTGGTCCCTTCTCATTTTCTCTCAGTATTCAATCTGCTTAATATTGCTGTTCTTGTTAGGGAAAGTGTTCCTTCTATTGCCCTAGTCATTACACACATAATACGGTCCTCTCTTACCACTGGAATTTTTCCCTCTTCTGTCGAAACAGCTGCTGTTTCTCCCATACTCAAAAAAACTGGTGCAGTTCCCAATGACCTCAATAATCTCGTCCTTGATTTTTATCATTTACATACTCCCTCTTGGTCACAGGTTTCATAAACATCATATTCACTTTCTCTCTAACATGGATGACACCCAGCTCTACATCTCCCCCAAACCAAATTCCACCCTCCTTCCCTCTTCCCTCAATGACTGCCACCTTGATATAAAATCCTGGCTCTCATGCAATTTTCTCTAATGAAACAATGATAAAACAGAAATGTTACTTATTGGCATTAAATTCACTTCAACCAAATCAGACAGGTTTAAAATTTATATTGGCAAATTCTCTATCTCGTCTTCCCTTCAGGTGAAGAGCTTGGGTGTCATAAGATGAGATAAGATATACCTTTGTTTGTCGAACAGTGGGGAAATTTCAATGTTACAGCAGCAATGTGCAGTCTTCACACTGCACACTGTCCTTTGCTTCCCACGTTAATAACATCACACACTCAGCTTACTTCCATCTTCGCAGCATCAACCGCCTACGTCCCTCCCTCACACTTCATACTGCTGCCACAATTGTTCACAGTCTTGTCACTCCCCAACTTGACTGCTGCAACTCCCTACTGTTTGGTCTTCCCCAAAAAACTATTCACAAAATCTAACTTGCACAGAATTTGGCAGTGCGCATCATTACTAAATGTCCATCTACCTGTCATATTACACCCATTCTCCAGCAGCTTCACTTGCTTCCTATTACATATCGCATTCGCATCGCAAAGCATTCAGTCACTCTCCCAACTATGGTATTCCCTCCCCCTTGAACTTCGTAATATCAACTCACTCCAGCACTTCAAATGCAAGTTCATAACTCATTTGTTCAAAAATCCGAGAAACACTTTTTTTTAAGGCTAACAAGCAACACCGAAAGACTGATTATGTGTGCGTTTGTGTGTGTGAAGCTGTGTTCTTAACTGTGCTGCTTTACATTGAAGGATTTTCAGATCATCAGCATGTTCTAATCAATTTTTAAAAAAATGTGAGCTAGCACTAAGTGACTTATTTAAGGCACATGTAGTTCAAAGGCTGTGATATGATACTAGCAGAAAGTACTGCATCCCTCCATGATTCTACTCATTGAGTTACCAGACTGCCAGGTAGTTAGGTGATTTGCTGGCCGACTTAGTTTGTAAGGCAGCTGTTCACAAACCACTGGTTTGACTCCTGGTCCCACCTGCCTATGTATTGAAGATTCCTCGGGCAAAACACTAAACCCTAAGTTGCTCATTGTGAAATAAAATTCACACACTCACAAACACCGATAGTGATGACTACCATGCAAGGTGCTCATCTGACCCCCGGGAGCAACTTAGGGTTCAGTATCTTGCCCAAGGACACTTGGAAACGTACAAAGGAGAAAACCACTGACCCTGTGTCCATGGGCGACTGCCTTACCTGTGGTGTCAGACTGCAGGCCTACTGGGAGGCCGAGCCTTTAGCTTTCAAGCGCCTCTCTGGGGGAAGCAGGTCCCAGTTTGGGAAGCAGACACCCTCTCGTCCACTCTTATGACTAGATTCAAAACATTCATCTTTTATAATGCTTATATTTAGTTATAGTCATGCTTCTATAGGTTACGAAAATGGTAAACTATGACTACCAAAATGGTAGTCTTGACCACCATTTTGTCTTGAGTTTTCACCTTAAGTCTTTATTTCAGTTACAATTGCCACAATTTGAAATAGCAAGGTAGCAGTGCAGGCTGTTGACTTAAAGGTTAAAAAATGTAACTTCTTTTAGTTTTCAGATATTGAAAAATCCTACCAGTGGCTGGACATAGCTGTACTAAAAGACAGCACAGAGGCACTAATACTACCAGCACAAGAGCAGACTCAGGGTACAAGATCAATAGAGGCTGGGGTCTACCATACCAGGAAGGATCCAAGGTGCAAGCTGTGCAAAGATGCCCCTGAGACAATCCAGCACATAACAGTGGGTTGCAAGATGGCAGCAGGTAGGGCATACATGGAACGGCATAACTAAGTGGCAGGCATGGTGTACAGGAACGTCTGTAAATACAGGATGGAAGTACCAAAGTCAAAATGGGACACACCTTCAAAGGTGGTAGAGAATGGCAGAGCTATGATCCTGTGTGACTTCTAGATACAGACCGGACAAAATGGTAATGGCCAACCATATTAGTTGTGGACAAACAAGAGAAACAAGGCTGTTGTGATAGATAGCAATCGAGCGATAGCAACTTCAGGAGGAAAGAAGAGGAGAAGCTCGAGGAATACCAAGGGAAAGAAAAGTTAGAAAGGATGTGGAAGGTGAAGACACAAGTAGTACCCGTGGTGATAGGAACACTGGGGGCTGTGACACCCAAACTGGGAGAGTGGCTCTAGCAGATCCCAGGAACAACCTCTGAGATCTCTGTTCAGAAGAGTGCAGTGCTAGGAACAGCTAAGATGCTGCGCAGGACCCTCAAGCTCCCAGACCTCTGGTCTCTCACATGCACACATACTGTGGCTTTTGGGACATTGGCTTGGTGTGTCACAGCCCTAAAAAAGTACACTAATGCATGCATAAATTCATAAAATTTTATTGTAATTCCTGTGCCTGAGTTCACAGAGAGAGGTAATCATGCCCCGAGTCTCATGTTCATTAAGACGTATTAGCAGTCCTTTCATGTCCTGGCTCCTGCCTGTAGGGGCTCAACTCTGAAGTGTCAGAGTGTGTGGTTTAGCTATTTCTCAGAAGTGGAGAGCTGCCATCAGTGTTTATATGTAATAGTGGAAATTAAGAATCTAATGCCTTTATTCCATTACATTCAATAGACATTGTTGAAAGTGTCATTATTTGACTGGCTACGTACAGCACGTTGGTCAGTTGCGGTTGTTTTAAAGTGCTTTATAGATAAAGTTGAGTTGAAAAAGTAACATGATTTTACATACTAAATGCATTTATAGCTTTTTTTAAAATAAGTTTAAACTGATTTTTTTTTCAATTCAGTACATTGAAATCTGATAGCATAGTTGAACAAGACATCGCAAGACTAAACAGGATAATCAGACTGAAACAGTATTCTTCTTTAAATCTCATTGTTATATCCTTTTTTCTTTCATATATCAAATACTTTTTTCACTGCAGTATTTCAGTTTAGCTTTAAATTGTTTGTGACAAACTAAGCTAGTCATACACTCTTAACTTCAAGTGATGCTAAAAGTAAACAGAGGGTAATTTTCAACATTGAGACCAGCTGTGAAAACAGTCTGTGTAGCTGCATAGCTGAGAGTACAGCATTGCCCGTGAGCTTGGTAAAGAGAAATCCAGTAAATGCTGTCAGCTTTGATTCTATTCTTTTTGGGGAAGCTAGGGCTTTAAAAGACGCTCCAATTACAGTAACTTGACCTTACAAAGCAAAGCCTGTATCACTGTGTAAGCCTGCCAACCTGCCCTGTTTTATACTCAGTATTAAAACTGTCTGAGCTGGGTTTTACCTGTGCGAGAGTGTGCATGAGTACAAATGTGTGTCAAGAGTGCAAGGAAGAAGGCCCAGTCAAACACTGGCAGCATGTCAGAGTGCTTGCTTGATAGGGGGAGTACGGCAAAGCAGAGTGCCTAATATACCTTTTTCACAGTAACCCAGAAGTACTTACAAATTCGTAACCCTCATTCTGATTAATGTTGTACAAGGCACTGACACGGTAATAATGGATTGCAGGACTGTTTTTAATTTCTCTTATGAAGAATAAAACTACTGTATTGGTATAGTTATAAAGATAAACATTCTTAAAACAGGACATTCAGCCAGGTTGCTGTATTTTACCAGTGTTTGAATATTTTCCTGTGACATGCTTGATATTTGTAATTATGGCCAATTTAATAACTCAGTGGCAGCTTCCACTTATACACCGGACAATGAAATGTTTGTTTCTTTCTCAGCTAAACGTTTACTTAATTTACTTTACGTTTACTAGATATTCTACCTTTTCTGTGATAAAGATACATAAGTGTCTCATAACACCGTGTATTAAATGACTGCTGTCTGCATCAGCGTAATCCTCCACCTCTTTGCACCCTAAAACTTGAATGTTTTAGTTTGTGCAAAAACCGAAATACTTGTCCTTTCACTCTATTGCAAAACAACCAAGTATGCTACAAAAGCTCCAGTTCTGCCATTGTTCCAATGTAATGACTTACAGTGGAACTTAAGCAGTCCATTTTTAGTTTTAGTTTTAGATTTAGAATGCGGCAGTGTGAAAAAGGTCTGTAGCTGTCTATTCAAATCAGCAGGGAAGGATGGGAGAGGGACAGGGTGGCTTCATGACCAAACACAAGAATGCAACATCCTACAAATTGGTTTTCTTAAGGTTTTTACGTGATGATAATTTAATTAAGGTCTTGAACAGATGGCTTATGAACACACACAAATACTAATGGAAAATGTTCTTCTTACATAGCACTTACAATGTTGCTTGTCATTCACCCATTCAAACACACACTCACACACCAGTGGCTCTGGCCTTCATGCAGGGTGCTCACCTGACCCACTGTGAACAACTCAGTTCAGTGTCTTGACACTTTGACATGTAGCCAAAAGGGACCAGGAGTGGAACCATTGACATGGATGGCTGCCCTCGAACTGAGCTCCACCTATAGTGATTGTAGCCCTGAAAAAAATGTATCTGTCAGTTGACAGACTTTTTAATGACAGCTATTTTAATAATCTGTTGTGTAACATTTGTAGCAATAAATACTGCTCTAAAAGACTTTCATTTCCTTGAGTTCTGTAAAAAGATAACTGTTAACTAATGTGCTTTGCAACTGTTAAGGCAAAGTGAGAATTTGAATTTCCATCCATAATCTTTCTTATCATTTTAAGGGCTGTGGAGCGGCAGATAAATGATAAATGCACTTATAACTGCACTTATATAGCGCTTTTACCTGTTGGTACTCAAAGTGCTTTACACTGTTTCTTATCTACCCGTTCACACTCACAACCACACACACATTCATGCACCGATGGAAGAGCTGCTATGCAGCTAGCCGACGCTCACTGGGAGCAACTAAGCAGGGTTCAGTGTCTTGCTCAAGGACACTTCGACCTGTGACCAGAGGAGCCAGGGACTGAAACAACAACTGTTGGATTGGTGGGCGACCGTGCTGCCTACTGCACCATAGTTGCTACTCTTATTTAGTAAGAGGTGGGGTACACCTTGGACAAATCTATTACAGGGCCACACAGACAAGCCCACAAATATTATCTTTCACATTCACACTATAGGTAATTTAGAGTCACCAATCATTAGCATTTGCAGCACTGACTTACAAAATATCACTTTTGCAATTGTACAAGGCCAATACCCACATTAACTGGGACCTTGCAGGGTCATAGGGGCATAGAGATGCAAATTTACTAAAAAAATTTGTGAGAAAATTTAAACATTTTAATATTTTGAAGGTAGGTTAACATGACTATGCTGCTGTTTTGTTAGATGCGGATCTACATTTAAATGTGGGTTATTAAATATATCTCTCATCTATATCTCTTAGTAAATTAATAGGTGATCATCAATTTGATGTATTTTGTCTTACTGAAACTTGCAACAGGAAGAATATGTCAGTTTAAATGAGTCAACCTCACCTACTCATATTAATTATCATGGTCCTAGAACCTCAGGCTGAGGTTGAGGAGTAGTAGCAATCTATGACTCAAGCTTACCAATAAACCCTAGACCTAAACATAGTTATAACTCATTTGAGCGTCTTACTCTGAGCCTTTTACACCCAATCTGGAAAACTCAAAATCCACTTCTATATAACTGAGAGTAGCCTCAATAACTGTACTCCTGTACAAGTTGATGCTGCATAATTATCAGGTAGATACTAATTATGCAGCATCACTACGTTTAATACTCGATAATGTTGCCCCTCTGAAAAAAAAGGGCAGTAAATCAGAACAGGCGATGTCCATGGTATAGCTTGCAAAACTGCAATTTAAAGCAGGTGTCAGAAAGCCAAAACAGAATATTATTCATCACTAATAGAAGGAAAAAAGAACAACCCCCAGTTTCTTTTCAGCACTGTAGCCAGGCTGACTAAGAGCCATACTTCAGTTGAGCCTAGTTTTCCCTTGACCCTAAGCAGCAATGATGTCATCACTTTAACAAATAAAATTGTAGCTTTTAGGGGAAAAAAAATTACCAGACCCTCCTCTTAAATACAAAAGAATTTGAATCATCAGTAAGGCTCCAATCCCTTTTAGACTATTTTCTACCCATAGATCTAGCTGAGCTAACTTCAGCTATTATGTCATGTAAATAAACAACATGTCTACTAGACCCTTTTTCAGTTAGACTGCTCAAAGATGCACTACCCTTATTAGACAGAGATAAGATAGGCAAGATTGAGCTTTATTAGATTAGATTAGATTAGATTCAACTTTATTGTCATTACACATGTACAAGTACAAGGCAACGAAATGCAGTTTATGTCTAACCAGAAGTGCAATAAGCAGCAAGTGCAGGATATAGGTTATAAATTACCTCTAGAAAATATGTACACAAGAAATTATGGATCATATTTACAGATGCTATGAACATACTATTCAGGTTGTTGTTAACTAGAGCAGAAATTTACACATGAATAAGGCTATATAGTGGTTGCTATAGTAATCAGGAATATGGAAGTAGATATGAATATAATATGCAGTTTGCTATTTAGAGACAATTTCATTTTACAGATGTGTATTTACAGGTGAGTATATACAGCCTAGTGCAATGAGTATGTGCAATATTAAATAGTGCAATGGTTATGGGGAGAATGTTGGGGTGTATGATTGTGGCAGAGAGGTCAGTGAAGTCAGTGGGGGGCAGAGTTCAATAAGGAGACAGCTCTAGGAAAAAAGCTGTTCCTCAGTCTGGTGGTTCGTGTCCGGGGAAATTTGAAGCGCCTGCCTGAAGGCAGGAGAGGCGGGGTCTGTGGGCGGGGTGAGAGGAGTCCTTAAGAATACTGCGTGCTCGACGCAGACATTTTTCTTTTGTATATTCTCAGTGGCTGGAAGTGGAGTCCCGGTAATGTCTTGGGCAGTTTTCACTACCCGCTGCAGTGCCTTACGCGCCGCAGTAGAGCACCTTCTATACCAGACTGTGACACAGTTGGTTAGGATGCTCTCTATTGTGCTCACACAAGTGGGATCGTGTGAGCCTCTTTTCTCCTTACCTGAAGTCCACAATGAGCTCCTTGGTCTAGTTGGTGTTAAGGAGCAGATTATTATCCGTGCACCAAGTGACCAGATGCTGGATCTCCTCCCTGTAGGCAGTTTCATCGTTGTTGTTGATGAGACCGATCACTGTTGTGTCGTCTGCAAACTTAATGATGGTGTTAGATCCATGCATGGGCTTGCAGTCACCCTGTGGTACTTCCTCCCTGTAGGCAGTTTCATCGCAGAGCACCTTCTATGCATGGGCTTGCAGTCATGGTACCCTGTGGTACCCCAGTGTTGAGCGTGATGGTGGTGGAACAGATGTGGTCACCAGACTGTGACACAGTTGGTTAGGATGTGCAATTGTGCTCACACAAGTGGGATCGTGTGAGCAAGCAACAGTGGAGAGGAAAAACTCCCTTTAACGGAAGAAACCTCCAGCAGAACCAGGCTCTTTTGAGCTAGCTGCACACTGGAGGACACACAGCCTTACCTTAATGAAGTCCACAATGAGCTCCTTGGTCTAGTTGGTGTTAAGGGATTAATTGAAGGCTTTTAGCAGATTATTATCCGTGCACCAAGTGACCAGATGCTGGATCTCCTCCAATGTTCTGTAGGCAGTTTCATCGTTGTTGTTGATGAGACCGATCACTGTTGTGTCGATCTGCAAACTTAATGATGGTGTTAGATCAGCATCTAATTTTGGCAATAAAAGATAGGTAAATGATCATGCATGGGCTTGCAGTCATGGTACCCTGTGGTACCCCAGTGTTGAGCGTGATGGTGGTGGAACAGATGTGGTCTGACCTAACATGCTGAGGTCTGTTGGTCAGAAAGTCCATGATCCAATTGCAGAGTAATATGTTAATGTCCAGGTGTCTAAGTTTGGTAATTAACTTAGAGGGTATTACAGTGTTGAATGCTGAGCTGAAGTCAACAAACAGCATTTCTTGTTTTCCTCTATTAGTGATGAATAAGTGTTCTTATTATCCAGGTGTGTTAGCACAGAGTGCAGTGCAATGGAGACTGCATCCTCCGTGCTCCTGTTGCCTACTCTCAGTTATAGGAAAACTGGTGTGGGTCTAGTGTGGGTGGGAGACAGTCCTTCAGGTTTGCCAGGACCAGCCGCTCAAAACAGCACTTCATAATGATAGGCGTGAGTGCTACAGGGCGGTAGTCGTTCAGGCATGTTGGGCTGGAGTGTTTCGGCATGGCACAATGGCGGTGGATTTAAAGCATGTTGGCACAGCTGCTTGGGCAAGGGACATGTTAAAAATGTCTGTGAATACCCCAGTAAGCTGCTCAGCACATGCTCTAAGAACGCTAACATATTCTTCCTTCTGCCAGGGATGCCGTCTGGTTCAGCAGCCTTGTAATCCACGTTAAGTGACCTGGCTCAGTTTTTATTAAGTTATTATGATTAACTCCTCTTGTGATCATTTTTAGTTTGTAGAATTTAGTTAATGGGAACAGACACAGTTTCTAGACATTGGTGGAGGTGAGTGTGATGGGTGAGTGGTTGGTTGAACGTGTCTAATAAGGGTAGAGCATCTTTGAGCAGTCTAACTGGAATAGGGCCTAGCAGACATGTTGTTGGTTTAGATGCCATAATAGTTGAAGTTAGCTCAGCAAGGTCTATGGACACAAAGCAGTCTAAAAGGGACTGAGGACTTACTGATGATTCTAATGTCGTATTTGTGGGGAGGGTCTGGTAAATGTTATTTCTAATAGCTATGATTTGTTTGTTAAGAAGGTCATGAAGTCATTGCTACATAGCGTTGAGGGAATATTAGTTTCAACTGAACTATGGCTCTTAGTCAGCCTGGCTACAGTGCTGAAAAGAAACCGGGGGTTGTTCTTGTTTTCCTCTATTAGTGATGAATAATAAGCTGTTCTGGCTTTACGGAGTGCTAATTTGTATAAGTATAAACTCTATGCTCTACTGAAAAGACTATTACTATTATTATTGGGGCGACTGTGGCTCAGTTGGTAGCGCGGTCGTCCACCAATCCCACAGTTGTTGGTTTGATCCCTGGCTCCTCTGGTCACATGTCAAAGTGTCCTTGAGCAAGACACTGAACCCACTTAGTTGCTCCCGATGAGCGTCGGCCAGCTGCATAGCAGCTCCCCCATCGGTGTATGAATGTGTGTGTGTTTGAGAGTGTAAATGGGTAGATAAGAAGCAGTGTAAAGCGCTTTGAGTACCAACAGGTAGAAAAGCGCTATATAAGTGCAGATCATTTACCATTACATTATTTAAAATATACCTACTATGGCAGAGTCACATCATACAGTATCACTATTTTGAAAAGGACACAGCCAAAAGAGAATGTTTTTTTTCCTGAGTATTACAAACATATTTACCTGAGATTGAATAACTCACTGGTCTGTGGTAAAAATTGGGAGGTTAGAGAGGAAGGGGATGATGTAGAGAGAAAATATAAGAAAGGGGCCTACAGTGTGAGATAAGCAACAGTGTATAGTAAATGTGTGACTGTATGCTTTAATGGGTGTGGGAAGGGGGGTAAGAAATGGGGGAGTGGCACGAGACAAGCTAATAAACATAAACAGATTCCCTCCGATGTCATCAGTAAAACAAAAATATTAATATGGACTGTTAAAGAGAAAAACTAAATAAAATGTAATCAATGTACTATATAGATTAAAACAACGTGGTGAGAGAACAATAGGGTCACTGGAGAATTGACACTGGGACAATTGTGTAATCAGTAGCTCTTTCAGAAACTCAGATAAGTAGATAGACACCACTGTCCAGAGTATTTTCTTGTGAACATTTGCTCAAATGAATTTTAGACTTGTTCTGTGAATCCAAAGTGGTTATAGTAATAATATTTTATATGTTGGGGCGGCTCTAACTCAGTTGGTAAATCAGTCGTCCATGGAATAAGGGTCAGTGGTTCAACTCTGGTCCCTGGGCAAGACACTGAACCCTAGGTTTCTCCTAGTCTGTCAGGTGAGCACTTTCGATGGCACCTGTCATATGGGTTTTCTTATTAAGGTTTTAATAATAATAAGTATGCAGATTCTATAATAAAAAATCCTGTTCAAAGACAAAGTCATGCCTACCACCCATACATCTTAAGTTAGTACACAATTAGAGGAAATCTATACATGAGCTACTAAGATAGGATAAGATACAACTTTATTGATCCCACAGTGGGGAAATTCTTGTTACAGCAGTAATAGGAACAAAAACAGAAACACAACAATACTAACTGTGCAAACAATGGATTGAAAAATAAAGAATCTCGTAGTCTGCATATGTACATATTTAACAGTGGAAAAATATAACAGGTGACGAAGTAAAATACACAGTAATTGCACATTGTGTGTCACTGCAGTGATGCGTTGTACAGTGTGACATCTTTGTGGAGGAATGGGCGACAGTAGCACTCCTTTCTGCACTGGGGGTGTATAAGTCTTGTGCTGAAGGAGCTGCTCAGAGCCTCCACAGTGTGGTGCAGGGGGTGGGAGGGGTTATCCATGATGGATGTTAGTTTGTCCGCCACCTCCTCGATGGAGTCCACTGTGCAGCCCAGGACAGAGCCGGCTCTCCTAACAAGCTTGTTAACTCTCTTCCTGTCTCTGTCCGTACTGCTCTCAGCCCAGCACACAATGGCGTGGAGGACTGCCGAGGCCACCACAGTGTCTCTGCACACACCAAAGACCTCAGTCTCCTCAGCAGGTGGTGGCATTCTGGCCCTTCCTGTACAGAGTCTGTGTTGTTTGTCCAGTCCAGTATGTTGTTTAAGTGAACACCAACATATTTAAAGGTGTCCATAATCTCAATGTCTGAGCCCTGGATGTGGATGGTGGTGCAGTTATTAAAATTCCTTTTCACCAGCGCTTAACTTAAACAAGCAGCTCTGATTATGGGTGTTCTCCTTTATCTGGCAGTCCCTTTGGCTTTACCTGAGGACAAGAGGCAATGATCTGATTGGTTCAGGTACATCTAGAGTTTGTTCAGGTTCCTAGTGATTCATATTAATGGAACCAACAACACACTACTCTTCCAGTTTCTCTCAACTTCAAACCAAATGACTGATGTGAGGTCTGTCTGATCTGCCCTCCTTATGGTCAAGAGGTGTTCAACTTTAACAAAATACATAGTACAGACTACAAAAATACAGCTATAGCTTTAAAGGAAGTCAGCAATAGCTTTGGGGGGGGGAGAATGGCTTTGAGTCATGTTGTCCTACTGTATGTATTTTCTCATATGAATAATAATACCACACCAAGAGAGACTGTCAGAACTGTGGTTTGTATTGCAATAACAGAAACCAGTTTAATTAAAACCTCAGAGGATAATTGGTCCAGTATAACCTGAATGTTGAGCTATAGTGTACAATGTCAAATAATCAAGGTTAATTTATCTAGCACCTTTTGAGCACTGACTTGTTCTCTCCTTATGGTTCTGGTCAGCACAATTCAGTTCAGAATCAGTTGTAACTCTACGTTTTTTACCAGACGAGGTAGGAGAGAGTTCCAAAATTAAAGTCTGCTGGATGGATATGAATGAATATTGTAGTAGTAAATGCCAGTATGTCCTGCAAAGTTTGTGTGAGTTGATCCTAAAATGAAAATCTGTAAAAGAGGAATCTGTTAAAAAAGGAATTTACAGAATGTTTTTTATACATCCATCAGTCATAAGTTACTCACAGACCTATAATATGATAAAATGATTTAACTGACTACCTATGGGCCACAGACCTAATATATATTTTTTACATTAAGGCAGACTGATTATAGATAGTCTAAATTGACTAGAAGAAATAAAACCAATATGCCTGCTGAAAGCAAGTCATTAACTTTAAGTGCTCTTTGAAGGCTAAATCTACAGGTTTTAGTCAAACAAGTACTTCATTTTAACCCCACAGTTCAAAAGAACAGCAACTTTGTGTAATTATGATCTTAATGATCAGTGCCGTTAGTTAAACTTTATATTCTCACTCTATCACTGCTTCTTCTTTTGGCCATATTCCCTTCTCTTTCTTTGTGTTTCTTTTACTCTGTTGTCTCCTCACTCTATTATACAGCCCTCTTTATCCCTGTCCCTGTCTCTAGAGGAGACATGTCATTAAGATGGCTCTGTGCTCACGACTGGCCAGGGAAAAACTTTTCAGTTCAAAAAGCATTTGTCTAGAACAATTTTGCCTGTGGCATATAGGGGAGCTGCTTGGCTGTGTTTTGATGTGCAGAGGAGGTGGGCGGACTTAGCAGGGCTGGACACCATGCAAGTATAAATTGTGTTCCTTTTTTAAAAGATGGACAAGATTTTTGACAACAGCGACACTATGGTCCCCCAGTGAAGCCTGTGCCAGTGGCTTAAACGAATAGGTTGATTAACAGTAGAGCAGACTTCCTTTGGCTCTTATGCCCCTGTGATAATGTGGCACACTGCGGTTAGTTGACCTCACTGATGTACCATTTGAATATGTTAGTGTGAGCCTGCGTGTTTATTTAAATTTTTTTATGGTAAGATTCTTGCAATGCATTGCAGTGTTGAACAGAAATGCAGGCTTTTATTGTGCTCTCCTGTCTCCCAGCTGATACGTTTGTGAGAGAAATGGCAACACCAGCTGAGGATGCTATTGTATCTCTGCTTGTTGCTGTCTTTGTTGCCAAAATGATGGATTATGCTGGAAACGGGTGGAAGAGACCTTTAGTAAGTAAGGACTCGTTTATCAGTAAGTATTGGCTGCTAATGTAAGTCAGACTTCTTTGCCTGATGAATGAGCCTGTTCTCGGACTTATAAGTATTCACTTCAGCTTGTATATATGTACAGTATTGTAATATCCTGCATCAGTGCTTGCCATGCTGAAGTGGTCCAGCTCTAAATTGCTGTACAGAAGTACATCATGTTTGCTAAAATGAACAGAAGCCAGATGCTTTCACAAGATTAGTTTTATCTGGGATGTCCTGTCATTCATACAGTAATTCATACATGTGGTTCACTGTATTTTTCCATTTTAGTGATTTATCAACATTTTTTGTTCTGGTGCAAACCACATTTCTGGAATTGTTGTGAAAAACTAAAAAGATAAAATAATGATTTAGAAATTTTACATTTTTCATTGTAAACAATATGACAATATGATATAATATACAACTGATGATATGTTGAAAATGAGAAAATCATTATATTATAATAGAATAATATATTAAAATATAATAATTATATATAAATTATTATATTTTAAATACTAATATTTGTTCATTTTAAATGTAATTTAAATTTAATTACTGTTACCAAAGTCAACAAACGAAACAAATGATTTGGTAATTTTGAAAAAAAGGAATACAATACTTGAGCAAACAAACCTAATGGCCTGACAACAAGTCGTGAACCAAGTGAAAATTTTTCTATCAACTATCCGTGGGAGTAGTAATACCACTTCATGGGGTCCTACACTAAGTAAAAATACTGACGTTTGCATCAAGAAATATTCATACAATTATTTTATTCTCTCTATATATGCTGCTGCTCTAACTGCTGGAGCTATGGCAGATGCATAAGTAATGTCAAACTGCATGTTGCTTGCCACATAAAAGTTTATGTTTCAACTACAGGTTGGAGTCTTTCAGAAACACTGGGCTCACTCTGAGTCAGCCTTTTGATCGGTTTAAAATTTTTAAAAAGGATGATAGACTACAGCTTTAAAGTTGTACCACAAAACATATTGGACTTTTGGTTGTTTGGTTTTTTTGTTTGTTTTTGTAGACTTTATATGCAGAAGCCTCCAGCCCCATGTGACTCAGCAGCTCAGCAGTTTTATTCTTTTTATTGCTGCTTTTACTCCTTTAGTTTCACAAATTGAGTCTGCAGTCAAAATGATGATTTAAAAAAAATGTTTTACTGCAAATTCAGAAGGCTTTTCTCGTAGAGACATTTCGCAATATCCCAAATGACCCTGATTAGTTATCTATGCTCATTATGACACCCACGATAGCTTGTTCTGTTGTAGAGGTACTGCATTTCTCGAAAAGCCAGTCCAAATAAATTGCCACTTATACAGAAAAAAATTACTGAGATTTCCATGGAATTTTATTAGCATGCATATATATTCAAATGTAAAAAAAAAGGGGTGCAGCGGTGAATCATATCACTGTGTAAGCTGTGAGGTGGTTAATGTGGATTCAATGACGGGGCAACAACAGACCAGAATAGAGAGGTTTAGTAGAGATAAGTGCTTTCTGTCATGTTATGTCATACACTTAGCCAGCCAAACCCTGCATGAAATCGTTGAAATTGCAGTTTTAATCATCTTTTTTGTGGAGGTCAATCATGCAATCCATCATGCATATCAATAGTTAAATATTGCAGCTGGAGCATTACAGCCAATTACAGAATGCCCATTAAACCACCTTCAAACACATCCATGCAGTTTGAGTCATGAGAAAATATTTTCTAAAAAAAATGTTCATTCAGCAAGGGCAAGATAGACTACCTTTAGCTGTAAAGTAGTAGCTTTTGTTTATGGTTAACATTAGTGTTCATGTGCCACCAAAGTCTTTTTCAGTCCAAATAAATGCTGCCACAGGGATTGCTAATTTAAGAAGCTTTTGTTTACCTTAACTTTGTACAGTGGGTTGATGCAAGTCTGTCAGCTGTGCAAGTGGGAGATCTCCAGTGGAACTTGACATTCTAAAGATGCAGTTTATTTTTAATTATACCAGCTGTATAGCAAACAAGGACAGTTGGACATAAGCTTTAGATTATTTTTGAAAAACCCTTTTTTTGACTATAGGTAGCATAAATGCTCTTGCAATGCAGTTGCACTTGAATTGCAACATTATTTTGTTGACAAAAAAATGTTAAAACCCTTTGTAAATAATCAAAGACCTGTAGCTTTTTCCACACATTTTTAAAATAATTTTTACAGATACTTGTGGATATTTGGAAAATGACTAGAGGGAAAGAAAGATGACAAAACTTTGTAGTGAAATTGTGAAATGAGCACATTTTGTTGAAGCTGTCATTTGCTTTTATGTTTGCGCTTTTACACTACAGTAACTGAAAAATTCTCATTCTGCCACTTTCTGATGGGACTGAAGGGAAACATTACATTATGCTTGGTTATCTGTTGTAACAAAAACCCACTTCTGGCTGTAACTACATGTTAAGGTGGATGCTGCAGAGTCTTTATTGAACATAGTGACCCCCTTAAACTGTTTTGAATCTTTATAGTGAAAAAAACTACTTCCTTTCACATTCTGTCCTGTATCTCTGTGATCATCTTTTCTTACTTGACCCATGTCACTCTCTGCATCAAAAATATAAATGTATCTGTTTCCTGTCTTCTCTTTGCAGTATGAGTTCAAGGTGAAAAACATCAAGAAGAAAAAAGTTCACATTGTGGTGTCTGTAGATGGAGTGAAGGTAACCTTGAGGAAAAAGAAAAAAGTGAGTCGCCTTTTTATTTTTTTTTTTTTAAATATATTTTTTCATTTAAGCTGTCTTACTGTTATGGAAAAGAAGAATCCTGGGAATGTTTTGTGTTCTTTCAAATCAGAAGCAGAAAAGGTTGCCCAAAACATTCTTTACACACAGAGGATAATTAATAATAATACATCTTATCTATAAGCACATTTCATGACACCCAAGGTCACTGGACCTTGGCGGCCAATTTTAGTTATGCTAAGTGACAACAATGTAAAAAAAAAAAACACTACACTAGAGATTTTATATTGATGTGCGTTCATATGCCAACTGACATGAAAGAACACAAAAAACTGTGGCACAGCAGGTAGAGCGGTCATCCACCTACAGTTGGTTTTTTGATCCTTAGGTTATGGTTTCCTTGAGCAAGACACTGAATCCCAACTTACTCCTGGTGAGTGTTGGGCAACTATATAGCATCAATTATGAGTGTGTGTGTGTGTGTGATTGTGAGTGTCCTTGCCTGTCTTAAGATAAGAGAAGATAAACCTTTATTCGTTCCACAATAGGAACATTTCCATGTTACAGCAGCAGAGAATGTGCAGTGTACGGCCAAAAAGGAATGTCAAAATATAGTATATACAATCTAAGAATAAGAGTAAAAATATCTTGTAAAATATCTTATGTATACATAAATGCACCATGGGTCATGTGTATTTCACTTTAAAAAAAACAGTTTTAAAGTGACTAACCGTGATACTGGGAGCAGCTCCTTTTCCTTGTTGCTCCTTCAGACATTTAGGATGTAACAGTCTGTCACTGAAGGAGCTGCTCAGAGATGACAGTGCGTCATACAGGGGGTATGAGTCGTTCTCCAACACGGATGATATCTTGGTTACCATCCCCCTGAAGCCAGGGGAGTTCCCCAAACCGAGCTGGCCTTCCTGACCACTTTCTCCAGCCTCCTCCAGTCTGCACCAGATTAAAGAAAAAATATCAAAATATAAATAAAGCGAAAGATACTTATGTGCAATATAAATATTAAATATCTAGCCCAAAGAGAATAAACAAATATAAAAATAAATAAATATTGGTGCAAATAATCAACTCCTAAAAACAATTATTGCACAAATAACATAAACCCTAGCAGAATGACTAAACAAGTAATAGTTCACTGCACTAGCCTGGCCTTTGACGAAGTACGTGGCGTGGGGACATAGTCCTTATCTGCTAAGGGAAAAGAAAAGGACAAATAACAGGCAAAGGGAAAATATAAAAAGATAAATAAAAACACAATAGTTCACAACAAATAGTTCACAGTTCAAAAAGAAACACAGAATCTTACACAAACGCTGCTTTCATTTTCATGGCGAACAATGCCTCCTCCTCTGAGCCAACATCCCTAATTTTCTGAATCTGAGGAATCGGCAAACTCAACATCCTACCACCTCTGGATTTCAGCCTGAATCCCAGCCACGTCATTTTTGGTGCTGTATGTTTTCTTCCCTGTGTCAGAATTGTATGCTCACTCACTCAAAAAAACAGTACAGGAATGATTTACAAAGACACTAACAACAAAGGCAACAATGCATTGTACTACATAGCAACCACATGCTATGTGAAGGCGCATCCGGCTGCACAAATTCATATACTGATTACGCGTGGACTTTGTATCGGCTGGGAATCGAAGTCCATATGATGTTTGGTACCATTTGATTCAGTAGCTCCTCTCCTTTCAAATGAATACAACGATGGGCATATTGCGGCTTGATAACTTCAGATATGTGTCATTTACTTGTTGCTTTCCGACAACAGCATTTAGCTTCAAAGACTACACTACGCACTAAAATACACTTTGGGTCTTTTTTGTGAACGTTGGGGTTAACCTTTAAGCAAACCTTGAAAACCATCATTCTACCATCATCCCGTTTTTGTTTTTTTAATCAATGAACATGGCCGTACTATTTTCGGGTTTATAAAGGAGTTATATTGTGTTATGTCACTAATGATGCTTAAACACTAGATGTTTAGTTGGTCCAGAACAATATTCTGTACGTTGTGTTTGGCAGAAGGAGATGAAGGAAATCTATTTTGGTCTTGATTAGACTGAAGACAGAGTTGAGACTGAAGGAATGGTAGGAAAAGACAAAGGCTTTAAGAGGAATTAAAAATACGGGGGAAAATAAGGGTGAAAATAGAGTAAGATGTCAAAGCTTGAAGAGAAACAATTGGGAGAGAAGAGGGCACTAAAAGATGAGAACACATGAAAAGAATGGAGGGGGGTGCCGAAACTGCTGATGTCTTTCCAGGTGTGGTGAAGCTGCAAGTTGTAATCCACAGACTGACCTCAATCAACTTGACTCACCAGGAAGCTCACAATGTCTGACAGGAGAAAAAACAATTTGAGGACACGTAGTAGAGTTTATTTTGTAGTGTTGTCTGTTCTCCTTTACAGCATTTACATTTTCACCTCAATTCATTAGTCCACCCTTCCTACTGTTCTGTTTTTTCATGGTGTCAGACTCGAAATGTATTTAACATGCAGCATAACAGTAGAGACTGCCAGCCTTCGTCTGTTTAAACTACATTGTCATTGCTCCATTCAGACAGCGGCTCATGGTAAATAATTTTACCAGTCTGCATGTTGGTAGGAAGATAAGTAGCTCAAAAGAGGGATTGCCTATGACCCTATCATACCCTATTTCTTGAAAGGAGTTACCCAAGTCAAGACTGATTACTACATGTAGAGCACCAAGAGATATTTCAAATAAAAAATGTCTAATTTGTACATAATTCTTGTGCTGAGTGTATGAAACAAAGGTGGTGTATTGAACTCAGTTCTTTAAGTGTGTATGTGTCTGTTTATTGTTGATTTATTGTTGATTGTTGATTTCTATGTTCTCGTGTATGAACTGAGTGTATTTCTATAGACCCTTGAAAATATTTGCAAGTTTAGTATGAGGACATATTTTTTACCATGTTTGACATTTACAAGTACATGTAGTCATTTAGTTACGCTTTTACTTACCACTACTACTCTTTCGGCTTTTCCCATCAGGGGTCGCCACAGCGAATCATCCATTTCCACCTCACTCTATCCAGGGCATCTTCCTCTCTGACACCAGCTAACCTCATGTCCTCTGTTAGAACATCCATATATCTCCTCCTGGGTCATCCTCTCGCCCTCTTGCCTGGCAGCTCCATCTCCAACATCCTTCTACCAATATATTCACTATCCCTTCTCTGCATATGTCCAAACCATCTCAATCTGGCCTCTCTGACTTTGTTACTAACACAGGCAACGTGCGCTGTCCCTCTGATGAACTCGTTCCTTATTTTGTCCAACCTTGTGACTCCTAAGGAGAATCTCAACATCTTCATCTCTGCTGCTTCCATCTCTGCCTCTTGTCTCTTTCTCAATTCTACGGTCTCAAGCCCATGGAGCAGAGCTGGTCTCACCACTGTCCTGTACACCTTTCCTTTGAGTCTTGCTGACACTCTTCTGTCACACAACACTCCTGACACTTTCCTTTACCCATTCCAACCTGCCTGCACTCGCTTCTTCACCTCTTTTCCAGACTCCCCATCACACTGAACTCACCTCAGCCCCCTGTAACCTCACACTTCTACCTTGCTCCCTCTCATTTAAACACATGTATTCTGTCTTGCTACGACTGATTTTCATGCCTCTTCTTTCCAGAGCAAACCTCCACCTCTTCAGCTGTTCCTCCACCTGCTCTCTACTCTCACTGCAAATCACAAGGTCATCTGCAAACATCGTTGTCCAGGGAGATTTCTGTCTGACCTCATCTGTCAATCTGTCCATCAGCATAGCAAACAAGAAGGGACTGAAAGCCAATCCTTGGTGTAGTCCAGTGTTTCTCAAATAGTGGGGCGCTGCTGGGGGGGGCGCGTGAGACCGTGGGGAACATCCTTTTTTTGCCGATCATTTAAAGTGTAATTGCAGATCCAGTCCAGTAGTTGGCAGTGGCGGTCTCATTGTCAGAGTGTGCGCAGGGAGGATTAGCTCTATGGTGTCACATGTTTATTTGATGTCACTTTATATTTTCAATATTTTATTTTATATTTAATATATTTTATTGCATTGTTTACACCAAGAGCACATTCAGTAAATAAAACAATAAAAGCTATTCTATTCTATCAGACAAAGAACAGATTTAAGAGCATAGGAAGATGTAGAAAGAAGTTTTCAGCAGTTTTGTGGACATTGGGAGTGAGGCTGCTCAGCTGAAGGGTTTTGATTGGTCTCTTGTGTGGTGATGGAACCACCAGACACTGTTTATTGGTGCAGGGTGGTGGGCAGAATCAGTGATATCTGATAACAGCCAAATTTTAAATCTTCTGTTCCTGCACAGGTTTGCCTTCTTATGAGTGGATGGACAGCATGCAGAAAATAAAGCGTTCTACTATATAACAGGACTACATTGCAAAACTTTTATTAGAAATTGACAATGAAAGCGAGACATGATCTACACAGCATTCTGTGGGTCTGTGTTTCAGCAGGATAAATGTACAGCAGGCAGAGAAACTGCCTTTCCCAGACTCACTGACGGAAAACTTTAACACATACACAAACACATTTTTCATGTAGATTAAGCCGCAAAAGATCAGGGAGGTGTTGTGTTCAGTTTGAATGAAGCAGAGAAGGGTTACAGTCAGATCAGTCACTCAGTTGCTGCAGAGACCAATAAAAAAGTGGGATTCCAAAGGTGAAGTGTCAGATTTAATCAAAAAATCAGGTAATTGGAAGCGTGGATCTCAGACAATCAGATTTTTTTTTTTTTTATAAGCTTTTTTTTGTGAAGGTCAAAGGGGAACCTTCATCTCACATGCTGATATTTGGGATGTCAGCTGGTATATACAGTAAGTATTCAGTGGTTGCTAATGCTGGGGTATGCATGGAATACAAAACATTTACAAGTTTTCCATGCAACAGCATACAAAAATAGTTGTTTAAGGATTTAGAAAAGACACTTTGAAAGGGAACTCAAATTTAATTAACATGGGTCTGCTAGCATTGGGTTTGACTGTCCTTAGGTCAGGTCAGTTTGGCTCTTCTGCTTTTTCTTTTTAAAAAATGAATTTTTGCTTCTTATGCTGTTTTTTTTTCCAGAAACCAATTTTTAATTTTTATCAAATTAACTGGTAGACTGGAATGAAAGGCCAGTCAACCAGTTATCTTTCACCTGTATTCTTTCTTTTGTTTGGCTTCGTGATTAGAAAGCGGAAATGTCAAGTGTAACTCTTTGCATCCCATTTGCATCTCTGAGTGTGGCAGAGGCAATGATAGACTTCAGAAAGAAATGATTGAATGATTGACTATTTAAAGGTCTGTGGAGAAATCAGTATGAATAATTTCTTTTAGCTCATGTGTTGACATTTTGATTGTGACCTTAAACTACAATATAGATGTGATCAAATAAACCCACAGAAGAACTGAAAAACATAAAAAGAATGCCTCCGAGATGAAGATTTTATTATATATATATACACCAATAGAATATAATTCAGTGGTCACGCAATTATGAAGCACAAGTAACAGAATTGTGTTTATTCAATACAAATGTATTTTTTTTACTTCTTTAGTCCATTTTATGTGTTTAAAAACATTTGCTTTGTTTTCTTCTGCAGAAGAAGGAGTGGACATGGGATGAGAGTAAAATGATGGTGATGCAGGATCCTATTTACAGGTGAGCTGGAAATAAGACTTATCGTACATAGCCTTTTATTCTGAAAGTCATATGGCATTTAGATTTTGTGTGTTATTGGTAATACCTTCAGTTCCAATGGCTCTTAGGACCAAACTGATTTTAAAGAAAAAATACTGTGGTGGTCCAGGACATGAGAATAGCAACAGAAAAATAAATTTTGTCTATTTTAAATATCTTAAATTCACATTTTTTCAATTAAAGGCCTTAAAAAGGTCTTAGTCACATCAGTGGGAGAATTCAAGCTAGCCCTTCCTAGCAAGCAGCACAAAATATGAGAGTGGAGACCACAAGCAGATTCTAGGAGCACTTAAAATCCGAAAACGATGGCTTGTAGTTAACAAGCTGTAAGCACGACACTGTTGTTTTATTTTTAAAGAGAATCTTTGTTTCTTTGTTACTGAGTAGAAAGAAGAGAGAACGTAATGATTTTATTTTACATTTGACAGTGCACAACAGATGTGTATACAGTTTATGTGCACAACAGTAGAATTTTAATCAGCTCAGAAACAAAACTAAATATCAAGTCAATCAATTTCTGTCAAGTTTCAAAAATTCTGTTACAGAGTTACAGAATCTGTAACTGTGAGCTGTAGCCACAGCAGAGAAGAGCTTAGATCGATCCATGTTTCCCAGGGCAAGAGGGTGTAAGTTCGAAAACGGTAACTAGCTATGGCCCTTGAAAGTTCACGGTCACTGTGACCTTTTATTTGTCCCATTCTCATCAACACAGTGTCCCAGGAATGCCTAATGGGAAATTTATTTCTGCCATAAACATCCCCTTGGACTTGAATGTAATAGACATGCTTCTAGAGTAGGAGGCGTGTGTGTGTAAGAGCACAGTAAGACAGAGCATGTATTACTCATTGGTGGTATTCATGACCTGACTGCAGTTTGTTCACCATCACCTTCCAGTACTCTTAACTAAGCTTATTCAGTCTTTTTGCTGCAGGAGTGTTAATGTTTGATTTGAACTTTTTCCCCAGTATGTTGTCATAGATGTAGTTGTAGACGTGCCACACACACACACACACACACACACACAACACACTGTGTTATGAGGCCTCTTGTTTAAATTTGAACACTTCCTATACTTTTTTTTATAAAAACATTGACATACATGCAGTTTGGTGAAGAACTAGGGACTAAAATTGTTCTATTCCATAGAAGAATAGAGAGTTGCTTTCACAGATGCACATTTAATGCTCTGTTTTGAAAGTCCAGTACTTTATCCTGTCTTTCTTTTCTACATTACAAACACACTCTCACACACAAACACACACAAACACATACTATCAGGGGTGGTCACAGCTCAGAAGTGCATCCAGGAGCCCAGCTGCATTTTGGACTTTGGAAATTATTCTGTCAGAAAGATGGATTTTGCCCAGCTGTTTGTATAAGCACCTCTGAGCTTGGAAACTCGGAAAGATTTTGTTTGTTTAGCTTATCCTGCATAGCTGATCCTTATGCAGTTTTTTATATTGCTGTCACAGTTTTTTTCCCTTTACAAGGAGTATGGGTAGCAGGGAAGGGATGATGAAGCAGAGTATGAATGCGGGTTAGGCTCATCAGCCATGCAGTGTCAAATGCTGAGCTGAACCTGATAGGACTTAATGACATGTTGTATTTTCACAAGACAATGATCCACATAGTATCAATCAGTCAAAACTTTACTTTTGTTGCACCTTTGGTACAGATTAATGCAGTTTAAACTGATTTGTAGGTGACTGAAAGTTGGAGAGAAAGAAAGGTGAAGACAATAAAAATTTATATCTCGACCAATGAGACATAAAAGTATGAGTCTATTTAGACAAAAACTGAATAAAACCGATGAGTTATAAAACATGTAAAAATTACAACAGAAAAAAATAAATGACACACAAATGAGTCCAATAAATAAGTAGCACTCATAAAATGTTTTAATCCGAAGCCTGACTAAAAAGGTGGGTTTATCGTTTCCTTTACATCAAGACCAGTTTTCCAGTGGCTCGTTCTATAAACACTTTCTGACCAAACATTTTTGTCCTTCACTTTGTAACTAAAAGACTCAAGCCAGAGGATCTGAGAGCACAAACTTGTTCATATACTGTAAGCACATCAGACAAGTTGGCTGGTACAAGGATTTTGGACCAAGGATTTTAAAATTGGATACTGACTGGATACCAGGTGTTAGAAAAAAAAAAAAACAGCACCAGGTTTGTAGATACAATTACCACAGGTGTGATGTGTTTACTCCTCCTCAAAGACTTGCACAAGTTCTGGAATCAACTCTAACCAATTTTTGAAATATGTGAGTAGACCAGAGGGGAGAGGGTTGACCATGGACCACAGGGTCAGTGTTTCGATTCCCGGTGCCTCCTCGCTGCGTGACATGGGTATGTGTTAATGGGCGAATGAGAAGCTACTGTAACTGTAACTCTATTTGTTAAGCCCTTTAAAATAACTAGGTTGTGCTGTACGGGTTAAAAAATAAATTAAGAAAAATAAAAGATAATGGGAAATTAAGAAAAATGGCACAACAGTTTAAAAACAATAAAAATTAACAATAAATAACAGACAGATAAAATAATGTCAAAGCTCAAACTGTGTCAAATGCCACTGAAAACAAATGGGTCTTAGAAAGCAATTTAAAAACAGGCAAGGAAGAGGCCTGTCTGATGTGCAATGGCAGCTCGTTCCACAGTTTTGGAACTGCCACCACAAAAGCTCTCTCCCCTCTGAGCTTCTGTTTAGTTTTTGGTTATGCTCAGGAGCAGAAAGTCGGCTGATCTGAGTGACCGAGGTGAAACATATAAATGCAGGAGTTCAGAGGGGTACAGTAGGGAAGCCCCATTTAAAAACAAATAAAGTAGTTCAAAATGGATCCTAAAATGCCAGGCAGACAGTGAAGTGAGGATAAAATAGGTAAAATGTGCTCATGTTTTCAGCTAAAAGCGGATGAGTTGCAAAAAGATCTCACTGACTTAAAATAAAATGCAATACAGTAATCTATCTGGCTTTAGTGCTGAGTGAACTGGCTTAACTCATTTGCCTCAGGCGGATTGACAACCGAATCTGGCTTTAGTCAATTTTTTAAACCCAAGGTTAACAATTTCAGATTTGGCGTATTCAGCCAAGGGACCCACTTCTTCAGGGGCACTAGACCCCGTAGATGAGTTGGTTCCCCGCACAATTACCTTAGTCTTCGAATCATTAAAATGTAAAAAATTAAGAGCCATCCATGTCCTAAGCTCCATTACTTACTACATTAGAATTAGAGGCTACATTGTAAAGCACTTTGGAAGAAGGGCGCATTTACCATTTACTTTAGCAATATTGAGCAGAACTGTCAAAGTCCCAGTTTTTTTGCTGCTGTGTTTTCTTAATCATCCCTGGCCTAGACTGACAGGAGTTATGTTTAGAGTTAGTCTCTAAAAAAAATGGATTTGTATGATCACAAAGCAGTTTTCCATTTTGACTCAGATCATTTTAAATGAGATTTGACCCAGACAACACGGTGGTGTTTCTGTATCGTATTCACATATGGCTTCTTCTTTGCCTGATACAGCTTTAACTTTTTGTGGATATTTGTGGATTACATGGTGAACTGTGTTCCCAGACAGTGATTTCTGGAAGTGTTCCTGACCTTATGCAGTGATGTGCCATTGAGAATCATGCTTATTTTTAATGCAGTTCCACCTGTGGGCCCAAAGATCATGCACATTCAGTCTGAATCTTTTGATGATATTACATACTGTAGTTGTTTCCAAAATGTTTTTTAGGCCAAGTTTGTTGCAAGTCATGAAAGTTTTCTCTGACTCTCTGTTATGCTCCTTTCATATCCAGTCATGTTACTGACCTGTTGCCAATTAACCTATTTAGTTTTCTAATGCTACTCCTTTTGTTTTGCAGCAATTACTTTCCAGCCTTTTGTTTCCCCCATTCCAACTTTTTTCTTTGGAATGTGTGAGGAAACATGTTTAAGTACTGTACGGGAAGAACATGCAAACTCCACACATAAAGACCACAGTCAGTCAGCTTTGAGGTAGTAGCAGGACCACTCCACTACTGTGCTGTCTTCATCTTCAGACCGTCACATGCTCCTACTACACTGGTAACATTCCACAGAAATCTCAGATCTCTCAGTGTGGAGTGGTTCTCTTCCCTGGTTTCTGCAACTCTGCCCTCGCCACAGGATCTTTTCACCCTCAACACACACCCAGCCATGCACAGGCTTTGCAATACGCTTTCATCTTGTCGGGACAGTCTCTGGCCGACGTCTTCTAGATCTGCTCGCCCTTCAGCTTCCAACTCGTGGCTCACCAAACAGATCTGTGAACAACGCATTGTGCTCAGGAGTGCTGAGAGGAAGTGGCACAAATCCAAGACTCAATCTGCTTTTGCTGATTATCAGGATCTGTTTGTAACTATTTCTGACAATGTCACTAGGGCAAAGAGTAAATACTACCAGGACAAGCTCAGAAACACCGCGGACACGAGAAAGCTGTTCTCCACTTTCAAATCACAGCTCTATCTACATCCACCTCCACCATCGATCTGTCTTGCAGCTGAAGACTTTTCCTACTTCTTCACTAACATAGGGTAACCATCAGCTCCCAGTCCTCTTCTCCAGATAATGACATCTTGCAAACTACATCCAACAGTGGATCATTCTTCTCATTTTCAGCTCTATCAGAGGAGGACATATTCACTTTCCTCCTCTTGAATCATCCGACCACCTGCTCTCTGTATCCAATCCTCTCCACTCTTCTTCAAGCTGTTGCACCCACGGTCATACCAGCCATTACACAGATCATCAGCACATTCTCACAACAGGCACTTTTCCTACCTTGTTCAAGCATGCCCAGATTATTCCACTGTTGAAGAAACCTTCTCTTGATCCCTCCCTTGTGGACAACTACAGACCACTATCTCCTCTTCCATTTATGGCCAAGCCCCTGGCATGAGCAGTCTTTAACCGACTCTCAGACTTTCTTTCCCAGAACAACCTCCTTGATGTCAACCAGTCTGGCTTTAAGAGTGGTCACTCCCAGAGATGACGCTTCCGACAGTTCTGGAATCCCTACGGACTGCAATAGCTACAGTTAACTATTCTGTCTTAATTCTACTAGACCTATCTGAAGGCTTTGATACCATGAACCATCAGATTGTATGGTCCACTCTCTTTAAATTAAACACCTCTGGATCAGCTTTCACCTAGCTTTGGTCTTACTTGTCTGAAAGAACCTTCAGGGTATCCTGGCAGGGGCGTGATTCTATATCTCATAACCTCTTCACCGGTGTACTGCAGGGCTCAGTCATTGGTTCTGTTCTTATTTCCATCTATACTCCTTCCCTGGGCTCTATAATCCATTCACATGGCTTTTCCTATCATTGCTGTGCGGATGACATGCAGCTCTTCCTGTGCTTTCCGCCGGATGGCGCCACTGTCTCGTCACGCATCTCTGCCTGTCTCTCTGACATCTCTGCTTGGATGAGAGAAAGACATCTTCAGCTTAATCTTTCCAAGTTTGAAGTCCTTGTTTTCCCTGCCAGACCTACGACACAACACAACATAAGTATCAACATTGGATCTGTAGTGATTGTCCCTGCTAAGTCTGCCAGAAATCTGGGGGTCGTCATCAACGACCTACTGAGCTTTATGGAACACATTGTCTCACTCTCTAGGTCTGGAAATTTGCTCTCTACAGCAAGAGAAAGATCAGACAATCAGACCCTACCCTCACAACCCACATACACAACCTGACTCATTGTGCAAGGGTTGGTCTATAGCATCTCGATTTCTGCAATGCATTGCTGATGTAGTTACCAAGACGCACAATCTCAAACCCCTGCAGATGATCCAAAATGCAGCGGCACGCCTCAGTTTCAAACAGCCAAAAAGGACTCATGTCGCATCGCTCTTAAGATCTCTGCACTGGCTTCCTGTGGGTGCGTGGATTAAGTTCAAAACTCTGTCTCTTGTCTTCAGAGTGCTCAACTGTACAACTCTGGCTTACCTCAACTCAATCATTCAGGTCTACAATCCCTCCTGAGAAAAACTCAGCTTCAACTCACTGATTCCACAATGGTGGAATGAGCTGCCAAACTATTCTCGCTCAGTGACCTCACTCCCAATATTTAAAATACTGCTGAAAACTCAACTCTTCCGCATCTTCCTTTGCAAGAAACTTTCTTTATGCTCTGTTTTGTACCCACATTTCATGAAACAGAAACATTTCTTTGATAGCACTTTGCTTTGGTGTTTTCTCCTGAACTTAGATTTTTGCTGCCTTCTACCTCTTTTGTAAGTAGCTTTGGAAAAAAAGCATCTGCCAAATGAATAAATTTAAATGTAAGTAGTCATTTTGGCAGTCAGGTAAAAGTTTCTGTAATCATACTTTGTTTTAGTGTCAAATGAAGACCTTATGTGGTTGAAACCAGTTTGTGTCTTACTAAATATGCATGATTAAATCAAGCATTTTAGGTGGAGAGTGTCTGAAAACTCTTTCTCCTTTTGATAAACAAATCAACCAAACGGTAATCATGCTTTAGTTGCCATAAGCAGTAACGTTTCATTTGTGCATGCACATTTTTTGACTTTCCAGATGCACTCAAATAATCCAGCGATTACTTGCTATTTTAGAATGTATATATAAATACAGATTTTTAACGAAATAGATTTGACTAAAAAGACCTAGCTGGTTCTCTGTGAAGGTCCAAGTGGAGATTTTTATCATCGACAGTGGCTTAGAACTGTTTATTTATAAACTAGATTAAATACTTCCGTACCAACAGTCCGTAAAATATCTGTGAATAGCTCTCCGTAATCTATCTGCTTTTATGTTTTTTGTGGCATCTTATAGCCAGGTAGCACTTTTGTCGCCTTTGGTTGTGTTAAAGTGCTCCATAAATGAAGTTGACAGTTGAGTAGAGTAGTCACTATCTCATACATCTCACTTGCTCTACTAAAATGAAAAATATTTGTGACAACACTTCAGTGATAAAGCAGTAAAATGCGGCAGCATTAAATACAGTATAAAAACTAGTTATTGTAAACAGTGTTGATGTTTACTAGTCGAAATAAGGGAAACGTATGCAACCTAGTTAAATCGATACTCACTTGCTCAATAATAAACAACTATGACACATTGCAAACAACATGCTGGCTGCTGGAGGAGGTATTGGTGAAAACAGTGCTTATGAATATTACAACATCCAGACATCCATGTGGTAGGTGTGTTTGAGCCGGGGGGAGAACTTGAATCATTTTGCCTTTGCTGTTGTCACTTAACATTTACAGGTGTGAATCGCTATTCTTTGTCTCGGGACACACACAAACAGAATGTGTTTGCCTGTGTTTGGGTTTTACTTTTTACCTGGCAGAGAGCTGTAGCCTCAGGGCAGAAACAACAGACAATCTCAGTCAGGAGTGTATCAGAATTCCCTGGATCAAGCACATATACCCACCCACACACATCAAACTGGCAGCCTGAGCACCCTTTTTTTAGCCAGGCAAACAAACAAAGTTGTAGGGGAACACAAACATCCCCAGACACCAAATAGAGAAGTCAGGCGTTCAGTTTGAAAACAGACACACACACACACACACACACACACACACAGAAAAATCTGTATTGTCTCTGAGGCACACACACACACGCTGTTATATGAGTGGAGGCCACCCACCAATCCAGGGCTAGAGATGCAGAGCTGGGACCAAGGTCCTGGGTGGGATAAAACCACCACCACACTGAAACCATGTCTAGAGTACTAAAATTCTTTATAACACGTACATTATACACTTTACTAACTGATCCATTTACTGAAGTCTCAAATTCACTTTTTACTTGAAATAAGTGAGAAAGATAATACAGTTACAACCATCTTTGATTTATGGTGGAGACAGGAAAGATGAAGCAAATTTATATCTTCGAGCTTCTGATTGACTCACCACACCTGACCCAAGTAATCTGCAGTGGGTCAGGTGTGGTGGGATATTGACACGGCAGTGTTAGTGGGACCCTCTGTCAATTAATTTGTAGCTCAAGATTTAATTCCATACCTGTCTGCATCAGTCCCATTGCTTATAGGGACAACTCTGATTGGTTATTTAGCTTAGGTAATCAGTGTGTGATACTAATTGTACTACTATTGTTATCAGACTTATCCTAATTAGTAGTAGCTGTCTGTCTGTGATGACCTTATCAGCTTCATTTATCTATTTTTTTTTTCAATTACGACCTGTCTCATTCGAACATGATAACGCCACCATGCTGTAGGCCTGAGGCTGCGGAGCTGAGCAGTACCTTGTGCTTTCCAAACATGTAATCTAAAGCTGTTTGGGTTAGTTACCACAGTTTCCAGTACAATTTCTTACTTCCCCAAATGGAAAGAATTCATAGCAAAAAAGAAGAAAATTGACTCTGACATTTCCCTCAGACCAAAACTCTGCCAAAACATGGTGGCTTCACAACATATTGACATTGCTTCACTTTATAGATGGTCTGTGGTTATTGGATAATGGTAAGCTAATGCTGTTTGTCTACAGTTTGTACATTTGTCATCACTGGTTATTCCGATCTTTTCTTCTTCTGCTACATGCTCATTTGCTGTTGTCTTTGCAGTGAGTTCAAGTGCCCGTGAGCCCACACCAAAGCCAATATGAGCCGACAGCAATAGGTAGAGAGAGATACTTTGACATCAATTTAGTGTTACAGTCTTTAGATGTTAGATCTTTTCTTGCTGATTTTGTACAAGGTTTGACAGTCTCATGGGAAATGTGACTTCACCAAGCAGTGTTTCTTACTAGAGAGACAGTAAAAGATTGACAGTTTGTGGATTGTGTGTGCGTATCACAGTATCAGACTGGGTTATTTTGAGAGAAACATTTTCTAAGAAACAGATTCTGATGCAAACAGTTTGCATCAGAAGTCTGGCTCTGCCCCTTAATTCTCACTTCCCTCTCATGTTTGTGTGATTATGTCATATGGACAACAAACTGATAGAGTGCACACGTAGATTTTTGTTCTGATACCAGTGTACTCCTTCAGAGCAATGCTGATTACACATTGTCCCCTCAATATTATGCATGTACACACAATCATATTCACACATACATATTTGCCCAAGCACAACCTCATTCAGTCCTATATAATCTCCATCTCTCGTTGGGAACTGAGCTAATGGACTGTCCAGTCAGATTTGCTAGTTTTCGTACTTCCCTAAAGGGTAAGAACTGTACTGTAAGGATAACGGAAGAAAGAATAAACTCTTTCATTTCCGTTAGACCAAAACTAGTGGCTTTACAATATATATAGATTCCATAACTGTTTGTATAGCTTATTGCTAAAGTGATTTTTCTCCCAGGTTATCCACTCTTTGCAGAGGATTCTGAAACTTCATTATAATGATTTTTGGGTTCTTTATTAATCTCCCTGATCATTTTGGAGTGACATGCATCTCTAGTATTCAAACACTATTTGGTAAAATATTGCATAAAAGATAGCATTGATAATTCTTATATCCATGTCAAATCTGTCTCTTCAAGTAATTTTGTGAATTTGGTCTTAAGTCATCACACCTGCACTCTTGGAGTCCGAATGCGTCATCATTTCATTTGGAACTAGCAAATGAACTAATGGGGAAGCTCTTGAAAGCCACCAGTAGTTCCTGAAGAGTCTAATCTGGAAAGAAATCCAAATAAAAGGACTTTTATGCTTGATGAGATGTAATTATTGAGCCGTGTCATCCTATTACAAACCCCTTCACAGGAACTACAACAGATTCAGTTTCAGTTCTAACGTCCTTGTCAAACACAAAATATTTGCTTTAGCAGAGGAAGAAAATAAGATGGACTATACACTAGTCAGACAGCAGGGGAATATCCAACACACCCATTTCATCCAGTATTAGATAATGTCTTACGAAGTCATCAAATTGTGCTGGATTTTAAAAAATATAAAATTAAACAAAATAAACAGAAGATGCCTGAAAGAGTGTTGCAGGTCTTCTGGTCACCTCCCATTATTTATATATTTACATTTTAACTTTTTTACATTTCCAACTATTTTCATGCAAAGCAGCAATGCAGAACCTTTACCTCAGTTTATTTATTGTCCTCGGCTAGATTACAATGAGTTGTACTGTGTAGTACCATCTTATTCCCATTGATAACATTTAAACTGACTGCATTTTCAGAGCATGGAAGAGCTTCTGTTTGTGTGTCTGCACTTCTTTCTTTTTACTTCCACTCAGCTCCAGCCCTGCACTGCTGCAGCTGCTACTAGAAGCCTTCCAATTTATTGTAAATGAAGGTGGTTTAGTTGTTTTTCTTCTTTCTGCCCACTCATTGCTTTCCACTGCCTCTGTGCATTGTGTGTCTGTGTGCATGCGTGTGTGTGAGCCTGGCTTTGGTTTGTGTGTCTGTATTAGATGACGGACCGCATTCTCCAGTATACAACTGGGTGTGCTGGCTGAATATGATGAGTATGCACACACAGAAAACTGATCAGTATAGAGACCTGGAAACGGTGACTTTCCTTTTGGGGGAGTCTAAGTCAGTTCTGCCTCTTTCTGTGTCTCATTATTCTGTGCCAGTAGATAAAGCTGTATTTAATTTATACTTGAGGCTAACTGCTTCAATTTCTTACTGTAAAATAGCTTGATTTTTTTCTAATACTAATTCAGTTTTGTTAATTTCAAATTTTTATTTTCTCAGGCATTACACATTTTGCCATTTGCCTGTTGCAAGATTGATTTGCACTTATTAATCTTTAATCTTATTCTACCTCTCCTAATTATATTTTGAGCACCGTGCTATGGAATTCAGGGTTTCCTTCAAAGCAGTCTCTGGACCTATATGCACATAAACTTTTTGCATACTGTATGATGCTGCATTATTGTTTTGAAACTAAGTTTTGCAGTTATGATGTGTTTCTTCATGCTTTCTTATAGTGTGTGCAGCTTCAGCTTGATTTTTAAAGACCTGGCTGAAAGTCATTTTTAAAAAAACTGACAGTGACAACCTGAAAAACTACGCAAAGCGTTCATTAATATGTAATAGATGTTTAATTAATTAGACATCTATCTTTACATGTTTATCACACCTGACGTTTATTCGTTTTAGATAAGAAAACTACTCCTTTACTTTATTGTTAGATACAATTAACTAAAATCTACTGAAAAGATCAACAAAATGTTGACTCAATCAGAAGCATTATGTTGTCAGACAAAGATGAAAGCTCCAAAAAGCTAAAACAAACTTAACATACCTTTTGATTTAAGGTAATTTATGTTTGCCAGGATCAGGAATTAGCTTCCATTCTCATACCAGAGGTTCCACAAACAAAACTGTCTTATTAAAACACGACTTTGGGAAATACTCCAAACCCCAAGTAGTCTGTGTTTACAGTCATTCTTAACATGCTGACATGACACTTATCCCAAACCACTTCCAAAACTGGAACTCTACACATGACCACTGCCACAAACTCTTGTTTTCTCACTGAACAAAGGGAAGGGTTCGTCATTTTATAGACTCTACCACTGGCAGCCCCTGTACGCTTTGCATTATTGGGTTTTTTTTAATGAGTGTGAAGAAGAAAGGGGGAGTGTAAAGCAAGTATGCAAACCACTGTCCTTAGTTTGGTAGTAAGGTGTGATGGACAAACAGAGTTTAAAAACTTCACTCCACAGCAGCTTTAAATCACTATGAGCAAAGTTCTGTTTTCAAAAGGATTTAAATGGTTAAAAAAGTGGCACACATTTTTTTATGCTCGGTAATACCAAGCTCATTTTAAATATGTTCTTTCTAATTAGAATGATAAATAAAACCCAAGACCACCTAACAGCATGGCCATACGTGGTGGTAAATATTAGTATTATTACTACCCAGCAGAGGTTTCTGTCCTTGCCTTTCTTTGTATGTATGCATGTCCAGTGCATGAGTTTGTAATAGTTGAGCTTTCTTTGTTTCCTTTATTGTCTTATATTTCTGTATATTTCCATTCTGCAGTATGCTTTATTCATCTGCTGTGTCCATGAACTTCCTGCCTTCACACTGCCATTGGTCCATTCATTCATTGACCTACAAGATGCTGTAGGTCAAGGTGCTGAAGTCTTATGTTCCACAATCTTTGAGCTGTTAGTTCTTTTGAAATGGAAACTAAATGACTGAGGGCCCATTGGGAGAAGTAGCTTTGAGGCAAAACTCTGAAATTCCTCTTTCGTATTTTACGTTTTTTTGTTTTATGAGTTATGAGAGATAGAGTTAGAGATAGAGATATGAGATATGTGAGATACTGTTTCATTCAGTCTGTCATTGCTAAGATCTGTAGATTATTGACCTTCCCTGAAATATTGTTCAAACTAGACATCTCGAAAATAGAAAGGGTTACATTTTTTTTCGGAAAAAACATGAAGGAACTAGAAAAAGCATTTCCAAAAAGAAAATGCACTGTGAATGCTTTAGAGCTGAAACATTGTCCCAGCAATGCTGAAAAAAGCTGAATTGCTTTTGGTGAAGTAGAACATGAGCTGAATTGAAGTTGAACTGCTTAAAAATAGTTGAAATAGCTGAAAAATTGTCCCAGCAATGCTAAAGAAAGCTGAAGTGTTTTGCTGAAATAGCTGAAAATTACAATTAAAATGTAAAAAAATAAGTAGAAAGTAAGCTGAATAGAAGCTGAACTGCTCAAAAATAGCTGAAAAATTGTCCCAGCAATGCTAAAGAAAGCTGAAATGTTTTTGCTGAAGTAGAAAATGATCTGAAATGAAGCTGAATTGCTTAAAATAGCTGAAATAGCTAAAAAATTGTCTCAGCAATGCTAAAGAAAGCTGAAGTGTTTTTGCTGAAATAGCTGAAAATTACAATTCAAATTTAAAACAAGTAGAAAGTAAGCTGAATAGAAGCTGAACTGCTTAAAAATAGTTGAAAGTTGAAACTAATTGTAATTGTTTAAAAATAGGAACATAATTCTAACAATTGTCAAATTAGCAACGTGGACTTAATACTGCAGACAGGCTGAAAGCACAAACTCATTTTGGCATTTAAATGTAAAAAATGTGAAAATAATCTAGTAGGCTCTTATTTTGAAAGTGCGTTTCCTGTCTCTCTGTGTGTGTGTGTGTGTCCACTGTAGGTGGACTTGGCCACAAACTAATTTCAGCATTTAATTGCTAAAAATGTGAAAAAAGAATTAAGCAGGCTTTTATTTTGAAAGTTCGTTTCCTGTGTGTGTGTGTGTCTCAATTGTAGGTAGAGGTGTGTGTGTGTGTGTGTCTGCGAGTGTGTGTGCATTCGTGCATCTCTACTGTGTGTATTGGCAGTAATAAGAAGTGTCAGTTAAGGTGATTGGACGCAGCTGTGAGGCTGATCACATGACCAGAAGTGCCTTTCAACATGATAATGACTGTTTCAAGTCTGCCTACTCATTCTGGTGCTAACAGCAAAAGCTAAAACTTAGCCTGCAAAATGTGCAATAAGTGAAAAGTATTAGCCCTAGAAACAAACGGAAAGAACTGTGAGCGTCAGAAGGCTTCACTTGTTTTGCCCATGTAATTTATATTTAGATCCTCAATAAAATGAAGGCGTGGCGGCGATTTTAAAACGGCCCTTTTGAGATTTGAAGACATTTCTGGAGCTGCATTATAATGGGCCCTAATGGGAGTTTGAGAGGGCACTCTCTCGCTTCTGGCCGCGTGGAGAGAGAACCGTAAGACCTGTCGTCGTGAGAGTTACATTTCCTGAAAGAGGACAAAAATACCTTTTGTTGAGGAAGGATGAAAGGTGGCTGAAGGAAATCAGAAAGAAAAGCGGAAAAGCATAAAAAATAATCGCGGGAACGGGCAGAGCGTGCGTGACGTCACCCGCTCTAGCAGACGCAATACACACTAATGGGGAAGAGGAAAAATGTCCAAAAATTGCCTAAAACTAAAACTGCCATAGCTCAAAAACCGTAAGAGATATTAATAAAAGCTGAATGGAAGAAATGTGGCTGAAGGTCTTGTGACTTGTTTAAAGTTTGAATGGTTTCTCTAGGCTGAAGTATGCCTGAATGGTGAAGGCTGAAAGAAGACAAAGTTTAAGAGAAGTTGAAGAATTTCCCCATTCATTTTAATAGGAAAAATTGCTTGAAAAAAGCTGAATATCATAAAAAGTATGAAAGATATCAAAATTCTGAATGGAAGCACCCTTCTCCTGAAGAAGCTGAACATTTTAAAATTTGAACGGGCTTTCTAGCACAAAGTATGCGGGACTAGTTAGCGGACAAAAAACGTACGGAAGAATAATAATAATAAAGATTCGAATAACATTACTGTGAATGCTTTAAAGCATTCACAGTAGATAAAGATTCGAATAACATTACTGTGAATGCTTTAAAGCATTCACAGTAGATAAAAATGAGATTGATCTGCTAACCTCTCACCTTGACTTGAACATGTGCTGTTGGAAATTCCTTGTCTGCTGAAGTTACTTGTTTTGTGTTAATCCCAGAACTGCTTAAAAATTCAAAAAATGTCATGTTTTTTCGTTGGTCACACACAGGCTGAGACAGGTGAGACAACAATTTTGTGATAATGAATCTCTACCTTTTTACTCTGTCTGGTCACTTTTAATCAACAAATTGCCTGGTTAGCGTCATGCTTTTAATGATGTCATTTCAGTGTTTCCAAATTATTTAGTTCTGGTAAAACTTAAGGTTGGCTCAGCCTTTCTGTGTAATAAAACAAGGAGCAGAACTTGTTATTGCCGAATAGTATGTATTATCTTTGTAAGCACTCGGTGGTTTTATTTTGTCAAAGTAAAATATTATTTCATTTTCAAACCCTCAAAACCAGTTCAAAACAGGTTCAAAATTGAGTTGTTTTAATAACAGAACTGTCAAAAGTGAAGAAAACCTTGAAGCTCAAAACCTAGTCAAGCATTGTCAATGACAAATGACAGGCTGCTTGGTTTTTGCTGTTGAAATATGAAGTGATTTTGAAAGACTGTCAAGAACGATAGTAACTTCAGATCTATTCCATTACTAATAATAATGCTGGGCCATGTAAAAAAGAGCATAATACTTAGCAAAACTTGCTGCGGTGGCTTTATGTCAAAATTCAAGGGTTTCATAGATAAAAAAATCACAACTGTTTCAGCGCACACATTCTCTCAGCAGCCAGGGACATACACACACTGAACATGAGACAGCAAAGTGGGTGACAGGTAGGAGCAAGCTCCAACATTGTTCTTTGAGCAATACAATGCCACTGAATGACAAATTATAAGTCATTATGAGCCCATCATTTGCTTGACGGGTCAACCAATACCCACTGGGATTGTTATTGTGGGCAGGATGGAACTTGGCGACATCTAGTTGTTTTAGTAAATATGGCAGCAGAATCACATTTGATAATGTAGTGAATAGTTGACAATGTTTCCAGGAGCTTGTTAGGCTGGTCTGTTGAGAAACAGACCAGCCTAACAGTTTTTTTTGTCGTATACCCATGTTCTCTGATTAAAAGTTTGAGATTTTGAAAGTAAGAGCAATGCAGATGTATTTAGCTTCCATTGCTGAACACGGTGTTCTTGCTAAAATAGAACAGCACACATCCACAGCTGCGCTTGGCATAGGTGCATTATTTTATTGATTCCCAGTAACAATGTGCAATTGTCGATGCTGAGTGTAAAGCATTGCCTTTGATTTATAGCAGCGGTATTTCTCAGGCAGTGATTTATCAAAGGACAAATGGCTGAGGCCTTCTAAAACAAGCCCACTTCATTACTCAAGCATCACATCACAAACACCAGTATGATAGACTCAGCTTGTTAACAAGACGGGCTGATTAACAAGGTTAGCCAAGAAAGTGGGAGTGTGTGGTCTTCATAACACTGTTAGCCTGCCTCTCAAAAGGTAATGAATGAGTCTCTAGACAAAAGGCATGTTTTATATGTGTGACAAATGACAAGTGTTTTTTTTCTCTGCTTGGATTTAGCTGGATGGGAGGGGTCAGCAGCAGCCTGAATTTGGAAAAACAAAAAGCATGTTTCAATCCAGCTCTTAATACACTGCAAAACTCAGCACAACTTAGCAGATGAGTCATGAATCATCGACTCTGCAGAGCTGCCTCTTTCTCTTTTTAGGTCTTTATTCATTCGCAATCCTCCTCCCCTTTTTACTCTCCCCGTATCTCAATCCAACTGTTAACTTGTAATCCTTGCCCCGCCCTTTCTCCATTCCCTGATTTTGTGTGAGCAACCAACTCCACTGGCTCTATTCTGCTGCCACTCTCCGAACTTTCACGGGTATGCTCTTTTCTCCTAAACTAACATCTGCAGTCTTTTTTAATGTACTGTCATTAACAGTACATTTAATTTTGGTGTTAACACAAATTACCAAATTGGAAGAAGTCTTATCCCACTTTTATTGTTAGATGATAGATGTGTTTCTTATAAAAAGGCATGACCATAAACCCATTACTTTCTGAACAACAACTTATCAATTAAAATATTCTTACTGTATACTTATAAAATGAATGATGTAACCAAGGTGTAGGTGCACAGTCATAATATACAAGGCATTTTGCAATTTAGCGTGATTTTTAAAATTTTAATGATGAATAATATGATTGTTCTTAGGCACTCAGTCAGGCTTGAGCACAAAGCAAATCTCTAAAGCAAATACTAGAAAGCTTTGTAAGCCTGACATCATAATGCTGATTGCTCACACGTAGCAAACACTTGAGAAACAGACGTGGCTGGTAATGTGCAGTAACTTTACTCAATGCTAATGGACAAACTAATGTTTGCAATGTCAGCTAATGCTAGACACTGCAACACTCAAAGCCTGACAGACATCAGCTCATAACTTAAAGTAAACTGTTCCTGACTGTTCCTAAGGGGAGGTACAGCGAAAACCAGGAAACACTGGTTGTAGTCTGTGAGAGCCCATGCCAGGGCAGGTGAAGATGATGTAGAACATGTCATTCTCCTGGGAATTTAGTCGGGAAGAAATTGTAATTTCTCTGTATTGAAAATATGGAGGAATCTGAGTGTCTCTTCGTTCTTGAATACTACATGACCTATTTGTGGTCAACTCCCATTGAAAATAAGAGGGTCTTAATGATTTAGACCCGGGCGATAGATGTCAATTTCAATTTTTAATTTCTCAACTTTATTTATATAGCGCCAATTTAATACCAGACTATACAAACATTTAGAGAAAACCCAACAAATCCCCCTTGAGCAAGCCATAGGCAACAGTGGAGGGTGAGGGCGGCCATCTGCCTTGACCGGTTGGGCTGAGTGGAAAGTGGAGAGGGAAAAGAACAGAGCAACAAAAGCAACAACAAAACATTGGGCAGGTTAATAGGACCAGTAGCTGTGCACTGGAGGACACACAGCGCCAAATCCGGGGACACCTGAAGACAGGGAGAGAGAGGGGGGGAAAGAGGGAGAAATACGACTACGGGACAAAGAAGACACAGAGTTAATGTCATACAGTGGTGACATTATAGATGTGGGGTGAGAGGAGAGAATGAAGAGAAGAGGAAGTGGCATTTTTGGAAATTCTGGGAACCACAAGTAGGCCTGCATTTTGGGACCGAAGTGGTCTAGTAGGATGATATGGTACTAGGAGATCTTTTAGATATGATGGAGCTTGACCGTTTACAGCTTTATAGGTAAGAAGAAGGGTTTTAAATTCTATTCTACATTTAATGGGAAGCCAATGGAGAGAAGCTAATGAAGGTGAAATATGATCTCTCTTACCAATCCCAGTCAGTAATATTGCTGCAGCACTTTGGATTAACTGAAGGCTTTTTAGAGAGTTACTGGGGTAGCCTGAAAGTAGAGAATTACAGTAGTCCAATCTAGAAATAACGAATGCATGAACCAGTTTTTCAGCATCACTTTGAGACAGGATGCTCCTAATTTTGGCAATGTTCCGTAGATAGAAGAAGGCTGTTCTAGAGGTTTGTTTTATGTGTGAGGTAATTGACAAATCCTGGTCAAAAATGACTCCGAGATTCCTTGCAGTACTACTGGGGGCCAGAGTTATGTCATCTAAAGTAGCAATATGGTTACAAAACATGTTTCTTAGACTTTTAGGCCCAAATACAATAACTTCAGTTTCATCTGAGTTTAGAAAATGGAAATTATACGTCATCCATTCCCTTATGTCTTTTAGACATGCTTGCAATTTGATTGATTTGTTTCATCAGGTTTCATAGATGGATATAACTGCGTGTCATCAGCGTAGCAGCGAAGTGTTTTCTAATAATGTTGCCAAGGGGAGACGTGTATAGAGTATTGGTCCTAACACAGAGCCTTGTGGAACTCCATAACTAACTTTTGTGAATGTGGAAGATTCATCGTTAACATGAACAAATTGGAATGTATCTGATAGATAAGATTTAAACCAATTTAGTGCAGTTCCTTAAATTCAATTACATGTTCTAGTGTCTGTAATATTATTCTGTGATCAATGGTGTCAAATGCAGCACCACGATCTAGCAGAACTAGTATTTTTAAGTAGAGGTTTGATTACAGCTACCTTATAGGCCTTTGGTACATATCCTGTTTGTAAAGATAAATGATATCTAATATGAACGTGTCTAATAAGGGTAGAACATCTTTGAGCAGTCTAACAGGAATAGGGTCTAGCAGACATGTTCTTGGTTTAGATGCCATAATAGTTAAAGTTAACTCAGCAAGGTCTATGGGCACAAAGCAGTCTAAAAGGGAATGAGGACTTACTGATGATTCTAATTCTGTTGTATTTGTGGGGAGGGTCTGGTGAATTTTGTTTTTAATAGCTACGATTCTTTTTGTGAACAAGTTTTGGCCTAGAATATCTTATATATATATATACTTTAAGTTATAATTCTATAATTCTGTAATTAAAGTTTTCATTTTGGGTGCACATAATAGATATATTTTTACTTGGCAGAAGTGATTGTCCCTTTTCCTGTGTAAAGTATTTGTGTTGGTATCACCACACCGTTGCTGACTGCTGATATCTGCTATCAACATATTCATTTTGTGCAGTTGTGTTGTTTCTTTTCTTCATAGAAAAATCATTATATTTGTAGTGTTGTGATTCCATCAGTGACAGTAGAAATTACATTCAGTTATTTGACAGTGCTGTGCACTTTAAACATGAAATTCTCCCATGAAATAGAAGTGACAACATTTTACTACTGGCAGTATTTGTAGTCTGAATGATTTGGCTTTTAACTGTTTCATGTTGAACCCACTTCTGTTGTTATACAACCTGAACTGTCTCACTGGCAGGTGTTCCTGCTGGAGACAGTTGATAGAGGTGTATCTAAGCTGTCATCTCTGCACTGCTTGGGGATTTGTCAGCTCACTTCCACTAACTCAGTTTAGACTCACTTGTCTGCCAGAGTAATGTTTCTTTTTATCATTGCCTTAGATTTTCGAATAAGATTCAAGTCCCTGCAGGCAACAGTTTGGCAAAGCCTGAAACCTTTTCTCCTGCTTTAGACATCGAAGAAAGAAATCCACTGGGACATTGATTTTTATCACAGTGACTCTGGGCTGAGAGGGTAAGGTAGGAAATAGTTGAACGAGGAGGCAACGAAAGTGTATTATAAGGATCAGTCAGATGGGAATGTTTTTCCTGTTGATGACATGGGTTGATAACGGAGATCTTTTTTGTCCTCTGAGTGTGATGAAATGTGTAGAAATGTCTCTAATTTCTACTGTCATTTAACAGCCACTCTACGCAGATCCTTTTATCCAAAGTGACTTACATAAATAAGTCGCAGATAGTAGCGATACTAGCTCGTCATGTGTTGATCCACACTCCTTTATATGATTCATTAGTGATGCATTTTAATTTATAGGCAGTGTTTACAACATTTACATTACTAAAGCTAAGGAAACTGAAGTATGGCTGGAACAAATGTTATTTTAATTGAAGTATGTGTTGCTGCTTGGGTTTTAGTCATTGGCTTGTATGATAACATTGAATTCACAGTTACTTCTGTAACCTAGCACATAGCAGAAAAATGACTTGGTGGATCAAATCTCACAACCGGGCAGATTATAGACAAATAGGTTGGAGAAATTGTTTTAAAAAGAAATTAAGCGAAACTGTTATTACACCAATACTTTATTCTAGTTTAACCTATTATACATGTAGAGACGTGACAGCTGATGCTGATGTTGTTTCAAACGCAGCGTCCGAAGGGCCCAGCCCACTATTAGTCATTTGAACGACCATTGGTTTGTTGCAGTGCTGTCATGTCATTGTTTAATTGTATTTTGTTTTTTGCTGTGTTATAAGCAGTGGGTCCAATTCTGTCCATTTTCTATATGAGTTCACACATTGTACATAATCACAAAATGTGCAGTACCTTCCTTGCTTAAAACAATTGTTACATGCATTGTGTTTTCTACTTTGTACAATTCTAATGCAATTTGACACTGCAAAATCCCCTAAACTTCTCTCAGAAATTCTGCCAGCTCCAATGCATCCTCATGTTTGCTTGTGAGATTTTGTTTGTTTGATTGTTAGATTTCTGCAGGACTGCACTGGATCAGAAATTGGCTGAAACTCTTGAGTGTGCAAGCTAATGAGAAAGAGATGGAGAAGTGGATGGATAAAGAGTGTACGAGTTGCTGCAGATAACTGTGTCTGATATTTAGACAGTCCACTCGGTAGGCTTGACAAAGACATTATCTGTAACACAAGACTCCAGTTAATGTGGCTCTTGGGAAAAAAAGAAAAAACAAATAACACCGAAATATTACTAAATGTATAGATGAGACTGAGTTATTAATACACAAACATGCATACACACACACAGCCAGTCGCACATTTCAGCAGAGACAGCAAGGGTCACGTGCTCAGCTCCTCTGAGTGGTATTTTTTCATTAATTTTGAAAATCCAGCTGTGCTGTTGCATTATTTGAAGAGTTAAAAATGCTGCACAAACTCCGTGGTGATGAGGTAACTTTATGCTCTCGGTGGTTTTCAGGGCACATGACAAATGTGTTACAGTCTGCAGTATGTAGGCTCTAAAAACATGATAGTATTTACCCATTGTGGTCCTAATGCTTTCCAGTTGCAGCCAAAACAAGTATACATTTATGGAACTCTACTTAAGTTAGATTACAATGAAATGACACCATCCTTTGTAGCTTGTGTTGTGTGTGTGTGTGTTTGTGGGTAGGTGGGGTTTTTGCTGTTTGTTAGGTATATTAGTCCCTTATATATTAGCAGACACTGTTTTCCCATATATAGGCATAAATGTTTGTTTTCATTAAGAGTCAGAAAAGAATGGTTAAATGGAAACATGGATTAATCTATGCTGCATTTTATCTTACAACAAATTCACATATTAAATGAATAGAAGACAGACTTGTAATAAATCCAGTCTTAAAGATCGTTGAGTTTTAACTTTTAGTTGCGTGCCACTCAGGATGGCATTTCATTTTCAGGTTTCATTTCAGGTTGTCAGCCAGCCTAATGCTTGACTTGTACACTGTTCTCCTGCCTGTATTTTTGTTCTGTGTTTACTTTCAATTTTGCTTACAAACCTTTTCCCTATTTGTTCTGCAGGATGTTGTACATATCTTCACTGCTGGCTGCACACAGGTTTCTATCTACCTGTGGATTCTTTCAGACCTTCATCCCATGCATGCTCTATCACACAGGATATTTTTGTTGTGAAAGTATTACGCCCCCACCTCCTCCTCAAGCTGAAACAGACTGAGCATTTTCTTTTGAAGTATTTGTATTAATTTAAAGTTTACCAGGCTTTCAATATGTGTCACTGGGCGTTTCCCAAAGTCGCATAGATATTTCAAACATCTTTGTTGCAGGCTCCAATTTAGTTTTAAATTATCTCCTTTTTTAAAATGTGTGACCTATTTTATTCTTTCTTTCAGGATATTCTATGTGTCTCATGACTCCCAGGATCTGAAGATCTTTAGCTACATTGCCAGAGATGGACAGAGTAATGTCTTTCGCTGTAATGTCTTCAAGTCTAAAAAAAAGGTAACAAACAGAAAACCTTTTTAAAGCTTTGACATAAAAAAGCCCAAGGATCACTGGATACTTGGGTTTAACAAACCCTTTCAATCAATCTGCCTGAAACAGGAATGCTCTTTATAATTGTATTTTAAAGCAGGAAGACAGTAAATTCTTATAAATCTGGGCTGGGAATGCCACCCATCTGTATCGTTCTGACAGACGTTTATACTGAGATTGGACGAGTTCACAGATGATTGTCTGGTTTAATGAGTCTATTCCTGCATTATTTGCAAGTGAAATGTACCCGAGCACCTAAAACACTAATTTGTTTTAAAATTAATACATCAAATATATAAAATTAATACATAATAATATATTTATTAATAATAAATTGAAAAATCTGTATCTTTGACAGTTGGTAAACTGAAATGGATATGACACAATTATGACTGTATAGTGATGCAGAAAATAAGAAAGTAAAATGCTACAAGTGTGATAAACTTGTTTTGCTATCTAATCGGTGATGAGTTTCAAAAAACTTTGTATATTGGCACGATGAAAAAAAAGCCATTAAAATGTGCCATTTTCAGAGTTTTTGCAGTCTTTCAGTTGTGTAGCTAGTAAAGTAAATCATTCACCTATCATTAAATCATGTCACAACCTGACAACCAGCAGTAACGAGACATGTAGTTATTAAGTATCAGTAACTACTTCTGGTGCTGTGTTTTCGACCATGTTCTGAGAATGAAGCTCAAATACAGAGTCAATACAGAGGCCAGTGGTGTGATGCAGTTAGTTAGCTGCCAGTTCACAGCATTTGATAGTTAAAGGCTGCTTTATACCTCTCCGTCAATACACGTAAACGGCGATGTGGACCTATGTTTGCATATGTTTGCACTTGTTCCTTCTAAGGCCAGTTTATAAGTCTCTGTCGAAACATGTAAACAGCGACCTGTCATGTGGCGTTTTGTCGCCCTACCTGATTGGGTAATGATGGTATTCGGGATCGAAACAGGAATAGAACCGAATAGAAGAACAACGGAGAAGCAAAACAAAAAATTTTATTGTGTATAACTAGATATTCTGTATAGTGTATGGTCTAGATATTCACACTGATTTTATATAACATTTATATACGCAGGTTTATATATTCTGTTGTTATACTGCTGGTTAAATCATTTTGTATTCACTGTGGTTTGATTGGCATTTCACAAACCACAATTTCCTGAAACTATAGAAACAGCTCGTAAACAGATAGTGGGGAAAACAAATACTCTAGAATAATTGTTAACGATTTGAAGGATTTATTGGAGTTGGCCAATATCTCTGTTCATGAATGAACTATACACAAACATTGAACATGGAATCAATGGCAGGAAACTACGAAAGCCAATGCTCTCCAAAAATAGAATTCCAACATACATAAGTTTTGCCAATGACCATGTTTACACACTACTGGGTAAAGAGGGTCAAATTGTTTGGGGAAAACTTACAACACTACGTTCTGAGGGAGCATCATATGTTTTGCCTCTTGACCTGGACCACTCACCATTGTGGGAGGATATATAAATGTCCCATGTCTCCTGCAGGACAATGTCAAGGTATCTGTCTGGAGGCTGAAGCTCAGAAGAAGCTGGGTAATGCCGCAAGTCAATGACCTTAAACATTGAGATAATTTTACTACACAATGTCTTTAGAGATGTGAAATCCACCTTTTGGAGTGGACCAGTTAGTGCCCAGACCTCAGACCAATTGGGAGGCTGTAAAGAGAGCTGAAGAGAATTTCATAACAGATGTCCCAAGACTGTGGCTGAGCTGAAGCAGTTCTATCAGAAAAAAATGGCCCCAAAATTCCTCTTGCAGGTCTAATCCACAGATAGTGCTGTTCCTTTAATTCCAATAACATGTTCTAGTCTGTAATAATATTCTGTGATCAATGGTGTCAAATGCAGCACTAAGATCTAGCAGAACTAGTATAGAGACAAGTCTGTTATCTGAAGACAGAAGAAGATCGTTGGTGACTTTAATCAGTGCAGTTTCTGTGCTATGATGAACTCTAAATCCTGACTGAAATTCTTCAAACAAGTCGTTTCTGCGCAGGTGGTCACATAATTGCTTTACAACTGTTGCTGTTTATTTGTTTTCCTCACATTCTTCTCCTTGACACTAAACGTGAATGGTGTGACAGTAAAAAGGTCAAAAGTGTGGTTTAAATTAACAGAAAAAATGAAAAATGCAGAAAGCAAATAGGCTGCAGACCAGATACACATTGAATCTGACAAAACATTGATAGCAACATAGCATTGACCTAAAAGACGTTTTTGCAATCTCTTACCCCCTTTCCGCCCGAGAGGCGGCCTGTTGCAGCAGCTCCCAGTTACGTGGTAACCTTTTACGTTTTTACACCATTTAATAGACGAATTCTTGTCAGTACTTGTACAATTACTGTTTGTTCAATAGTAAAGTTAATAGTGCTAGTGTGTGAATGCCTATGTATTTGCATGATACATGCTTATATAGCTCCTTTGTTCAAAGAGCTTTACAATAAAGGGTGTACATGTGGTTTAGTAACCAGGAGACTGAGAGAAATCAACTTTCTCTGGTAATTGGGGAACAATGTTTACATGCACTTAACATGCAGAGCAACAGATTTTTCCTCCACCACTTGACTTCTTTTGTAGTTGGCTCCCAGATACTTAGTGTATAGTGATGAAAAACACTCTTTTTGGAGTAGTTAGACAGCATTTAACATGTCTGTCACTCACTAAAAAGATGTAGCAGTAACAAAAAGCAAACAATTATTCAAACTAAAGAAAAAAACTGCACCATTTATAAGAAGAAATAAAATGCACCAGAACTGTTCATATCTGGGACACAATTTTCAATTCAATTCAACTCTTTTTATATAGCGCCAATTTACAACAAGGTCATCTCAAGGCACTTTACATAATAAAGTCCAGACTATACAGACTTTTAGAGAAAACCCAACAAATACCCCTTGAGCAAGCCATAGGCAACAGTGGAGAGGAAAAACTCCCTTTAACGGCAGAAACCTCCAGCAGAACCAGGCTCAGGGTGGGCGGCCATCTGCCTTGACCTAAATGTTGGATAAGAGGACAGAGTGAAGAGAAGAGGAAACTGGCTCAGTGCAGAGTCCCCCAGCAGTCTAAGCCTATAGCAGCTTGACTATAACTAAGTATAAGCTTTATCAAAGAGGAAGGTTTTGAGCCGCATCTTAAAAGTAGAGAGGGTGTCTGGTTCCACAGGGGAGGAGCTTGATAGCTAAAGGCTCTGCCTCCCATTCTACATTTGGAAATTATGGGAACTGCATTCTGAGACTGAAGTGGTCTATTAGGATGATCTGGTACTAGGAGATCTATTAGGTAGGATGGAGCTTTATAGGTAAGAAGAACTGTTTCCAGGTCGCTACAGTTTATTGTTAGATAGCAGACAACCTTGAAACAGTTATGCAGACACTTCTCAAGACAAAAGCATGCATATGAGACAAAGGATGTTGTTTCAACATTCTTCATAAGACCCTTGAATATCATTTGACCTTACAGGTAAGCAAAACAAAACTATTAAAATTGAATCAGTCTTAATTTTTCCATCACAGTTCCGTAGGTGAAAGAAGGCTGTTCTAGAGATTTGTTTTATGTGAGAGGTAAATGACAAGTCTTGGTCAAAAATGACTCTGAGGTTCCTTGCAGTACTACAGGGGACCAGAGTTATGTCACCTAAAGTAACAATATGGTTGGAAAACATGTTTCTTAGACTTTTAGGCCCAAACACAATAACTTCAGTTTTATCAAAGTTGAGAAGAAGGAAATTATACGTCATCCAGTCCCTTATGTCTTTTAGACATGCTTGTAGTTTGATTAATTGATTTGTTTCAACGGGTTTCATAGAGAGATATAACTGCATGTCATCAGCATAGAAATGAAGAAGTGTTTTCTGATAATCGTGATCATTTTTAGTTTGTAAAATTTAGTTGATCAGGGAACAGACAGTCTCTATAGGAATGTAGGTGTTGTGGGGGGGTGATGGCAGTAAGGATACTGCAGAGAGGCGTGTAGGACTGGATGTCTGCGTCCTAGGCTCAACTCTGGATTGTCAAACTTTTGGTTGTCTAATAAAGTCTGCCATATTTTTGGATATGACAATAGCACCATCTAAAGTAGGATGGATGCCATCTCTCCTAATCAGCCTAGGTTTTCCCCACATCATTTGCTGGACACCACCTAGCAATGAACATGGACAGCCTGATCATAAGTATATATTATATTTATATATTACATACTATTAACTACAATGTTATCATTTTAATTTAGGAGACTATTTCACAAAATATTGCACCCTACATTAGGTCAAAACATCTCACTAGAAACCATCAATAATTGCACTTTATTACTTTGCTCAAATCTAGTAACATCTTTACATCTTTCGTTGTTTGGAACTACATTTTTACACCACATTGAATGCTCTTCATCATCCCCAAGCCTCTTAGTTGATGACATAGATGGCCAAGTTGTTTACTGTGCCTGCAGAAAAGTAACCAATAACTTTTAATAACTAGTGGACATGTGACATTTTGAACTTAAAACATTTTTGAGAAACTTGTGTACCTCCTGAATGAGACGTCCATCAGCTTCTCCAAGGTAGAGGCAAAGTGCCTTGAGGACAGCTGCCCATTTCAGGTTTACACTGCTTTACTTTTGCTACCTGCACATTTACACTGCTTTTACTGAACAAATCTCTGCTTTGTTAGTAGCCTTCCTGCTGGCCACTGAGTTAGGTTAGGTGATTTGTTTATCATAGCAGTTACTTTCAGCTGAGGACTGAACCTGTTGATTGAACATGTATGGTGTTTCTGTTCCTCTTGCTTATGTCTTTATTGAAATTGTAAGACCACAAATTGCATTACAGTTTTTCTTGCACCTTGAAAATAATCTATGAAACAAAATTTTTCATTTTTCATTACATTTTTTTACTATAATAAACTGTTCATTTGTTGATCAAAAATAAATTGCTTTGTTTAAGTGATTTTCTAAAACAAAAAATGGAAAACACTGGATTAATTTAACTTTTAAAATTTAAATATCTCTCGTTGTCTTTTATAATAATTTGGGAAATAGCCTTGGAGTATCATATGGCCTTTTCAGTTTTTGTTGAAAAATTAGTGAGGAAAATATTTGTTAGTTGAAAACCTAAAATTGCTTATATAAAACTGTATACATATATTTACCTTTTGCAAGACCTCCAGATGTTTGGCTAGCATCTGTCCACAAACACCTCCCGTCTTTCAGAAAACAGATGTTGCTGCGGTACATTACTGTCCAAATGTTACATAAAGGGTATCTCAAGAGGAACTGTTGTTGTGCGCTGGAATTCAGCATTAATCTGTTGTATATAATAGAAGACAGAGTGCCATGTTTAGTCACTTGTGTGACTTTTGTAGCTAACAACATTAGAGACCAGTTTTTGAATAGAGTGACACACACTGAATGCCTATTTAAATTTAGTGGAGACCAAAGTAAAATTAAGCCTGCAATTACCTCATCAACATGGAAACATTGGCCACCTGGCTGTAAACTTCCCAGAAGATGGACTTGATTGCACCACCTCTTGTCTTCTGTAAGAGAATGTTTTTGGCATCTTCTGTTGTAAATGTGATGCACTATTTCACTGTGTGATGTCATTCAAAAGCTCTAGACTTTCCTCTGTTTCACCTGTAGGTTGCGAAGGACTTCAGCCTTTTTAGCTTTCTTGACATTTTTGGCTGGGAGACATTTTACATTTACATTTACAGTCACGTCTGCACAGCCAATATTTCACTTTTTTGTCCTGTAATTAGCCATTTTGTATTTTAGGCCCATCATCCAGGTATAGTACCCAGTTGCAGATGACTACTTCATACAGGAAAATTTTTGATTAGAACCCCTGCTAGTGCATCTACTTGGTAATCTTGATTATTTGCTGTGTACGGTAAAATCTGGAAAGGCTTTAACCTTGGGTAATCTTCAGTCTCGTGCCAGTTTATCTGAAGTTCTCATTTCCACGTTGAAGCTGTAACTCTACATCATAGGGACAGCGCGTAATAGAAAATTCACTTGGCCATGGAAGTGCTCTTGGTTCGCTGTCTGAATGAGTCAAAGCGATGGTGTTATCTGAGTCAGATGAGGACAAGGGGGGTAACACTGGGAGTCTTTTCACTGCATACTGGTGTTCCAGATGATCCAAGAGTGCAAGGTTGCTTGGAAAAAGATGCGCTTAACCTCAAATCAATTTGATTGTACTTCTGTCTTGTATTTCGTGTATGGATGTAATGTTCTTATTATTTCCACATTCTTCACAAATTGCATTATGTAACTCTGTCAAAGTTTTTTTTTTTTGCATTCCTGAATGAAAATCAAGTCTTCTAAAGTCATTATCTTCAACAATCACTCTCAGCTTCATATGCTGTGCCATTCTTCAGTCTGATTGTAAAAGGATACAGAAATGAAATGTTAAATACATATTTTGTACAGCTTTTACCGAAATTGTAACTTTTTGCAAGGAAGGAAAGTAGAGCAGGACAGTTTTGGTTCTGCAATTAAACCAACAAACCAATTATCTGTGCAACATCTGGAGGGTAGCCAGTGCAAACATTGAAATAAGAAAGATGGGAAGAGAACACACACTGCCTTTGATTTGACTTGGGTTTCATGACTCTGTGCACTTCTAGGAGTAAATGCAAAATAAACCTGCACCAGAATACTTGTATATCAGTTCTTCTCTACTATCCTCTGATGTGGCATAGCTTTTTAAGAGCTGTTACAAAAACTTTATAATTAAAACGTACTTGAATGTTCTTTTAGATTTTTCATCCAATATATTGTATATTCTATGGGTTCCGTAACTTAATAATTGTCTATGTAGTACTTCTTGCGTTTAAAGGATGTTGCCAAAGGATAGGCTTTGTCAACTGACTAAACACAGGATTTGCTCTACATAGAACTTATGCAACTTCCACAATGATTGACTGGTCAACTTGCAAGTGTAACTGTTGAGTGTGTCATGTATCAATTTTCTTGTACTGCACAAAGATGCTGGGCTCAACAAATACTGAATTTCTTCTAGGAATTCATCATTTGCAATACTTGGCAAATGAAAAATTAATTCAAGCTTTAACAGCACTGCTGCAAGTTTTTGTTCTATAATTTCTAGCTGCTCCACTGATGTACGTGGACCTGTCAAGATGAGCATGCAAGCTGTGTCTCTGACCTTTGTGTGACTTGCAGTTGCTGTATATATTTGATTTGTACTCAGCCTTTAAACATACAAGTGACCGTCTCATTGTTTTTCAAATGATGACTAACGTGCACAAAATAAAACTTTTCTGTTCCAAGTTCACAATTGCCACATAAATGACAGGAAATGTAGTAAGTATGTCAGTGTGATCTACAGTTTTGCAATGATTCCTTGACAAGAAGAACTAAATTTAAAATCTTAAAATTACAAGGACAATACGGAAATATGCGCTTTTAATATAATGGCCAAGCCCAAAATGGCTGTTTTAGTCTGTAATGTTTAAGAAGTTCTGCTCACCAAAGAAAAAAGAGACGGTGTGTGGGAGAGGGGGAGGTAAGACATAAGTTATTTTTAAATTTTTATCAAGAACATGATATTCTGCAAATGCAGCTTGGGCCCTGTATTTACAAGTAGATTTAATTATTGAGACACAGTTAATACTAGGAAGAATATAAAAGGGGAATGCATCATTTACCTTTCCCCACACTGAGTCTACACTCTCTTCCATTACATCTACTACACTGTTCCACCTTTCCAGGACAACTAAGTAAAGCTATATGATGATGAATTGTGTACATTTTTAAAAGCATGCCAAATTCATCATTAAAACTTTACATGCTGGTACAGCAATAAACAGATGATATCACACAATTACAGAATGTTTGCTTTTGGTGATAAATCTAGCCACAGGGGTTGCAATCTAGCCACAGGGGTTGCAAGCCAGTAACTTCTGTGCCGGTCCCAAGCCCCGATAAATAGAGAGGGTTGCGTCAGAAAGGGCATCCGGCGTAAAATTTTGCCAAGTACAATCATGCGAGTCATCCATACCACTTTCATACCGGATCGGTCGAGGCCCGGGTTAACAACGACCGCCACCGGTGCTGTTAACCTACAGGGTGCCGGTGGAAATTGGACTACTGTTGGTCGAAGAAGGAGAGGAGGCAGAAGGGTGCGTGGTCAGAGAGCGAAGGGGAAAGGCAGGAGCTTAGATTTGAGAGTAGGGACTCTTAACGTTGGCACAATGACAGGGAAAGGTAGAGAGCTGGCAGACATGATGGAGAGAAGGAAAGTAGATGTACTGTGTGTGCAAGAGACGAGGTGGAAAGGCAGCAAAGCACGTAGTATTGGAGGAGGATACAAACTGTTCTACCATGGTGTGGATAGGAAGAGAAACGGAGTAGGAGTGATCCTGAAGGGGGAGTTTGTGAACAATGTTTTAGAGGTGAAAAGAGTCTCAGACAGGGTGATGAGCCTAAAGCTAGAAATCGAAGGTGTGATGGTGAACATAGTCAGTGGGTATGCTCCACAAGTTGGCTGTGAGTTAGAAGAGAAGGGGAGATTCTGGAGTGAGTTTGATGAGGTTGTAGAGAGTATCCCTAGAGGAGAGAGAGTAGTTGTTGGAGCAGACTTCAATGGGCATGTTGGGGAGGGGAACAGAGGTGATGAGGAGGTAATGGGCAGGTTTGGTGTAAAGGACAGGAATCCAGAAGGACAGATGGTAGTGGACTTTGCTAAGAGGATGGAAATGGCTGTAGTTAACACTTACTTCCAGAAGAGAGAGGAACATAGAGTGACATACAAGAGTGGAGGTAGGAGTACACAGGTGGACTACATCCTATGTAGACGAGGTCATTTGAGAGAGGTTAGTGACTGTAAACTGGTGGTAGGACAGAGTGCAGCCAGACAGCACCGCATGGTGGTGTGTAAGATGACTCTGGTGGTCAGGAAGAAGAAGAGAGGAAAGTCAGAAAAGAAGACCAAGTGGTGGAAGCTAAACAATGAAGAAACTTGTGAGGAATTCAGGCAGAAGTTGAGACAGGCTTTGGGTGGTCAGGAAGAGCTTCCAGATGATTGGGAAACTACAGCAGAGGTAATCAGGGAAACAGGTAGGAAGGTGCTTGGTGTGTCATCTGGTAAGAGGAAAGATGATAAAGACACTTGGTGGTGGAATGAGGAAGTACAGGACTGCATCCAGAGGAAGAGGTTAGCTAAAAGGAAGTGGGATGTAGAAAGGACTGAGGAAAGTAGACAGGAGTACAAGGAAGTGCAGCGCAGAGTGAAGAGGGAGGTGGCAAAGGCCAAACAGAAAGCTTACGATGAGCTGTATGACAGGTTAGACACGAAGGAAGGACAGAAGGACTTGTACAGGATAGCCAGACAGAGAGATTGAGATGGGAAAGATGTGCAACAGATAAGGGTGATTAAAGACAGAGATGGAAAGTTGCTAACAAGCCAGAAGGGTGTGCAGAGAAGATGGAAGGAGTATTTTGAGCAGCTGATGAATGAGGAAAATGACAGGGAAAGAAGGGAGGAAGATGTGGATGTTGTGGAGCAGGAAATAGGAGAGATTAGAAAGGATGAGGTGAGGAAGGCTCTGAAAAGGATGAAGAGCGGAAAGGCTGTTGGTCCTGATGACGTACCTGTGGAGGTGTGGAAGTGTCTAGGAGAGACAGCAGTGAAGTTTCTGACAGGTCTGTTTAACAGGATTTTAGAGAGTGAGAAGATGCCTGAGGAATGGAGGAGAAGCGTTCTGGTGCCGATCTTTAAGAACAAGGGTGACACGCAGAACTGCAGCAACTACAGAGGGATAAAGCTGATGAGCCACACAATGAAGCTGTGGGAAAGAGTAGTGGAAGCCAGGCTTAGGAAGGAGGTGGAGATTTGTGAGCAGCAGTATGGTTTCATGCCCGTAAGAGCACCACTGATGCCATTTTCGCTTTGAGGTTGTTGATGGAAAAGTACAGAGATGGTCAGAAGGAGCTGCATTGTGTCTTTGTGGATTTAGAGAAGGCGTATGACAGGGTGCCGAGGGAGGAGCTGTGGTACTGTATGAGGATGTCGGGAGTGGCAGAGAAGTACGTCAGAGTAGTTCAGGACATGTATGAGAGAAGCATGACGGTGGTGAGATGTGCCGTGGTCAGACAGAGGAGTTCAAGGTAGAGGTGGGACTACACCAAGGATCGGCTTTGAGTCCCTTCTTGTTTGCTATGCTGATGGACAGGTTGACAGACGAGGTCAGACAGAAATCTCCTGGACAATGATGTTTGCAGATGACATTGTGATTTGCAGTGAGAGTAGAGAGCAGGTGGAGGAACAGCTGGAGAGGTGGAGGTTTGCTCTGGAAAGAAGAGGTATGAAAGTCAGTCGTAGTAAGACAGAATACATGTGTGTAAACGAGAGGATCCAGGTAGAAGTGTGAGGTTACAGGGGCTGAGGTGAAGAAGGTGCAGGAGTTTAAGTACTTGGGGTCATCAGTTCAGTGTGATGGAGAGTGTGGAAAAGAGGTGAAGAGGCGAGTGCAGGCAGGTTGGAATGGGTGGAGGAAAGTGTCAGGAGTGTTGTGTGACAGAAGAGTGTCAGCAAGACTCAAAGGAAAGGTGTACAGGACAGTGGTGAGACCAGCTCTGCTCTATGGGTTAGAGACAGTAGCAGTGAGAAAGAGACAAGAGGCAGAGATGGAAGCAGCAGAGATGAAGATGTTGAGGTTCTCCTTAGGAGTCACAAGGTTGGATAGAATAAGGAACGAGTTCATCAGAGGGACAGCGCACGTTGCCTGTGTTAGCAACAAAGTCAGAGAGGCCAGATTGAGATGGTTTGGACATGTGCAGAGGAGGGATAGTGATTATATTGGTAGAAGGATGTTGGAGATGGAGCTGCCAGGCAAGAGGGCGAGAGGACGACCGAGGAGGAGATATATGGACGTCCTAACAGAGGACATGAGGTTAGCTGGTGTCAGAGAGGAAGATGCTCAGGATAGAGTGAAGTGGAAAAGGATGATTCGCTGTGGCGACCCCTAATGGGAAAAGCCGAAAGAGTAGTAGTTGCTTTTGGTGATACTATACTAAAAATTGACTCTGTAATTTTTTTTCATAATTTAAAATGAATAACCACAGATGTACCATGAAAAGTTTGCTTTTAAAATATACTTACCAAAACCAATAGGCACATGTTGTTCCCAGGAGGTTGGCTTCTGTCCCACCTCACATCAAGATCATCTAATCTGACAGTCAAAATAAGAACCTAAATAAATATATAAATTCATAAAAAATAATGAATATAAAGGGAAATTAGTAAACAATTTCTGACTTGTGCCTACCAACAGTTTGCTAGAAACTAATTTATGTCATATCCACAACCTAATAGTGCATTAATAATAGGCAAAAAAACAACAGCTGGCAGGGGTTTGATCGTACATGCCGGTAACCCCATTAACAGTGCATTGCAGTAATCGAGAAGAGATACGACCAAACCCCTGCGCGATGAGTCGGGTTGTGTATTCCAAGAGGTAGGGTCTGATCTTTCTCATGTTGTAGAGAGCAAATCTACATGACCCAGAGACTGATGCAATGTGTTCCGTGAAGCTCAGTTTGTCACCGACTATGACCCCTGGATTTCTTGCCGGCTTAGCGGGAACAGCTGCTGCAGATCCGATGTTGATGTTGAGTTGTGTCGATGGTCTGGCAGCGATAACAAGAACTTCAGTCTAGGACACATAAACTTGAATATGACATTTTCCCATCCAAGCAGATATGTCAGAGAGACAGGCAGAGACTTGTGATGGGACAGGAAGAGCTGTGAATCGTCTGCATAGCAGTGATAGGAAAAGCCAGGTCAATGGATGATAGAGTGGGGAATAAGAGTACACTTGTGTTTTTCAGTCAGTCAGTTTGTACATCTGCACTGTAAATTCTGATTAGTCGTGCTTACTTGAAAAAAGCATGCAACTGATTGCCTTGAAAAAACCAAGTACACTGAAATAGGAATTGAATTTCTACTTACAAACGCTAACTGTAGCATTTGTACAATTTCGATTACACAACTACAACAGCAGTGTACACTACGTAAAAATATGCTCACGGTGTACTTATAACTCAGTATGGAGTACTCAGAATTATTATTTCAAACGGTCATCTCAAGTTAAGTGTACCAGCTGTCTTTCAAATGACACACTTATGTAAGTTGGGCCAACTAACATGCCTCGCCTTCAACTTTCAACATCTGAGCTGCAGTTACTTTAACAACAGTCTGATTTACTTGCTTAGCCAGGAATTTTACTGCCTTAAAAACATCAAGTAATGGTTACTTGTTTATCTTTAGTATTCCAAACTTTAGTCTTCAGTCATGCTTTGTTAACCATGCCCCCCCCTCCCTCTGCAAAAAAAAATGAAGTTGCATTACTATTGTAACCATCCCACACTATAGCACAGTATTATATACTACACCACTAGGGTAGATAGACCCCCACCCTCTCAGCCCTTCCATCTAAGAGGACTTGTTTTGTCAGTTAGCATTAATTATCTAGTGCTCAGATCAGGCCTGCATGATGTAAAATGTTCTTCACACTGTACTGTATAAACATGAAATAAATGTTACTTGCAGCAATGCACTTCTGAAAATGTAATCCTCCATCTGTACTTAGCAAATGCCATCAGAGGGTTTTCCAAGAACACAAAAAAGTCAATGGTCAGTTGCACTGGGTTTAGGAATTGAGGCAGGATGCTTTGACCCTGTTAATATATACCTTTTATAACCTTGTTAATACCTTCCTAAAAGTTATCAATTTAAGCATGTTTTTGTGAATTAATTCCTCCCACTGGTTAAGTTGTGTCTTTGCCTCATTTTTTGCAACTGTACTTGATTGTTTTAAGTTAGTGCCACTCGAAAAAAATGATTGAGTATTTTCCACCCCGCCATTACAAAATCTAGATTACTCATTTTTTAGAAACTGAGTAAAGTTAAGACTGTGCAAACTAACACAGCATCTGCTCTCTACTGCTGGTGGGCTGCTGTACCTCTAATAATGTCTTCAAAGGTTAACTGTCAGGCTGAGAACCAGCGTGGGGTAAAAATACATAAATCGAGGCTCCACAGAAGAAAAGAAAGGTGGGGGGTTGATCGATGGATGGAAATGAAGACAACAGCACAGCAGCATGGAAAAAATGAATAGAGGGTCTGGGGATGAAGAGAGCATTGATGAAATCCACAAAGGGCAGAAATGTTCTCACAAAAATGTGGTAGCTGCAAAAGTATATTCATATCTCAGACATTTCACACCTGCTCTACTCAGAATTGAAGTGTAAATACAGATTAAACACAGGGTGTGTGCTATGTAAGTGTGCTCCTTTGTTAAATGTTAATCTTGTTCACGGCCATAATAATTAGAAATGAAGAGGGCCCGGTGGCTGTGGTGACATTATTATCAGGTGACACGAAAATGGTTAGTGACCAAAAGATTAAAAACAAACTTCTTTCTGTCTATTATTCCCACTTGTTGCAACATGCAAATGTTTCTGTGGGAAATCTAGGTCTGACACAGGAAAAAGACTCTGTGGATTTTGAAACAAACAAAAACAACAAACAAACTTTATGATTTTGGAAGTGATAGCTTTGTTTGGAATACCACGCCCTGGGCTTATCCTGCAGGATAAACAATGTAAGGAGCAACACAAACACAGGCTCAGACTCCTGAATGAGGACAGTGACACAAGTTTGACTTTTGGTTTTAAAAACTTCTCAGCACTGAGGGTTAAGTACCTAACAACTCAGTCAACTCAGAAATGGTAAAAACTATGGTCTGTTAATCCCAACTGTGTTTGTACCCATGTCTTTTTCTTCATCCAGAGTCAGGCCATGCGTATTGTTCGGACAGTTGGCCAGGCCTTTGAAGTTTGCCATAAATTGAGTCTACAGCACACACAGCAGAATGCAGATGGGCAGGAGGACTGCCACAGTGAAAAGAATGGGGACTCATGTGTTGCAGGTACATACAAATACACAAAACGAGCACCTGCTACACTTAGGTGTGTGTTGTGTAAATGCCATCAGTGTATGTAGGGATCTGCACTTACAGCTTATTCACTTCTACATTACAACATTAAATATTCAGAAAGCAGTGTAAAGGCAGAAGAGCTACAGAGAGTAGTGTGAATGGTTTTTGTTTTTTTAATGCAACTTTAAAGCATGAATTCAGTGTAGAATGAAAAACAACAATGTTTATCACAAGTAATTTAAGCCTGACAAAAGGCTAGAAATATTCTGTATAGCATGTTACACCTTTCATCTTTCTCCACAAAACACAGCAGACCTAAACACAATAGACCATACAAGATTTCTTTAAAGACAAGCATAATGATGCATGGGGGAATTTCATCCAACAATTTCAGGGTTTAGTGCATCAGAGTGATGAATGTCGATGGAGGATGTAGAGTAAAATTTGTCTATTAGGAAAGAAACAAAACACAACAGTGAAAAGGCAATAGATAGTAATTTTTATATTAGAAAAATCTAAAATATTTAATCTATTCTTTCAGACTTTGCTTTGTGTTTACTCTTCTGATCAATAATTACCAGTTGTGTCATGATCCTCAAAATCCAAATATATATTTTATAAATTATTCAAGTGGAAATAAGGTGTAGTATTCCTTTAAAGAATTAGCTTGAGGCATGCAGAAAACTAGGACAGGAAGGAAGGAAGGAAGATTGTGTTACAGGAAGAAGCCGCCAAGATCCACCCCCCTCTGTGTAAATAATGATTCTGCCCAGTGTAATGGCTTCTTTTAAAAATGATAAAGAAATGAGGAAGGAATATTTTTAGAAAATAGTAACTCAAGACCATGGTGGGAATATAAGATACGGTCAAAAAATAAAGAAAACCTGAAGCCTTGTCAACACCTTCCTCAGATTCCTCAGTGCACCGACACACTTATCCCCAGACTGTGGTATACATACACCCCACAAACACATACATACTTATTCCTGCCTGCATTGAGCCCAACCTGGCAGGCAGCAGAATGTGATGCTGGAGTGAATGTCACGGATGAGTCAACCCAAAGAACGACCGCACTGCACAACAACACTGCTAGGCTCAGCTACTTTTATCCAGTGCCTCATGCCTGAACATGAGGGTCTTCAGTGAGGCAAGGGACATGTGGCTCTGAGTGGGATCTCTAGTAGGACAGCCATTGGGGATTCATTGGTTAAACAAAGTCCTTTCCATACTCCATTTCCAGTCATTACAGTATCCATGCTTGTTTTCTCCACACGTTTCTGAGGGCAGGGGAATGACACCGCTCTCACATGTTCACATGAGGAGTCCAGAGAGGGCTGTAGCTGTACATCTTCACACGTGGTGAAAAAACCCCCTTGCATGCAAACTCAGAGTGGTACTCAGACTGTCAAACACCCGCTGTCACTGTGTGTTAAGCAACACAGGGGCCATCAAGCACAGCCAATGAACTATCTAGAGAACAAATTATCATGGCAATGAGAGGAGAAGGGATACAAGAATAGGAGATAAGTGATTACAGAAACAGAAAGCTGCAGGACAGCACAGATGGTAGAGGGTAGAAGGGAAGAGAGGAATAGAAGATGTGCATCACAGAGGAGGAGAGGGAAACTGTGGTTAGGAGCAGAAAGCACAGAACAACTGATGTTTTCTGCATAGAACAATGTATATCATTACAGTTCACATTAACGTAAGACGTGCCACAACGCCTTTGGCAGTTTCGTGAATGCTAAGTACCGAACAACAAATTACAGCCTACAGGATAACTAATAAAGCTATTTGAGAAAAAATCTACAGAAAACATAAAAAGAATTTGCTTTTGTTTTCTAAATGAGTTAGTTTTAACAAGTCCACAGCTGCCAGAAAGGTGAATCTTCTGTACTCATGTTTAGTCTGTTTGTCTGCAGACAAACCACTGTACATAATAATTCATTCATTCCAACAGGACGTGAATGTTCATTACTAGTAAACGGTAAAAGTGGTCTGCACTTATATAGCGCTTTTCTACCTGTTGGTACTCAAAGCACTTTGCACTGGTCGACACTCACCGGGAGCAACTAAGCGGGATTCTCGTGTCTTGCTCCAGGACACTTTGACATGTTACCAGAGGAGCCAGGGATTGAACCAACAACTGTAGCATTGGTGGACAACCGCACTACAAATACAATACAAAATGAAATACAAATAGTCTAATCTAATGGAATTGAAATGTGACATAGCAATAATAACACTGAGAGGAGAGTTTAAAGTTAAGATTTTCAAAAGTTAGGATATCCACCATATCACGTTGATTCATAACACCTCCAGAGGTTTATATTTAGTTTCAAATTTGTTTAAAAACAAATAAAAGTTTTAGGAAAGGGCAAAGGGTAATGAGGAAGGGCAGGAGGACAGCAGATGAAAAGACAGGAAAAGTGGTAATGGAGGGATGAATGAGGGTAGTGGTTCCAGCTGGTTATCAAGGATGAGGTTTGTTAGAGGAAGGAGAGGAACAAGTGTCCCTGTGCCAGATTGTTGGAAAGTAGGTTTAAGTGGAGCGGGAGGACAGCACTAATAGCTGGGTGCACAGGTGGAGTGCAGTATAAATGGAAGCAAAGGCAGACGTTAAAGGTAGAGGTAAAGATGATGGGGACACTGCAGAAGCAGCAGTAATGAAGATGAAGGGTGAAGGGCAAAGGAAGCCTGAAGGAAAGGAGCAAATGTTGGCACAGAAAAACACATGGGGAGATCAGGAAAGTATAACTGTCAGTCACACACGAAACACAATGTGGTACCTGAGTTTATTATATCCATGCCACACAATATAACTTTGTGTAAATCTCATAGTTATTAGATACAGAGAGACAGCCAAGGTTCTTTGGTGTGACAAAGGTAAAATAAAAAGATTTTTAATTTTGGCTTAGCAGCAAAAAAGATATTTGTTTTACTTGGAGTAGATTAAGAAGGACAAGAGTAAGAGTACTACAGTGATCAGAATGAATAAAAGAACGAAGGGAGAAACCCGATATTTGAGAAAACACTTTGAAATCCTGCTCATTTGACCAGCCAGGACTAATGATACATCCCCAGACCCTTTCATTTTGTATACCATACAATTGCATTCAGTCCCCGCAATTATTTTAAGTTGCTAGAAAGCAAACCTCAGACTACCTTATCAGGAAAAATGCTAAATAAAGCCAGCTGAAACACTGGCACTGATAATGGTGACGTTATGGAACACAGCTAACAACCCAACACAAACGCAGTCAAGTAAAGTGTGCATTAAACTTTTGCCCTGGTAAAGCAATTCAATCATAATTTAAACTGTGAAATATTCAACAAACATCACTTGATTTTTAAAACAAATGTTCTGATAAAGACTGTAGCAGTTTTTGAAACTGAAATTTCTTTGCCGATGATATTCAAAAAGGTAAATGGCCAATTATACAACACTTTTATCCGAAGCGCTTCACAGTGATGCTTCTCATTCACCCATTCACACAACAATGGTGACTGCCATGCAAGGTGCTCACCTGACCTGCCAGGAGTCTCGCCTGAGGACACTTGGATACATACCAGGAGGAACCAGGGATTGAACCATTGACCATGGAGGACTGCCTTACCAACTGAGCTACATTTAAAAGTCAAGCACAAAATGGCAACTTCCAGAAACAGGATATACTGATTTAGTTTTATAGCTTTTCAATGGTCATGTTGTACCATGACGATTATCTTCAGCATTTAATTGCTTAAGAATGTAAGTAACACAGCTCATACTACGTCTGTGTCTAGAATGCTACTGACTGAAGTATATTTGTGTGTCTGCCCATGTGTGCATGTGTACATGCTCATGCCTACATGTGTGTGTGCAGGCGTGCGTGCTTATCCACCTGTATGTGTATGTACTTTCCTCGGCTCAGCTCGGGAGCTAATCGTCACGGAGAAGGCAGCGACAATTGCCGAGGAAACAGACATTGATGCTGAGGAGGCGAACCAGGTGGCAGCAGCAGAAGAGTTAAATCTCAATAGAGGAGTGACCGATCTAGATGCTAGAGCTAAAACACCGGACCTGAATCACTCCGAAAACAAGGTATTTATTTTATTATAATTCTTTATTTATATAGGTTAATCTTATTGAGACCTGTTTCACAAAAAGTCAAAAAACACATATTCATAACATTCATAAAATTTTACAGTATCAAAAGTGTCCTAAAATATATAAAACAACCATTAAATAAAAACAATAAATAATTATAATAATAAATAATACAATAATAAATCATGTAAAAAAGGAGCAAGTACTTATAGGTGTAGTCTGTAATTCTTTCAGTAAAAAATTACCTTTTCCAAGTAAAACCAGACCGGACAGTAACCTGTTGAAGCATATTCCAGGTAGTGAGGCCAAAGTAGAAGACAGCCTTCTCCCCAAGCTCAGTATATACTGATGGAATGCTGCATGTAATAACATGCACAAGTAAACATGCACCAAACATGAGTCTTACACTACTCACACTTTTTGCGTAGACGCAGCATACGTTTTTCTGTAGCTCATTAAAATCCAACTTAGCAGGCAAAACAAGGATCTTTTAGCACTAGAACCTGTCCTCGTGCTTGTGTGGGTTTCCTCTAGTTTCCTCCGACAGTCCAAACACGTGCATGATTTAAATCCAAGTGAAGATTGGAAACATGCCATAAAATAGCTGACAGGTGTTTGCATAAACACTAAAAAATAACATTATTTAATTCCACAGCTGCCAACATTTGCCTAGCTTGAATACATTTTGTAACTTGGTTTTGATTTCCCCCCTTTTACATGCATTTTTAAAACTCTTCCAACAAAAAACAATAATGGATATAAACAAGAATGTTTTGAACCAGACTGATGTTGCAGAAATTACTAGAAGCAACACACAGGTGAGGTTGTACTGTTAAATCTACCATTAATGGCATGCTTTAAAGCAGATTCAAAGAACAATTCTATATTGTGATATATCGTAGTTATATTTAAAAGCCATACCGCTCAGATATACTGAACAGGATAAACACTGAACAGGCTCGACAACATTGCAGGTCTTTTTACTGTCTTGTTAATCTTGCCTTTTATTATTGCAGATTCTACAAGAAGTAGAAAAGCATCTACTAACATCTACTACATAGGCACTTTTCTCATAAACTACGTCAAAATATAATTGGTTTTTACATATTGTCATTGAAATTGTGATATATTTTTTTTATTAAAGCTGTCTCAAATTCAGCACAAAAAAAAATCTAAAGATAAGGGACTGGCAATCCCTTATGGCTTAGCCTCACCAGAAGCAGGTGCACATTTGTTACCTGTTAGTGACAATACTCTCTTCTGTCCTTTGCTTTCATTTCTTTGCTATCAGCTCAGTAAAGAGATAAATGGCAAAAAACAAAACAATAACAAAAATGAATTGAATTATTTGGCACAGTTAAGGCAAACATAATATTATTGACGTTGGACATATTGATATTTACTTTGGGAATCAGAAAAAAGAATGGCTGGAATAATGTGTGTCTGCATCCAAATCAAAGTCAGTCCAGGTTAAAAGCTGGGAACCTGGCAGGAAATCAAATATATTTTCCTTTACTTCAGTGTTCAGGGTAGCGGTCAAAATCAAGGCTTCACACAAGCTTTCTCTGTTTCTAGAAGTATTACCTGAAGCTCCAGTATTTACAAGATTTCCCTAAACCTCTATATGAACAAGTCTTTTCACTTTGAAATTTTAATTCATGTTCCTGTATTACCCACCAGTAAAATCGAGTTGTGCCAAGTCTGTGTTTATAGACAGAATGTGTGTGGAAATAGCTCTCTGTCTGCCACCATCCTGTTTCCATTCAGAAGCTGTCAGCAGTATGTTGGCAGCTGAGCTCTAGGACTACTACGCACGTCATTCAGTTCATGTGTTTGTGTGGCCTCATGGTGTTAGAAATTTGATACAGCTCAGTCAGACCGTCTGCTCTCTGGTCTGTGGAAACTCACCAACAGCAGGTCTATCTATAACTAAAGACATGCTCTCTGGCCCGTCTATAGATGTGTGAGCATGGCCATGGGACTCAATTGGCAGAGCAACATAGTAGCTGTTGTTTAATAGGATCTACAGTAGTGTACAGGAGTTTTTGATTGAGGCAGAACAACACTGCAAGATGAGGGCAGAGATGAGGTCAAGGGTGATGTTTATTACACTGTTGTTTGGTTTAAGACCCTGGACATCAAGCCAGCAATGTTTTATCAAAATCTTTTATTATGTTTTTATTTTTTGCGCATTACCTGTCTGTACTGACTGACAGAGGTGTGAATAGACATATAAAATGTTGATTAAATATTCGCAAATGTCAACCTAGAACTGAAGCTGCATACTTACCCCACTTCAGTGCGGTTTTTCTCCTTCCTTTAATCTCAGGTCCTCTACCAGATATGTGGGAGCTTGAGGGTCTTGTGCCATAAGGTGTTTGTATTTTCAAACTTCTCGTGTTCCGTCTTCCTGATGTTTAAACATACATCGCTACAAACTCGTTCTTCTGTTTGTCCACCACTATGTGCAGTTGGTTGGCCAATACCAGTCTGTTTGTCTGGACCTGGAAGGCCCACAGGATCTTAACTCAGTCGTTCTCAACCATGACGTTTCATGGAAACCTGGCTCTCACGAAGTACCTGATGATGCTATTCTACTGTCTGGATTTTACTCTGTTTTCCAAACAGACAGAAAGGAGGACTCTAGTAAATCTGAAGGTCGAAGAGTGTGCTTATTAACCAACAACAAATGGTGTAACCCCTGGAACATCTCTATCTTGTCTCAGTCCTCAAGCACATCTCCGTCTTTTGCTGGTCCATCTATCTGCACCGGGAGTTTTTGTCAGTTATTACTGTCGCTGTTTACATTTCTCCACAAGCGGACACTCCACAGCATAATCAGTAATCACTGTGTGGTTCAGCCGGATACAGCCCTTACTGTGGCTGGCGATTGTAACAAAGTGTACCTGAAGAGAGTGTTGGTAAGCTTCACTGAGAAGCTACACTGCAGTCAGTACTCACTGACGTTGACTGGGACATTTTCCGGGTCGCCTCTGATGACGTCAACATTTTTACGGAAGTAGTGACAGACAACTGCCTGATGACATTGTACCCATGGTTTCTGTTAAGGTCTTCCATAATGAGAAACCTTGGGTGCACAGATCGGTCCGCAAGGAGCTGAATGAATGCACTGCTGCCTACAACCCTTGGCTCATCACGGGTGATATGACCGAGTGCAAGGCTGCTTCTTACAACCTTCGGAAGGTAGTGAAAGGGGCAAAATGGCGTTACAGGAGTAAAGTGGAAACACAGCTAGACCATCGAGACAGCAGAGGAGTGTGGTCAGGGCTAAAGATTATCACGGACTACAGAGAACAAGCAAACACATCGGGTGAAGCTAATTGTGCACACGTTATTGACTCGTATTCCTCATATCTGCACTTTGAGGACAAGACCGCTAATAGCAATACTTTAGCCCATTTAGTGTCTTAGGGCAGGACATAAGGAGAGCTCTGAAAAGACTGAATAGCAGAAAGTCGGCTGATCTTGATGGAATTCCAGGAAGAGTTCTGAAAGCTTGTGCAGATCAGCTGGCTCCAGTGTTGATCTGCATCCATAGCCTATGGAAGAATGGCTAGGAAGAAGGCTAGGAAACATTTGTACTACCTCAGATAGGTGAAAAAGTTTAGGATCTCCTGGGTCTAATATGGTGTCTCTGGGAATATTACTGTCTGGTATTGGAACAGCAGCTCCCAGGACTAAAATTACTTAAAAAAGGGTGATCATGCTGAGCGCATCACCAGGACTGAATTGACTGACGTGCAAGACATATACATCAGGAGGTGCAGGTCTAGGGGACAGAGCATTATGAAAGACATTTACCACCTTAACCACAATCGGTTCCTGACTGCCATCTGGCAAGAGACTCAGGTCATTCAGGGCACGAACTGAGAGAATTAACAGCAGCTTTTTCCACCAGGCTCATCAGTAACCGACAAGGTAGTACACAGTTTATCTTACTTACTCACTTTATCTTAAATCATAGTCATGTACATACATATTCTTTATTCCTATTTTTATTAGTTTCTTTTTCATTCAGTACAGTCTTGAGAATTGGCACAATTGCATTTCACTACTGTATTACATGTATTTGACAAATAAAGCTCTTAAATTTTGAATCTGTGGTAGACTCCAGCCTCTATTGATCTTATACTTAGAGCCTGTTCCTGTGATACTAGAATTAGTTCCTCTGTGCTGTCATTCAGTCCAACTTTGTCCACACACTAGTAGGATTTTTCTTTTATCTGCCGGTGGTAGATACTGCGCAGGGGTTTGTGCTTCCATGAGGGTTCTTACTCTTCCCTCCATTGCTCCTCTGGTTTCTGCTGCGAGAGGTATCTACTAAGCACATCACTTGGGGCCATCTTCCTTATGTTTTCATGGATCTTTGTTGTTTCAGCCTGGATAGTGGCTCTAATACTAACTGAGTCTCAGCCTCCTTACTTCCACCTAGTGTACAGTCTCAGAATGCTGGATGTCTCAGGATGTGTTAATTAATTAGTTAATTAATGTGTTGTTAGGGTACAGGGAAATGCATCCAGGCAGAGCTGTTTGGCCTGGCTTAAGGTTTTGGACCCAATGGAACACATTTTTGCTTTAGGAATGGTAGGATCACAAAAGCATTAAACCAAACATTAAATGGGCTCACAGATAGGATTAAAATATTGTTTGAATAAATAAAGTTGCAGGATTTGCCAAACTTGCTGTTCTATTTATCTCAGAGGGTATATCTGTGTGGACAATCAAGAAAATGTTTTGTTTATCTCTCTCCAGTTCCAGACCTGGACTATCTCTATGATCTCTATTGACCACGTGCATGTTTTTCAACTTGCCACTAAAAGTATCAAATGGAAGGAAGTGTACAGTTCCTCTTCTAAGGAATTACCCTGATCTGTAGGGAACTCTGGGCAATTAGTTCCTCAGGCAGTCTCCATTAATGGTAAACTTTAACCAGAGATACTGTCCAGGCCAGTGTATATGAAACTTATCAGGACCCAAATGTGAGAGCTATGGTACCTAGGCTCCAGACTCACTGAAACAAACCTGTTTACTCACCACATGCAGACTTGCCAAAGCAGAGCTTTGAGACCCATTGTGGGATTTAATGTAAGACTTACAAAACTGAGCCATTCAGCTGTTTAACAGCCCTCGGGTCCCATTAATTTTAGTTATGAGACCTTTCATTACAGCTCCTGATTGAAAGCAACATGGCGTGAAATCACTGAAACAACGGGCCCTCGGCAGTGACTATTCTAAGGTCATTCGAAGTGTGTGTGTATGGCCGTTTGTGTACCTGCTTTTGTGCTTATGCTGTGTCTGTTTGAAGTTCATATTTTTTCTTCACAGTGGTCACAGCTTGACAGATTAAATGGAAATGTGCAGGGGACAAGTGGCTGAAGTAATATTGAATTAGATGCATGCTTATTGTTAAAACCTATGTGCATGCATTTTTATACCACTACTTTGTGTGTATGTTCATGGGTGGAAGGATTTGATTCACTATAGTGTTTCCTCTCGAAGCTCATGAAAAGGAAAGCAGCAATTAAAGCTCACTGTCTTCCAGGCAGCTTCTGTGACACTAAGACATCTCTCTGCAGCCTGTCTTCAAACAACCCATGAGCACTCAAGGCCGATTTATGCTTTTTTTGATGTATGTAAATGTCAACATGGACCTACACAAATTAGGGAATTATGAGTAACTGTGGGTCACAGAGTCTCGCAGAGGCCTTTACATGAATGCCTCCCAAATCTCGACAAAGCATTGTGCAGAGATGTGGTTCGAACAAGCTGATTGGATAATGTTGGGAGTGCGGATTGAAACAGGAATAGATCCGAAAATTAAGAGCAGAAAAGTATAACAACAAAAGTAAAGCTATTATAGTCTGTGATACAGCGTAATCCGTTCCTTTAACATCTCAGGTCATGGCTGTGGTAAGTAGACTCCACCTATTCCCTGTAGTCCTTGTTGGCACACCTGATAGATTTTCTTAGGTGATACTTGGCTGTTTTGTAAGCCTCAAGGTCTCCTGGATGGAAGGTGGTTCGTGTTTTAAGTTTGGCCCGAATCTCTGGTCCAGTCCATGGTTTCTGGTTTGTACTGATGGAGATTTTAGGCACAACGTCATGAATGCACTTACTGATGTAGCCTATGACAGTGTCTGTGTAAACACTGATGTCAATGTCGGCGTCAGCTGTGTTGTCAAACAGCTGCCAGTCAGTCAGGTCTCGTCAGCCATAGTGCTCCACTTGTCAATGGCCCTGGGAACTGTTTTTTTTCCTATGTGAGCCTTTCTTTTTATGCAGGTAGCAGCAGGATGGCACAGTGATCTTAATTACCAAAAGCAGGATTGGGGAGAGGTAACGGTGATCCAAGATCTGGTCTCCCCTGGTGGGAATGGAAATGTGCTGATGGTATTTTGGCAGAACCTTCTTCATATAAGCTCTGTTGAAGTCCACCAAAACAATAAAAGCAGCATATGCAGGTTTTCATGTTAATAATCCTGTACAGCTCATCAAGGGCTTATGATTGATCAGCCTGGGAGGGATGTAAACCGCTATGAGGATGAATTCTCTGGGCAGGTAGAAGGGTCTGACTTTAATGGTGAGTAACTCCAGAGCTGATGTCCAGTGAGTTTTTAAAACCCGGACATCTGTGGCCCAATTATTAAGAATTAAGAATAAAGCACAACCCCCCTCCCTTTGACTTGCCTGAGTCCTTTGTTCTGTTGTGTCGATATATGAAGTAGTTATCCAGAGTGATAGCGTGTTCAGGGATGCATGGTGAACCCCAAAACACAGCCTCTCCTAATGTCCCGCTGGAAATTACTCTGGGGACGCAGATAATCCAGTTTATTATTTAGGCACTGAACATTTGCAAGCAGGATAAACGGTAAAGGTGGTCTTCTGTGTCTCTGCAGGGCTCTAAACACGTACTACATACATACTCCGGCATGTTTTCCGTTTGTGGCAGCTTAGTAAACAAAGGAGCCAGGGGACATCGTCCCAGAGTCAACGTATGTCTGCTTAAAGTCCAAACTCACCAACAAACGTAACTTCAAAAGTGTGTGTCTGTCATATGTGATGTTTGAGAGTGCAAAGTGAGTGCAGAAAAAAATGGCAATGATAATAAAAAAACACAATTTGAGTGAGTTGACACAGACATTGTAGTTCATTATGTCTAGCCAAAATGTTACATCCTCATCTGAGCAATCAATGCAGAAAAAAGGGAAGTCCAGAGGCTTCACATACTTCCTTTTGTTATTGTAATTTTGTGCTTGTTATACCTGTGAAATTTAGCGTTTAAAATCAGCGTTTACCTCCATAGACACTGAGTGTTGTGAAATGTAGTGCCTCAGTGTCTGCTTTTCTTTTCACCTGGCTCCAAAGCAAACTCGGATGGAAATATGAAGTACATTTACATACAAATTTTAATGCCATATGTGTTTTTAATTATAATCAAAATGCAGACTACACCGTATTACTTTATAGTTCATAATTATTTTATATGATAATCATCAGTGTCATGTTTTTTGATGGCGCTGGTGTGTGGACAACTGTGTTACTATGTGAGCTTAAACCGCCTGAATTTACTTAATACAGATGAATATATCTTGCTTTTATAGGAAGAAACCAAACACAGTGGAAGGTTTCATAAAATCAGGCACATTGACACTATGGTTTGTAACAAAGCAGGAAGTCATATACGTTAAATCAAACAATTAATCCAAGCTGATGACAACCCTGTGTTCTTTGCACTTAAAGCTACAGTTACCATCCATTTTCTCCACACACCAGTGTTATGCTCACACACACACACCATGGTTGTCTCCTCAACATCCTTATAACACAAACACTTAACACTCAACTGTTTTCATATATAAGTAGGAAATAAAAAGCGCAGCCCCTGGCTGAGTGCAGCGGATGGGAGGGATTGTAGACCTGAACGAGTTAGTTTAAGTAAGCGGGAGCTGTAGAGTTCCCGGCAAGAGACAGAGCTACATGGTCTGATGATTTGAGTATGCGTGCTTGGAGTCTTGTGAAGTTGTGACATATATTCAGGCTGCTAGCCAAGAAGCAGTAACAAGACTTAAAATTTGTACTTGTTTTCAACTTTATTTTTTTTATATAGCACCAATTTACAACAAGGTCATCTCAGGGCACTTTATGTCTATATCTGCTTTCATGCAACACATGCACAGCTGGAAATTTTAGGATATGTTGGCCTCATTTAATCTCTTGTAGGAGGTTCAGTCTTGGTCATGGGGAGTGTTTTCTTTTAAGTTTTTGGCTGATAACAGACCACAAGAAATTGTACTTGTTGAGAGGTGTCTATGTTTCAGCAATCCAGTGGCTCTAACACCATGCACACTTTTATTTCCATAGAAGAGATTTGTTTCTTTCTGCCAATTGACCTTCCACATTATCAGGGATAATTTTGTGCTTACATTTAATGTATTTGTATAAACCAATTTCTCCACTGAATACCATCTCTGAATATCATTTAGGGGTTGTGGGCTTATAGAATGCTGGGATTAGCAGCAGCCTTTAAGGAAATCATAAAATATGCTGAAAACAGCCAGAGTCGTATTAGAAAAACAAACTCACAGGATAGAAGGAAATCTTAGCACTAAGCTATAAGAAAATACAGTGAGGAAGCTAAGGTAATAAAAAATTGAAAATGTCTCTTCCATTAACGTGAGTACAAAATTAATTAAATTAAAGATGTTTCAGGTTTAGGGACATAACACTGAAGGACTAAACACTTAAGATAAGATAAACCTTTATTCGTCCCACAATGGGAACATTTCCATGTTACAGCAGCAGATACAATCTAACATTAAAAATTAAAAATAAGAATAAAAATATCCCACATATGTACACAGTCATACAAGCAATGGCACGATGTGTCATTCATATTGCTCGGTTTAAGAAACTGTTTTAAAGTGACTAACTTTAGTGATACTGGTTCACTGGTACTAGCTCTGATTGTAAAGTCTGACAGGAGCAGGGAGAAAAGACCTTCGATGTCGCTCCGTCACACATTTAGGATGTAACAGTCTGTCACTGAAGGAGCTGCTCAGCCATGCCACTGCGTCGTACAGGGGGTGGGAGTTGTTCTCCAGCACAGATGATAGCTTGGCTTGGCTACTTCTGAGTCCAGGGGAGTCCCCTGATTTTATAGTCTTCCCTCCATAGAAGAAGGCTGAGGCCACCACAGAGTCATAAAAGGTCTTCAGTAGCACCCCCTGCACTCCAAAAGACCTTTGTCTCCTCAGCAGAAAGAGTCTGCTCTGTCCTTTCCTCTAGACTGCATCTGTGTTGTGGGACCAGCCCAGTTTATTGTTCAGGTCAACACCCAAGTATTTGAATCCATTTGAGTCCACTCTCTCAACGTCCATTCCCTCGATGTTCACCAGTGTGGAAGAGTGAAGTGTGAACCACCAGCTCTTTGGTTTTCCCCATGTTGATCTGGAGATGGATCTGCTGGCACCAGTCCACAAAGATCCGGATCAGTTCTTGGTATTCATTGTCATCCATGATCAGGCCGACAATGGCAGAGTCATCAGAGAACTTCTGCAGGTGAGAGGCTGTTGAGCTGAACATGAAGTCTGCAGTGTAAACAGTGAAGACAAACGGAGCAAGAACCGTTCCCTCCAGGGCCCCTGTGTTTCAGACAACCATGTACAACTCAAAGTCTCGAGCCCCACGTGTACCAGTCTGTCTGTTAATCTCATTCTTGTGAACACAGCAATGCCTTGAAGGAATTTCTTAAAAAATATTAACTTGGACTTAAGGATGAACTGATTAAATTTGTTGGGTCACAGTTGACAGTTGAATGTGATATCACAGCAACATTTTCTTTCAATATGCCATAAGGGTTGACCAGGACTGAAGGGTAAGCCAAACTTAAACAAATCACTGTGAACTCAAATGCGTGCCATTCTTGTCAATGTTATATCCAAAATGCCTGGATAGAATTTCTTTATAAATCGCACAAACATTGTTTTGGGCTAATGGATGAACTGGTTAGAACATAACTCTGGACACACATGCATGAAAATTGCAACTTGACTGTTTCGTGGGGACATAGAGCAGCAATTTGGAAGCACTAAAACAAGTCATTGCTGTATGTAAGACGTTTAATGGTAATGTGATCTCGATTGAATATAATCATATTTATTGCCGTGATTTTAAACCAGCTCAGAGTAGAATGTGCCGTATGTCCCAACAGGAAAGTATGTTGCTGTCCTTTCAGAAAACCAGTGACTCTGCTAACTGGGGCTCCTGTTGTGTGATCTAGTATTCAAGGAAGAATCTGTAGTAGAGTTGTCTCCTCTCCCCGCAGACTTTTTTTTCTCAAAGGCCTTGATAAAGTTGTAAATCAGTACAGAAGAACGCCAGACCGACTCTAACCATTGGGTGTTTTATTGCCTGTGTGTGGGTGGGGACAATCTGTTTGAGAGGTACAGCAGAGAAGCTAGTGTAAGTGGGAGAGCAAGTCATCTTTTATCCCATGACAACTGCCCCCTCTTTTTTTTTCCCTTAACCTCTCTTTTGTTGGCTGGTTCTTCCTTCTCGGCCTTCTGTCCCTCAGTGATCACAGTGAGATTTAACGATAAAGCTGCCTAGTAACTTTTGTTAACATGTATTTGTGGGAATTGGATGCTAGCACCGGGATTTTTCTCTCTCTACAAGACTCAAGCTGTGATCATGAGGAATTTCTGTAGCAGGTAGTTCTCCATCCGCTCAGTTTGAATATTCTGCTCTGCTGTCTTCTGTAATTGGTTTTAACTGCTGTAAACACGTTCAAGCTTCAATGTGCAGGTGTGCATTATTTAAAAAAATTCAGCTGCTTTATATATTTTTGGAGACTCAGTACAGTGGTGTTGAAACTGTACAGGGCAGAAATCATCCCAAAAAAAACTCATAAAAATATGATTATTTTAATAATTTAAATAATATATTTCATGTTCTCCGATCAAATTCTTTTGTCTGACTAACAGTAGATGTTCTGTACACTACATGAGCATGTTTTGGTCAACCTGACAAACGTTAATTCTCTGTGATAATTTTTTGGCCACCATGTTTAAAATGAATGGTGTGGCCAAAACATTAGAACCATCTCTTCTTATAATGCCCCCCACTACAACTCCACTAACCACTTTAACCTCAGTCATAAACACATATTAGAATTATCACTTTGTGAGAGTTCCAACTTAAAAACTGACAAATTAGAACCTTGTAAAATCAGAATTCATGGCAGAGCTGCTGTATTGGATTGTATTAGAATGTACAGGTGTACCTACTAAAGTGGCCAGTGACTGTATATGTCACCACTGTAGGACATTAACTCTGTGTCTTTTTTCTCTCGTAGTTGTCTGTCTCCCTCTCTCTATATAAATAAAGTTGAAAAAAATCGACACAAAGCTCAGATATTATCATTACCCTGAAATACTAAATGAAGGCGCCATATCAGCATGTCAAAAAATATTCTTGAATGAATGAGAGGTCAGAAAGTGTGTCTGGTTACAAGGGCCCTGTATTACAATACTTCATGGCATTAAATGGAAAATAAATGAGCCCCAAAACTCATTATTGTTGAAGTGCAACATTTTAGTGCTTCTGATCTACATTCTGAGTGGCACTCAGCCCACACTCATGCGACGAATCAGCTATTCAGCATTTCAAATTCCGATTCAGATACAGTTGCTGGTCCTGATTAGATTTATTTATTCATTAATATTTTTTCTGTGTTTGCATCTTCAATCTTGTAACTTTTTGGCACCTCCAGTTTTAAAAACACATTAATTTTGAATTCAACTTATTATGAAATATTAGACTATGCAGTAGTAATTCTTTGAATGCAATAATTAGCCTCTTCCAAACTTTCTGTCATTCATATTACTTAACAAGACTTTCAGCTGTGAAAAGAACTCATAAGAATGATTGAATGTCAGATCTGCTGTTTATTTTCCTGTTTGCATCTTTGCAACATGTCTTAATCATTTTCATTTAATATTGACTTCCTCTCTCCCTCCCCTGGTGTAAGGCTTCAGAGGAGGCCTCTTTGCTGATGTCCAGCCCCAGAATGCTGCTACCTGCATCAGGCACTCTTCCCCCTGGTTCCCCCCTGTCTGTCCACCACCAGATCCAGCTGCTCCAGCAGCAACTCCAGCAGCAACAGCAACAGACACAAGTGGCTGTGGCACAAGTACGTCTCTCACACATACACAAACTATGGGTTAAAAAGTTCCAGGTTGTTTAATGTTCTGCCCAACATTATACGAAGGGTCATTATATTTTAATTGCTAACAATTATCAAATTTTACCTTTATGGTAGTGAAAACACTCTCTACCTTCTCGCCACAAAGATACGCAGCCTGTAATGGAGTCTCATAAAATTCGGTTTGCTGTCAAAGTAGCAATCCAGACATTATGTTGTGCCTTTTTTCAGATTCCTTCGCTTCTAATGAATGGTGTTTTATATTAAATAGACTTTATTTTCCCAAAGTGTTCCTCAAGAACACTAATACACCCATACAAGGCCATAAAGTTGGATCCACAACATAACCACCACCTTTGATATATTTCTTTTCTTTTTTTTAATTATGGACTAATAAATTCTAATAAATAACTAATAAATAATAAAGGGATATAGGGTTGTAAGTTAACCACCTGTCAGCGCATAATGTTGTTAAAATCAGGCTCACCTTTACCAACAGTGACCTTTGACCTTTATTTTTTCCTTATTACTGCACGTGTTTTACAATAATTACCATAACAATTTATTGAAAATACAGGAGTACTTATGGGTACTTTTACATTTGAACTTTAGGTAATATTATGTAGATAATCTGCCCAGTATATTTACTTGAGTAAAAGATTTGAAGCTGTACTTTTAGTGGAGATTTCTGTTTTGTTTTTTTTTTTTTGTTTTTTTAAAGGAAGAATCTTTATTCGTAACTGAGGACAAATACATACTGCACATACATACATGTTACAATAAAATTTGTTCTCTGCATTTCACCCATCTAGCTAGTGCTACCTGGTGGGTAGGCTGTATAACACTTGCGCTTTAGTTGAGTACTAGGTTTGGACTTGTACCACCTCTGTACACAGTGTATTACATGTTTCTGTGTAGCTGCAGAAGGATCAGAGTGGACATTCTGACCCTGGTGCTCCATCACATTATTAAGACCATCAGTGTTAATGTTGTTGCTGACCTGTGTTTATTCAACTTATTAAGATAAACAACTTTTTCTTGTTTTAATTAGACTGGAGAAATTAACACTAGCTTCCCCCATAAATGCCACCTATACTGTACACCCTGCTAATTGTATTGTACTTTAGTGAGGTAGACATATCATCCCACTGGAAACCCTGCAGAACTTAGCACATTCACAAAGTTATTATCTTCTTTCTTTATAATCAGCATATTGGAGTAGGAGCTCACTTATACACAAAAATGTTTTGTGTGTGAATTATACCATAGATGATGTAAGTATAATAGTATGACTTTTTTTTTTTTTAGCAGTAAACCATTATTTCACCAAAATCCAAATCCCATATCTCTCACCTTATCACCCCTAAGGAAATATGTTAAGGCTAATGGCTTCTGAAAATATGCTGAACTTAACTGACTCACTTGACTTTGTCAGGATGTCTAGACATACATTGAACTCCAATCAATAACTCCAGAAATTGCGTGAAAGTGAAAAATTGCACCTCACAAAAAAGGGTGCCTGTGAGTTTTACAAATAAACAGATCCATTCATATTTGTTTAAAGTACTTATACAGTCTATGGGGTTGTGACTGGAGCCTTTTTCCAACAAAGAACACTTGTCATGGCTGATCAGTTTTAATCAATCAGGGATCACGGACAGACTGATGATCAGAACCATTGACCTTTCTAATTCTTTAACCGGAGTCAGAAGACAATCAGCAGGTTCCTACAAAATTGTCAGGCTTGAGTGCATCATGCTGAAACCTGACAATTCATATGTTGTTATACAACGCCAGCAGAGTACACACAAAGCAGTGAAAAACACGTAGAACCAATAAAACAAATTATTTTAAAGAGTTATACATTTATTACACCAATACTATTAAAATTTCAACTTAAATCTACTTTGAGGGGTTTAGGTTTATGCCTAGTGGTTGAGGAGGGTGGACTGAGTGTCAACAGTACACTTATTAAAGGACAGAACAATTATAAAGGTTTTTAACAGCTAGAATGGCTGCAAATGCATGGAACCCAGCACCTACTGTACAACTGGAGTCAGAAGACAACTAACAAGATGGCGGCGCGTGCACATCGCGAGGCCCGGTGTCTCTCCAGTTTCTGCATTTTTGCAGTATTTTTCCTGCTCATCTCGGGTCTGTTCGTTCAGAACAGTAGTGCATTTACATCGTACACCCGACAGGAGCTTCTGGATATTGGTTTGTACATTTCCGACAGTTTTACCAACATTCTTCGACTCAACCCTGAGATCGCCAGAACACCCGAGGCGCACCCTACCCGGCCGGGCGGAAGTGCTCGGAGACGGCGTCGCGACCGTAAACAAAGACGGGGAAACGCGGAGGGCTAAGAGCTAAGCTAAGGCTAACACCACACCGGCTATCTTTGCCCAGCATTTTCCTTGCTAATGTACGGTCGCTGGTGAACAAAATGGACGAGATTCGACTCAACATCAACCACAGCAAAAGACTCTGGAACTGTAACATCACAATCTTCACCGAAACTTGGTTAAACAGCGGCGTGCGGACAATGCTATCACGCTTAGCTGACCACCACGTGTTCCGGCAGACAGAACGGCAGATGAATCCGGTAAGACCAGAGGAGGAGGACTGTGCATTTATGTTAACAAAGCTTGGTGCACGAACTCTGTCACTCTTGGGAGACACTGCTCAGCTAACCTAGAGTTTCTCATGGTTAAGTGTAGACCATTCTATCTGCCACGGGAGTTCACCTCCACCATTACAACTGCTGTTTACGTCCCTCCCGATGCTGATGCCAAGCTCGCTATGAAGGAACTTCATACGCCATCAGCAAACAACAGACTGCTCACCCGGAGGCTGCATTTATTGTTGCTGGAGATTTCAATCACTCCAACCTAAAGGCAGTGCTCCCCAAATTCCACCAAAACGTTTTTTGTCACACCAGAGGAAACAAGACGCTGGACCATGTATACACAAACATGGCCGTGCGCTGTGACCCCCTCCCCACCTGGGACAATCAGATCACCTTTCTTTGTTCCTCACCCCCAAGTATTCACCCCTCATCAACCGTGTGAAGCCATCAGTGAGGAACATCAAAGTGTGGCCAGCAGGGGCTGACTTCACACTCCAGGACAGGTTTCAACACACAGACTGGAGTTCGTTTGCTTCCCAGGCCACCAGTGGCTCTCACACGGACATAAACAGCTACACTTCCTCTGTTCTGGATTACATTAATGCCACCATAGACAGTGTTACATCCCAGAAGCAGATCACCACATACCCAAATCAGAAGCCATGGATGAACAAGGAGGTGCGCCTCCTGCTGAAGGCACGTAATGCTGCCTACAGATCCGGTGAAAGCCTACAGCACTTCCAGGGCAAATCTGAAGAGGGGCATCAAAAGGCCAAGCACCGCTACAAACTAAAGCTAGAGGAGCACTTTTCCAACTCTGACCCTCGACGCATGTGGCAGGGCATCCAGGCTATTACGGACTACAAACACAGCCACTCTACCCTCCCGGACACAAATGTCTCCTTCCTGAACCAGCTTAATGACTTTTATGCTCGCTTTGAAGGAGACAACAAAGAACCTGCCACCAGAATCACTCCTTCAACCAACCTCTCACCCATCACACTCACCTCCACAGACGTCTACACCGCACTGAGCCAGGTCAACGTGCACAAGGCTGCTGGACCAGACGGCATCCCTGGGCGCGTTCTTAGAGCATGTGCTGAGCAGCTTACTGGGGTATTCACAGACATTTTTAACATGTCCCTTGCCCAAGCAGCTGTGCCAACATGCTTTAAATCCACCGCCATTGTGCCAGTGCCGAAACACTCCAGCCCAACATGCCTGAACGACTACCGCCCTGTAGCACTCACGCCCATCATTATGAAGTGCTTTGAGCGGCTGGTCCTGGCAAACCTGAAGGACTGTCTCCCACCCACACTAGACCCACACCAGTTTGCCTACCGTGGCAACAGGAGCACAGAGGATGCAGTCTCCATTGCACTGCACTCTGTCACACCTGGACAATAAGAACACTTATGCACGAATGCTGTTTGTTGACTTCAGCTCAGCATTCAACACTGTAATACCCTCTAAGTTAATTACCAAACTTAGAGACCTGGACATTAACATATTACTCTGCAATTGGATCATGGACTTTCTGACCAACAGACCTCAGCATGTTAGGTCAGACCACATCTGTTCCACCACCATCACGCTCAACACTGGGGTACCACAGGGCTGTGTGCTGAGCCCTTTCCTCTACTCCCTCTTCACCCACGACTGCAAGCCCATGCATGGATCTAACACCATCATTAAGTTTGCAGATGATACAACAGTGATCGGTCTCATCAACAACAACGATGAGACTGCCTACAGGGAGGAGGTCCAGCATCTGGTCACTTGGTGCAGGGATAATAATCTGCTCCTTAACACCAACAAGACCAAGGAGCTCATTGTGGACTTCAGGAAGGAGAAAAGAGGCTCACACGATCCCATCCATGTTAACGGGATGGCCGTTGAGCCTGTTTCATCCTTCAAGTTCCTGGGTACCCACATCTCGGAGGACCTGTCCTGGACCACCAACACCTCCAGCCTAATCAAGAAGGCTCACCAGCGCCTCTTCTTCTTGAGAACACTCAAGAAAAACCATCTTCCCTCGGCTATCCTGGTGAACTTCTACCGCTGCACAATAGAGAGCATCCTAACCAACTGTGTCACAGTCTGGTATGGGAGCTGCTCTGCTGCAGAGCGTAAGGCACTGCAGCGGGTAGTGAAAACTGCCCAACGATTACAGGGACTCCACTTCCAGCCATTGAGGACATTCAAAAGAAACACTGTCTGCGCGAGCACGCAGTATTCTTAAGGACTCCTCTCACCCCGCCCACAGACTGTTTTCTCTCCTGCCTTCAGGCAGGCGCTTTAGATATCCCCGGACACGAACCACCAGACTGAGGAACAGCTTTTTCCTAGAGCTGTCTCCTTATTGAACTCTGCCCCCACTGATTTCACTGACCTCTTTGCCACAACCATACACCCCGACATTCTCCCCAAACAATTGCACTACTCAATATTGCACTATTCAATATTGCACATACTCATTGCACTAGCCTGTATATACTCACCTGTAAATACACGTCTGTAAAATGTCTGTAAATAGCAAACTGCACATTATATTCATATCTACTTGCATATTCAATCTGTAAATTTCTGCTCTAGTTAACAACACCCTGTATAGTATGTTCATAGCATCTGTAAATATGATCCATAATTTCTTGTGTACATATTTTCTCCCTATATCCTGCACTTGCTGCTTATTGCACTTCTGGTTAGACATAAACTGCATTTCGTTGCCTTGTACTTGTACATGTGTAATGACAATAAAGTTGAATGTAATCTATCTAATCTAAACAACGGGTGACAAATTGAGATAAAAAAACGAATGAAAATATGAAGTCAGCTGAGTATCAAATACAGAAAACAAACTGGGGTGAATATTAAGTACATAAACAACTGATAACTAGCTTGAGTAAAGAAACTTGAATGAACAACCACGAGAAAACAGGTAACATGTATAACATAACTTACTACTGTTTACAAAGGTCTGTATTTGGGTATTGATCCAGGGCTAGAGGTAAGTGTCTGGGGAAACGGGGACGGTCAAAGAGTTCCAGGGATGGAGAAACAGGTCAAGAGGGTAAGAAATAAGCGTTAAGTGGTGGAGAGCCCAGGAACTGGGTGTCAGAATCCAGGAAGTGATAATGCAGGTGCAGGAGAATGTAAGTGAAGGATAAAAAGGTGGACGAGAAGCACATCAGAGCAGACGAGGAGGAGATCAGGTGAATACAAATAGACGAAGAGACGAGGGGGCAGGTAGGCTGAAACAAGCAGAGGAAGAACAGTTTAGGACATCACAGACAGATGGATCGGACATGTCAAAGTAGTAAATAGTGAGGACACTGGTTAACAAAATGACTTCAGGAGTGTGGAGTTGACATTTTAAATCTGGTCCATACTGTTTATATTAACTGTTGTCCATACACCATTTTTTCTTGCACTGGTTTATGCTCTCCATTTGTACCTGATCTGCCTGACAGTCAGTGCTGGTGTCTTTTGCAGCCTTTTCCAGCATGTTCCAGATTTTCCAGCAACTTAGGTCATTAGAAATGACCTAAGTTGCCATTTTGCCAAATTGTGTCTGGTGTCTTTACACACTAGAGTCGAATTTTCTGAGGGATTTTCTCACATTTCAGAAATGTTTTTAAAATCAATAACTTGTTGATAAACTAGTTCCTGTCAGTACAGATTTTTTTCTGTGTTTCTTTCTCAAACGTTTTAAGGTGGTTTAAGGAAAAAACTTTATAAACCTGTTGCACAGTCTGAGCAGAGTTTAGAGGAAATTGAGGAAAACAAACAGGTTGACCAGCTCTCTTGGGAATGAGTGCACGTAGAGACTAAGTGACAGCGACTATCTGTTTCAAGACAAAGCCATCACTGTTTATTAGAATTTGACCCTTCCTTTGTCTTTTTTACTGATCCTACATTCATTTCTTTATTCCATATTCTCCCTTGAATTTCCTACTTCTTCCACTTTCGTTCTGGTTCATTCGTTCCTACAATTTAATTCTCACATTTCTATTTCATCAAACATGAATTATTTTAACATTATAAGCTTAAACTGTATTTCTAATAATAACCCTTTAGACTTATCCCCTAAAAATTTGATAAAAATTAAGGCGAACCAGTGTTGGAAGGGCTTCAGACACTTGAACATCAAAGGGGCCTGGCGTGGGCAGGAAAGGCAATGATGGTAATCCTGTGTAAAGAGTACATCCTCAGCATCCAAGGGTGCTGATTCACACAACCAACAGCCTTAATCCCGTTAGCTACCAGTGGGAGAATCTCTATTCTTCAGCCCTGTCTGACATGAAATTGATAACAGCCTTCTCCACCAGTTTCCACTATTCATATATTTTTGCAAGATTAGGAGGTAATACATGAGGTTGAGATTTTTTTAGTGTTCTCATTTTGCCTCATCTGTGGTGCCAAAGTCCCTCAGCTGTAGTGGTTTTAATGGGCACTTTGCAATAGCAGTCTATCATGTGTCATGTTTTTATTGGATTTTTGGAATTTCTTTAAAATTATACATTTTTTTTCCATATTCCAAACAAGCTGAAAATGCAAAACAAGACTTTGCCAGCAAAGACTTTGTAAACATATTTTCTCCAAAGACAGTCTTATAATAATGGAAAGCAGTTCTTTGTAAAACAAAAAGAATATTAAAACAAAAAAGAAATTAAATTCTTTGTGTTTGTAGTTCTGACTGCAGTGAAGCAAGTGTTGGAAAATAGTACAGTTACAGTATGTCTAGCAGTTATGCACTCACTCTGGCACTGAATCAGCCGATAGTTAAAAGTCATAGTGTAATGTATATATATATATATATATATATATATTTAAGGTGGTGTTTACTCTACAGCTAAAATGACAGTATCATACTGTGTAGGATATTATTAATCTTAATTAAGATTAATTAAGATCTTTATTAAGATCTTAAAAATAAAATCCTTTACATTGAAATGGTTTTTGGACTGGAAAACCCTAAGAGATGGAGGGAGACTAGGTACAGCAGAGAAATTTCCAACTATTTTAAGAACAGAAACCGGCAAAATGAAAATTGTCCTTGGGTGATGTTCTGTTCTGGGGAAAAGTTTTGAACAAAGAAGCAGAAAAGGCAGAGAGATGCCACAGCCTAATTAACGCTTTAAGGATTCATTTCACTCACTTGAAGCTCCTTCAATTTCACAACACTCAGATAAGAAAGAAGAAAAGCAGCAGGTTTACTACCACCAAGGGATTACTGCAGCGAAACATGAGTGGTACGCCTTTTAATTGGCTCTTTGTCTGGGTTCTGCTTTCACCTCTCTCTTTAATTTTAAAAGTGATTATCATCATCATTGTTTCTAAAGTGCTGACTTCTGCTCTATCAGTAGATTGTCATTCTATGACCGTCTTGTTGAGCCCATACTTGGTTTTTGTATTGCAGTGCTTGGATATATTTGATCTGCACACATATTTACATTTACATTTAGTCATGTGTGACGGTTTTATCCAAAGGAACTTACAAGTGAGGTACAAGGCAGCAAAAATCCAAGTCAAGGAGAAAATGACACTTTTTTCTTTTTGGATTATTTGCTTTTTTTTTAAGTACAAAGGAAGATCGGGAAAGTTCTGTTTTCAGTAGCTTTTTAAATGTAGTGAGTGAGGTCACTGAGCGTGCAGTTTGGCAGCTCGTTCCACCATCGTGGAATCCTTGAGCTGAAGAGTTTTCCTTGGTGTCTTCTGTGAGGTGCTGGGACCACCAGATGTCGTTCTTTGGCGGACAAGCACAGCAAACGAGAGGGATTTTTATTTCAGTGTAGAACATGTATCTATGTCTATGCTGAAACAGGAAGAGAAAACCCAAATCCACTATCTCTGTCTTGTTGTATTACATTTTTTAAACTTCTTTAAATCAAATTCAATTGTATTATTTTATTAATTACATGGTGCTTACAGCAACGATTATACATTTTTTATTGCAACAATGTGTTGCATCCCTGATGAAAACATTCACACAAACAGCCTCAAAATCCTTTAATAATATCAGATTATGATATTATTATGGTTCAGAGCCCTATACAATTTGTTGTAAATTACAATTTCTGCATTGTTTAAAGGTAAAAATACATGCACACGCTATTCCCTTTGGGTATACTTATGTTTTTGGAATACATACAGTATATTTTGATTCATAAGTGATGTTTGTTATAGTGCAATACATTAAATATGCCAAAACAGCATTATTGTAGAACCAACTTCTTTGTACTCCTACCTGTTGAAATCTTGCAGACCATGGTGCAGTGGTGTATTGTCAGCACTGTGCTTTCATCAAAATTAGTCATGGTTCCCAAAAAGTACAATCTAATGTCTATTGAAAAATGTATGATTAATAACAATAACTTTATCATTAATAGCAAATGTACTACTAAAAAGTACCTTTTAAAATAAAAGCTACAAAGTCACAGAGCAAAAAATGACAGGAATTTCATTTCAGCTTTTATCTGCAGGACCAGGCTGTTTGCAAGGATTCCAAGCCTGTTCATTTGCAGAATAAAACCAAATTTAACATTGTGTGGCTCATCCACCCTGAGACTTTAGGTTCTGTTTGATCAGATATAAGGAAGACAAAGCCAAAGTCAGACTTTTTAACAAAATGGTTTTACTGTTTATTCAGTTTCTTTTTTCAAGCTCAGCCCAGTGAAATATTCATCATGGACAGCATCCAGAGAAAAGGGAGTTTAAACCAAGGAGGAGTTGCTCATGTGCGATTACAGTTGTCAACAGAGCATCATATGTCACAGTCAAGTGCCAATTATCCATAGCCTAAGTTGCAGTACTGTCAGCTGTAAATTACACCACCAAAGTCATCACCAAGGTGTCAGTCCTTACAAATGAGGCAGCACAGCCAGAATACTATCTGGAATCGCCTCCATTCCTTAATAAGTGGAAGGATAATGAAAGTAGGTAAGTCTTTCTCAACACTTGCTTTTTTCTTTCTGATGACTGCATGTGTGAGAGAAGGAGGTGGAGGAGGCCAGAGTTCCTTTTCTTCCTCTGCCTCACTGACTCTTATTAGAGTAAGGAGGGTGTGATGAGGTTTTATGACACAAAATTGCTAAATATGCAGCCAAGGGGGAAAGAGGCACAGAGTCACACAGTAGATTGTTAATGATCAGTGTAGAGAGGAAATTAGTAATTTAATTAGTAGTTTTGCATTAGCGAGTCACTTATCAAACACAAAGTTTAAAACATAATTTGAAAGTGTACAATAACTCTTTTTTCCCCTTTCAAACATTTCCTTTTCTCTATGTCACTTACTGCAAGTAAAGTTGCGCCATATTATTTTACTGTCACTTGTCACTTGTTCAACAGACTGAAATTTATCCTGAACCAAATGTACAAAAACAAATAATATTTACAAAGTACAAAACCAACCAAATTTTAGCTCTATTATGAGGTAGCAATTGAGAGCGAAACTCTGTTTATTAGTCTAGTTAATGGTTACATTTAAAAAAGCTACAGTTCTCATCTCGCCATTGTAAGTTGGTTTTCAGGCTAAATGTAATACTTTGTCGAAGTTTGCAGTGTCTCAGAGTAGTGAAGTGTCCTTGGTGTACTGTCAAAATACCAATTACAGTTTTTAGAAATGAAAAAACTGTTTGGGGGGGTCATTACTTGTTTCAGTGACACATAGCTCCAGACAAGGCCCCCGTGATTCATAATGGACTGAAAATACGCTGCTGCACAATATGCAGCCTTCTTGGACATTTTATGGGCACCTGTTCAGATGCACTCAACACACAAGTGTTTTATGGTCAGTTACTTTAGAAAAAGCTCCAGAACTCCTCAGTGAAGCTGTAATTGTGGATCATTACTATTTAATAATGACAAATTCTCCACCATGTTGGCTGCGTTGTTAGATAAAAGCATGTTTCATAGTCCTTGGTCCACTATCTCGATGCCAACTGAACAGCTGACGTGTAAAGGACTCATGTTCCAGCTGTTGTAAGCCCTGCTGCCTCCCTTGGCAGAAAATTATTATTGCATTGGTCTATTTATGAACCATGTTTGATTTGAAACTTTGAGAATTTCTAACCCTAACCCTAAAGTGCTGAAAGCAGTTATGTTCTAGATTTAGAAATTATGTTCTCAGGAAATGGAAATGGAAGAACAGGCTGGGAGGTGAGACACTAAAATTTAACTGGGAGAGCTTTGAAGTAAAAACAGAGAGTCACTGCAGCAACGAAAGGTGTGAGTGTGTATTTGTGTGTGTGTGTACGCATTTAGATACGTGTGCATTGCTGAATTGTGCCCCCACCTTTTTAGAAACGATTTATAGTGTTATAGGAATTTTAGTCTTTCCGTCTTAAATTGAAATTAAGTCTGTGCTTTAATCTTCCAGACCACAGGAGGCTGTGGCATTAAGGTTACATGAGGATCACAGCTCCCACTGCAGTGCTGCAACTCCTCCAATAAAAATGTAATTGAAGGTTATGAAACCACCGTAATTACAGAGCAGGATCTAGCATTTGTTGTAAAAATCGTGAAATATGCCCATCATGATTTTGAAGAGCCTGAGGTGATTGAAGATTCAAATTGCTTGTATTGTAAATCTAACAGCACAGAAATTTACAAATATAGAATTTACGACCGTATGAAATTGTGAAAAGCAGAAATGATTTACTTCCACCACGTGGGAAGTGTTTTCACTGAGGTGAAGGTAAAGGTTGCTTTTATTGTCTCCTTTAAGAAAAAAGTGTCATGAATAAAGGAATTATAAAGGAAGATAATTCATTAATTTATAATTAATGTATATTTAATTTAATTAAGCTTTATTTATAAAACGCCAATTCCCAACAAAGTCATCTCAAAGCACTTTACATAATAAAGTCAAAACTATACAGACGTTTAGAGAAAACCCAACAAATCCCCCTTGAGCAGCTATAGGCAACAGTGGAGAGAAAAAAACTCCTTTAGCGGAAGAAATCTCCAGCAGAACCAGGCTCAAGGTGGGAAGTCATCTGCCTTGACCCGTTGGGCTGAGCAGAAAACATTGGGTAGGTAGGACCAGTAGCTCCAAAGCCGGGGACACCTGAAGACAGGGACAGAGAGGGAGAAGCACAACTACGGGACAAAGGAGACACAGAGTTAATGTCCTACAGTGGTGACATATAAATGTGGACTGAAAGGAGGAAAGTGTCTCAGTGCTTCAGAGATTGGTCCCAGTCTGAGCCTATAGCAGCAAGACTAGAACTAACTGTAAGTTTTTGAGCCTCGTCTTAAAAGTAGAGAGGGTGTCTGCTAGTCATGCTGCTATAGGCTTAGACTGCTGGGGGACTCTGCACTGTGCCACTTCCTCTTCTCTTCATTCTCTCCTCTCACCCCACATCTATATTGTCACCACTGTATGACATTAACTCTGTGTCTTCTTTGTCCCGTAGTCGTCTCTCTCCCTCTCTTTCCCCCTCTCTCTCTCCCTGTCCACAGGTGTCCCCGGATTTGGCGCTGTGTGTCCTCCAGTGTGCAGCTACTGGTCCTATTAACCTGCTCAATGTTTTGTTGTTGCTTTTGTTGCTCTGTTCTTTTCTCTCTCCACTTTCCAAACCGGTCAAGGCAGATGGCCGTGAGCCTGGTTCTGCTGGAGGTTTCTTCCGTTAAATTTTTCTGGCCTATGGCTTGCTCAAGGGGGATTTGTTGGGTTTTCTGTTTGGAGTCTGACTTTATTATGTTGAGATGACCTTGTTGTAAATTGGCGCTATATAAATAAAGTTGAATTGAATTGAATTGAATTGCTTCCCAAATCTGGACTGGGAGCTGGTTCCACAGGAGAGGAGCTTGATAGCTAAAGGCTCTGCCTCCCATTCTGGGAACCACAACTAGGCCTAGGAGATCTAGGAGACTAGATCCAGGAGATCTTTTAGATATGATGGAGCTTGACCATTTAGAGCTTTATAGGTAAGAAGAGGGGTTTTAAATTCTATTTTACATTTAATGGGAAGCCAATGAAGAGAAGCTAATGAAGGTGAAATATGATCTCTCTTACCAATCCCAGTCAGCAATCTTGCTGCAGCATTTTGGATTAATTGAAGGCTTTTTAGAGAGTTACTGGGGCACCCTGAAAGTAGAGAATTACAGTAATCCAATCTAGAAGTAATAAATGTATGGACAAGTTTTTCAGGATCGCTTTGAGACAGGATGAAATAAAAAATGACATATCTCATAAAACAGTTAACAGTCTGTAAAAACTGTAGCGACCAGCACGCTGTGACGTCATATACACATGAACACACATGACTGCACACATGATGATGAGCCAGCGAATCACCACCTAATTTTTCTTTCCCCGCGGAGTGTGAAAAGAGACCAGGAAGTGTATTTCTGTGTGGACTGAGGGTTGGTGAAACGGGGGAAAAGGAGATGGAGAACACGCGGTTTGGTTGCGGTCGCGTCCATGGGTCCGCGGGTATAGTCCAGTGAGTTCGTCTGCACGGGAGTGGACCTCGAAGGGACCGCGCTTTCTGATGGATTATATAACTTGCTGGATCCCTAAATTTCGTTTAAGGACGGCTTTAAGGAGTCTGACGCCGACCTCCGACCTCGAAAGGCTCGTTTGGCCCGCCCGGTGCCGTGAGTACAATATAACTCTGGGAAGTGTCCGGTCCATACTCTGAAGTGGTCATAGACTCTGTGGTTAGGTGAAGTGTCCTGGTTGGGAAGGGTCCGAGGTAAAACCCGGAGCGGATTATTCTTTGAAAGTGGAATGAACTAATGGATTGTGGTGGAAACCAGTTGTGTCTACGAGGGATGTGAACTGTGCAAATATATATATATAAAAATATGAATTTGGGTTCGTGCAGTGTTTGATGCATTTGAGTTTTGTATACTGAGTAACCTTTTTGTTTTATTGTTGTACGGGTTAACCTGACGGAGGAATTATCATTTAAAATTTTGTCAGCCCTAGTGCTGACTGGCACCCCTTTTGTTTGTTTCTTCCTTATATGATAAAACCCGTTACAAAACATAAAATACTATATTCACAAAAAGACAAGTACACAGTTAAAATTTACCACAAGTGCTGCTGTTTACACACCCCCAGTATTGTCACTGATTGATCCATTCGCCTCAAACTGAAAAAAAATCACACAGAACGTTTTTTTTGCTGTTTTCCACCATGTTGCTTTGATTAATTACCACCGAGTGAAAATAGAGTGTGATTGATCATTAGCTGCCACCTGCTGAGCTGAGTCGGGCAGATGCTGAATCTCCTAATCAGTGTAGCTACCAGGTGAAGGCCTCATATATCCTGCTTTTAAAGAATCCCATTGTCCTTCAAACTGAATCTATACTTTAAGTGTGGCTTCTTTTACTACACACATCTTTGTATGTTTCAGCCCTATCTTTTACATATTATATATATATATATATATATTTTTCTCCCCTGTGTCCCACAACATGCTAACGAATGCCAGGCTCTAAAGGACCTGTTCAGTAGTAAACAACATACAGTGCAAAAAATATTTCTTGGATAAAACAACAAAAAAAAATATGCAATTTTTCCCAAACAGCTTTTAGGTGTTGGTAAAACAGTTGCATATTTCCAGCAAGCAAACTCACTGTTACTCATTTGACTGTAAGTAAAAGACTTCTTCAGATGAGTTTATGAGCAGTGATCTGGTACAAAAGACTGTTCTGTTTACTTGGGTGATTGTGTTTTCTCGATCCCTCACCTCTTCCTCCTGTGCAGGTCCATCTACTGAAGGACCAGCTAAGTGCAGAGGCCACAGCTCGGCTAGAGGCTCAGGCACGGGTCCATCAGCTGCTGCTGCAGAACAAAGACCTTCTGCAGCACATCTCCCTGCTGGTTAAACAGCTTCAGGAGCTGGAGACCAAGATGTCTGGACCAAACTCTGGTGAGTGGCGCACGGACACACATTCTCACACTGTCTGCTTACATTTGGTGAAAAAACACCTGGGACGTGAAGTTAGATTTAATACAAAGTGAAACTGTTTTTTACATTGTGACATGAACCTGTCTCTGCTGACAGTCATTGATGTGTAATGAAACTACACTAACAGATGTGGTGGAATTCAGCACATCCCTTACATGCTCTTTGGCTTCGGTGGTCTGGTACACAATAAAGAGCTTTGAAATTATTTTTTTGTCCATTTTTCTTTATAAACATTTCTGCCAAATTATTAAATGTAAATACATAAATGAATCAACAATTTTACCTGAACCTATACTTATACCAACCTTAATGACACAAAGTTCTCCACAAGCCACAAATACTCCATGTGAATGGACAGTTCTACTCGTGTGCATAAATAATTGATTATTTGATTTTTTTACATCATGGACAAGCAGAACTAACCTTTCCCTGTGCTCAATGTGGTTTAATCCCACATAGGAGATACTCTAGCACAAGTAAACAAGTAAAGGATCAATAAAGAACAAATAACCTGTGTAGTTCCCCTCACACCATCAGTCCTCTTGGGTCTTAACAAAGACAAACTGTCTGGGAAATAAAATGCATTGCACTTTAAGCTGTAATAAGATTATGCCACAAATATTTCATGACTCTGCCAGTTTTTGTGGCATGTCAGGTAGTAACATCCATCCGAGCAAGCAGCTTTGTATATACTCATTCACGCTGCAGAGCTGGACCAGTATGAGAGCAGATTCTTTGATTGTCTCACATCCTCACAGTCTCTCTGATGAGCAGTCTGGACACATGTCCTGCTGCTGTTTGTCAATTACCTCCCAGCCCTTCCCGCAGTCTGTCTCTCTACCTGCAGCCTCTCACATTTTTGCCTGTTCATTGAGTATTCAGAAAATCTTCCCAGTACCATCGCAGCCAGGATGCCCTCCAGTTTTCACCCGGAGAGAAACTTTTATCTTATCAGCCATCATTTCAGATAGTCAGTGGGGAAAATCTTTTCTTGTTGGCTCCTCCACATATTGGACATTTTAATATGCACCTCATTTCACACAAGGTCAGGACAACTGTATAGTGAAGCTTCTTGAAACAAAATAAAATGATTAGAAATTGATGTTTTTAAAGTTCAATCACATGCACTGACATCCTGTTTTTAACACATTTACAGCAATACTTGTCGCCTCAGACACATTCTGACTTGTCAAACACGGGCGTAGCTATTGACATGACTTATGATGAGATAACATTGTTGGGGGTCAGCTTTAGAGCCCTGGGATTATGTTTGCTGGCTGCATGGTATATTGATACATCTAAATGTAACAGGAGTTTTTGTTAATGTTATTAGATAAAAGTCCAAATGTGTCCACTTTGAAAAATGTCTGTTTCAAAACATATTTGACAGCATTTCATAGTATGAAATGTGGTTTGGCTAAAAATGGGGCAAGGGTGTTTCAGTTTAGTTCCCTGCTTGGCCAATAAAATTGAATTGAGGTTGAATGAATATTGTAAACAGTCAATTTTTTGAGTGTCTTCCAGTCGTGCTCTGCAGGTCTGCCTAGCAGCATTTTTACTACAACCCCACTGCAGTTTTCTGTCTTTGCTGTTTTCAGTTTGGAGACGTGAATGACTCCAGTCAGTTAGTTTGATTAAAATGCCACTAAATAAGATCTAGTATGATGCTGAATTGTTGCATATGCATGTTAGAAAGTAATGAAGCATGAAATAAAATGCTGTTAAGAAGCAATCATCCTCAAAGCCATTCATTAAATGACTTTGAATGAGTGTAAAGAAATGTGGATAATATGAGCTAAGAACTTTCTTCAAACAGATTTAAAAAATACTGTAATAATAATGTTGTTGGCTGCTTCTGCGCTAACACAGGGCAGGAGCTGCTTTGAAACATGCAGCATTATTGACTCATCCACATTATTAATTCATATAGCTGTTGATATGTGATCCAAATATGTGTAGCTTGGAAAAGTATAAAGGCTTTTTTTTCCCTCCAGGTCTCTGCATCATTCATGTAACTGAGCTGGACATGCATTGTACTATATGTATAGCAGAGATTAGTTTATGATTATCATCAAGCTCTCAAACTTTTTGTTTCATCCGTTTTTTCCCTGCTCTCCTCTTTGCTTTTTCCTCGTTTGCTTCCTGTCCATTTTTTAAAATTTTTCACCTTCTCCCTCCTCTCCAGTGGGATCCCAGGACAGTTTGTTGGAGATCACCTTCCGATCTACAGTACCTCCAGTGATCTGTGACCCTACGACTCCAAAACCCGAGGTGTCAGCCCTCAACCTACCAACCCTGGGCACCAACAATGGGACCAGCAATGCTTTCTCATCTTCCAATGGGACTCTGGGAAGCCCCCTAGGTAGGGACAAGTGTCTACTCAAACTTGAGTGTTTCCGTTTTCTCCCAGGACCCCCAGGGCCTCCACCTCCTCGACTCCCCTCGCTTCCCCCACCACTAAAGACTAACAGGCTAGAGATCAAAAGTCCAGAGGTCAGAGAGGGTACCTCAAAGTTGTTGTCCTGTGAAGTTAAATCTCTAGGCTGCCTGGACTTTGCCAGGTTTCGTGAGTCAGGCATTGCCTCAGAATATGAGTCGAACACTGATGACAGCGATGACAGGGAGGACGAGGAGGAGGAAGAGGAGGAGATGGAGATCTTTGGCTGGGGTACGGACGCAGAGACACTGAGGCTGCTGAATGTTCTCAACAGACAGGGAACGCCCGACTGTCTGGGAGATGAAATAGCTGTGTGACACCATGACTGAAGAGTCCAACCATTGAGATCAGACCTTTACCTGTGTTTGTCTTTTTTCAAACTACTCTGTAGGAATAACATGTAGCAGACGTTTTCCACACATGTACAAGGCGCAGACCAGTGTCTCATTTCCCAACACAACAGTAAATATTGACATCAACACTAAAGTGCATTCAGTTTTAACATAAAGAAAATATTGTTGAATTTAAGTTGCATCTGCTAAAAAAAAACAAACTCTCTTTTCTTTCTACTGCATCATAAGACATCATCAACATGCAGGGCACTGTGTGAGCCAGTCACACATACAGTACTAGAATAGGCAAAAAGATTTCCCATAATGCTCCTGTCTGTGAACATGACCCATTATGCAGAATTAAATGCATTATGTTACTCTAAGTGCAGCTCACCAGTGCCTGAAACGGCACCCTGCAGTACAGTCCTGTTCTTAAAGTGGACTCAAAAATGTATAAATAAAAAACTGAAGTGACAAAGGAGTCAACTTGTGTAGCCTGCTTTGTGACTCCAGTATTACAGTACATGTTATAAATCATTCGGGCATTAACAAAATTTGCAATAGCTCACTGTAGAACAATGTTGTTAGCAACTGTGAACACAATATGATAAGTTGGTGTAAACTACAAAGAACAAGTGATTTTCATTAACTTTGGTTAGAAAGGATTGATTTTCATTAACTTTGGTTAGAAAGGATTGAGATTTCATTTTTCAGTGTCCTTTCTTAAGCAAATTCTTATTGATGTATTCACTATTTCCTATTATATCCCACAGCCCTGGATCAGAACGAAATTAAATTTTTATTTGACAACAAAATCACATTTGCCCCGAAAGTATAGTACCAGAGTCCTGTGAGGTCCTTAAATTGTTTTGAGCTGTTTCTGTAAATGTGAAATTTGTTGGTGATAATCGTGAAAAAAACATAATTAGCTTTACATTTAATCTGAATGCACCTTAAACTATATCCATTTAATCTTTTCTCATCCTTTTCCCCTTGTTTAAAGTTTTATGCTGATATCAACACACATCACAACATATCTGGCCAACTCTTCAGTAGAAATCAGGGCTGGATTAATTCAGGGGCAAGTCTTGTTTTCATTTTGTCATGATTGGGACCGTATCTGTCAGTCATCCTGATGGGAACAAGACACAGGGTTTGGGACTGGAGAGACTAATGAGCTGTTGTTCTTGCTGGAGTGAAAAGTGACTCTCACAATGTGAAAAGATGAACTTTGTATCTGTGGGAATTAAAAGTAATTTCTTGCTCTGTTCATAAATAATCAGCCATTTTTAGAAAAAACCTGTATGTGTACAAACTTTGTTTTCTACGTTACCCACAGAAATGTTGCTCCATCCTTGACTTCTGCCAGCAGTCCACTTTTTGTCTCCTTACAGTTTATTGACTTGGTAGTCACCACATGTTTGCCCTCCTAATCTTTCCCTTCTAATTTATGTAAAGTCGGATTTGTCGGACCTTGAGGAAGGTTTTTTTTGTTCTTTTATTTATCACGTAAACAAAACCACTTCCCTCGTGCCAAACCAGCAGCTCACCGATGACAGCCAAAAGTGGTCTCATTTGTTTAAACCCAGATTTGTGTATCGCCTTCAGGCAACATGCAGTATTAAAGTTTTCATTTTGTTTCACAAGGAATGCAACAATGATTTTAATTCCACGTCTTGTAGCCCCAGTCTATCACAGCACCACTGCTGTCGATCTAATGCATACCGTCCACTGTTGGGTAGAACAGGAATCAGGCCAAATCTCAGTGTGTTCTCTATGTTTTTCAAAGAGCTTTAGAATGATGGCATTAAACCAATTTGGAGTCCTATAAACTAATCCCCTGTTACCCACTCTCCTTCTGGAGCTGATTGTGTGACGATAATGGAGATTCTATCTAAAATGTTATTTCTCCAGTGTTTGTAGTTATTTATACCAGTCCAGTGTTACATACCAGATTAACTAGTTTGTCCTCTAAACTAGACTGTGTAAAGGCCATCAGATCTTGGTTTTCCATTTGGAGGTAAGTTCAGACATAGAAAATCTGTAGGAAAAAGACATCATTTTACACAATTACATGAGTCGCACATGTTTTCAGATATGTATGGTCCTTGTTCTTTCTCCTTAGCTAAACAGATCAAGGATCAGATATGGAAGGCTGAATGTTCTAATCCAGGATAATGTTATCTCATTATTTTAATTGTTCAAGCCAATTTGAGAGGTGGATTAGAAAAGCTCAATTCAATCATCTGGTTTAGTTAGACCACGTATATTGACAAACCATGATCAGCAGGTTTTGCCACTGGCTGTGGTACTAATGACCAAAAAGAGATTTTCAAGAAGCTAATAAAGGTTAAATATGATCTCTCTTGCCAATTCTAGTCAGTACTGGAGCAATTTAGGATTAATTCAAGGCTCTTATAGAGTTACTGGGGCAGCCTGTAAATAGAGAATTACAGTAGTCCAATCTAGAAGGAATAAATGCATGGACCAGTTTTTCAGCATTGCTTTGAGACAGGATGCTCCTAATTTTGGCAATGTTCCATAGGTGGAAGAAGGCTGTTCTAGAGATTTGTTTTATGTGTGAGGTAAATGACAAATCCTAGTCATAGCACAGAAACAGCACTGATTCAAGTCACCAACGATCTTCTTCTGGCTTCAGATAATGGACTTGTCTCTATACTAGTTCTGTTAGATCTTAGTGCTGCATTTGACACCATTTGATCACAAAATATTATTACAGAGACTAGAACATGCAATTGGGATTAAAGGAACTGCACTAAACTGGTTTAAATCTTATCTATCAGATAGATTCCAATTTGTTAATGTTAATGATGAATCTTCCACGCACACAAAAGTCAGTTATGGAGTTTAGACCAATGCTTTTTACTCTATATATGTCTCCTCTATGCAAAATTATTAGAAAACACTATGTAAATTTCCATTGTTACACTAATGACACACAGTTATAGTTTAGTGCAGTTCCTGTAATGGAACACAAAGTTTTTTTGCTGTGGATCAGCTCTCCTCTTTTGTTTCCTCTCTCCTCTTGCATTGTCACTCTGCAGCAGCGTGAACACAGCCAAAACAAGAAAAAGGAAAGAAGGAATAATTCTAATAGTTACAATTACAAAACAAACTTTTTTCTTTGATATTAATGAACCATCTGATCATAGTTGGTTTAGTTACACATACACAGCAGCATGTGATACACTGTGTGCAGAGGTGGTAAACAGAGGTACACAAACTCAATACTCACGTTAAAGTGTAGGTACAAAAATAAAAGTTACTACTGCGGCATAATTCAACAGAATAACCAGCAGAAAAGAAAAGAACTCCCAAGCCTCAGACTCAGAGACCATCCTCCTTGGGTCATTACAAATGATATATTATGATATAATGACATAATAATTAATTTACTGAAAATAAAACATTTAATCATTTAATTCATTATTCATACATATTTGGACATAATTCAAATTATTCCTCCCCCCAAAAATACGTCTTAACTGGTAACCTGTGTTTTACAGACTAATATGAAATCTCTTCTCTTTCTGCTGCTGATGGGGACTCTGCTGTCAACTACAGCTGCTAGTTGACATGTCCTGTCTGGTTTGGACTGTGACCGTGTCCACCAGAACATGAGACACATTTTTAACCAGTTCTGCAATTCATCTAATACATTCAGCTTTTCGATAACATTATTCTTAGAGGAACTTGTCAGTTTATAACATGTCTGTGCTCACAAATTGTTTGTGAGGGAAGACAGATGGTTCCACTCAAGTAAACTGATAGATGATGCTTCATCTCTAAACAGGACCTGCATTATCTTTATTATCTGTAACTGATGTAGTCAGTGTCAAAATATGTTTGTACCTTAAAATGTAATGAAACATCTGTTGATTTTAACCAAAATGTGCTCAGACCTGTTGCAAGTGATCATCTTTAAAAAGATTAAATTCAACTTTATTTATATGTCGCCAATTTACAACAAGGTCATCTCAAGGCACTTTACATAATAAAGTCAAGACTATACAAACATTGACAGTGACATTGCAATGATCATCAGGAGATTCGACTTCACTATCAGACTGAACCATCTTTTTGATGTATGTAAAAAGACGTGACCTGCACGCCCGCAAATAAGGGTTTATGAAGAACCACTATTATCAGGTTGACAGTGTGAAGGACAAGCTCGCTACATTAGAGCTGTCGAATTAAACATCCTTTGTCAACCTGGCTCTTGTAAATCTTATTGAGTAAATGGATAGAAGCAGAGTAAAAAATGTATTCAGTTAAAAACTTTATTTATTAAAGAAATGTGTCTAAGGTTCAGAGGAGACACACTCAGTACTGGGAACACCCTCGATTCAAATAAATAAATAGATTATCAGTTACAATCAATTCAAACACAATCACAACACTAATGTACAGTTTCAACATAGTTAAAATACCTTCATAAAACCACATCAACAGTTCATAGATTCCATCAACTATTTTATTGTTAAAATATCATATAAGGTCATAGAAATATCCTCACATATCATCAATTCATAAAATATCACTGAGTTGATCTAATCTCCTTAGGTAACATCAGCTCTAAAGGCTCTCAAGCATGCTGGAATAAATGAACGTTTATAGCTAATCCTTTATTTTGTTACGGTAAAAGTTGTATTTCACTGTGGAAGACGTGTGGGGTCTGATGCGTATACGTGCTCCGCATAGAACCCAGGTTGATGTACCAGTCATTTTTATAGCAGTTTTGAATAACTGACCAATCTTTGATTTGAGCCTTACTGACAGGTTCTCACATCAGGCAGTAATCTCATAATGTGCTGTAAGATACAGTGATGGAAAATTAAGGCCCATTTTTTATCCCCACTACAAAGATTAACAAATAAAAACGTCAGGATTTTGTCTCAAGGTATGTTCTGTAAAATATTTAGTTTGCAAACCAATAGTTGCAAACCAATAGTTTGTTTGGTTGCATAGCCAAATTTTGGTCAAGCCTATTACCTATTTTTCTTAGGTAGTCCATATGTCCATACATCTGTCCATCTATTTATCAGTCCCTCCCTGCCTCCCATTCACATGAATGTAATATCTCTGTGTCTATTTCAGTTGACCCAAGCATCCATATGCATGGGTCATTGCTATTGGTAGTTGCACTTTTTTATTCTACGGAGGAGGGAGGGAAGAGAGGAGGAAAATTGCTCAATGCTGCAGGTGTGGGTACCCCAGCAGTCTCAACCTCACTTAGTTTTACTTGTGTGAAGTCATCCTTTTGCTACTAAATCCTGTTTGCACAATGCACTGTTCGATAAATCCTAGTACAAAGCAACGGGTCAAATCTGACAGAGGCAAACTCTCAGCATTATGGATTAGCACATTCTAACTTCTTTTTCTCTGTTTAATGCTTGTTAAATAGCATGAGACTATACTCCCACGTGGTGTGTTTCTCTTAAGCCTTAAATTTGACTATATAAGTGCTTTGCATTGTGTTACTTGCTAATGTGAAACTTTTAGTTTATAGTTCAATTGCCTTGTGTCAGACTGATCCTCAAAATGCTCTAACACCGAGTCTAGTCTGATCTTTGTATGTCTCACTTTGTCTTTATCCCACTCACTGTGGCTTTCTCCCTCATCTCTGCAATAATAAATTGTCCAATGGGGCTTGTCTTGCCATCTGAGGGCTACACCGCCAAAAGGTCCAACCCAGCAGAGCAGCAGTTGGTGACTTGTATGGATTTCCCAGTGTTGGGCATTTTCTTTGAAAATGGGGTTAACCACTAGGACATTAAGGGACCAGCACAGATTGATACGCTACCGTACAGATGGGCTTGTGTCACCTGTTGGAAATCCCCCTTGCACCCTCTATTTAATGCTTTTTTGTGGCTGAATTGGACCAAAAGGCTGCAGCCTGTTTCAAAAAGTCTGTGGAACATAATAAATGTGTGTTAGTTCCAGATCCTGGCACACAACATTGATTATGTTTAGAATATTCATCTTTATGCTCTTTGTGTATGCACTGCATGAACACAGAAAAGCCAAAGAGTGTTAAACAAGCGCTCCCTGTGCTTGTGAGGGGTTGTCTGAGGTTGTTTGTTAATGTCAAGTGGTGCTGATAGATACATGAAGTTTGTTGGTTACATGTAAACACAACAGACCACCACTCTGCAGAAATTACTGACCATGTCTGCCCCAGTGGAGCAGAGGGAATGAAGGACTTTTAAAGACGAATAATTAATACTCTAACCATCTGCATTAGTGGTCAAGACTCCACCAAGATTTACACTGCTCATTGGAATATCCTGACTCTAATGCAGGCTTATGTGTGTGTACGTGTGTCTCTGTACTTGTCTGTGCGCACACTAATTTGGATCTCCACACCTACTTATCAAATATTTTGATAATCAAAAGTGAGAAGCATTTGCTGGTTCCAGCTACCCAGCATTTATTGCTGTATCATACAGTCAGTCATTTTTATCGATCATCTTTGGGTTTTGGACTGTTTGTCAAAAATACAGTAGCCTTGGAAACTACAGGTGGTTATTCCTGATTTGAAGTAAATGATTAAGAGGTTGGACAAAAAAAAAAATACTGACTGATGAATCTGTAATGAAAACAATTCTCCTTTTTTCTCAGGTTTAACTTCTAACTCTATTACTCTCAGCTATCGTCCGGCCCCTAAAGCAGTACATTCACACTCCCTGCCTGCTCTTTCCACTGGATAATTGCATTTAAACTGGCAACCTTCCATTCACATCTCTAACCTCCTGGCGGCCAGTGATTAGTCTTCCAGGTGAAGGCCTTTTTCTCCCCACTTACACATTTAGACACAGAAGGCACTTGAGCAGTCTCACTCGTGTTCCAGGTGGATTTCTGCTAGGCATCATTATCTGGATGTGGTGGCATTTTCCTTCGTGACGTAAAGCTAGAGGGGGGCAAAATTGTCTGGTACATAATCTGGAACATGGGGCTAAAAAAGCCAAACGGATGTTGAAAAGCAGTAAAGGCCTGTCTCAGCCATATATGTCAGTCGGTCTCATTTTCCTTTGTGTTTCCTCGGGTGTACACTGACAAAAGACACATACTTACAAACAAGGTAATTTTAAAATAGAGGTGAAGGTCTGCATCAAACTTAGGGTAAACAAATCCCACTGAGGTATGTAGGAAATGAAGGAAAAAGACAACTTCGATCACTGTTAGCTGTTAGGCGGTTCTATGGAAACATCCTTAATGTTTAGTGTTTCGTATTGAGAGTCGCAATAAGACACTTGGACACAGACACCCTCCTCCCATTTTTGTTCAGTGTTCTGTAAAGAACTAACTTTTCTAAGAACTTTTTCCGCTTTTAAGCCTTACACTACTTTAGTTCAACAGCAATGGCCAAAAACGTATGGACACAAACCGCTGTAGCCATTTCCTTTGTTCTCAAACCGGACTCCTTAGTTCAAGTAAACACAGCGCAAAGTAATGATGTTGTAGCAACTAGGAGGTTCCCGACTACAATGTCTGTTTCAACATGACAATGCCATGTCTGTGTGCCAAACCTTATCATTTAATGTCAGTCCCACAAGGAGTCACAAAATCCAAGGGCAAAAACACACAGACACACACAAAAAGAGTCCAAAAGACTCCAGAGGCAGAGTGGAACCATACGCCTGGAACCATTTATTCTCCTGCTGCGTCTTTTATTTGCTGCTTTGTTCATAGCAACTGAGCTCACTTCTTTGTCTATCTTTTTTTGTCCCTCACTCTCCGGGGACATGTGGGGTCGGACAGACAGCGATGTGGCAAATGGCTGAATGAATTATTGATCTGGTGACTTTGATACTGAAGAGACTGGAGGCAGCCAAACATATCTAGCTACAACCTGCACTCCTGTAGTCTGACCTCAGTTCTCCATCACTTATGTCTCTGCCCACTTGTTCCTATGTTTGCCAGGCCTGGAAAACCGCTTTAAATGTTTCTAAACCACGTAGAAACCAGAGGTGTCACTCTACTATTGTAGCGTATCTTCTAGTGATATTCTATCGCTGATGTTCTATGTCTAATTTGGTAACTTCTCCAGATTGTTTAGGACTGCACTCATTCCATGTGGCTGTGGTTCTTACATGAATGTAATCTGGGTTATTATGAGAATATCAAAATGGTGTACTAGGAGCAGGAGATCATGCTCACATTTGCTGCCTTTCATTAGTGCATGACATGCTTTGTTGCATCGCAGTGCTGTTTTTTGAGGCCACCTTAAATAGAGAAGCTGGAGCTGCGGTTTCTCTCCATTCTTTTGAAATCCAGTGAATTGAATGTCAGCAAATGTAATAATTACTTTCAAAACCGCACCAATAATTATGTTCGCTACTGCCTTTGTTTACTTGTATTCATTTTGGTGAAGTTTGGCACCAAAATTCCCAAGACCAAATTAATACTGACGAGACAAATTGTTTTGTGGCAACGATGCGTCCGTCAGCTTTGAGGCTGCGTCAGTTCCGTAAAGATGACGTGTGCTGCAGTAATTGTTGTTCTTTTGAACATTGTGGGCAATACAGCTGACCCCATCTTTAGTTTTCACTCAGTGTACAAAAGTGCAATCAGCTTTGGGTTCAGTAGAAATCATGTGGGATTATTTGTCACATTTTCATTAGGATCCGTTGTGTTGGAGAATTGCAATTTAGTATTAGTTTGGTGCTGTGTAGCCTACAAAGACAAGCACCAAACTAGGATACAAGATCTACTGAACAAGTAAGTGTTTTTTGAAATGAGTTTGTTGGTCTTAGAGGTAGCTCAGTTTCTGTCATTTCTCTCGAGTCTGCTGATTTAGTCAGTTTTAGAGTCAGTGTTTTTAATAATGTTAGCTTGTATAATAATGTAAAATTTTCCTCTTGGCCTGTGGAACTGTCAGTCTGCAGTGAACAAGGCTGACTTCATTCCAGCTTTTGCTACACAGTCACCTGCTCAGCTGCTCGCACCTACAAAAACCCTGATCACGCCGCAGAATGCAGCCGCCCCAGCTGCACTCTCCACCAGTTTTGCCTTCTCTCAAACTCTTCTTGACATCGGGGGGGTGGGACTGGACTTCTCGTTCCTGACACCTGGAAGTTTTCTCTAAAAGCCCCCCTCAACAATCTGTCATCTTTGGAATATCGTGCCATTAGGATTACGTCATCATATACAGTAGATTGTGATCTACTGACTGCCGGGCCAACTGGGGAACTTCTGCAATGAGCTCCTCTCATCATCTTGGGAGACCTCAAATTTCACCTGGACAAACCTTGGGCAGCGTACATGGTTGCTCTTCTGAACACATTTGACCTGAGACTTGTCCCTACTCCTCCAACCCCAAAAGAAAATTTCATTCTCGCCTGGAACTGGACTGCGGACAACATCTCGGTCACTGCTCTGCATTTATTGGATCACTTCTTCATTCAGCTCACAGTCTTCATCTCTAGACCGTCACGTTTCCTACCACAATGGCAACATTCTGCCACAACGTCAAATCTCTCAATCCAGACGGTTCTCTTCACTGGTTTCTGTAACTCTGCCCTCGCTGCAGGATCTGTCCACCCTCGACACAGACAGCCTCTGCAATACACTTTCATCCAATGTCTTCTAGACCCGCTCGCCCTTCAGCTTCCAACCTGTGGCTCACTAAACAGACCCGTGAACAACACATTGTGCTCAGGAGTGCTGAAAGGAAGTTGCACAAATCCACAAATCATGGTTTGCTTGTATCTTTCTGTCACAGTGTCACTAGGGCAATACTGAATTCTACCAAGACAAGCTTGGCAACACAACACACACAAGAAAGCTGTTCCCCACTTTCAAATCACTGCTCTACCCACATCCACCTCTCTTAATGCTGACGACTTTGCCTCCTTCTTTACTAACAAGGTGGCAGCCATCAGCTTCCAGTTGTTTCCTCCAGATGATGATCCTGCTAACTACCTCCAATGGTAGTTAGCTCTTCTCATTTTCAACTCAGACTGTCAGAGGACAATGTGTCCACCCTCCTCCTCTTGAACCATCTGACCACTGCTCTCTGGATCTGATCCCCCCCCCCCCCCTCGTTCTGTCTCTTACCTACAGCGTGATCAACTCAATTACTCAGGTGTACGATCCCTCCCATCCACTGCACTCTGCCTACGAACAACGTCTGGTGATCCCAGCACCACACAGAAGCCACTAAGGAAAACTCTGTGATCCCATGACGGTGGAATTAGCTGCACACTCTGTGATCTCTCTTCCAATATTTAAAAAACTGCTGAAAACAGAACTCTTTTGCATCTATACAGTAAAAAAAAGCTCTTTCTTGTACGTACATTTGCATTTAGTAATTTGGCAAACGCTTTTACCCAAAGCAACTTACAATGTAATTTCGTACACACACACACACACACACACTTTGTGGCAATGGCTACCATGCAGGGTGCTCATCTGACCCACCGGGAGCAACTTGGGGTTCAGTGTCTTGTCCAAAGACAAGACACGCAGCAAGGAGGGACCCGTGATCAAGCCACTGACCCTGTGATCCGTGGACGACGATGTCATGAGGAGTACCTAATTTATAAGTCGCGTTGGCGACTAAATGTAAATGTATATAAAAGAATTTTAAAAGGAAAATCAGAGGTGTGTGAAGAGGTCACCTGGGTGATTGAGAAGGAGGGGCAGAGGAAGAAAAGCTTTAATGGGACTTCTGTTTTCTCCGCAGATGGCGGTCTCTGTGTCTTGGTGCACCCTACTCTGTGTCATTTTGTGTTTTAATACAGTTTTCTGCCACTGTTCTGGTGGCTCTTACTCCAGGAAAGAGCTCGTGAACATCAGAGCTACGGCCCTTGTGGATTTATTCCAGACCATTTTGGCTTTTCCATTCCTTTATGGCTTCTACCATGGATTTACTGGATGTTTTGATCAATGAGGTGCGCAACAAAGCGAGGGCCACAGGAAAGAAAAGCGCTCAGGTGTGCTTGTGCACCTCCGCTGACGCGGATTACACTCTGCGGTCGCCGGCATATTCCTTTCTAACGTGTGCTCACTCTGCAACAAAACAGACGAGTTGTCTCTCCTACTGAGCAAAAACAAAAACAGATCTTCCTACATCCTGTGTTTTGTGCTTCACGGAATCATGTGTGTGATCTTGTACCAGATTCAGTGACTACAGACCCACTGCCCTCACTTCTGTGGTCATGAAGTAATTTGAGCATATCATCGTATCTCACCTGAAGGACCTCACAGACCCCCTTCTGCACCCCCTGCAGTTCGCCTACAGAGCCAACAGATCTGTAGACGATGCTGTAAACATGGCCCTCCATGTCATCCTCCAGCATCTGGACTCCCCAGGATCCTATTTCAGGATACTGTTTGTGAACTTCAGCTCTGCCTTCAACACAATCCTCCCCGATTCGCTCAGAGACAAACTATCCAAGCTGGACGTGCCTGAGTCTATGTGCATGTAGATCATGTACTTCTTGACAGACAGACAGCAGTTTGTGAGGCTGGGTAGGCATGTTTCTGACTCACGGACCACCAGCACTAGATCCCCCCAAGGCTGCGTCGCTCTCTCCTCTGTTATTCTCCCTGTACACCAACAGCTGCACATCTGGACATCAGTCTGTTAAACTCCTGAAGTTTGCAGATGACACCCTCATCGGCCTCATCTCATCTCTAAAATTATTCGGCCTGTCAGAGTCAGATTGACCGTCTTGTGCCTTCTGATTCTGATTCTTCTAAATTATTGGAATTGACATTCAAGCCTTAAATACAAATAGTCGCTGATTGTTACATTACATTTTTATCTTTTTTTTTTTTACACTTGTCAGCTTATCCTACAATACAAGCAGATAGAAAAAACAGTGATGTGAAATGGCTGTTACATTTTCCTGGCGAATATTTTCTCATGGCTGCATGAATATTGGAAGTTGTCTAAAATAATATGTTAAAGGATGGGTGGCTGAATGTACGCCAGTGTTTCTGAGTGTAAACTCTTTTTGATACAATCAGGATTTAATTATTGAAACATCTTAATATTTTCTCCTGTGAAGTGACAGAATAGCAAAAACTGTTCCTGATAGTCTAAGTAAACACAGCTAGCCAAATTATTTGAATTAAGTGATATGAAACTGAGAAAAAACAAGAGTAAAAAATGTACTAAGCAGCTACTCTTCCCTGTAAAGTACGTAAAACCATTAAAATAGGATGTACTCTTAGTTGCAATTGATCCATAATGTATGTAAATATGTATTTTGGTTGTTTTTCACTAGTTTTTAGGACTTTGCAGTTTCCTGCTGTAAACAGAAATTCACAGCTGAAAGTGAAATCCAGACACAACCCATTTCCAAAAGCATTGATGCAATGGTGCTCAAAGAAATTTATTAGACAGATAAATTCCAAACTGCAGGTGACCCCCACCAGAGATCACAAACTTTTATAATTCCTATTAAAATCAACGCAGGTAAAACATGCACCTGCACTTTGTGTGTGTGTTTCAGAGTTCACATTTGACACTTTTCCACCCACACACAAAAACACACATGCATATGTTAATGTAGTTAATCGGAGATAATGACTGTCTGACTTGAGATCAGCTGCGTTTGTTCAGGTCACTCATCCTGTTGACACATTTCTCTTATTTTGTGCATTAATGCAGCGTTGACCTGATCTGTTTCACCAAAACATCATCAAACTAATTGATCATTTAAGGAACACATACCGAATAAATGCATAAAACGGTAAATTGTGATGATTAATACTTTTAATTAATCAGATATTTTTAATTAATACTCAGAATACTTTTTGTATCACAAAATTCTTGTGTAGATCTGTGTTTTGTAATTACTGTGGCACAAAAAGCAGAAGCTCATATGAAACTGTCTTCACCTCCAAGTTAAATCTTTCTTTTTGAATATTTGTCTTTTATATCAAGCTTTTTAGGCCATGATGCAGGCGAATATGCTCAGGTATAATTCAGAAGTTTATTTAAGGCTTACATGTATCCATCCAACATATTCTGTCTTCACATACATACAGTTTTTTCTAGCTTAGAATGTGTTTGTTATAAACACAATTAAGTACTTTCATGGGCCCATTTGCTGTGAGCAGTAAGATCAAGCCTGGACCTAACCCATAAAAATGATGTTTGACTCCCATTTCTCATCGTTATCTATTTAAACAGTTTAACTGGAAGCTGACATGGCCTCAAGAACAAAGCCAAGAGTTTGGCAGTTTGATCTGTGATACTAGGGCTGAGCTAATTAGAATAGAGTCGAGCTGGAGTCACAGAGAGCTGTCTGAGAGGGTGGTGCATCTATAATATATAATCATAATTTCTGCTTGATTCATAATTATTCCATGTTGAGAGAGAGGAATTGTGTCTTGTAGACTTCTCATTCACTCCAAACACCTCTTTGTCACTTGATTGTGCTAAATACATATTGTGTTTTGTTCATTTTTAAAAATGGGCTGTGAAATATAAACACTGTGGTGCTGCTCAGTGGCAGGTTCACTTGCTTCTAGCTCAGAAGAATGTCCACCTCTGATCCAAAAGGCTGCTTCAGAGAGGCAGGCCTAAACTCTGTGAAGTCATTAAGTCATCATCTCTTTTTGTGTGTTGGTGGAGTCGCATGCTTTTTAAGCTGTGAATGATTGGTTCTTCCAGTCTGATGGAAGGCCCTTCTTTAACAATTGCTCCTCAACTGTAAAGTACAAGTCTGACCATACCTTGCTGCTTTGGACTGCGTATAGTACAATGCTTTGCTCATGTTCATTGGAGATTTTTCAGATTTTACATTTTCATTTAGACATTTGGCAGACTTACAGAGTAATTTTTCTAAATGGTGTGTGTGTGTGTGTACCGATGGCAATGGGCCAGTGTTAGGGACCAGGGATCGAACCACTGTAGCTTTGATTCTATATTTCCACGGTAGTGTCAGTTGTTTTTTTACACATTACATTAGTGTCTGTCAGAAAAACTATTAACTATAAACAGGTTTGGGTGTCAGCTACGACAACTCTGGGATAGTGTGATGGATCCTGGACCTGCTCCATCTGTCCTAAAATGTCATTCTAAGATGACGGGTGATGAAGACAAGTGTGGTCTTGCTTTGCATGTTGTGCAGCATTATTTGATTTAAAACAGTCAACACAAGTCGCAGTAACAACTCGCTAATCTCAACTAGTGTTTGCAAGTGTCTGTTGTTCTGGCAAGGAGAGGTGGGTGTGTGAAGCTTAAGAAAGGGAGGGAACAGGTGGTGTGAGTTTCACTAATTGGGAGCAGCAGGACAGGGGCAGTGTAGAAGAGAAGGGTGGAGGAGAAAACAAAATGGTAACCTGGGCAACAGTGGTCAGAGTGGAAACCATGACACTTTAGATCTTTCATTTAGTCGCTGTTGAAATCATGGTTCAAAAGAGTAAATCTGACATTTCCACTTTGTGAAGTCAAACAATATATATATATATATATATGTATATATGTATATGTATATATGTGTATATTATATTTATATATATATATATATGAAATCATGGTATATAAACTGTATAATATATATATGACATTTCCATATATATATATATATATATATATGATACTGTATATATCAAACAATATATATACTGTATATATATATATATATATACTGTATATATATATATACTGTATATATATATATATATATATATATATATATATACTGTATATATATATATATATATATATATATATATATACTGTATATATATATATATATATATATATATATATACTGTATATATATATATATATATATTGTATATATATATATATACTGTGCCACTGACTTTGGCACAGTAGATCAAGCGATACCCGCATAGGGTCCTCTTGCTATCCAGTGTGGGCCTTTGGCAAGGCCCTTAATGCTACCTGCCAACCTCGGAGTGATACAAATACTAGAGTCAGACCGGCTATCTTTAACAAGGTCCGCGTCAGGTGTCCTAGGAACCAGGGCAACCTGATGAGAAGTGGGCTACTGGAACAAGAATTAGGCATTCATGGACTAGAGATGAGAACAGGGAACTAATGGAATGCTACTACTCAAGTAACCCTGGGAGGGGTTACATGCTGGACGCCAACATCTAGACTAACACCGTTTGCTAGTAGCTCAGTGCTCTAATATCCCCACCTGCTATCCTAACTAGAGATTGATGAGGTACAACACAAATGCTACCAAGGGGGAGCCAGGACTTCATCATCATCATCCCCACAATCGGAGATTGGGTTCCAAGCCTAACAACAGAGCTTAATGCAAGAGCAGCTGACCTGAGATTGAAAATCATGGCTAAGATGGACTCAAGTGGCCGTTACCAAGAATACGTGAAGTACCTTCTGAAAGTCTCCTGAGGATGTTAATACAGCACTACAGACAATCCCAACTACGACCATCACTGAAACCAACCAGCTGATATACAGCACAGCAACTTGATCCTGAGGTGCTGTTTAAGATCAACACAAGCACAAATAAGGTGCACTATCCTCCATGGAAACGGAGGTTGGTTCAAGGCAACACGGAGAGAAGTTAGCCAACTATCGGAATTACAGAAAGGCATGATGAAGAAGTACAACCTGCCTGTACAACAACCTGTCCATACCTGAGGCCCTTGAGACTGCCAAACAAGGCTCCAGCCCTGGCTACCCGGAAGAGATACACCCGAGAAGTTGAAACCAGGAGAATAAACAGGATGTTCTCCACTGAGCCATCCAAGGTGTACTCACAGTGGCAGGGTAATAACACGAGAGCCCCCGCCAAGGCTGGACTGAAGAATACTGGAAGAACATATGGGAGAAGGAGGCAACACATAACAGCAATGCCCAATGGCTGGTGGACTTGAGAGCAGACCACAGCAACCTTCCTGAACAAGATCCAGTAACCATCACAATGGCAGACATCCAAGAGGGGTCTCAGGCATGAAGAACTGGACAGCACCAGGGCCTGATATGATCCATGCCTACTGGCTAAAGAAGCAACTCCCTTCATGCACCCACAAATGAACACGCTAATTAGTGGATGGAACCCACCCTGAATGGCTAACGGAAGGACGAACAGTTGTCTCCCCAGAAGGGAGCAGTCCCATCCAACTACCACCCAATAACCTGCCTCTGCACAACATGGGGTCTTGCCTGGGCATCATGGTAAGATGACCAGCACGTGGATCAATGACCAAAGCACAGAAAGGAATGGTAGTAACACCAGAGCACCAGCTCCTGGTAGATAAAGCTGAGACTGCAAGACCAGACATACCAACCTGTGCACTGCCTGGATTGAGTCCAAGCTTTGTCCAGCCACATGGAATTTTAGAACTGTACAAGATCAACAGGAGTCTAAGAGCCTTCATCCAGAACTCAATGGGAAGGTGGAAAACAACCAACTGAGCCAATTGCCCAAGTCAACAGTAGATATACCAAGGAGATGCCCTGTCCCCGCTGCTGTTCTGCATAGGCCTGAACCCCCTCAGCCAGATCATCACCAGAGTGGCTGGGCGACTACGCAATGGAGCAACCGGCAGCCACCTCCTCTACATGGATGACATCAAGCTGTATGCCAACCTCGACTGCGCTGATACATACCACCAGGATATACAGCCAAGACATCGGAATGTCATTCGACTGGACAAGTGTGGCCGGATGGTTGCGAGGAGAGGAAAGGTAGTCAGAACTGAGGGGATTGTACTACAGAAGGCAAGATAGCAGATGTGGAAGACAGCTACAAGTACCTTGGGATCCAGGGCAAATGATGAGAAGTGAGGCTACTGGAACAAGTACCTCCAGAGATAAGGCAAATGAGAAGTCAGCTGAATGGGAAGAACAAGGTCCGGGCGAACCTAATGGTCATCAGGTACCCAGCTGGCATAATAACCTGGCCAAAGGAGGAGATGGAAGCCACTGACATCAAGACAAGGAAGCTCCTTACAATGCATGGAGGGTTTCACCCCAAATCCAGCACCCTGAGACTGTACGCTAACCCAACATCTAGTGAGCATCAGAGCCACTATCCAGGATGAAACAACTAAGCTCCGTGAATACATCAGGAAGATGGCCCCAAGTGATGACGTGTTAGTGAATACCTCACAGCAGAAACCAGAGGAGGAGCAAGGACAGGAAGAGCAGGATCCATCATGGAAGGATTGATGTATCACCGGCAGATAGAAGAAGTGGCTGACATTGAAAAATCCTACCAGTGGCTGGACAAAGCTGGACTGAAAGACAGCACAGAGGCACTAATCCTAGCAGCACAGGAGCAGGCTCTGAGTACAAGATCAATATCATCATCTATCCCAGGCAAGACCCCAGGTGCAGGCTGTGCAAAGATGCCCTGAGACAATCCAGCACATAACAGCAAGATGCTTAAGGGCAAGAACGCAAGTGGCTGGCCTGAGATTGAAAATCATGGCTAAGATGGACTCTGGGACACACCTCCAAAGGTGGTTGAGAATGACAGAGCTAAGATCCTGTGGGACTTCCAGATACAGACTGACAAACTGGTCCTCCTAGTAGGATGTTAAACAGGAGAACAAGGCTGTAGTGATAGATGTAGCAATCCCAACATCAGGAAGAAGGAACACTGAAACCAAGGGCTGAAAGAGGAGATATAAAAGATGTGGAAGGTGAAGGCACAAGTGGTGCCCGTGTGATTTTGACCCCAAACTATATTGGCTTCAGCAGATCCCAGGAACAACATCTGAGATTTCTGTCCAGAAATATAGGAACAGCTAAGATACAACCCCAAGCTCCCAGGCCTCTGGTAGAGGACCCGACTGAAACCAATATATATATATATAAATCAGAGGGGATTGTGATTTTGAAAATAATACATTATATGTTTATTGCTTGTAGCAAGCATGTTTTGTTCTTATACCAGAGAGACACATAACTGCTTCCCCCCAGTTTGAGTCACTCCTTCTGAATCACTACTATCTGCAAAGATAGATTCTAATAAATCAAGAAAGCACAATATATTAAATATAACTATTAGTTGAAAATAACTAGTATAACTTGTTGAAAATTCAGTATCACCCTCATTTTGTTTTGAGGATAACCTGACAGATTGGCATTTGTTTAGGGTGAACAGGAGGCCTGGCCCAGCAAAGATGTGCTCATAAATAATAATGGTAAATCACATCTGTGTGTTAATGAGCTGAACTGAGATACTTGGGCCAGTTTCCAAACAGCAAGTTTCACCTTTTCGGCAGCACGGTTTTCAGCATTAAGCATACGTGTTATAGAGCACATTTTTAGATGTTTCTCTTCTCACCACATTACAGCCTCTCCAGCAGGATGAGGTGGAAGAAAAGTGTAGTTGCATTGTTGGGTGAGATCAACTTTATCAATCCTGAGGACACTCCATGACCTTGACATGCATTCAGGAGACATAAATGTCCGCAGCAGACAGATTACATGAAAAACATGTAAATTCAGTGTCTTTATTAAAATCCCATTGCTTTGACATACGCTATTGTTGTATTTCCATTTTTGAGTATTTTACTCCACTGCAGTCAGAGAGAAACTCTGTAATTTTTATTCCAATAAACATTAGTGACCAGTTACGTTGTGCAGAGGGACGTCTACAGCGCTAAAACTGATAATAAAAACTGATGTGTTATTACGGACGAAGCAGCTGTTAGATAAGATAAGATAGGATAAAACTTTATTGATCCCACAGTGGGGAAATGTTTGTGTTTTAACTGCCATAGACAAAGAACAAAGAATCTGCACAGAACCATGTACATTTTTAGATTAAATTAAACCAAATAAAAAGGAAAAGAAAAAAACAAAAACAAAACAGCATTGTTAACAAAAAAAGGCATAAAAAAGGCATTTAAAAATTGAGGATAATCTGCATATGTACATATTAACATTGGACAATGTAACAGATGAGTATTTACCAGCTTGATTAAGTACTTTAATTAGCTACAGTGTAAGAAAAGCACAAACTCTGTTTGAACAGGTACATGTTAGGTTTCTGTCGATTGGGTTTGATGAACTGTATTAATCCCTCCTGAAAATCCACAAACACTGATGTTTCCGTCTATTATATCACCATGTTGTAAAGTAAATGTATAAATGCTCTCTCTTTGTCTGCATCCTTAAAGTCAAGCCACCCTAATGCACCTCAGTTAATTCAGAATATTGGATCACATTCACCATCATAGTCTCAGGCTACTTTGTTTTTATGGGAACAGTAAGTGAAACACTTGGAAGTGCAAAGTGAAGTCAAGGTTGCCTGTTCCACTCACTTCTGATGCTCACTCTGATTCCAAATGATAATATTCTCTGCATTTATCTGGTGAAGTCAAAGTGTGTTTTCTATGCGCTACTATAATGTAAGAGTCATTACGTCCCCTGATGTTCATGAAACTAATCTGCTTCTAAATCTAATATTCGTATCTCAATAAATGCTTTCCGAGAAACATTTCTGCCCAAGAGGTAAGATCTCCTCTATCTTAACCACCTTATGTCTCTTTGCTTTTCCTTTTCCTGCATTTTGAGCCCCTTTCTGCATCATTTTCATTGGTGTTATTAGTTTTTATGTGCATGTGTCATTGCAGCTTTTCTTCCATAAATTAACCTAAGATCAGAACATACACTTCTATAAATTGTCATGAATTCCCTCACATTATAGCTGGGATGATACAACATTTTTTTGTTTTGGTCTTTTAGAGGAACACTCCACGGAAAATCAGCGTTTTTACTCACTGTTTTGACCCTGAAAAGTTTGTAAACTTGTGGAAGACAATAGAAATCACTGGAATTATTAAAATTGAGAGGCAAAGATACAAAAAAAATCTTCCAATTGTCCTGTTTTCATTTTTTTTCTTCTAAAAATCATTGAGAGTTTCTTTTGTCTCACATTCGTGGAGTATCCCTTTGTTTTCCCTTAATTTTCCCTAAGAGGTATTTAACCCTCTCAGGTTAAATACCCCATTGAGTAAAAGCTTGAAGCTGCTGCAGCTTTCCACCCTGTGCTGTTACAACTGCATTCCACACGTATATATAAATGTCTTACTTTTGTCTTCGCTGTTTTTCCCCAGTTGATCAAAGTATGTTTGAGAACTCCGTTGCCCAGCAGCAGAGTCCACAGACCTCCAGGCCATCCCAGCTCTCGGCCAGACGCTCCCCAGCATCAGTCATTACCCACATGGGCCCCAGCTCTGCTGACTCTCCGTCCTCCAGCGGACAGCAGAGGCTGAAAAATGCCATTAACCTGGGCAAGGCTGTTGGAGCAAAGGTTGGTACAATAACAGAGAAGGACCTTTCTGCAGCACAGTGCTACTTACACCTTTGACTTTTTTGAAATGAATGTGGTCAGAATACAGATTGGGTTTGTGTTTCATCACATTATCATCACGTCAGGTTAATGACTTGTTAAGGCGAAAGGAGCCCAGCCACCTTGGGGACATTGGGGTCACTGAATTCAATAAAAGCGTTGGTGCTGTGTGGAGCTGCATGGACCAAGTCAACCAAAGTACTGCCAACAGGTACACACAAAACTGCACAAACTTGTTTCACATATTGCCTCAGGCTCAGTATACAATATCCCCATACAGACACTTAAACCAACAGAAATAATTTCCACTCAACATGTGGTGTCCAGCTAACCTAGATTACATCTGTGTGTTCATTTCTGGGGGGACTATGTAAACATGTGTTTATGGTATTTGAAAGTTGCTGTAAATTAGCAGTTGAGTCAGAAAAAGTAATCATTCTGATTTTTTTGTGATTTTTTAATGAAATATTAACGTCACGTTGAATGTTCCACTGACAACCTTTTGTCTGGCTGTAGTTTGTGCAGAACAATATGTGTCTTCTGGATATCCAGTCTAAGTATGTGTTCCTCAAACTAGAGCCAAAGAACATTAAGACTGAATAAGGAACTCTGATATGGTCGAAATTAAAATACTCCGCTCCCTACAGGTTGTTTTTGTGTGTCTGTGCTGGGGATTTGTTCCAGAAGCTTCAGTTGAGTTAGAGGTGTTTCAGCAGCTCTGTCCTGTGTCCAGTTTGATTTAGTTCGTTAAGTTGACCATGACCTGTTCAGTGGACGCCAGCTCTGTGGATTTATTATCTCTCTATTGCTTCTGTTGCCGTGTGGCACAGCCTGCAGCGCCACAGCCAAGTCATTCCATGTTTGATGATCGTTGACAGCTTCTTCTGTCTTTCTTTTTGATTCAAACCTCCCCCTGACTCCATATGTCTTCACTTCTCTCTTTTTATGTATTTTCATCACATGCGTTTGCCTCCCACCCTCTTCTCTCTTCCAGTCCCATCTCGTCCTTTGACTCTTTCCCTCGACTGGACCCACCGCCTCCATCGGGGAAGAAGCGCCTCCCTCGAGCACTGAAGACCACCCAGGACATGATGATTTCCTCTGACCCTGTGGTCTCCTCTCTGGATGCCACAGACTCTTCCTCATTTGTCTCCTCACCTGAAAAGATGCCCCTCATCGCCAAGGAGGAGGAGAGGAGCAGAAAGGAGCAGGAGCTGGATGAGAAGAAAGAAGAAGATTCTGTGGATCTCACATCACTGTTGTGTGACACAAAGAAGGAAGCTCCTCCTGATACAGAAATGAAAGGGAGCAACAACAAGGTGGATGATGGAAGAGAGGGAGAAGATGATGATCATATGGAGCACAGAAGTACAGCAGGGGGTGCGGAGGACCATCAGCCCCAGCTCCCACTCTCTGTACCAGACCTCATCAACAAAGATCCCCCTCAGCTGGACTCCAGAGCCAAGTCTTGTGACATCCGGATGAAGGCATCAGAGCCGGACTCCCGTCTGGCCTCCACTCCCTGTTCCGGGAAAACTCCCTGCCGCATCAGCCTGGGAGAGGAGATCATGCTGGGGAACGGTGCCCCCTGCAGTAAAGCCACTGGAGTGAGTGGTGAAGATGTGGAGTCGCACCCTGACCTGCTGTCGTTTGAGTAGCCAACAGAACTGGGCTCATGTACCACTTCAGTATGATTGAAGTTTTAAATGTATCTTCCTGCGTAGACTTTAATCCAAACAGAGACTCCACATGAAATATTTACTGCCACTTTTTCTATCTTTAGCTTGTCCTGCTCGAGGCTTTGCTTTAGGAAAAGGGAACAAGTACTTTGTACTTCTAAATTTGTTGTCACTTTTTACAATGTGGACACATTTCATGGTCACGATGCTAAAATCTGACCTTCGAACTTGACTGATCGTGGGTCAGTGAGACACTACAAGCTTCTCCCAGCTGAAAACAGCGGAAAACAGTGCTGACCGGCACTGGACCACACACAAATGCAAAGACTGAAAATTGGTAAGAAGTGAAGGGTTGAAATAGAGCAGTGAGAATTCAGATTTTAATTTAAAAAATGAAAGCCAGAAGACTTTTCACACAGTGTGGTTTAGGGTTTAGCTCTGCCAACAAATTGATAAAATGTTTTGTCAACTTAGTGATACAAAAGCCAGCAGGTGATGTTACAATGAGTGTGTTGAAATCTCCCTTTGAATAGGCTGAGACTGTCACGACTTCTGGGCATAAAACAACTTTGTGTTCATAGAATCTTTTCTTTAAAATGTACAGTTATATTCAACATCTTTGACAAAATCATAGGCTCTGACATTGTTCATTAGTATTGAGGTATTATATCATTGAGCCAATTTCCTGAGGGCCGTGACATTTTCATTCCACAAAAAGGGACATTTTGTTGGATTTTATTCATAAATTCATATTCATACAAAAGCTGCTACAATGAGACCAGTGAAAACTGCATGAGTGACTGTAAATGAGGGTATGACTTATATTTGGTATAACCGGAGTAACTACTAGTGCAATCATGTTTCCACTCTGGAATTAGCTTGACAATTAATTTCGAGGCGACAGGGAGACTGTTAATGAATTTGGATGTGGTAGAGAACGAACTGCAGGATGAGGTTTGAGTTCAGTCAGTACAAAATGTCAGTTTGAACAGCAGCGAATAGCTTTTTAAATAATTTCGGATCCTTTTGTGGTCCAGCAGCACAACTTATCCCTTCCTGGTTTGGGATTTAAAACTGCTGGTAATTTAATATTGAGTTACATACACCAAAGTTCAGCTGAGACTTTTTGAAACACACTGTTGAAGTGTCCAAAGGTATTCAGGAAAGATTTTACAGTAATAGATTTCAAATACAAGAGAAATACCTCAGTATTGCAATATATTGATGTCATTTTAAATATGAATCTTTCCTCTGAAAGCTGCTCCCCAGGCTTTTGTTCCTATGGAGTTTGAGCTAGATGATGATGATGAAGTTATTTATGGAACATCAGCCTAAAAAAGCAGTTCTACTGGAGTTTTCTTACGCAGTATTTATCAGTGGAAGCACTGAAAGGTTGCGTAGTGTTAAAGCTGCCCTGTGGTAGCAAGAAACACAGTGCACTATCTAACTCCAAACATTGCCACTCAAAGGTTTTAGGTCATTGCATAGTTACAGGAAGAAGTGAAGTATTTTTGGCTGCTGACAACCAAAAAGAAAAGACGTGACAGTCAGATTGGTGGATGGGCGACATGAGGAAAGACTGATGAAAAGAAAAAAGATGAAAAGCTGTCAAAACCATGATGAAAGAGATGTGTTTTATTTAAGCACATCATTAAGTGACAGAACAAAGATGGAAATTAGCGGCTCAGTCAGACAGGTTGTTTCTGTCTGTTTTTAGAGAGCTGTCTGATTGAAAAGAAGAGCAATAAATTACTCAAAAGAGACTGCTTTACTACTACTATTTACTAATGAAAAAGTGAAAACCAAAATTATTAACAGCAGTTCATTCTGTGACAGGGTGAGTCAGATGTAAGCATGTTGTAGCATTGTTATCAGGTTTTCATTCACTTTTATCATCGTGTCTGCTCGTTTTAGCACATTCAGTTTGGAAATCTAGTTTTTAAAACATTATCACTGAATCTCTTCTGTTGTGAACAGTCACATCCCAAACATCTGCCTGAAAACGATGGGCAACCTCCATAAGAGACTGCTGTGTCCATGTTGGGATTTTCTGACCACAGAAGTAGCAAAACAAGAGTCCCAGAAGACACAGAGATGAACACAGATACAGACAGAGAGCCAGCTGTAGCTGCGGTCAGGTCGTGTCCAGCGGAATGTCAGGAATGTGGAGCTCTGGGAGAAAGAAAGCTTTGTTCCTGTCTCCTGTTTCTCTGACTTTGTCTTTCATACTGCCAGTGTCCTGTGAGATGCCCATTTATTTAAAACACAGTTCACCCGAATTACAAAAAAAGGAATTTGTTTCCTTTAGCGTCTCTAAAATCTTTGTGGTATCTTCCTCCTAAAGTCCAGGATAATGAAGTAAACTGGTGGTACCGTCGGGGACGTGTCTCTGTTGTGTTGTGATTTTTCAGCAGTGGACGACTGCCTTAGTGAAAGCGGTTGCATGTCCAGGTGACATCCAAAACCTTGGGATCAAATATATATTCTTAAAGTGAATGTCCTAAATTCACATAACAGTAAAGATTTGACTGTAAACGACAACACGCAGCACTTGGAGTAATCAAAACTGATTTGGTGACGATGGTTTAAACTAGGTCGAGAAGCTGAAAAACGCTGCGTTCATATAGGACACAATCAGAGGAGTGTGTCTGTTGTCTGAAACTGAGGCCTCGGTCTGTGGCTGCACATCTAGATGAAACAGGTATGAGAAAGGCCAAAACCAAACACACACAATCAGTCTTGGAGAAGCTGCTCAGGTCATTTCACATAATCCACAAAAAGCTGAAGATGATGAGAAAGGACTTTTACTTTTTACAACCACTACACTAGATACATTTTGTGTTATCTGATCACCTGTGGAAGCTGTTTTTAATACCTGTACAAATGCAAACTGCTTGTTGCTCTATGAAATGAAGGAAAATGATAACTTGTATTGTATTTAGTTGTAGATGCTACGCGGGCAGTCTGTCTTCTTTAGGTGTCTCAGAACAAAGTAGATGAAAACCAGTGGTTCTGCTTTGTGTTTTTTGCTGTTAGATCTTGTTTTGTTAAGTTGTGATGAATGAAGGAAGCTGAATGTTGTGCATGAACTCACTCAGAGAAACCTGGGACTTTTTCAACATGGGACCATTACATTTTTAATCGGTTGCAAATGAAGTGAAATCTGTCATTTCTTCTGTAATTAACATATGCTACACAAATCAAACCAGTCAATTATTTTGTCTGTTATTTTCCTAATGTATGTTTTTTAATAACTCATGTAAGAAATAGACCTAATCATGACCTTGCTGTTTGGTCTTTGTGTCTTTTTAAAGATTCATGTTGACCTTTTCTCTCTGCAGAAACAGTCTCTCTTCATTTATTCTGCCTATATCCTGTCTCGTGTGTCCTCCCGTCGACTCATTCCTGTGACGATGGCAGTCTTACTCCCACGCCACCCTGCCAGCAAACTTCCTGTTTAGATGAAGCCGATCTCCTTGTCAGTTTTGCTGTTTTTTTCATTTAAATCTGTGTCTGTCCTCAGCACAGACAGAATGATGTGTGTCCTCCCAGTTTTTGATAGATTTGACTGTTTTTAGAGAACCAAGCACAAGACGGCAGTGGTGGGAATTCGGGACCTGAAGCTGTTCCGATGTTTTATTAATTTGTGTTTGTGCTAATTCATGGATGTCCTGGTTTTCCTCTGTTGGTTCTGACTGTGTCAGGCCTCGCGTTTGATGCTACATCAAGAAGAGTTGAAGCCCGTCAGGAATAAGACAGAGGGAAACTTTCACACACGCTCAGTTATTGTCTTTTCTTATTAATTTAAACATGGTGCATTTATTCAGCCTCCGTGCATGAAGGATCAATTATCAACACTTATCATGCTAGATGCAGCTTATACATCCCTCAAAACAAGCTTCTTGATTGCACATGATAACGTGACGATTTCTTGAGAGCTGTAAACATAATAACAGGTGTTGCCCCTTTTGTCTTTCACTGTCAAAACAGTATGAGCAGAAAACACAAACTCAGTTACCTCAAATTCAACTGTGTGTGCTGAAAAAACCCATTTCCAGAAATGTTGGGACACTGTGTTAGATTTAAATAAACAAAGGAGACGTTCCCTGAAACCATATGTTGCTCCAGAACCTTGCCCTCACACACATACAAGGACCTCGTCCTGTGTCCGCTAATTCACACCCACAGCATCACAGATACTGGCTTTTGTCTCCAGTTTATATACCTGTTCTATCGTTCTAACAGATCTAACATTGACATTCAATATGTCAGTGACCGTCAATGTTAGATCCTTCATTCCCCAAACCTTGCCTGATGACCTTTAAACTCCAGTTTGTAACAGAGTTTCTCTTGTTGAAATTGTAGTTCACACTGTAAAATCATGAGTGAACAGAATGAGAAGTAAACAGAACCTTATGTGTGCGAAATCAGCCTCCGGTCATGAAGAGCTGGAAGTTTTTTGTTTTCTTTTTCCATAACCATCAGATGTTCAGGGCCCAACTGAAAATGCAGTTCAGCATCTTTACCTTAAAGGGGGTTAGAGTGGTGACAGATTACGGGGCACAGAGAAAAGTGAAATTCATTTAGCCACCATTATTTTAAACGTGACCGACATTTATTTTTACTTTTTAATTGCCTCTGTGGTCTTATTAAACCACAGTCTCCCTTTGCAAACGTCTTTTTTAAGACGCGCAAAAGTGGGACTTTTTCTAATATATTTTGTGCGAGCCAATGCTAACTTGTAGTTTGTTCCCCGCTTTGTATTTTTCTGCACTTATGCTGTGTCTTAGTAAGGTAGATAACTAGTAGCTAATGTATGTACAACATTATTGACAGACAGGTGCCTTCTAAGCCTTGTCAAGGAGACCAACGTTTTGTATTGCATTTTAGACTGTTAGAAACAGACTGGAGCAGCAAGTTATGGTATTAGACCAGTGTTTAGCTGTGAGGGCACACAGTTTTCTTACAGTTTTCTTACCGTGCTAGGTGGAGTTTAAGTATTATATCAACGTGATAGTAGAACTCTCGTTATTAGCTGTACTGAAGAACACAGAAGTTCAATAAATCTGCAACCTTTTTTTATAATGCATCAATCTCTGTGCTCCTTTTGGACCATCAGAAGTGTAAGGTGGCCCTACATATTTTATGTGATAAAATAAAACATAAACGACTTTTGCAGTGACATCAATCACAGACATATTTTCAGCCTCCTGAGACTTTGAAACCAAGAAACTGGAAATTCTCACTGCTTTCTGTCTTTTAGGGCTCATATCCACATACACTTGAGTGATGAGGAAGATTTTGGTAAATTCTTCACCTTTAAGTTTCCCTTTGTTTCAGGTTTTTGGCAGTTAAACAAATACGGAAACAGCTGCAAAGAACCCAGTCATGAATCCTGCTTTTAACAGCTCTAATACAATACTAAATTCACATACAGTGACTTATTTATACAGACATAGACAACAGGCCTGAGACAGTGTTACTGGAAATACTATATTTATTGCTTTGATATACACACTGCAGCAGTGGACTGCTTGGTCTGACCAAAACTGAATTCTCAAACGACAAAAAGTCAGAGAGAAGCTGCTCTGTGAGGCAACCAAAACACGTGGGCTGGTTCTGATGGTCACTGAGGGTCACTGAGGTCTTTGTTTTGTACATTGTTATTAATGTCACAGTGGTTTTTGTACCAAGCAGAGTGACAACTGAGAGCAGTTCCACTCGTGTTGGAGCTAGGAGAGCTGTTGCTAATCAAGTCTGTCGATGAGACTCTTTCAGAGCAGTAGGAAACTTAACTATTTTTTGTGTATTTCATGAATTTCATAAAAATGAGTTTTATATTTAATGTATTCTATTATTTGTGGAGGCGGCAGCATCGTAACACCTTCACCTGGTCCACGCAGAAAATCTTGATTCACCAGACAAGAATGGCAAATGGATGAAAGATGTGAAGAGCAGTTTAATGGTTAGGGGTAGCTAGTGCTGAGTGTCTCGCTTAAGGACACTGCTGGTGAGAGGACTGGTATTTCCCTCTTAGACTGCTTTGTGTCCATAGATCTTGCTGAGTTAACTTCAACTATTATGGCATCTAAACCAACAACATGTCTGCTAGACCCTATTCCAAGTAGACTGCTTAAAGATGCTCTACCCTTATTAGACATGTTCGTATTAAATATCATTAATCTTAGCCAATTACAGACCAATATCCAATCTCCCCTTTATTTCTAAAATACTTTTAAAAAGTAGTTGCAAAGCAATTATGTGACCACCTGCGCAGAAATGACTTGTTTGAAGAACTTCAGTCAGGATTTAGAGTTCATCATAGCACAGAAACCGCACGGATTAAAGTCACCAACGATCTTCTTGTGGCTTCAGATAATGGACTTGTCTCTGTACTAGTTCTGCTAGATCTTAGTGCTGCATTTGACACCATTGATCACAGAATATTATTACAGAGACTAGAACATGTAATTGGAATTAAAGGAACTGCACTAAATTGGTTTAAATCTTATCTATCAGATAGATTCCAATTTGTTCATGTTAATGATGAACCCATACACAAAAGTTAGTTATGGAGTTCCACAAGGCTCTGTGTTAGGACCAATACTCTATATACGTCTCCCCTTGGCAACATTATTGGAAAACACTTTTTTCACTGCTACGCTGATGACACGCAGTTATATCGATCTATGAAACCTGATGAAACAAATCAATTAATCAAACTACAAGCATGTCTAAAAGACATAAGGGAATGGATGACGTATAATTTCCTTCTTCTAAATAAACTCAGATGAAACTGAAGTTATTGTATTTGGGCCTAAAAGTCTAAGAAACATGTTTTGTAACCATATTGCTACTTTAGATGACATAACTCTGGCCCCCAGTAGTACTGCAAGGAATCTCAGAGTCATTTTTGACCAGGATTTGTCAATTACCTCACACATAAAACAAACCTCTAGAACAGCCTTCTTCCACCTACGGAACATTGCCAAAATTAGGAGCATCCTGTCTCAAAGCGATGCTGAAACACTGGTTCTTGCATTCGTTACTTCTACATTGGATTACTGTAATTCTCTACTTTCAGGCCGCCCCAGTAACTCTATAAAAAGCCTTCAATTAATCCAAAATGCTGCAGCAAGATTGCTGACTGGGAGATCATATTTCACCTTCTTAGCTTCTCTCCATTGGCTTCCCATTAAATGTAGAATAGAATTTAAAACCCTTCTTCTTACCTATAAAGCTCTAAACGGTCAAGCTCCATCATACCTAAAAGATCTCCTAGTACCATATCATCCTACTAGACCATTTTGGTCTCAAAATGCAGAGCCTTTAGCTATCAAGCTCCTCTCCTGTGGAACCAGCTCCCAGTCCAGATTCGGGAAGCAGACACCCTCTCTACTTTTAAGACTAGGCTCAAAACCTTCCTCTTCGATAAAGCTTATAGTTGGTTATAGTCACGCTGCTATAGGCTTAGACTGCTGCGGGACTCTGCACTGTGCCACTTCCTCTTCTCTTCATTCTCTCCTCTCACCCCACATCTATAATGTCACCACCGGATTTGGCGCTGTGTGTCCTCCCACTAACCTGCCCAATGTTTTGTTGTTGTTTCGTTGCCCCCACACACACACACACACACGCACGCACACACACACACACACACACACACACACACACACACACACATTTGACATATGTTTTGTGCTTTTCATAATTCAGAATAATAATTTAGTTGCATTTGTTTGGAGGTGGAGCAGCCACAGCCCTGCATCTGTCTGCTGCAGCTGTTCAAGTGTGTCAGGAAGTGTCAAGTAGACTCTCGACATTTGTCTTTGTTCTCAAACTTCTGTTTTACTTTATTCAGTGTTAAGATATATACATATGTTTCAACAGATGACAGTTCATCTTCCCCGAGTCTAATGACTAATGTGGGAAACTACAAAATCCTGACTAGTGATCTCGATGTGGACTTGGTGAGGATGCCCAGCACCCACAACACCAGCCATCTGATGTCCGGTCTTTCTCGGGTCTCGGAGGAAGCTGAGTACCAGGCATTAGTCACTGCCAACTGGCAGGATGAGCCTTTATCAGGTTTATTGATCAGCTCGGGGAGAGATTTCTGCTGTGTGATGGTGTGTTATTGTCACACAGTCGATCCTCCACTTTCGGCCTGCATGACTCTTTGTGTTCTCCCTGACAGTCTCCTTAAGGTCTTTGTGGGCTTGTTTTCGTGTTTTATATCACGTTATTTGCTCATAGAGGTGACTGACTTTTCATGGTTATCGAACTCCTGGAGGCATGTGCTACAGTCTGAGACATGTTCCTCTGCTGGCTAAATACAAGTTTTAACCTTTTTCTTTAAGTATTGTGATTCCTTCCTGAGCCTCACTGTCTCCATACACTCCACTCTTATTTCTTTGCTATTAATACGTATGAAACTATGTGTAACCCAGACTATTAAATGACACTTGTTTAAACATTTCCATCCAGGACCAGGATCCACACATGAAGAACGGACTTGTGAACAGAAATAGACCAGTTTTGTCCAGGACCTGTTCTTTACTTTGCAGTGTGCAGAGCTTTATATGTTTTTGTGGTGTCTCTGTGTATGATCAAAGGCAGAAGTATTTGGCTTAATTAAAAGTACCAATTAAGTAACTCACAAATTCTGAAATAAATAATAATGTCCTGTTGTATATAGGATATAAAACACTGACTCACACTGTAACTAAAATGCACAAAACTATTTAAATGTGTGAGCTTGACATTGTCAACCTCCTTGTCCAGTTTTGTGATGCTGCTCTCAGCAAACACCCAGTGGAATGGTGCTGCACTGTGACACGCGGCTGCTGAAGATCCTGCAGATGTGTCGAGGTCAGAGCATCTTTTGACATGTCCTCAGCTCATTGGCTCTGACAGGACACATGGACACGTGAGGACACTTGCAGTAACTTTAATTTGAAGTGCTGTCTTTAAGTTGTAAGTTACTGTTGTAATTCAAATTATGTTCCTGTTTCATAGGTTTGTGTGACAAATCAAACCCAGGAGGATTCAGGAGCCTAAAAGCCGGTTTGTTCCCTGTGTGTTCACATTTTAAACACACATTATCAGGTCTGTCTGTGTCTGTTTGTGTCATCAGCTGCACACACACACTAAGAAAAACTAGATGTGTAAAAAACTGTATTTGGAAAAGATGTCTGTTGATTTTCAGATGCAGGTGTGGTCATGTTTGCCAACTACTGATTATCTTGTCATTTTAATTTGATATATTGATAGTTTTTAATCAGTATTTGTCAGTAGAATGTCAAAAGTAAAGTTAAATACTTGAGTACCGTGTGTTGCCTTAGTGTAACCAACAGTCCATTAAGTAATAAAAGTTACAATGTCATTGTACAGGTACTTCGATAAATTGATTAAAGCAACTGAAGTAACGTTTTGCATTTTGTTTTCTTCAGAACAAGCGAACGAAGTCAAAAGCATTTTGAAAAACAAAGATGAATCTATGTTTTAAAGCCCTCAGTGTTTGGTTACAGCAGCATCGACATTTTGGGATGGAGAAACTGAATTGTTACTTGAGCTCAGGGATCGAGCTGCAGACTGGAGCAGCCCATCTCACACCAAGACCTGCTTGTACCTCATTTAAGTTGAAGAAGGTAACTTCCATACTTAACTGAAGTGATGGCCAAACCTTCTTGAAGCTCTGAGGCTTCAGAACCAAATACTTCTACCTGAAGCCTCATGTGACACTAGTGGTGCCTAATGGTAAAAATCAGTCATTGCAGTTGGAATAAAGAGGAGCTCTGCTAACGTAGGTATTGTTTACTCATCCACACAGTAGATAGTAGATGCCAGATACTCGTTTCCTAACTGGGAGAATTCTCATAATTTTCTCATGCAGACTAAACATCTTTAATTAATCACTGAGATCCATTAGCAAGGATCTCTGCAGGTCTGTTTTATTTAAATATAAATTGGTTTCAGTTTCACGTCATTACCATCAAACTTTCCTGTTCTCTGAAAGAAAACTGTAAATCAGCTGCAAAATGCAAAACATCAAGCCGGGTGGGCGAGCGGTCTCACAGGAATGGCCACAATGGACCAGGCTATCACAAGTTGATGCCAAAATATTCATAATGAAAATAATTTGCACTCATCAGAATTCAGTTAAGAGGGCTGATAACCGCTTCTCTCATCTGGAGAACTATGTGGGTGATGATACAGTGTTTTCAAGCCACAGATTTGCTGTTTTTAACCAACCGTGTGCTTAGTTACCTGAAGCAGCACTGAAAGCACTGTACTGCTCTGATCCACTAGTCATCTGCTGGTGTTTGAAAGGTGATGGTGACGGCAGCAAATTTAAGAGTAAAACTTAAAAGTAAAAACTAAGAGTAAAAACGCAAGTGACGGGAGCTTCAGTGCAAGAGTTGATTTTTATTCTTATTAACCGTTGAGACAATCAACAGAAAAACAAGGCATGACAAACAACAGACAACATCGTACTGAATCAGATTTTGTTGAAAGCTGCTACATCAACACTCTGGACCTGAAACAGAAGAAAAAGATGTCATTGATTTGGGTTTTCTGCGTGTGAATTCACATATTTTTGCAACATACTCAATGTAAACCAGTAATGTTGCTATAGCCAGTCTTTCTGTGTGTATTGTTTTAGCAACAAACCCCGTGAAGAGACTGAAAATGTGTGTAACTGTGTGTTACTATGAGGGACAGAACCTGATTTAACTTCTTTTTTTTGTTCCTATGTATTACTGTCATAAAGGAGCCTGACTCCCAGGGCAGCATGGTGGCCTGCTGATGTCTTTAATAGTCTTTGGTCAACATAGAGCTTCAACCAGGATGAATAGGCTAATAGTCAATTCCCAGACCTGGTAACTTCTCAAGAAGTTACGCTGAACATCTGCAGCATTAGAAGAAGCTAGTGGAGTAAAAGCAGAGCTTACACACTGTTCGCTCAATTACTTCAGAGGTTGTGAAACATGACAATTGTTTTTTTTTTTTTGAAAGAAACATTTTGGGGGATTCGATTGTTGTTGAACAACAATGGAGCTCTATGGCACAGTCCAAAGCTCCTCACTTGAGTAAGCAGACAATCCATTGTTGGGTTAAGTCTCTAACATACTAAAAACACAGACAATAAACAGCCTTTGTGCAATTCATTGTCGTCTATAGGATTTTACTACAACTGTCCTGTGCGGTGCAACTCTGATGACATTTCAGTGGGAAATAGATCTTTGGTCATGACTTACTAAGGTATGGGAGTTAGATGGTAGAACGTGACAAGTGCTTTATAAAACAACACCATTTATGTTTCTGTCCCACAAAGTGTATACAGAGCTATTTACTTTGGATATTATCATTTTGCAAATTTGTTTGTTTATATGATTGAACAGGAATTTCCAAGTTTTTGCTCTGCAACTTTATTCATTCTAAATATTGTGACATAGCCATATTTTGGTCTAATGTTGTATTAATATTTCTTTAGTAGACATTACAGTTATACATTCTAGGGCTGCACCTAACGAGTATTTTTCATGTCAACTTTTCTACTTTTTTTGGTTATTCTAATGATTATTTTCCTATTAATCTGCAGCAGCATTCACAATCATGATGTCAACATAAACTCCACCTACTGGCTAAACCCCTGCTACACAACACACACAAGATGCAAATGACACGCTGCATAATTCAACATATAACCCACAGAACAGAACTCCCACAGTTCCTAGCACCCACAAGTCTCAAGAGTCCACCCCCCTTGGGTCGTTACAAAAATATAACACAATATAATGACAACAATTCATTTACAAAAAATTAAAACGTAAATTTGTCAATCATTTATATTTCAGTTCAATAATTCCTCCCCCCAACATCAGCCAGTCTTAACTGGTAACCTGTGTTCTACAGACTAATATAAAATCTCTGCTGAGCTCAGCCCTCGCTCAAACCCAGAGAGAAAGAGCTGCTCCCCATTTTCTTCTTGCTAATCTCCTTGAAGAATTTATATTTGAGGATTTCCGAACACAAATTTTAATATTTTCATGCTCTACTTAACCTTTAACAACTAAATGTGCTGTGTGGTCATTTCTTTATGGTCCCAAAATTTTCCCAGGCATCAAATCTTTGAGTACTGTTAATTTTTAGCCCAGCCTGCAATGCGTCAACGTACGTTTCAGAAATTGACGTATTTTTATAATCGATTATGTAGACAAATCACCCAACCCCTAAAATATTCAACTAACTTCACTACAACAACAACAACAACAACAACAAGCCACACATCACATGTGGAGCATGAATGATCTCAGGGCCAAGTTATATCATTGTTCCCACCTGTTACGAAAGGATTTTCTAATTGACTCTTATCTTAAATAATTCTCATGCAGACACTAAAACCTAGTGAAGTTATGGTCAAGGCAGATTATTCAAAGCACTATCGAGCTTTTGAAGCAGAAGTATTGCGACAAAGCTTCGCTTCACCATGCAAAGATGCACATGAACACCGTACCTGAAGCTTTAGTCGTTTCTGGCTCATTCTGAACATCAGATCTACTTCATATTCTGCTCATTGAAAGCTGCAAAGTACCTTAAAGTGCTCTACAGACTTTACTGAGCATTAAAGGATGCCTTCACTGATTTAGAATTTGCTTCTAGTTTGGGTAGCAAATGTGAATGAATGCCATTAAACCTCCATCTGACTTCCCTATATCAACACATCTCTCTACTTCTAGCTGAAAAACACCTCCAGATCAATTGGAGGAACCTTCAGTTTAGATTATCTTATTTTGTTGCCCACACTATGGAGTTTGCAATCATGGTCAACTTGTTTTCATCTGGAGGAGTTTCTCTGCTAGAAACAGATAAATATATTACAGGGAAGTCAGAAAGAAGTTTAACAGTATTAATGCCATAGAGAGCAAGTTGAAAATTGGTAAAGGCCTAGCATTCATCTTGCATTCTGAACAAATGTTTCGCCTATTCACATGTAACACCAAAGACTTGCCATCAGATGTCGCAATTTTTACTGTGTCAAATGCTTCCAAACAGTCAACCATTTTTAACACGTGTGCCTCATAAAGATTCACTGCTTCAGAAAGCTTCTCTTTCTCCACTACTTGCCCCGGCTGTAGACCCGAGTTGTTGCCCAATATTCAATATTTTAAAATTGTGTACACTCATTGATCTGATTGTGGTGTGCAACATATAAAACAACTCTCCAGTTTCAGCAATACTTGACATTATCTTTTTACTGCATTTACTGCTGGATTAGAATGAAGTGCTTTCAACTCGCCGAGTTTAGTTTACATGTCTGGACATTTATTTCTGGTGTACTGTGTGGTACTTACATAATCTTCAAACTTGGTGATCTCTTCCTCCAGCATGTCTGTTCCCACCTTGTCATCCTCCACCACGCACGCAATCTGAAGCTTCTTGATACCGTAACCCACAGGAACCAGTTTGGATGTGCCCCACAAGAGACCATCGGCTTGAACCGAGCGCACGCACTCCTCCAGCTTAGCCATGTCAGTTTCATCATCCCACTTGAAGAACAGAGGAGAGATTATTAAAAACAAGATGGAAATTGAACTTGCTGTCAGTCAAAATAACAGCCTAGTTTTTAGCTCTGAGGGAGACACCAAACTTCTGAACACTGAAAAAATCCAGGACAGACTTACAGGCTTCACATCCAATAAGATGGAAGACTTTGCGATGACGGCGGGCTTCTTTGCCTTTCTTTCTGCGTACTCTTTTAACCTCTGCTCTTTGAGTTTCTCTGCCTCTTCATCATCATCACTGCCAAACAAGTCAATATCGTCATCATCATCCTCTTCTTCCTTGACTGGGGCAACGGATGTCTGCTGAATAGTAGTTCCCTGAACAGAGAAATACTGATCAACCAAACAGGGACTTAATAATGACCTGCTGCCAAAAACTATATCTCATAAGGATTACTGATCCTATCCAAAGTTTAGTTAGGAACTTACGTTTGTGTAGGGGACTGCAAGAGTGGGAGCTGGGGACACAGCTGCAGGAGATTTCTCCAAAACTGCTACTCGACATTCCAGTTTGGAAAGTTCTGCTCTTAAGTTGTCCACCACTAAGGAAACAGGACCAAAGCCAGTGAGTCTTACTTACCAAAAACAAAATGAACAATATAGAATAAATTTTATATATATATATATAAAGTTAAAGCCTTTTTCAAATGGACTGTGTTCAATATAGTCAGCTTCATACTTTTGTTTTAGTTTGAACTGCCTGACTCCTTTTTTTTAAAGGGAAATGATTCCTTCATCATTTACTTGATCATGTACCGATATAACTGAGAGTAGCCTCATTAACTGTACTCCTGTACAAGTTGATTACCTGACTGATAATTATGCAGCATCATTACGTTCCATACTTGATACTGTTGCTCTAAAAAAGAAGGCAGTAAATCTGAACAGGGGATCTCCATGGAATAGCTCGCAAACCCGCAATTTAAAGCAGGCGTCACGAAGATTAGAAAGGAAGTGGCGTTCCACTCATTCACAAGAATCACGCCTAGCCTGGAAAAAGACTTTATACTTATAAAAATTAGCACTCCGTAAAGCCAGAGCAGCATATTATTCATCACTAATAGAGGAAAACAAGAACAACCCCCGGTTTCTTTTCAGCACTGTAGCCAGGCTGACTGAGAGCCATAGTTCAGTTGAGCCTAGTATTCCCTCAACGCTATGCAGCAATGACGTTATGACTTTCTTCACAAATAAAATCGTAGCTATTAGAAACAAAATTCACAAGACCCTCCCCATAAATACAACTGACTTAGAATCATCAGTAAATCCTCAGTCCCCTTTAGACTGCTTTCCATAGATCTTGCTGAGTTAACTTCAACTATTATGGCATCTAAACCAACAATATGTCTGCTAGACCCTATTCCAGTTAGACTGCTCAAAGATGCTCTACCCTTATTAGATTAATGATATCTAATACGAACGTGTCTATCTTTACAAACAGGATTAAACCAAAGGCCTATGAGGTAGCTGTAATCAAACCTCTACTTAAAAAACCTAGTCTGGATCCAGGTGTTTTAGCCAATTACAGACCAATGTCCAATCTCCCCTTTATTTCTAAAATACTTGAAAATGTAGTTGCGAAACAATTATGTGACCACCTGCGCAGAAATGACTTGTTTGAAGACTTTCAGTAAGGACTTTTTGTGCTTCTCTCTCTCTCTGTCCCTGTCTTCAGGTGTCCCCAACTTTGGAGCTGTGTGTCTTCCAGTACACCGTCTCCGTCTCCTTCTGTCTCTCCTCTGACTTGCTCTGTCTGCCACATGTTTAGTTTTTCCTCGGCCTCCTTTAGTGATAACGGTACTTGTAATAAATGTGAGGTTATTGCAGCTCTGGAGGCGAGGATCTCTGAATTGGAAGCTCGGCTCCGCACCATGACAAACAATCCAGCTAGTCAGGCCCCGGTAGCTGGTGCGGACCAACCTAGCATAGCCACTGTTAGCTTAGCCACTGTTAGCTGTTCCCCAGCAGTACCCGAGCAGCCGGGAAGCCAGGCCGGCTGGGTGACGGTTCGTAAGCGATCTAATGCTAAACAGACGCCCCAGGTTCACCACCAGCCGGTTCACGTTTCCAATCGATTTTCCCCACTCAGCGACACACCCGCTGAGGAACGAACTCTGGTAATTGGCGACTCCATAGTCAGAAATGTGAACTTAGAGACGCCAGCGCCATAGTCCAATGTTACCCTGGGGCCAGAGCGGGCGACATCGAATCCTATTTGAAGCTCCTGTCTAAGGATAAACGAGATACCGTAAGATCATTATTCATGCAGGAACAAATGACGCCCGACGCAAATCGGAGGTCACTAAAACGAATATTGAATCGGTGTGTAACTTTGCAAAAACAATGTCGGACTCCGTAGTTTTCTCTGGACCCCTGCCAAATCTGATCAGTGACGACATATATAGCCGCATGTCGTCATTCAACCGCTGGCTGTCTAGGTGGTGTCCAGCAAACGATGTGGGCTACATAGACAATTGGAAAAGTTTTTGGGGAAAACCTAGGCTTATTAGGAGAGACGGCATCCATCCTACTTTGGACGGTGCCTCTCTCTTATCAAAAAAAAATATGGCTGATTTTATTAGACAACCAAAAGATTGACAATCCAGAGTTGAGCCTAGGACGCAGAGATCCAGTCCTACACGCCTCTCTGCAGTATCCTTACCGCCGTTACCCCCCCACAACTCCCACATTCCTATAGAAACTGTGTCTGTTCCCCGATTAACTAAATTTTACAAACTAAAAATGATCACAAGAGGAGTTAATCATAATAACTTAATAAAAATCAGGACTGCTCCTCTTACTGAACAAAAACTAAAACACTTAAATGTGGATTATTAAATATCAGATCTCTCTCATCTAAATCTCTGTTAGTAAATGACTTGATAAGTGATCATCAATTCGATTTATTTTGTCTCACCAAACCTGGTTGCAGAAGGAAGAATATGTTAGTTTAAATGAGTCAACCCCCAAGTCATATTAACTATCATGTTCCTAGAAGCTCAGGCCGAGGTGGAGGAGTAGCAGCAATTTATCACTCAAGCTTACCGATAAACCCTAGACCTAAACATAGTTATAACTCATTTGAGAGTCTTACTCTGAGACTTTCACACCCAAGTTGGAAAACTCAAAATCCACTTCTATTTGTTATCGTGTATCGTCCTCCAGTCCCTTATTCTGAATTTTTGACTGAATTCTCTGATTTTCTAGCCGACTTAGTGCTTAGTGCAGATAAAGTCGTCATAGTGGGCGATTTTAACATTCATGTAGATGCTGACAGTAACTCCCTCAACACAGCATTTACTTCATTATTACATTCAATTGGTTTCTCTCAAAATGTAAAAGAACCCACTCACTGTTTTAGTCACACCCTAGACCTTGTCCTTCCATACGGTATTGAAATTGATAAACTAACAGTATTTCCTCATAATTCTGTTCTCTCTGACCATTTCCTAATAACATTTGAATTTAGTTTATTGGACTACACGGCAGCTAGAAAGAAGTTTTGCTTCAGTAGGTGTTTATCTGAAAACACTGTGAACAAATTTAAGGAAACGATCCCTTCATCATTTACTTCAACATGTACTGATATAACTGAGAGTAGCCTCATTAACTGTACTCCTGTACAAGTTGATTACCTTACTGATAATTATGCAGCATCTTTACGTTCCATACTTGATAGTGTTGCCCCTCTAAAAAGAAGGCAGTAATTCTGAATAGGCGATCTCCATGGTATAGCTCGCACACCCGCAATTTAAAGCAGGCGTCACGAAGATTAGAAAGGAAGTGGCGTTCACTCATTCACAAGAATCATGCCTAGCCTGGAAAAAGACTTTATACTTATAAAAATTAGCACTCCGTAAAGCCAGAACAGCTTATTATTCATCACTAATAGAGCAAAACAAGAACAACCCCGGTTTCTTTTCAGCACTGTAGCCAGGCTGACTAAGAGCCATAGTTCAGTTGAGACTAGTTTTCCCTCAACGCTATGTAGCAATGACTTCATGACCTTCTTCACAAACAAAATCATAGCTATTAGAAATAAAATTCACCAGACCCTCCCCACAAATACAACAGAATTAGAATCATCAGTAAGTCCTCAGTCCCTTTTAGACTGCTTTGTGCCCATAGACCTTGCTGAGTTAACTTCAACTATTATGGCATCTAAACCAACAATATGTCTGCTAGACCCTATTCCAGTTAGACTGCTCAAAGATGCTCTACCCTTATTAGACACGTTCATATTAGATATCATTAATCTATCCTTACAAACAGGATATGTACCAAAGGCTTATAAGATAGCTGTAATCAAACCTCTACTTAAAAACCTAGTCTGGATCCAGATGTCTTGGCCAATTACAGACCAATATCCAATCTCCCTTTTATTTCTAAAATACTTGAAAAAGTAGTTGTAAAGCAATTATGTGACCACCTGCGCAGAAACGACTTGTTTGAAGAATTTCAGTCAGGATTTAGAGTTCATCATAGCACAGAAACCGCACTGATTAAAGTCACCAATGATCTTCTTCTGGCTTCAGATAACGGACTTGTCTCTATACTAGTTCTGCTAGATCTTAGTGCTGCATTTGACACCATTGATCACAGAATATTATTACAGAGACTAGAACATGTAATTGGAATTAAAGGAACAGCACTAAATTGGTTTAAATCGTATCTATCAGATAAATTCCAATTTACTCACGTTAATGATGAATCTTCGACATACACAAAAGTTAGTTATGAAATTCCACAAGGCTCTGTATTAGGACCAATACTCTTTACTCTATATATGTCTCCCCTTGGCAACATTATTAGAAAACACTCTGTAAATTTTTTCACTGCTACGCTGATGACACGCAGTTATATCTATCTATGAAACCTGATGAAACAAATAAATTAATCAAACTACAAGCATGTCTTAAAGATATAAGGGACTGGATGACGTATAATTTTCTTCTTCTAAACTCAGATAAAACTGAAGTTATTGTATTTGGGCCTAATAGTCTAAGAAACATGTTTTCTAACCATATCGCTACTTTAGACGACATAACTCTTGCCCCCAGTAGTACTGCAAGGAATCTTGGAGTCATTTTTGACCAGGATTTGTCATTTACCTCACAGATAAAGCAAATCTCTAGAACAGCCTTCTTCCACCTACGGAACATTGCCAAAATTAGGAGCATCCTGTCCCAAAGCGATGCTGAAAAATTGGTTCATGCATTTGTTACTTCTAGATTGGACTATTGTAATTCTCTACTTTCAGGCTGCCCCAGTAACTCTCTAAAAAGCCTCCAATTAATCCAAAATGCTGCAGCAAGATTACTGACTGGGATTGGTAAGAGAGATCATATTTCACCTTCATTAGCATCTCTCCATTGGCTTCCAATTAAATGCAGAATAGAATTTAAAACCCTTCTTCTTACCTATAAAGCTTTAAACGGCCAAGCCCCATCATATTTAAAAGATCTCTTAGTACCATATCATCCTACTAGACCACTTCGGTCCCAAAATGCAGGCCTACTTGTGGTTCCCAGAATTTCCAAAAATAAAATGGGAGGCAGAGCCTTTAGCTATCAAGCTCCTCTCCTGTGGAACCAGCTCCCAGTCCAGAATCGGGAAGCAGACACCCTCCCTATTTTTAAGACTAGGCTCAAAACCTTCCTTTTGATAAAGCTTATAGTTGGTTATAGTCATGCTGCTATAGGCTTAGACTGCTGGGGACTCTGCACTGTGCCACTTCCTCTTCTCTTCATTCTCTCCTCTCACCCCACATCTATAATGTCACCACTGTATGACATTAACTCTGTGTCTTCTTTGTCCCGTAGTCGTCTCTCTCTCCTCCCTTTCCCCTCTCTCTCTCCCCCTGTCCACAGGTGTCCCCGGATTTGGCGCTGTGTGTCCTCCAGTGTGCAGCTACTGGTCCTATTAACCTGCTCAATGTTTTGTTGTTGCTTTTGTTGCTCTGTTCTTTTCTCTCTCCACTTTCCACTCTGCCCAACCGGTCAAGGCAGATGGCCGTCCTCCCTGAGCCTGGTTCTGCTGGAGGTTTCTTCCGTTAAAGGGAGTTTTTCCTCTCCACTGTTGCCTATGGCTTGCTCAAGGGGGATTTGTTGGGTTTTCTCTACCTGTTTGTATAGTCTTGACTTTATTATGTAAAGTGCCCTGAGATGACCTTGTTGTAAATTGGCGCTATATAAATAAAGTTGAATTGAATTACACAGCTACTGGTCCTACCAACCTGCCCAATGTTTTGTTGTTGCTTTTGTTGTTTATGGCTGCTCAAGGGGGGACTTGTTAAGACTGCTGGGGGACCAACCCCTGATGCACTGAAACACTTTGCTCTTCTCAGCCCACATTTATATGTCACCACTGTAGGACATTAGCTCTGTATCTTCTTTGTCCCGTAGTTGTGCTTCTCCCTCTCTGTCTCCATCTGTCTGTCCCTGTCTTCAGGTGTCCCCAGCTTTGGAGCTACTGGTCCTACCAACCTGCCCAATGTTTTCCACTCAGCCCAACGGGTCAAGGCAGATGTCCGCCCACCCTGAGCCTGGTTCTGCTGAAGGTTTCTGCCGTTAAAGGGGGTTTTTCCTCTCCATTGTTGCCTATAGCTGCTCAAGGAGGATTTGTTGGCTTTTCTCTAAATGTCTGTGTAGTCTTGACTTTATTATGTAAAGTGCTTTGAGATGACTTTGTTGTAAATTGGCAACATATCAATAAAGTTGAAGTGAATTGAAAATTAGCTTATTGATTTGTACTTGATTTTAGTTTTTGTTTCATTGGTCTAATAAACATTTATTACCCCTTGCCTCTTTATTTTGGCTCAAAGGGAGGAAAAGTAAGATTTTGCAAAAATAAGATTTAAAGACTGCATTGGAAAAATAATACAACATTTTGTTACACAATTTCTACTAATGAAGGAATTGTTCAGTTATTTAATATCATTGTAAAATACAGAGTAAACACAATCACTTAACCCCAACTTTAAACAGAAGATGAACTGATTATGTTCTTAATATTATTAAGTATTTTTAACAATTATATCTTTTCAGTCTCTTTCTTCATCAGAAAACAAATTCCAACTGAATTCAATTCAACTTTATTCATATAGCGCCAATTTACAACAAGGTCATCTCAAGGCACTTTACATCATAAAGTCAAGACTATACAAACATTTAAAGAAAACCCAACAAATCCTCCTTGAGCAAGCCATAGGCAACAGTGGAGAGGAAAAACTCCCTTTAACGGAAGAAACCTCCAGCAGAACCAGGCCCAGGGTGGGCGGCCCTCTGCCTTGACCAGTTGAGCTGAGTGGAAAGTGGACAGAGAAAAGAACAGAGCAAAAAAGCAACAACAAAACATTGGGCAGGTTAGCAGGACCAGTAGCTGCACACTGGAGGACACACAGCGCCAAATCCGGGGACACCTGAAGACAGGGACAGAGAGGGAGAAAGACGACTACGAGACAAAGAAGATACATAGTTATGTCATACAGTGGTGACATAGATGTGGGGTGAGAGGAGAGAATGAAGAGAAGAGGAAAGTGGCTCACTGCAGAGTCCCCCAGCAGTCTAAGCCTATAGCAGCATAACCTCCCATTCTACTTTTGGAAATGCTAGGAACCACAAGTAGACCTGCATTTTGAGACCAAAATGGTCTAGTAGGATGATATGGTACTAGGAGATCTTTTAGGCATGATGGAGCTTGACCGTTTAGAGCTTTATAGGTAAGAAGAAGGGTTTTAAATTCTATTCTACATTTAATGGGAAGCCTATGGAGAGAAGCTAAGAAGTTGAAATATGATCTCTCTTACCAATCCCAGTCAGCAATCTTGCTGCAGCATTTTGGATTAATTGAAGGCTTTTTATAGAGTTACTGGGGCGGCCTGAAAGTAGAGAATTACAGTAATCCAATGTAGAAGTAACGAATGCAAGAACCAGTGTTTCAGCATCGCTTTGAGACAGGATGCTCCTAATTTTGGCAATGTTCCGTCGGTGGAAGAAGGCTGTTCTAGAGGTTTGTTTTATGTGTGAGGTAATTGACAAATCCTGGTCAAAAATGACTCCGAGATTCCTTGCAGTACTACTGGGGGCCAGAGTTATGTCATCTAAAGTAGCAATATGGTTACAAAACATGTTTCTTAGACTTTTAGGCCCAAATACAATAACTTTGGTTTCATCTGAGTTTATTTAGAAGAAGGAAATTACACGTCATCCATTCCCTTATGTCTTTTAGACATGCTTGTAGTTTGATTAATTGATTTGTTTCATCAGGTTTCATAGATCGATATAACTGCGTGTCATCAGCGTAGCAGTGAAAAAAGTGTTTTCCAATAATGTTGCCAAGGGGAGACGTATATAGAGTATTGGTCCTAACACAGAGCCTTGTGGAACTCCATAACTAACTTTTGTGTATGGGTTCATCATTAACATGAACAAATTGGAATCTATCTGATAGATAAGATTTAAACCAATTAGTGCAGTTCCTTTAATTCCAATTACATGTTCTAGTCTCTGTAACAATATTCTGTGATCAATGGTGTCAAATGCAGCACTAAGATCTAGCAGAACTAGTACAGAGACAAGTCCATTATCTGAAGCCACAAGAAGATCGTTGGTGACTTTAATCCGTGCGGTTTCTGTGCTATGATGAACTCTAAATCCTGACTGAAATTCTTCAAACAAGTCATTTCTGCGCAATTAAAGGGGAGATTGGATATTGGTCTGTAATTGGCTAAGACACCCGTATCCAGACATGTTTTTTTAAGTAGAGGTTTGACTACAGCTACCAAAGCAGTCTAAAAGGGACTGAGGACTTACTGATGATTCTAATTCTGTTGTATTTGTGGGGAGGGTCTGGTGAATTTTGTTTCTAATAGCTACGATTTTGTTTGTGAAGAAAGTCATAAAGTCATTGCTGCATAGTGTTGAGGGAATACTAGTCTCAACTGAACTATGGCTCTTAGTCAGCCTGGCATTCCCAATCCACGTGCCCAGTGCTAGAGGGGCTATATTGCAATTGAACAACATTTTTGAGTATAATAATGCAAAGCTGCAGAATCTCAAGAAACTGGAATCCACAAATGTTGCTCATTTTGTGTGACAAAAACTTATTTGAGTAAGTGTGTTTGATAATTTTTAGCAATTGTTCAAATCTTCTCCACACTACTCTTTCGGCTTTTCCCATCAGGGGTCGCCACAGCGAATCATCCTTTTACACTTCACTCTATCCTGAGCATCTTCCTCTCTGACACCAGCTTACCTCATGTCCTCTGTTAGAACATCCATATATCTCCTATTTGGTCGTCCTCTTGCCCTCCTGCCTGGCAGCTCCATCTCCAACATCCTTCTACCAATATATTCACTACCCCTTCTCTGCACATGTCCAAACCATCTCAATCTGAGCTCTCTGACTTTGTTGCTAACGCAGGCAACGTGCGCTGTCCCTCTGATGAACTCGTTCCTAATTCTGTCCAACTTTGTGACTCCTAAGGAGAACCTCAACATCTTCATCTCTGCTGCTTCCATCTCTGCCTCTTGTCTCTTTCTCACTGCTACGGTCTCTAGCCCATACTAAAATGCAGGTAAATAAAATAAACATTCACATTTGATAAAGGTCTAAAACCCCACCTTTATGTAAGCTTTGGTTCTCCAGCTCCAGGCTGTTGATGCGAGAAATTAGTTCCCCTTGATCAGCAGCGCTGCTGCTGCTGGTAGTGGTGGTGGTGTTGGTAGTGCTCTGCACAACAATGACAAAGAGTGACAGAACATTTTAGAGAGAATTAGAACTTCCAACATACAAACCAAAAAATATGTACCTCCAATATACCAAGGACAGACCCCATTTGTACAACACACACAGCCAACATCCATCTCACCAGCATCTTCAGCCAGAGTGGAAGCAGGACAAAAGCTGTAAATGGATTCTCAAAAATGTAAGCAGCTAATTAATTGGGGCCTGCAACATGCCACACAAGTGTAATCTAGAAACCTATTAAAGGCTTAAATCAATCAAACTCAAGCACAAATTTTATCAAAATTCATGGACAGCATGACTGCACCAGAGGTGTTCCCGTGACACACGAGACTTGGCGCCACTTACAAGCTGGGACTGTTGGCACATGGAAGGTTGACCAGACCCTCTGTTACACAGTGTAGACTTCATCTGGGTGCACAGTGGGATTTTGGGGATGGCAACAGGAAAAAGTAGTCGAAAAGGAAGGGAATGAAGAACAAGACGATATGATGTACAAGCAAGAAAGGGTTGCTACTAAGATTGACTGAACAGCAAACAAAAAAGCAACCAAAGAATAACACAAAGTTGGGAGATCAAATAAGGAGGCCACACACCACAAACAATACATTTCTGTAGAGTAAGATGTGCACTCCACACAGATATCAAGTTAAAGTGAAGAAGGATTATCCCACTATTCTTCATATGAACCACAAAATATCAGCTAGATGGCTGAAACATGGTGTTACAACAGGACCGTGAACCCAAAGACACATCACAGCTGGCTCTGGAATTAATCAAACAGGCTAATTGTAAGCTTTTGAAGTTTTCTTTGCAAAGTTCTTAACCCTTTCAAAAACATTTTGACCCAGTTTAAAACTTAGATTTGTGTCAGGAAACCTATAAACTAAACTAAATTCTGGCAAGAAAAGCGATCAAATATCCTATTGGAATTCTGCTTCAATTCAACACACACACACCCTTATTGTGGACATTTTTAAGGAATAAGTAACAAATACAGAGGGGAATACGGCAGTAGACTGTGCAGTGATACTTACTCCTGCTAGTGATTTCTGAATGTTCTCCCGGGCTCGAGCGATGTCCTGCAGTATGCTGTTAGCACCAACATCCTAACAGAAAATGAACAAATGCAAAGACAATTTCAGGCGGGTTAATTTAAGTTAGAGACTCCTAACTTAAATTATTCTAGAAGCTAAACTAAAATTTCATAAAGTCAAAGTCAGATACTGCAGTATTTTTTAACCAAGCACCTCAATATAAAATTAAAAAGTTAAAGATTGAACCAACAATTATAATTTGACATTTTTAGAGAATGCTGTTGTTGCGTCAAACAATGTAGCAATCATTTCACTTTATATAAACACACAAAGGAAAAACTTAGGCTCCAAGTTACCTTAGGTGCCACAGCTGATTGTGAGTGGCAATTCATGTGTTCATAAAAACGTCTCTCTGCTTCATCATAGCGAGGTTTGTCAAACCAGATCTTTTCCTGGGCCAAAAAGTCGACTCCACTCATGTTGCTACAGAGAAAGGAGTGAAGGAGGACAAGAGAGACACGTAAGAAGACAACACAGGAACTCCAGGAAAGGGTTAAGAAGTACGTGTTCTAATGGATAACCACTAAAGTTATACTTCAATACCTGAAATGTATCTACATTCACATTGTGAGATTTATTAGTTCTAAATTTTTAATTCTACATTTCTAAAATTGTTACTGTGCATGTTATCTGCTCTCCCCACATTAAAACCCACACCCACCCACAATCCCACACAATAAAATTTTCAAAATTAGAAAGTTAGCGAAACAATGACAACATCTGGTAAAAATTAAAGAGACCACGAGGAATAAGGAATGTTGAACCAAAACAAATGCAAAAACAAGATGAACAAGGAAAAGGAAAAAACAAGACGGTGAAAAAATCATGTGATGGCATAAATTAATATACAAGATGAAAGGAAACATCTGGAGCTGCTCCCTTCTCCCACTTTGGGCTGTCCCAATACTATCATACTTGTCCCTTAGATGGGTGTTGGAGGCAACCGATGAGGCATCTGCTTCCAGCTTCTCAGCCTTCTTCACCATGACTGCTTTATGCCCACTGCAGTCATGGAAATGACTCTCCGCAGCATTGTACCGCCACTTGTCCAACCACACCCGCTCACTGCCTGCGTGAAGGAAGTAGCAGACTCCTGCTGCTGATACTTCTTCCTTATCAGGAACCTCAGCTGGTTCTTCCTCTTCTTGGATCGGGTGCAAAGCATGAAAATTTTCTGTTTTACCCTGATGGACCACTGTTACCATCTCCTCCTCCCCTTCTTCTCCCTCCTCCTCCTCCTCCTCTACCAGGCTTTGAGGATGCTCATTAGATATGGAGGTGGAGGCACAGCTGGATCGCTTCGAGGAGCTGTTGCTGTACAGATTCTGGTAGAAGGCTGCTTCAGCACGGTCATACAATGGCTTCTCCAGCCACACATCCCTAAGCAGTTCCACTGGGACATGAGGGAGTCCGTTAATTGATTGTCGATTAGTTGGTGTAACAGCTGCTTGTTGGATATTCGGTGTTGCAGGAGTGGGGGCTAAAGACTGATATCCTTCATCAGGTGTTCTGGGTGCGATGGAGCGGTTAGGCAGGGACGGAAGGTCCAGAGAGTTTGGAATAGACGGCTGTGCAGATACTTCAACAAAGCGGCTTTCTGCTTGATCGAAGGACGACTTGTTTACCCACACTGCCTGTACCACATGGTGACAAGCCACCTGATCACCATGGTGGCAGGTCAGTCCTGAGGAAGTTGGAGCCTCAGGGGGAGGTGAGTTTGACTGTTTCTGCGAGGCAGGAGATGAGCGGTTTGGGTTTGTGACCCCATTAGAGGAGCTGACCAACCAGCATTGGTAGAGGCTCTCGGCTCGTTCATAAATGCTGTGTTCAAACCACACATTAGCACATTCTGCTTGTAGGCCAGTGAGAACATCACGAGTGTCAGACGGCTGACTGGTCTTTTTTTTTGAGTGCTCCTCATTCTTGATTTTACTGTCGACCGTTCCCTCTGAGCGACTCTCGGCGTTAGAGGAACGTTTCTTACGACGGCGGCTTTTTCCGCTGCGCTTTACATCACCATTTAAGCTGCCGCTCTCTGGGGATGATGAGGCAGCATCTCCATTTCTCTGCCCTGATTCAGTCTTGTTTCTACAGCCAAGTGTGGTTTGGCAGACTGGTCCACTTCACAGTGACTGGGAGGCTGAGCATGCTCTGAATCATCTACTGCAGAGCAGTGGGTGATCTTCTTCGACATCATCTTTGATATGTTGCAGGAAAAAAAAAAAAAGAATAACAGGCACAGGCTTTTGGGTTAGAGACACAGGAATTTTTAAAGACACAAAAGGACTAATCTCCAGTTACTTCAGAAAGTAATCAGACACCTTTAATTTTTGCACATATGTGAAAGTTTAAATTGAAAAAACTGCCATCAGTCTACACCCAATAAAACATGCTTTTGCAAAGTAAAAAAAAAATAAAGTAACAAAAAAAAAGATTTTTTTTTATTTAAAGTGGATTTCATATAACCACTCACATTCCACAAATTGGATTGATTGAGAATACAAGGGAGAGTGCTGGTGATTTCAAACTCAATTATATTTTACAAACACTGATGACACTGTGGTCCCAGGAACATGTAAGAGTTTTTGCTTGGTTTTACACCCTTTTACGGATATATGACAAAGTTACTGAATAGTTTAACACTGTCTAAATTTACATGCACTTAAGTAACCAGGTTCCTCAGAAATCAGCTTTGTCTGGTGATTAGGGAACACTGTTTACTTACAGTTAACACACCTAGTTATGGCGGGGGGGGCACACAGCTGATCTAGAACAGGAATTTAAAAACTCTACAAAGCACTTTGTGTTGATTAAATTTTATGTCTGACATCACACAAACAATGGTGCATTAAAACCAAACAGCATTGTCCTGTAAATGATCTCTCCTTTCACTCCTTTCACATAAAGCCTTTTAAAAACCTTGTTGCATGCATACATGGCAAAGCAATCAGTGTTCCCTGACAGAGATCTACCTGGAGAATGCTCTACCCTGATTACCGAAATCAGCTTTATGGTTTACAAAACAGTAAGAGAGAAACGGCTTTCCCAAGAAAACTGACTGTGACCTGGTTAATTAAGTCCACATAAATGTACTGACTGAACACTGTCAAAAAGTCTCCAAGCATTAATTTCTGCCAGTGTGGTTTACTACATATTATTACTACATGTAGAAGTTTAGTTGATTTTTACTTAATCAATATGGATTATAAAGTGTAGACTGCTTGCAAAAATGGCAAAACTGTCCAATACCAAAACACAATGTACTACTTTCTGAAGCCTTGTTATTATTCAGCACAAGCAAATCTATGTTTGATATTTATTGTATTGCATTGTACAGCAAAACCAAGCTTACAAGTCAGTCCCGGAGAAAAGCACAAAGCATGCAGAAAATAAAACAAAACTCATACAGGAAAAGTCACATGTTTAATGTATGAAATGTGTTTATTTGTCAAGAGGTGACGCTGAATTGCTCTTACTAAAGCCATGTCTTACAAATCTAACGTGATCATAAAGAAGAAAAAAAATACTATCCTGGCCTCTTTTAAACTTTACAACAGCAGATTAGGTTTATGTTGCAATAACAAATATCAAACATATTTAAAGTGGATTCCAGTATAGTAATGTATTTAACGTTATCTTCTGTCCTTAGAATTTTTCATTTAATATCCACAATATACTCCTATGCTCTGTGAAGTATCAAGACTTTACAACTAATATAGCATGCATTCCACAACTTCCTCCACCAGAGACTATAGAAAAGGTTTTCACATAACTATTGTGAAAATTTCTCAGTATTGAGTTACTTGTAAACCTTAGAAATTAATTAATCTTGACAAAATGACACATGCAAGGATGCAAAGAAAGGAAGTGCTGTGACAAATGGAAAGCAATATAAAAAACACATTAAAAACCATGCTAATATAAATAGATGATAGAACAGCATATGCTCATGCATGCAAACTCAATAATTTCATAGGCACTGAGCTATTCCATGCTACACACAAAAAAGTGCAAGCTATACTGTATGTAACAAAACAGTAGATGCATTTCCTTGATGTTTCATCATGTGGACGTGATTACGATAAATCCAAAAGTAACAGACTACTGAAATTTATTAAGGCAAATTTTTTTTCAGTGATTTTTTGCTATTGGTTTGAAACGCATATTTAGGTTCTTAACTCACCTTGCTTTGTAAAAACATTGAGGTCAAACTAGTCTCAAAATCAAAAGCTCAATAGTTCTTTTCATCCAGTTAACCGCAAGCCATTGGAAAAATAAAATTAAGAATCACAAACTTGCAAAACCAACCAAATTGATACAGGGGAACAAGAATAGTATGTAAAAAAGGCAGCAAAACTCAATCAATCAGGGTACATGTCAATATTATAAAGAGTACTTACTTGTCACAGTCTGAATGTCAGATGAAAGAAAGGAAACTACGTGTTAAGATTTTTTTTTTTACAAGACCTTAATATTTGGTACTTTTATATACACACACAGCTCAGAAAAAGTTTGGAAACACCTACACATTTTTGTATTTCTATTATCTTTGGTTGGTGCCATTTAATCAAATGGTTGTGAATGGATAGCAAAGCAAACACAAACAATTAATAATTGATTTTAAGCATATTTGAGCCCAGAATAATGATAATGGTAGTAATGCATGTTAAACTTTCAACAAAACAGACTAAAAAAAATTTCTGGCATTCTCCTGATTCGTTGCAGATATTCAGGTTTGATTTCGTACCAGGCCTTCTGCAGAAAGTCCCAGAGGCCTGCTGTGTTGGTCGGGCGCTGTTCAATTCAATTCATTAATATAGCGCCAATTTACAACAAAGTCATCTCAAGGCACTTTATTTAATAAAGTCAAGAGACATTAAAAATATGTTCCTGACATCTTGGGTCCAACTTCTCCCACACCAGCTCAATGGGGCTCAGATCTTTTGCCAAGCCATACGTTTTTTTTTTTTTTTTACAGCTAATTTATTCTTCAGATAATTCTTACACAACCAGGAAGAATGCTTATGGTCACTGCCTCACTGCAAAATATGTATTCCCTATCAGTCACTGGCCAGAGGAAATATAACTCTTCAGTATGCAGTGGTATCATGCTGATTGTGCCTTCCACGCGATCCAGATAATCTCCTCTATCTTAAATATCTGCAGATCACCATGTTTCCACCTCCAGGATTCAAAGATGCCGTTAGGTAGGCATCTATCATCAGCTCTACATTTGACACACGTTCTTCGCTTAGATTCAAACACCTAAAACTTTGACCCATCTTAAGACTTTGTTCCCGTCTCACTCACTCAACCTTTTCTTATGATTTTTCCTACCTTAGTAGGGGGTTTTATTTTGGCAGCTCTCCTGACCTCATGCTCCTACGTACAGTGTCTGTGCACACTGGTTTCGCTCTTGATTTACTCAAAGATAAAATTAACTTTGTGTCTTCTTTCTCCCGTAGTTGTGCTTCTCCCTCTCTCTGTCCCCAGCTTCGGAGCTGTGTGTCTTCCAGTGAGGAGCTACTGGTCCTACCAACCTGCCCAATGTTTCCCACTCACCCCAGCCGGTCAAGGCAGATGGCCACAAACCCTGAGCCTGGTTCTGCTGGAGGTTTCTTCCGTTAAAGGGAGTTTTTCCTCTCCACTGTTGCCTATAGCTGCTCAAGGAGGATTTTCTCTACAGACTTTATTATGTAAAGTGCCTAGAGATGACTGTGTTGTAAATGGCACTTTATAAATAAACTTGAACTATTGTGTACACCTTTTAAAGAAAACTTTAATTTATTGTCTACATCTCTTAGAATACCTTCCATTCTACCCCCAAAAAAAACAAAAAAACCTAAAATTTAAAAAAAGACTGATGAGTTGCTAATCAAAGCTGTTTTTGGTTGGTTATTTTTATTCTAATTTACAGTTAAACATCTCTATGAATATAGAGGAGGGGGAAAATAACAATTCATTTTTGGTTTACTGAATAGAACATATTTTAACCCTGGGTGGGCATGATCAATTTCTGAACATTTGTTGAAATATTTAATTGATATTGATAGGTTGAATGCCATGGAGTTTTCAGCCAATTAGTGCTAGAAGTACAATAATGTGTAAATATAAGGTATCCAGGTATTGCCAAATGTTTTCCAGGCAGTCAGTGTATGTTGTATGAATGAATTCAAATTCCCATTTAATCAATCGTTAGAAACAGCCACATATTGCAGCAGGGGGAAAAAATAACATGAGTAGTTTCTTGTGTACAGTAGCAGTCAAAATTTGGGCACTCATTTTAGTCTTTATCTTACTTTCTACATTCATACTGTAACGATCAAAACTATGAAATATGAAATGAAACATGTTGCCGTTTCTTCAACCAGCATCATAAGGTGGCCACTCGGTTTGCTTTGGGTTGAAAAGAGCTTGTCAGCTACTTTCCCTTTAGCCTCTTCCCTGTTGGACCTTTGTCCAACATTTTGACAGGCACGTCAAAGACTGAATATTTATCCAGCTTGAATCACATCCAACATTATAACACAAAGACAGTGAATGAACAAAAACAGAACACTTTCGCTAAAGGTCACCAATGATTCAAGCAGCTGAGCTGGTTGAATCATCATTACCGTGTTCACGGCTGACTTGGCAAGGACGGCTGTTGTTGGCATTCAGTTAGCATTTTAATGAACGCCAAACAACGTTGGTTAATGTAAACCATAACCAATAAATCTTTTTTCAATTGTCTTTCATTCTGATTCTTTTAGACTATGTCACAGGCGGTGAGTGTCCGCCCGGTAGCATTAGCGTGCAGCTAGCAGTGTGCTAACGTCAGCTAACACGACTCCCCGCGGTCTGGGAAGGATTCGTTTCTCAAAATAGCGTTTACAGTGAATCTCTGAAAGCCTCCTCATACGGAAACCAGGAATGTCAGGGAGCATCGACGTAACTTACGGTTGTATTTGTCTGTCCTGTCGGTGTAGCAGCAGGCCGCTGGGAGAAACGCGTGTTCCTCAGCCGTGTGTGCAAACGGGAAGAGGAGGAAGCAGGGAGCCCCGAGGACGCGGAGGTCTTCAGGAAGGGGAGGGCGGAGCGTTGGTGGCCGGTGTTCAGCCTCAGACGTTGTTGCTAATATTTGGATGAACTTTTATTTACAAGAATTTCATATTTATAGACACACAACAATGGCCAGTGTTATTAATGATCCTTAAGGGGCGTTTTTAACCTTGTGTCAAGCATTTTTATCTTATTTATCAACATAACAGGTTCATGACACATAAACATGTGTTGCTGTCCTGTAAATTTTTGTCAAACCAGACAAAAAGTGATGTACGATTCACTGTCTTTCTAAAACTGTGCTAGTATACAGGTAAATTACAGATCAACCAAAGGCGTGCAAGGCCTTTTGCCATTTTATCATCTTAAAATTTAAACGGTATTCCTTTATTTGATTCTCACTTCTTAGTGTGAAACCTTTGAAGCTTTTGCTCATATTACATGATGTTCGTCAGCAGACCTGATCAGACAGATAGGCTAATAAATGTGATGTAAAAAAGCTCCAAGTTGGCCCCGTGTAGCAATAGCTGAGGGTAATTTTAAAGGTTAAACAAGTGTCCAAAAAATAAATAGTAAAGACTAGGGTGACTGAAATATTTTACTTTATCTGGCCAAATGCCCAAGAAATACTGCCTTTTTAATGAAAAGATCACATTTCCAGCTGACTACAATGGATTAACCTATGAGTTGTTTTAAATGGAAATATACACATAACTCCAACTTGTAGATGGTTTGAGCTTCCAAGGGCTGACTGATACTCAATATCCACACATCTTTCTTTACACAATACACAAAGCTATCCTGTTCATGTGTACACATTTTTGTGTCAGTCACTGGAATGCAGCTGGACAAACACAATCATTCTCAAGTTATGCCAAATTCATAAATGCATCCTTTATTTGGCCAAATATTTAAACTCATATTAAGCAACCTACACAATTATCATTCATTCTGTTGTCCACGTTACATGCATGTAATTCAATAATAATTAGTAAGGCATTACTCCAAATTTGAAGTTTATACAAGTCATTTTATAGAGGGATGCTACACAGAAGCGTTCCTCTCCACTTTAAATACATCGTTTTACTTCTGTATTGGAGTTTACATTTTGATCAATAAACACAGCTACCTGGAGTACTCTCCTCCTTACTTTGATTGCAGTATCCACAGCCTTGGCCATAATCATATTTGGGTTGCAACGTACTTGCACAACTGCCTTAATAAAAACTAAATATTGTTGTGCACGTAAAAGTAGCAGATCTCTCAACAAATACAGAAACAATTTACATGTTTCAGTGTTAAGAGTGAGCCAATATTCACCTTTGCTCACAACAAATGCTTATAGTCCGAGAGGCAAAACAAGTGTGTGTACTGCACATGTTTGGGGGTTGGGGGTGAAAACTCCCGTTTTGTCTGGGTTCCAAGATGATAGTGTCAAAAAGTTGTTTCAGGCTTAAGACTGTGGGCATTTTTTACAAAGCAACCAACCATCATTTCCTGCTTCCTGCTGCTGACTTTTGGCCAAGCTCCCTGGCTCTCTCAGTGGCAGACTCCACAGCGCTCATGGTCGATGCCCTCACACCACCCTGTTCTAGGGTGTGAAGTCCGTAAATAGTGGTTCCCCCTGGAGTGCAGACCTCAGAGCGAAGCTGAGCTGGATGTTTTCCAGAGTCACGCAACAATCTCCCAGCACCCTGCAAAACATGGCAGCAAATTAAAACAACGTGTGCAATGACCACAGACGTTTTTACTATGAATGCACTGCAAAATTCATTGCATTGTACTAAAAGAATGCATCTTTAAATTAATGGCTGCAAACTTTAGGTCTAGGTCCCAGGGTTTTATAAGGACTGATGTCTAGGCCTAGTAATCATACCTGAGAAAAAACAAAAAACAAAAAAAAAGACTTTTATTACATAAAATACATGTTGGCTTAACTAAGGATCCTATATTCTTGTCATATTCTTAAATGCAGGTAGACTCAAATGCTGTGTTTCCACTGTAAGTACACATTGTTTTTACAAAGACCAAAAACGTTCCTGACTGACCAGAACAGTCTGAGATGCAATGCTGTGTGCCAGAGCATTAGGCATGCCCATTTTAATCGCTCCTTCAGCCAGTGCTTCAGCAAACAGATAGACCTGCAGAGAAAAACCACATGCATCAAACTTTCCCCCCCCTAGTGAATCTACTGTGTAAATGTACAGAGTGAAGGTCTCTTTCTTTCTAAAGCCACGGTATTATCACTGATGAACATAATCATTACACTCCAGACACACATACATGTTCCATGCCTGTACACACATCTTTTTTTGTGGATCAACAGCCAGTGCAATAGGTTCTCCTAAGATTGCAGAGTTATTTAAGAGCAAGCAGATTAAGCCTTTTCCATATACTGTATTATACAAGTTGTTTTTTTATTCTGTAAGTGTTTCAATGAAGACCATAGTCCATGTGGTTTTACTGGGGTATTTAGACAAATGCTTCAGATTGCACATCCAGGACAGATACACCAGCAAGCTTTTCATGTCTGTCTGCATAACAAAGCATTACCGCCGACCATTCACGCTAGAAAGCAGATGTGAGGTTCGCTGTAACTACATAACACAAGAAACTTCTCTGCATGTTCATTTTCCTATTACAGCAAAAACAAGTTGCTGCCTGTGGGCTAGGAGAAAAAAAACTGTACAGTTGCATGGTGAATTATCTATGATTTGCACTAAATGGAATGAAGTGTGCATGAACTCTGGCATAGTGATTTTGGGGGGAGTAGTTACTTTACAACCTTCTGTCATTTTACTTTGAGAATCACACTACCAGCCATATCAGCTGTGCTGAACCTCTGTTACAATGGGCTGAACACATTACAAGGCCCTCTACAAAACAAACCATACAATTCTCAGACACTCACAAAAGCAACTCCACTCCCACTCAGTCCAGTGTGAATGTCAATCCAGGCCTCAGGTCCCTCCTCTACTAAACCACAGCGATGTAGCAAGGAACGAAGCAGAGCTCCATCCTCCTGTTTTGCACGGGATCCTCGTGCAAACAATAGGGCCCCTTCCTGAACCACACATGGCAGGTTTGGCATCAGCCTGATGGCAACTGAGTTCTCTGGAAGGAGCTTTTAGACCAGGAGACAGTTAATAGATTATTCATCACCATCTTCAGACGGAAACATCATTACAGGATGGCTACGGCACTCACCTCTTCTAGCGTGGCCAGCGTTACTCCTGCTGCAACAGACACGATTATGTGCCGTTCAGTGACGTACTGTGAGATTTCATTAAGAACTAGAGGAACCAGGTGAGGTTTGACTGACACAAAAACCACATCCGAACTGCACACCACCTCTACGTTGGAGTGGGTGACAGCAATCCCCAACTCCTGAAGGCAAGAGGAAGGAATGTTATTAACCTACTCTACAAGTACATGCACATTTAACTCTGACACAGGGGCCAACTACAAAACCTGGCAGGTGTTGGGGGTTATTTTGCAGAAATAATTATTTGTGACAACAAATTGCTGGATGAGTTAATCAACTTAATTACTAAGATATACTGATATTTCACAAAGGACAGAAATATGCAGAACTGATGGACAATGTGTGTATTAGAGTAGCATGTGTATTGAGTGTCCCACAGATGCCAGACTAAATAACACTTGTAGGTCAGTCTTTGCGTACATGTGACTGAAACTATGAAATCAGAAAATTGTTGTTATGTGTTGGCTCCAATTTCACAGAGATGCTGCAAGTTTTCAAACGCCTAGATTTCAGTGTGCTTGCTGAGTTTAAAGCTTGTAAGCAAACAGAAACAAATGTGTAGCAGCCTTCTTATGTGCAGGTGTATCATGATGTTACAAATACCAAATTTATTCCTTTATATTCATTTTGTATATAATAGATGGAGGCTCCCTTTTCAAGAAAACAAGGTTAGCAACGGAACATGCTGGTATGCAGACATCCTTTCATTCAAGAAATTTGACCCAACTTCTTCTGAAAAATGATAAAGAGAAAAAAGAAACCATACCTGAAACCGTCCAAGGTTCCTCGAGGACGGTGCGCTCACTTTGAGGTTTATAGGAAGAACATTTCCTGCAGAAGAAACATACAGTTAGACTGTGAACTCCATCATTTTTTACTTCTCTGCCCCCTGTTAACAATACTTTCTGACTCACCAGATAAGATGCCCTTTGTAATGCCAAAGGCCATGTTCCCTGCACCGATAAAACCAATCTTGAGCTGCGAGTCCATCTCAGGGTCCATTTTGATCTGAAACAAGCCAGAAAACAGATGATAGAGCAAATGCACCACAATGCATCATTAGGTTTTATCATTTATCTATGGCCTTTTGCCAATTTTCTGACCTTCTATATATTGAACAGAGGAAACAATCATCAATATCTTTGATCAAAATGAAAACCATTAATAATTTCAGCACCAAGACAATGAGCCCCTTTAAAACTGTATTTTTAATAAGAAATCAGCTACCTATTTATTACATGGGGTTGTTTCAAGCTTGCAAGCATAAGCAGATTATTTAGAGAAATGTACCAATTTACAGTCCAACATGTATGTACGTTTCCATACTGTTAGTGCCGGAGGAATGGAATATAGCCCCAACCCAAAGGCTACTCTAAAATCCACATTCCTACCTCATTATGAAACGTTTTAAGGTGTGCTTGTAACACAATACTTTAATTTATTAAAAGTATTATGATTCTGTACTGTGCTGGTAAGTAACCTCCAGTAAAATACAATCACATTCATAAATATTGGGGCAGTGATACATTTTTCAGCATTTGGGCTCTGTGAACCACCACATTCAGTTTAAAATTAAACACTCGTGTGAGCGAGTCAAGACTTTTAGCTTTGATTCGAGGGGTTGGACAAACATGTGGCATTAACCATTTAGGAAGTACACACACAGTTGATGACCTGACTGCTGATGAAGTAGCAGGATGATTTTGATTTGTACTCGACTCAGATTCCGACAGATGCTCCGAACATAAAGGTAAAGCTACACAAAGTTATTCAAGGCAAAGAAACAGGTTTTTCCTTCATCGGCCTAGTCAGTCACCTGATCTCGACCGAGTAGAGTACCTTTTCACTTACTGAGGACAAGACAGAGGGCAGGAAGACCCACAAACAAATCCTGCTGCAGTAAAAGCAGGTTGGGGGATGAAACTTAGCATTGGGTCATGCCCAAGGGTTCCAAAACTCAGACAGTCACTGACATCAAAGGAGTTTAATTGATGTATTAAAGTCAATCGTTAGTTATGGTAGTTTGTTCCAATTTTGTGAGCCTTCAAAATAGGGGTGTGTGTATTACAATGGCTATAAGTCCTGAACATCCACACAATATGCCAACAGACAGATGCATTACCACTGCCTACTTTGTTTATATTGACAAAAGAAACCTGACTACTGTGAGAAATCAGGTTAAGGCAAGAAATCAGATAACTAGTTAAATCCCGGTTGACAGTTGGTCAGTAATAAGATTTCTACCTCTCCTTCCGTTAATGTCTGCCACAGCCTACTTTCCTAACCCAGGTTTTTTTAAACATGCAACTGATTCTTTAATCCAGTTAAGACTTTTACAGGAACATAAAGCCAGTTTCTGCAGCAGGAAAAAACAAAACGCTCTGTCCATAAATCTGATTACCAACTTGAACTTGCAACCTGATAATATTTCACAAAGTCAGTGGCTGCTAAAAGCCAGGAGTAATCAGATTTCTATAAAAGTTTCACTACACACAAAAAGTGCATCATGGCCTCAGTATCCATTAACTGAATGAAATTAATAAACTAGTGTTTTGATATTTAATAAATCATATTTTCTGATCTCAGATTGTGAATTTGCTGTATTTGGGTTTTTGATTGTTACAAAGCACTCCAGACAGGCCATTGTGAACTCAGAGGACTTCAAATCAGCATTCTTACCACGTCTATAATCTTAAGGGATAGAAAACAACCAACGATAACGTGATTAAAATGATGAAGACATAAATCTGATAGGAAAACGTATTTAGCTTAATGTACCAGAGTAGTGTACAAAAATAAGATGCTGATGTAATTATTGAATACATCTTGAGACCGACTGTATTCTGCTGTTGGTAAACGGTAAAATTACTACAGTGTAAACACAACATCGTTGTAACAGATTCTACACTGTAAAAGATGCAACATCCAGTTCTTGATTAAAAAAAGAAGAGGAAGAAGAAGAAGTGTTTTAGACATTTGCCGATTCAACTTTGTTAACATTTAGAGGATGCTGGTGTGTGTCCACTCAAACCTGACACATGTAAATACTTACTCAACTTACTCACTTAGTCAAAGTGTGGGAGAAGGAGGTGACCTGACACAGACATTACACTCCATGTGTGATGTGCCTGTGTACACACCAATTACTGTTAATGGGCTGGGTCGATTTCTCCGAAAACCTAATTTTTGATCCATAAGCTTCTCAAACATGGTAATCTGCTGGTTCTCGTTCCCACTTAAGTCGAGGTTCTGGACAAGAAAACAGGCACCAGGACAAGAGCTCCATGAACTATACATACTGTGGCGTTTCTGTGATTGGATTCAGAACCGTCAGACAGAGCAAGGAAACCCGCACTTCACACATCACCAAAACCTATAGCCTCTGAAAAGTCCAGGCGGGACCGGAACACACTGGACACCGTGGACGTGGACCCTGGGTTCACTTCCAACACCCCCAGAGCCACGTCCACAGGTGAAGGCACTGAACACACGTTTTTCACAGGCGTAACCGAATGACACAGACAACATAGCCTACGCGGAACCAGCCCTACAATCAGATCCAGGTTGTGAATGGTGCTATTGTTGTGGGCGCCGCTGTCCGGGCAGGGCTGCGGCCAGTGCAGCATCAGAGCTTCGCCGTCGGAGTCTTCAGTCACTTCGTCGCTCCTCTCGGCCTTTACCCCAGCTCCGACCAGGGGGTGTCGGGACTCCATGATCGCAATCATTGTCTGTTCATACCGCCACCAGCCCTGGATTTTGATGGGGGTCGGGGAGTCGGGCTCCCTCTTGCACTTGTAGTACGCACTTTTGAGAAGTTTCCAGCGAAACTTCAGCTGGTCCACGGACCGGTGGTAGCCAGCCGCTGTCATTCTCCGGTGAGCCACCTTGAAGAGAGTGTTGTTCCTCACTTTCCTCCCGTCGAGGCATTTCTTCATGTCCAGCTCCTTCAGTATCTCAAGGAACAGCTCAGTTTCTTTCACGTCCCAGTTCTGCTTCTTGATGCCGGAGTCATCCATTGTTGTGGCGACGTAGCCTCGTTAGCTCGACGGCTAGCAGCCGTTAGCCGACGGCCGAGTCTTAGCACGGCTAGCCGCTAGTTGGCATACCGGGGACGGAGCCACACTGGAGCTGCGTTCACCCAAAAGCTGCGCTTGGCCTGCGGGCGTGAACAGTGGCAATGTCCTGCCTCTAAAAAGCACGCTCTCCGAAAACTAGCCCCGTGGCTGTGAAACCGGGCGCAGCCACAGAATAATCCGGGAGAGATTAGAAACACAACGCACGTGTTTCTTGTTGCCTGGACAACCATAAAGTACCACGGAGTGACGCGGAAAAAACACCTGCTGTCGGCGGCGAGGCCACGTTTATTCACCTGATCTTCCTGCAGACGTCCAGAATATTGCAAAGCTCACGATGTGGTTTGGATTTGAACCGTCGGAACGTGCCGGATTTCCCCGGAGCATCCACGAAGCAGCCAACCAGCTCAGCGAACCGCCGGGTGGTTGGTTTTGTCCACACATACCTACCGCGGAAACGGGCGGGCGGTGCCTTCGCTATGGCGACACATTCCACACGGTTGCCCTTCATTTTCACGGTGGTGATTTAAATCGAGCACACCTTGCGCCCGTTCTCATAATGCAGGTCATTCCATTTGCCGCTGCCCCCGCCGTATAGGGCGGGGAGATGTGGGCCAAACAAATTATCCGTCATTCTCGTCAGCTGAGAGAGAGGGAGGCAAATTAACCTGCAGGTAAATGTTTGCGTTACTTCAGGTGTAACATATTTTCTATGATTCCGTTAAAAAAAGCCTTTTTTTAATGGGCAGAAATTTGTTAAAATGAGACTCATCAATTTTCCGTCACACAGGTCAGCTGAACTGTTTGTTTCTGAATGAAGAAATCCTGCAGATATGTCTATGTGGAATGACCTACATGTAGTGTGGTCCTCATTCAGACACATGGTCAAACAACCACGTCCGTCACAAAAACCTGCTGTGACTTGAATATTTTCACCATTTCGACCAATAGGATTCTTATGACCTCAGAACCAGTTGTGGTTCAATGTAAAAATCGTACTACTGAGACCGAAAAGTGGGTTCAGGTAAGAGTATGCACTTACTTTGCAGATGTCTGATATGTTGAATAGTGTGTGTTCATTGGTTGGGGGTTTCAAGTGTTTTCATAAGGATAATGTAATGTGTCAGACTCTTAAAGTGCAACACAAATGAGCATGTTATCATTAGTTGTCTTGATTTTGAAGCGCTACTATGGGGAAGAGGGAAATAGCAGAAAATTATACATTGGTATGAAGACAGATGTGTTCAGCACAACTAGTTTGCAATCAGAATTCTCTGAGCTGCAGTTTCAATCAACATGCTTCTTGTGTTCTCTTTGAGATATGAGCCGTGTCCCAGTCCACCACCTGCATGTCCTGCTGGTTATCAGTGTCCTGGCCTGTCGGTGTCCTGCAGTCAGCGGCTTGTTTGAGTGGCTGAAGAGGACTAAGACAGCTCCAGCCTCTGCACTGTCTCAACCACTGGTAGCCGCTCCTGCACATCTTGCGAAGGATGCTCAGTTTGAGATGGTTTCTGCTGACGACAGGTTTTTGGCTGAGGCAAAGCAGATGGAGCTAAGTCCACTGGACAGCTGTCATTATAGGGTAAGCATGGGGTGACACGTTTGAAAGATGTAATTCACTGGAGTCATTGGGCACATCTAAGACATTTCAGGGATTGATTCTTAAATTATGCATCATTTTACGTAAGCCACGTGGAGGGACTTCCAAACTTCCTCTTTAAAAACAAATACGAATTTGTTATTGTCAGCTTTCATGGGTCAGGACCAGCTCCCTATTCAAAATGAATGAATCAAACGTCAGAAATATCTCCCAAGGCTTCAGTAATGGCCCTAAATGTATTGATTTGTCCAAAAAATGGTCCAAAACCCAAAGGAATCCTCCTTACAGAGTTTCCCCTTAGTGTACAGTCACAGTGACATTTCTTCACTTGGCGTGTTTGTGTCATGTCCTGCTCCGTTACAGGTGGTTGCCCATCTGAGGACGAGCTGTGAGGGTCTGTCAGAGGAGCAGCTTGCTAAGCTCGGAGTGGTGCTGTTCAACTGCCAGGCAGAGGCTGAAGGACGCCGGACCTATCTGTGTACAGAGGCAATGGTAAATGTGTGACTTCAGACTGTTTTTATGTTGGGATTTTCTGGATATTTATTCTGTGTTGTGATGTGTCAGACTATTAAAGAGTGTACTGCAGACATGGACTCGGACACATGGAATGCCTACCACATAGTGAGCAACCGAGCACGCTCTGTTTGCTACGCAACACGGCAGCAGCTCTTTCGACGGCGAGCAGAGCAGACGGTCAACTCTCTCATCTCCACAGCCGCCAGCCAGCTAGATGCAATGAAGGAGCTGAAGGTTGTGCACGATTATCTTATGTTTTGCAGTTTGCTGTCAGATCTGGGTCGGAATGTGATCTGGATCCATGTGGATTTCACTGATGTTTTTTAAAAAGGACGGTCAGCTGGAGTTGAGGGAACTGACAGCAGCCTCCTTGGACAAGCTGCTCGAAGGTCACGGTGCTCTGCAGGCCCAGCAGGGGAAGCTGTATGAGGGCCAAGAGCAAATGGAAAGTTCTCTGAGAGACAACCTGGAGCGCCTGGGTCAGGAGAAGGCTCTCATCGCCTCTGGACAGGAGCTGGTAGCTCAGCTCATTCATGGCATCACGCAGAGAATGGGTGAGAGCTTTGTTCAAGCACCACACTGGAAAATATTCAGGCTTTGTGGCGTGGACAGCCACCGCTAAGGTTCTTTGAAAAGATACTAGGGGCTCAGTTTTCCATCAAGGATGTGCAGTTTGTCTTACTCTAACAAATGTTGTTGTATCACAAAATTGCTGATCTGAGTCAAATTATTAATGATCATGTTCATATGGCCATTTTAATTTACAAAATATCACTTCGGTCTCCCTGTCCCCCTCTTCAGAGAATGTGAGTGAGAATCTGCAGATCCAAGGTTCGGAGGTGCAGGACAGCCACAGGGCAATTGTTAGGGACCTGGCAGATGTCAGACACCAAGCTCAGGACATCTACCACAAAATTGGTAATAAAACACTGCCCCACTAAATGAATTCATCATCCGCTATTTAAATGTGAAATAAAAATACCTCCGTCTGTGTCGGATCAGACCACAGTATGTCAGAGTTTCTGCAGTACCAGGACCAGACCTCCCAGTACTACTCCGATCTGATGAACAAACTGGAGCGTCTGAACAGCACACTGGGAGTCTTGCTGCATTATGTGGACAACATGCAGAGCCGCATCGAGGAAAGGCTTCACATCATCCAGGGCTACCTTGGCTGGGCAGGTGAGACAGACCCACTGTGGGAGGACAGTATGTCAAAGTCTGACAACCAAAACACAATAATCTCTTTTTAGCAAATCAAGTTAGTTATGATCTATCAAAAAAAATCATGAAGTGTACAGAGCATTTGTCACATAAATTACATCAAAGCTTGTGTTTTTTACAATTGTTTCACTCAGATGCAGAAAAGTTTATAATTATAGTGAACCTTATCTTATTTTATTAAATAGTAACCTGATAAATCTGCTGACATGTGTAACTGTGAAGCCTTATGCCAGAAGGAATACGATCATATCATCAAAAACTGGTGGATTTCACTGAGCTGCCGACCCTACAACTGACCATTTGAATTTTGTGCTTTTATTCTATGGGCAGTCCTTCTTTTTTAAAAAAAAAAAAAAAAAAAAAAATTCTTGCTTTTTTTTTTCTCTACTTGCATCTCATGAAACCGTAACACTTGCTTGATAGCACTTTACTTTGATGTTTTTCTCCTAAACTTAGATTTTTATTGCTTGTTTGTTCCTCACTTGTAAGTCGCTTTGGATAAAAGCGTCTGCCAAATGCCTAAATGTAAATCAGTAATTGTTGCTTCTGGTGCTCACAGGTTTGAGCCTGACGGCCATGTGGACGTGCCTCACACATAGCAGCTACTTCGTGCTGTGTGCAGTCCTGCTAACGTTCCTGCGCTGCCCGGGTTTCTCTCGAGCCGTGCTGCTGCTCGCTGTGCCTCTCAACGCAGTGGCCGAGGTCAACCAACAACCAGCACTGGATCTTGGCAGCCTCAGCATGCTGCTCCTCACTCTGTCTCTGGGTACTGACCCGAAGCCGTTTACAGTACAAATGACAAATCTTGTGTACCTTTTTAGTTATGATGCATATTTTTTCATGTCTGCAGGTCACTGGTTTGTGATTAAGTTGTGGGCATCACTCCAAACCAGAGGAAATTCTGCACCACTACCACTTTTGGCCCCATGTGACATTGTGAAGACACAAAATCAGCCAGATTCATTCTGCACTGCATATCCACCTTCCTCTACACCACTGAAGTGAGTACACAGAAAAGACTGAACTGAGATTTTCATGCAGATCACAACGTTTTATGTGATGCAATTGTATTCTTAGAAATGACAAACACAGCTTTCTGGAGGCACAGGACCTGCTCAATGAGGACAGTCTCATATCAGGTGGAAAAACTGCACCTTATTACTAAATAGTAAGATTTTAGTAATCATTTCCCTTAAGATGAGTGATTCTTTGAGATTTTTACATTTGCCCTCCGCTCGTTTCCTTCTGTGCAGGTGACCTTGGCATCTCTGTAATGTCTCCCCCTCACAGGAAGCCAATGCCAGAGTCCAGGTTCATACCTGTAATGGGAACATCCAACCACTCCACTCCCAAGTGTACACCACAGCGAGTTATTTCACCGGTGAGCTAATCTTGACCACATAAACTCAAGATCTACTGTCGGTACATTATGAACCATTATGGCATTCCATAACAAATCATTTCTAGGCTCTCCCTGATGAAATCCCCCTAAAGAACCTGGGATATGTCTTTGATGCAGTGAATGACTCACCTGGTTTTGCGAATAACTTGCGAAGTGTGAGTCCCTCCCCATCACTAGTGAGCAACAGGTTTGTGTTTTTCAGTGCCTTGAACATGTAAACTCAAGTGTTTTGGTGTGAGTAAGTGGTTCTTAAGCTTTTCTTTGGCAGCTCTCTATCAGGACGTCAGCTTTGCAACGGTATCACAAAAACAGGGAAGGCCTGTAAGAAGAGAGCTGTGCCAGGACAGGAGTACTGCCGGGTCCACGAAGGAGGGCACTCGTCTTACGTGCACTCCTGAAATGCTCAATTTCAGGTCTTCTTTGTTAGAGCGTCCTCTCTGTTCTGAACTGTTCCTGTGTCTTTGCGCTTAATTTTATTTGCTTTGCTTGGCAAAGGTAGCTAAAACGGACACATACATAAACTATTTTATCTCCATGTTTTAAATGTTTGCTTTAAACTAATAAATTATATACCTGTATGTATTAGGTCATTTTGAGACATTTCATTCTGAAGGACAGATTTGAGCGACAGTTGGTAGCGCGGTCGTCCACCAATCCTACAGTTGTTTCAATCCCTGGCTCCTCTGGTCAAAGTGTCCTTGAGCAAGACACTGAACCCTTCTTATTGGCTCCCGGTGAGCGTCGGCCAGCTGCATAGCAGCTCCCCCATCGTTGTGTGTGTGTGTGTGTGTGATTGTGAATGGGTAGATAAGAAGCAGTGTAAAGCGCTTTGAGTACCAACAGGTAGAAAAGCATATAAGTGCAGAACATTTAGCCAGAGCATTTTCACACCCCCAAAAAGGTATAAAAGATTTATTTTAATCAGTGCCAAAACACTGAAGAAAAAACTAAACAACCAACCATATACAGTTCCCTTTATGCCAGGCCATTAATCCCCCAAACCCTTCAAAAAAAATAACACAGCCAAGTGCTAAAAAGACTTTAACGGCTCTAAAAATTACAGTGTGCTACCACATTGATTAAAGCAGTAAACTGGAAAGATTATCAGCGGTATAATGATTCTGAAACTGATACTCAAATCCTGACACAAATATGCCAAACAGAGTGTAGGTCATGTGTTTTGCCCAGAGACCAGAAGCATTTAGTATTCCAAACTGTTGAATTTAAAACAAAACACCTAAAATGAACAATGGATTTGGAAAATCACCCCCTTAATAAAACTGAATTCTACATAACTATATACGGTATAATGTCTAACCCTGATTATGAGAGTTTTTAGTTTAATTGCTTTAGCATGATCCTTATTTCATTTATTTCATTTATTTCACGTTCATGTCTGTGACAGTTGCAGGCTCAAAGTGACAGATGTGGTCAACTTTAGTTGCACAGTGAGATGTTCACGTTAACATTTGTGCAACAGTGACATCATGCAGTTTCCAAAAAATGAAATGTGTATGATTTGTCATCACAAGCCCTGGCTTGGGAAAAAAAGCTCTGTAAAAGTATAAAACTTCTCTGGTGGTTATTTTTGTTCTATCATAAACCACACAAATTCCGATTGGACTGTTTTGACAGTGGTCACATTAGCAGAGATCAGACATGAACTGGATCTAGGACCACGTACATAATAAAACCATTGGATTCGGTGTGTCCACACCTGGAAAATACACCTGATCTGAGTCACTTAGGGAGTCAAAAGATAAGATGTGGCCTTCTGAATTTAGTGTGAACAGAGTCTATCCGACTTCTTTAGTTAGAACCATCTGCCGGTGCAATATGCTTCTGTTCGCTTAGAACGAGTCATGAATTGACAATGTATATTGACTTAAGATGTGTCTTTACTTGCGGGCGCTGTCATAGTTGGCAACAAACCAGTCACAGGTTTCCTTCAAAGCTGTTAAGTGTGAGCAGGAGGAGACAGACATTAAAATGTACCCACAGCATACTATACACCACAAAACATTTTCTTTTAGTTTCAAATTCTGATGACAAGCAAACTTACAAAAATTAATATGTAAGTCAGTCCCACCTTGTTTAAAGGGAGTGAAGGTGAAGTCTGGCAGGTAGCGGCAAAGTTTTGCATTGCTGGCCGTCTTTTTGAACTGGCCATCTGCTTTACTGGTGTCATACTAGAGATCCAAGATTTAGGAAATGACATGACTGTTAACAAGTTATTGTAATATTCCATATATCTAACTGAAATTACTCCAGACTACATAGGTTTAAATAGTGCTGACTTTAAAAAAAAAAACAAGAAAAACTCAAGGTGTGCCATTCTTTCTGAAATTCAAATTTCTATTGTAGCTTGATGAGGCTGTAATTTATCAGTGTTTGATTATAATCATTTTATATTAATCATTTGACACATTCTAAACAACCACGTTTAATAACCTAAATTAGATAACAACTTAAGCAATTTTCAAATCATCAAATGTAAAGGTTTGTTTCAAACTGAGGGCAGTGGATTCATTTAGAAAATATGAACAATATGCTTTGGAAAATATTTATCACTACTTTCAAATATATTGCATCCTAAATATGTACAATATATTTTATGTCCTATCAATAAAAATACATAAGTCGTGTCAACAGAGTAAGTTGACATGATCCAGGTTTAAACCCTTTATTTAAAGGATACCACTACTTGTCCTTTAAAGTCCAATGCCTCAACAACTGCATCTGCTGCTTCTTTTATGGAAACTTCATACTCCTCTCCAACTGAAACAAAAAAGGAGAATTACACTTCCATTAGAAATTCTAACACCTGAGCTTTACTGCTATAGGCCATATAATATAGTCCAGTGCTTCTCAAGTATTTTCTGTTACGCCCCCCTAAAAAAAGAAAACAATTGAATTGTTTTGTTGGAAGCGCTACATATGCTTTGTCATATTTCATCGTCTTAGCTTTCAGTGACTTTCTTTTGTCTCATTATCTTTCTTTTCATCCCTGTTAAAATCTCTTCATGTTGTCTTCAGGTTCGTTTACTCACTCCATGTCGCCTGCTCGGTGCAAAATAAACCCGACACCATAGAGCTAATACTCCCTGCGCACACTCTGACAATGAGAGCGCCACTGCCAAGTACTGTAGTGGATCTGCAATTACACTTTATTCTAGTACGGCAAAAAAAGCATGTTCCCCGGGTCAAACACGCCCCCCCTGGCAGCGCACCACTATTTGAGAAGCACTGATATAGTCTAAGAGGACTCACCAGAGAGGATGACTGGATCAACCTCTGGATACTCCCTCAGAACCCACAGGAAGAGACGAGCTAAGTCCAAAGAGTAAATGAACTGCCTTCTGGGAGTGCCAGAGCCCCAGATCACCAAGGGCTTCCCCTCCTCTAAGCAACAAGAAGAAGCACATAGGCACAAGAATGAGTAACATAAGTTCATTTATGTCCTCCTGCTTCTCCTCATCTGCTTTATCTGTGCTTTTGTTTGATTGTACCAGTATGCCCTAAAACGTCAGCAGATTTACCACAGGGGGGCCTTGGCGTTCCAGGAAAACAAAATACACCCTGAGAATATTTGAGACAAAGCATCACTCCTAATTGCGTCCTAATTTGCACAACTCAACAAACGCAAACCATATATCATAACTCTGGCTTTACTTGGCCTATCGAAACATAATCCATCATCGGCAGCATTTCGTCTGACTGCTCCTTTATCTTAAATAGAGGGTGTGACCTGATCACGCCAGAGTGAGTGAGGGATCTCCTGAGGGTTGACTGAGATTTGTATAAAGCAAAAAATAATGCTGGTGCTAAAAGTGGGACTGATGGGATTTTGACTTACTCATGTAAGTTAATGCAACTCACTTTGGGCCAAGTACGCTTTATGTATGAGGCCAGGCAGCACATGACCATCCTCAATGCTGAAGTTGTCATAGGGACCAAACACATTGGTGGGAATGACAGCTGTGTAGCAACGCCCATACTGCTGGAAATAGGCTCTGTGAAAGATTACAACACATTACACAACAAACACTTCTTAGTCATGAAAGTAGAAAATTTATAGAAGGATTTATTCAATCGAATTTTGTCAAAAACACATTATACTGTGACTCCACACACCTGTTTTGAACATCAATCATTCTCTTTGCATAAGCATAGCCAAAGTTTGACTCATGAGGTGGACCATTATGGATCTAGCGCAAAAATAAAGAAGGGTTTTTTAGTATTTACAAATCCGATTTAATAGATAGCAATAGCCCGGTGCAGTCTGAATAATAAGAGACTCTTACCATGGATTCATCAATAGGGTAAGTGGTCTTATCTGGAAAAATGCAGGTGGAAAGGCATGACACCACCTTGACTGCACCAATTTCATGTGCTGCTTGCAGCACATTATCATTGATATAGGTGTTGTTTCTCTGTATGGGACAGACACATCAGAAACACAATATGGGATAAGGTCTTGATTAACACAAGAATTGACAGCAAAAGAGCTACTACTTCATACCCAAAAGTCCAGGTTGTACTTCATGTTCTTGAAAAGTCCTCCAACCATAGCAGCTAGGTGAATAACATGTGTGGGCTGATGTTTCTGAAACACCGCCCGTGTCTCCTCCATGCTCCTGGAAAGAGGAGGTAACACAGAATGAGGAAATATGATTCTGAGACAGATTCAGAACTGTGTGTGTCATCACAGAGTGTGTACTCACATAAGGTTGGCATCTTTGGAGGAGAGAAATATCCATTCTTCACCCTCCTTGGATCCGCCTTCTTCTTTGACAACCTGCTGTATGGCCTTCCCCACCAAGCCGGACCCACCTGTAACCAGCACCCTCATTGGACCTGTGTGGTCGCCCCAACACTTCATCTAACGTTACACCAAGCAGGAAACAAACGACTTAAAGTGAATGAAAACGACAGAACAATGGATTATTTAATACTAAGGCTTGCTTATATTCTTAATGAATATGTTATTCATGGCTCATTGACAGGTGACGCTAATCAATAAAACCTTCTGTAACGATGACGTTACCTAACGTTACATCATTTTTAACAGGTCGTCAGTATCACAACCATAACCCTACTTTAATGTTGTTAAAGCTTGTCTCCAGCCGGTACAGGATCACGGCTCTGTAACGAGCTAACGTCATTAGCCGAAGTTGTCGTTAGCTAGCAGGTAACGTTAGCCGAAGTCATTCCCCTCGGTGAGCTTTGTTAGAGGAACGTCAGTCAGGTGAAAAACATTAACCTGAATGTGGAAATCGTAACGGTTTGGTACGGTTTCACCTTTCCCTGAAAAATAGGAAAAAATCAACTCAAAGATGAAGAAACCGATAAAGTTAAGTTATAGATTCTCACCAGCTAGCTGCAAACTTCACTGAGCCGGTGTCAAGCTAACGGGAAGTAACGCCTGGCATCCGGTATTGTGGACCATCTGTCCACTCGATGGAAGCTGCATTTCCGGTGAAGCTAAAGAAATATACGATGTCTGGTGTCACGATTTGAATTAAGTTTCCCTCAACAGCATAGGTATGTGTTTTTTAAATTTAAAATGTGTTTTTTTGGTACAGACGTATTAGACTACTAAGCGGACAGTCACCAGTTAAACTAGGCAGAAACAGATCTAAAAATCCTTGTTTAAGAGAATTTGGGTTGATAAACACTTTTTTTTCAGTTTGTAAGTGATTTGTTGGACTGTGACGGGGATCTTCTGAACATTTTCCTATAAATATTATTTAAATTTATATGTTTGGGAATATCGTAAAATTTGTAAATTAATTCCATTGGCACTATTACAGTTGATACTGCCAGACAGTAAATGCAATAACAAATATATCTACAAGGCCTTTAAATCCATATTTTTCATGAATACAACAAAGGTGTGTATACGCCAGTCCAAAATGTAGACAATACTAATGGAAAAAGCAATGCTTTTGTTAAATGTCCTATTTCCCCAAAGGCCAAATAATGTCACTTTAAAATGATTTAGAACATTTACCCAGTAGCAGAATTTTTTGAGAGAAGATTTAAATTTGAAGTAGACCCATGTGCATTTTGTAATGCAGATAACGAAACACTGAAACATTTGATTTTTTCATGCCGTGACTGCTAGATATTGGCTCGATATAAAGAATTGGTTGTCAGTCAATATTATTTAAGCCTCCTCTGACAGTACTCCAATATGCCTTGATTCATATACTTGTGGTGCCAATGGTTTTACTTTAAGCCTCCTCTGCATTTACTCTAAATGGCTTCTTTTTAATTCCATGCAATTATACTGCTCTTATTGTTGCTATACCCCCAGTTCTTTCTTTTTACCTTTTATTTTTGTATTCTGTATTTCTACCTCTCTACCTGGTTGTAATTTTGAAAAGTTCAATAAAGTATATGCTTCTACTGTCAATGCCGAAAAAGAGGGATGAAGACAGAGGACGGCGCTGTTGAGGCCTATATGATGTCCTTTAAAGCATGTGTAATTTGTGATTTTTGGGATATATAAATATTAATTAAATAAAGTGGAGTACATGTACTTTTGTATTTTAACTCGACTAAATAATTGTAGTAGATTACATTCTTGGGTATGTGCCTGCACAGTAGTGTTATCGTATTTAGCCCACCTCTGTCTTCATACCAGAAGGTTATAATGCACCAAATGTTGCCTTTACTTTGGAGACACTGATTCCCTTTATACAGTTCATCGTTGATCCACTAAAGAATGTGACTGTAGCCTACTACTAACATGAAAAAAACAAAGGGTGGTGGCACGTGTTCACATTTGATCAATTGAAGTGATTGATATAGACACAGTATCTTTTATGCCACATTATTATCGGTTGTCAGAGGCAAAAATTCAGCTACAGAGGTTTGTGTTTCTCACCAAAAGTGAGCACATTTCTCAGGGGTCACTCAGATCCACTTCAGTCTGTGTTAGTTTGCTACTGTTTGTCACTGGTTATGTGCGAGTTTCCTGCTCATGACTTGCTCACAAATGTTCCACCAGAAGTTTATCTGGACAGTTTAAATACTCAAAATATAATACAAGTTGACTTCTAGATTTAACTTTATTAGCACCAAACTAACAACCTAGTGGCTGAATAAAAAATAATCATAGCTCTTCATTAAATGTTTTAATAGCTACATCTACATGTTCAGAGCACAAACATTCTTGAATTAGAAAAATACCACAAATAAAGCTTTTTTAAAAAGATTTTGCGTGTTTTTATTTTTTTTTTTTTTATTTACAGTGGCCCAATGTCATCTTCTGTTGGTTCTGTCTACTGGGGAGATGAAAACCTGCCAAGAAAGAGAATGGACTTGGTCTTATTGTGCCTGATGAAGAAGAGGAAGGGGTGGTCGGCCGTGAAGTGCTCCTCCCTCGGCATACAGTTAAATGCAATGCCAGCCGTGGCTGCAGCTGCCTCCGTGCCCTCTTCATTCACCTCCACAAAGGCCTTGTGAGCCACCGTAGACAGGAAGAGCCCCATTTGGCCATTCATGCCTGAAAGGTCAGCCTTTGCTCCACAGAACACGTCTGTCATGCCCAGCTTAGCCAGGGTCTCGCTGAGCTCGTAGTCCTGCTCCAGCTTGAACTTTGGCAGGTGAATGAGAACTTCAGAATGAACATCCATGTTTTCTCTGTAGGTCCATTCATTCAGCCTCTCTTGAGTTAGGTCCTTCTCCAGCTGCAATAGAACAAATACATCTAATTCTATCTACAGCTGGTTTTAAGCATCACCTCAGGAAGTGTCTGTTAAACTCTTGTTGTCAACTGAGCTGCTTAACTGGTGTTATCAATCTTATATTCAATTTAAAAAATGTTGCCACTTCTAGGTCGTGTACCTTCAGCAGAGGGTCAGAGCTATCTTCGGACTCCTCAGGCAACAGGATAAACATGCTGAGCTCCTCATCCACATATGGCAGCTCCAGGATCTTTAGGCCGTGGTCAGGGATGTAGTTGTAGGGGAGCTTCTTTATCTGGAACATCATCTGGACTTGCCTGGTCTCGTTCTGACACCCACATGAAAGACAGTTTGTTCAAGTTTAAAGACTGGGTCCACGTCTGCTTGAGACAAAAAGATTTCTGTTTTTTGAATGTGAGCTGTTTTCACCTTGTTCACTTTAAAGGGCATCTCTTTGGTATTTGCCTGATCAAAGCGGTTCAGCCAGTTTCCTTTGAAGTAAATGGCATTAACCAGAGCCAATGCCGTCATTGGTGTGACAGTTCCTGACTTCAGAAGATCTTTAATCTTATCTGAAAGGAAATAGACAACCAGTGAGCAGTGATTCACAGAGGACACTGTGGATGGACTGTTGCTGTACCTCTAGGGCTTTAGTTTCTCTCCATTTAGGTTGTAAATTCTCACTTTCTGTCTGCTGTTCAACCCAGGTGTTGATCTCCACTCTGCTCGCCTCTGGAGCTCCGATGAAATCAACAGTCTTCAGGTCTGCCTTGTAGTACTTCTGTGTGGCTTTAAGGAAGGCCTTCAGAAAAGTAGTAACATCTCAGCAGGTCAGCTACATAAAGTTACTCATAGAATGAAAGCATATTTTGTGATGAGTGAAGACTCACCTGGAGGAAGTTGGCAGTGTTTTCTCCATAAAGACGGTTGGCTAGTTTGAGTGTGTATGATGCAGATGGTGAGTTGATGTTAGCATTTAGCTTCTGGAAGTCCATATGGACTCCTTCGCCTTCACTAAAGGACAGCGCCTGTGTGGAATTTTAGAGTGGGATATAACGTTTAGAATTTTTTTTTATGTTGATGTTAAAAGTAACTGTACACTGAAATGTGAACATCTAATTATTTTATGAACAGCAGTGGTAACCTTGTATTTTCTTGATCGTTTGTGACATTAGCATATTTATGATGAAGTTCACAGGATATTGGGGTGGATAACTTCATGTGAGACCATGATATGTATATTTACTGAATTGTTGTACAACCTTTTGCTTTGGCAAACAGTGCATACCTTGTTCCTTCATAAAGGTCAAAGTACAGCTCTCATTACATTTAGTCCATGGCTCTCCCAGACCACACCTTTCAGCCTGCATGCACACCTGAGGTGAGGTTCTTCACCTTCAGACTGCTTACATGTTTTAGTGCAATGAAGTTAAGCAGGGATGAGACATTATGGAGGAGGTGCATGTAATAGCTCAATTGGTAAGGCAGTCATCCACAGGGTCACTGGTTCAACTCCCAGTCCCTCCTGGCAATGTGTTCCTGAGCAAGAAACTGAAGCCTAAGTTTCTTCTGGCAGTTTTCATCTGTGTGAGTGAATGAGAAGCAACATTAAGCCATAACAGAGACACAGTGTGCTGCTGACCTTTGCCATCTGAGCAGCAGTGTTTCCTTTAGCTCCCAGGTAAACCATGGTCAGGGCTGAGCTGATGCTCAGGGGAGCGAAGAAGATGTTTCCAGATGGATTTGTTTGGCTTAGAGTGTGAAAGAGCTCCAAGGAAAAATCTGTGTTTGAGCTTACAGCCATGACGGAAGATGAGTGGTGTACCTGCAATGAGCAAAACACCTTTTAACCATTTCTCAATGTACACAATAGACAGACTCCCAGACTTTTTTCCTTTCTTTCCCCCACCTCTATCTTTCTGGTCTACTGGTCAACAGTCATCAGTATACAAATATAATGAAAATATAATTAATATCCACCTGCCAAGCATTTCATGAACCACGTAAAATCCTAAACTGCAAGTTTTTACGAGCATGCAGACGTTTCAGTCTTATGTGTTGGACATGAAGTATACACAATGAAAACAAAGTTAAAGTTTTAACTGAAATTTAAACGGAATTATTGACGGTCAATGAATTCATCCTTAAAAATAAATTAAACTTAAAAGTAAGGAAAAAGTCAGGTAGTTTTTGTAAAACAGATGACCTACACTCTGTAGTGTCCCTGAACGCATCAGAAGCCTGGTTTACTTCTAATAGAAACTGCAGCATAAAGACAAATAAAAGAGCGGAAGTAGCAGTTCTATAGAGAAGTTGTGTGTGTTGTCCTTCATAAGAAGACTGCAGAGACTCTAGATGACGTTTTTATTACCTGACCCTCAACATCCAGATGTGCGTCATGTGACACAGCTTGGCCTTTTAAACACTTCGAGGTTATTGGTCTAACAAACTAGCGGGCTGTTTCCGTCTCCTCCTGCGCACCTCCGAAGGAGCCCGGTAGGTGGGGAACCAGGGAGGTGACGAGCACTGGGAATCTCCCAGTGTTGTATGGTGGAAAAACAACGCCCCAGTTTGATTCTAGACTCATCGTGTTGGGTTTTTGTCCGTGTTTCTCCTGAAAGACTGAAGAATTTCCACTCACACATTAAATCCTCCTCGACGGAGGAGCCATTTCCGGGTCATTTCTGATCAAAATCTGCGGTAACATTCGGATTAGTCCGTCACGGCTGCAAGTAACATTGAGGCTGAGATCGGTGTGTGTGTGTGTGTGTGTGTGTGCGCGCACACACGGTAACAAGTGTGTGATCCGCGTTACCTGATTGTCCTCGTGCAGCTGTGTTGGTGTAAAAAACTAAAGGGAAAGTCCAGGATCAGGCTGGATGCGGTCCTCACTGCGCATTTATATGGTGGTGCTGGGAGGGACGCGTGACTGCGCGATAAGTTACCGAGTCCTGAAAATCAAACTGACGTACCGTGTTACGAATCCAGGAAATTTATTTAGGGTCTGGCAGCAGTTTACTTCTGTAATTCAGAATAATACTCTAATTTCTGGACTGCAGCGTCCCTTTTCTCATTAACATTAAAGAAAAACTCTTAACCCGTAGATATTAAAATGTGTTAAAAGAAATGTATATCTCAAAGGAAGCTTAAAAAACATTTAGCACTTGTTATAAAAAGACAAAATTTGTACTCAAAACGATAAACAGATAATGGAATCTAACCCATACACATTATTAACCTTATAAAAGCACAGCATCTCTGAATGAGACAATTTTAACCTGTTGCAGTTATATAGAGACCTGCAGATCGTTTCCTCCCCTTACGTCAAATCCTTAAGGAATCAAACAAATGAAAATAGTCCTGGATTATCTAAGTGAGCGGAAATATTTATTGCAAAATGCAAAAAATAAAAAATAAATAAATGTGTAGTCTGGTTATGGTACTCAGAGAACGGGCCATCTGTCCCAGTAGGTGAGAACAGCAAACCACGTCCCTCGGAAGTCAACCTAGCAGAAGGTAAGGTAAGTTGATCATGTGAAGACGAGTGAAAGAAGCGCGGCAACGGCTTTAGTAGACTCGCTCTGACCCAGTCAACTCTTTCTGAGCCCACATTTTCTCCTGCCTATTAAACTGGTAAATATTCCCAGAATAAACATACTTTGCTTAGCACGTCTTAATATACACAGCAACTTAAAACAGTCATTGTGGAAACAAAACAAAAAAGCATTAAACCATGGTCTCTAACAATGAATCTCATTCCAACATCTCGTTCTAGCTTCAAACAATAGACCATGTAATATATAAACCTCACGTTTATATTTAAAACAAACCTTAATTTCTCAAGAAAGTCCGACTAGCATATTGCTACTTCATATTCAATTCAATTCAATTCAATTCAATTCAACTTTATTTATATAGCGCCAATTTACAACAAGATTATCTCAGGGCACTTTACATAATAAAGTCAAGACTATACAAACATGTAGAGAAAACCCAACAAATCCCCCTTGAGCAAGCCATAGGCAACAGTGGAGAAGAAAAACTCCCTTTAACGGAAGAAACCTCCAGCAAAACCAGGCTCAGGGTGGGCAGCTATCTGCCTTGACCGGTTGGGCTGAGTGGAAAGTGGAGAGAGAAAAGAACAGAGCAACAAAAGCAGCAACAAAACATTGAGCAGGTTAATAGGACCAGTAGGACACACAGCACCAAATCCGGGGACACCTGTGGACAGGGAGAGAGAGAGGGGGAAAGAGAGGGAGAGAGACGACTACGGGACAAAGAAGACACAGAGTTAATGTCATACAATGGTGACATTATAGATGTGGGGTGAGAGGAGAGAATGAAGAGAAGAGGAAGTGGCTCAGTGCAGAGTCCCCCAGCAGTCTAAGCCTATAGCAGCATGACTATAACCAACTATAAGCTTTATCAAAAAGGAAGGTTTTGAGCCACGTCTTAAAAGTAGAGAGGGTTTCTGCTTCCCGAATCTGGACTGGGAGCTGGTTCCACAGGAGACGAGCTTGATAGCTAAAGGCTCTGCCTCCCATTCTATTTTTGGAAATTCTGGGAACCACTAGCTCGCGGTTAGCGATTAGCACTTATAGCTTAACATGCAAATAAACTCTTACATTCTGTCATATCTCGTTACCATAATACAGGTAATGTTAGACAAGCTTTTGATTCTATTTTCACCTAGCAGAAGGTAAGGTAACAGCTTTAGTAGACTCGCTCTGACCCAGTCAACTCTTTCTGAGCCGACGTTTTCTCCTGAAGGTGTGCTTTTACCGTAAGTAGACTGTCGCAAAACCAGCTGCAAAACTGAACTGTCGTAAGCCTAAAAGGAGCCTTACACTCAAACTTCTGACCTGCTAAAGGTGCAGCTGGGTTACGACGTCCCCAGCACTAGCATTAGCCAAAAACTGCTAACGCTGCAACTTGCTGCTGCCGGGACACAAAAAAAACCATGAGGCTGTGTCTGTGATTTAAGTGTATGGACATTGTGACTCTTAAAATAAATGTTATAACCAATTTGACTAATCACCAAAGTAAGTAGGTGGCACCCTTTTCTTCTGTGGTCTACCCGGTGAGAGGACTGAACTACCAACAGGGTCTTGTTGACTTGAAAAAAAATTTAGTAACTTCAGCATTTAAAAGCCTCTTCACTTAAGGAACATCTTGATGTATCGTTTTGTTATCCTCATCTACACCCTGTTTAGTTAAACAATCACCAAGTGACACTGAAGTGTTGTGGCCTGTGTTTCCCACTCTTTCTCCACCTCCTCAGCAGACAGGGGCTCCTCAACAGACTCCCAAGTCTTTATTCTTGTTGGAGATTGAGCCAAAGTGACCTGCACATCCTCTCTTCCATTGTCATCTCCCAAAGCCACTGGCAAAAATCCATATGGAAGCAACATATCACAATACAGAACCCGTTCTCTGCCATTACTATCCTTTGGTTTGACAGCATAAACCGGGATGCTCTCTTTTGGCTGTTTTACAACAACATGGACTGTGGACTCCCATCTGTCAGATATCTTAAGTTTCTTCCTGAGACTCTTACAAGGACTCTAAAGCCTACTTTCAAAGGCATAGCAATAACTCTAACAGTCTTGGCTGTTTGATCTCTGGTTGGATATGCACGTGGGTAGTTGGTAAAATGATCAGTTACGACTAGAATGTTTCTAGTGTCTTTTGAATCCGGTTCCAACGTCAAAATGTCTATACAAACAAGCTCAAGTAGGACCACTGACTCTGATGTTGACCAATTTGGACGACTTCTGTACCCTGGGCTTGCGCTTTACACATCTTTCACACGTTTTACATTTACCCTCAATGTACCTTGCCATCTTTGGCCAGTAAAACCTTGCACTGCCTAGTTCTAAAGTTCTCTCAATACCCATATGACCTGTTTCATCATTTACACCCTGAAAAGCCCTTTCTCTCTGGCTGTTAGGTAAAACAAACTGATAAAAGGCATCATCTTTTTGATTAAAAACTTTAACATGCAACGGCCCTTCAACTAGGACTAGCTTTGACTTCTCCATCAACAGTAGAGCTTTTTCAGGTTCCTCAAACCTCCTACCTATTACTTCACTGCTTGGCCCTTCCATTAGAAAGTTAATAACACAGCCTGTAGCAATATCTTCCCTCTTTAACTGCTGCTAGTTCTCAACAGTCATTCCAGGTAAAGCTGCTTGACCTGGAATTGGAGCTGGATCTTCCAGGTCATCAGGACAGCATTTTCATTGCACAAATGTAATTCAACTGCAGGTATTCTAAGGTCATCTACCTGTACACTTTGTTATGGGACTACATGAATGTTGACCCCACAGCATATGCATAAAACACATACTGCTTCTCCATTACTCCATTAAGAAATTATTGATCTAGCATACTAGCTATTCTCCTTTCCATCTCTCTTGAATCTTCATCTTCCTGGACAGGCTTGTGGGGCCTCCTTGAAAGCCCATCAGCATCAACATTTTGCTGACAAAATTTGTAATTAATGCTAAAGTTGTACAATGACAGGGCTGCAAGCCACATGTGATTTGCGGCATCTAGCTTTGCACTAGTCAACACATATGTTAAAGGATTGTTGTCTTAAACTTTTTAACAGCTTCAAATCAGGTAGGTGGAGCATTAGTGTTTGATTGATGTAGACACAGTATCTTTTATGCCACATTATTATCGGTTGTCAAGTTCAATAAAGTATATGCTTCTGGTGTCAATGCCGAAAAAGAGGGATGACGACAGAGGGCAGCGCTGTTGGGGCCTATATGGTGTCCTTTAAAGCATGTGTAATTTGTGATTTTTGGGATATATAAATATTTATTAAATAAAGTGGAGTACATGTACTTTTGTATTTTAACTCGACTAAATAATTGTAGTGGATTACATTCTTGGGTATGTGCCTGCACAGTAGTGTTATTGTATTTAGCCCACCTCTGTTTTTATACCAGAAGGTTATAATGCACCAAAATGTTGCCTTTACTTTGGAGACACTGATTCCCTTTATACAGTTCATTGTTGATCCACTAAAGAATGTGACTGTAGCCTACTACTAACATGAAAAAAACAAAGGGTGGTGGCACGTGTTCGCATTTGATCAATTGAAGTGATTGATATAGACACAGTATCTTTTATGCCACATTATTATCGGTTGTCAGAGGCAAAAATTCAGCTACAGAGGTTTGTGTTTCTCACCAAAAGTGAGCACATTTCTCAGGGGTCACTCAGATCCACTTCAGTCTGTGTTAGTTTGCTACTGTTTGTCACTGGTTATGTGCGAGTTTCCTGCTCATGACTTGCTCACAAATGTTCCACCAGAAGTTTATCTGGACAGTTTAAACACTCAAAATATAATGCAAGTTGACTTCTAGATTTAACTTTATTAGCACCAAACTAACAACCCAGTGGCTGAATAAAAAATAATCATAGCTCTTCATTAAATGTTTTAATAGCTACATCTACATGTTCAGAGCACAAACATTCTTGAATTAGAAAAATACCACAAATAAAGCCTTTTTTTTAAAGATTTTGCGTGTTTTTTTAAATTTTATTTACAGTGGCCCAATGTCTTCTTCTGTTGGTTCTGTCTACTGGGGAGATGAAAACCTGCCAAGAAAGAGAATGGACTTGGTCTTATTGTGCCTGATGAAGAAGAGGAAGGGGTGGTCGGCTGTGAAGTGCTCCTCCCTCAGCATACAGAAAGCTACCATGCCAGCCGTGGCTGCAGCTGCCTCCGTGCCCTCTTCATTCACCTCCACAAAGGCCTTGTGAGCCACCGTAGACAGGAAGAGCCCCATTTGGCCATTCATGCCTGAAAGGTCAGCCTTTGCTCCACAGAACACGTCTGTCATGCCCAGCTTAGCCAGGGTCTCGCTGAGCTCGTAGTCCTGCTCCAGCTTGAACTTTGGCAGGTGAATGAGAACTTCAGAATGAACATCCATGTTTTCTCTGTTGGTCCATTCATTCAGCCTCTCTTGAGTTAGGTCCTTCTCCAGCTGCAACAGAACAAATACACCTAATTCCATCTACAGCTGGTTTTAAGCATCACATCAGGAAGTGTCTGTTAAACTCTTGTTGTCAACTGAGCTGCTTAACTGGTGTTATCAATCTTATATTCAATTTAAAAAATGTTGCCACTTCTAGGTCGTGTACCTTCAGCAGAGGGTCAGAGCTATCTTCGGACTCCTCAGGCAACAGGATAAACATGCTGAGCTCCTCATCCACATATGGCAGCTCCAGGATCTTTAGGCCGTGGTCAGGGATGTAGTTGTAGGGGAGCTTCTTTATCTGGAACATCATCTGGACTTGCCTGGTCTCGTTCTGACACCCACATGAAAGACAGTTTGTTCAAGTTTAAAGACTGGGTCCACGTCTGCTTGAGACAAAAAGATTTCTGTTTTTTGAATGTGAGCTGTTTTCACCTTGTTCACTTTAAAGGGCATCTCTTTGGTATTTGCCTGATCAAAGCGGTTCAGCCAGTTTCCTTTGAAGTAAATGGCATTAACCAGAGCCAATCTTGTCATTGGTGTGACAGTTCCTGACTTCAGAAGATCTTTAATCTTATCTGAAAGGAAATAGACAACCAGTGAGCAGTGATTCACAGAGGACACTGTGGATGGACTGTTGCTGTACCTCTAGGGCTTTAGTTTCTCTCCATTTAGGTTGTAAATTCTCACTTTCTGTCTGCTGTTCAACCCAGGTGTTGATCTCCACTCTGCTCGCATCTGGAGCCCCGATGAAATCAACAGTCTTCAGGTCTGCCTGGTAGTACTTCTGTGTGGCTTTAAGGAAGGCCTTCAGAAAAGTAGTAACATCTCAGCAGGTCAGCTACATAACGTTACTCATAGAATGAAAGCATATTTTGTGATGAGTGAAAACTCACCTGGAGGAAGTTGGCAGTGTTTTCTCCATAAAGACGGTTGGCTAGTTTGAGTGTGTATGATGCAGATGGTGCGTTGATGTTAGCATTTAGCTTCTGGAAGTCCATATGGACTCCTTCGCCTTCACTAAAGGACAGCGCCTGTGTGGAATTTTAGAGTGAGATATAACGTTTAGATTTTTTTTTTAAATGTTGACGGTAAAAGTAACTGTTACACTGAAATGTGAACATCTAATTATTTTATAAACAGCAGTGGTAACCTTGTATTTTCTAGATTGTTTGTGACATTAGCATATTTATGATGAAGTTCACGGGATATTGGGGTGGATAACTTCATGTGAGACCATGATATGTAAGTACCGTAAATTCTGGACTATAGAGCGCACCTAAATTTTAGCCGCACCCGCTAAAATTTAAAAGAAATATATATTTTGTCACATATAAACCGCATCGGACTTTAAGCCGCCAATATCCAGGCTGAGAAATAATATTTACATAGAAAGATGTTAAGATCTGTATGTCTGTTGTATGCGCTCCTACTCATTGTTCACAGTAGGCATGAGGATGTTCTGTGCGCTGTTTTACCGGCATTACGGTAAAGAGTGCGTTTATGTGTATGTGTGGCTGGTATAACACATGTCGAATGTACAGAGCCGACAAAAACGTCCTTGTTATAAATAAACGGCTTGTTCCATAGCCAAAGGAGAAGACGTCTCTTATTCTTCACGAATTACGCAGGAGTTGCTGCGCTCAACAAAAGATTTTGTACCATAAGTCTTTATTCATACACCTGAACCTGAATGGTGCCTGTAACACGGCAGTAAAAGTGCTGATCACACAAAACAGAAAAGTCATGGTTTTATTAATCTTCCTCCTGTGCACTAAAACCAAGTTGCTTTATTTTTCTTCCTCCTGCGAACTGAAACCACTGAACACCAAACCACTGTCACTTTTTCTTCCTGCGCACTGTTAAAGCGCAACTATTAAAGTCGCTTCATTCTCCCGTGCACTGAAACCACAAATCGCTATTCATCTTCCTCCTGAGCATTGAAACCACTGTCACACTCGATTTCCTTCACGGATAGCCAGATCGATGGCTTCAAATTAAAAGCTGCATCATAGGAATTTCTTCGCGTGTTTTCCATTATGAGGGGGTGAGGGTGTAAAAATATTACCGTATTTTGCTGTTGTGCGTCTTGGGTTGCATGCGCTAAGAATAAAAACTGGCGCTTTTTTGTTTGCACTGACTTCCATCTACAGCGCCCATCTGAGGGCTGCAGAAAAATTCATAGAAAAGCCGCATCTCTGTAAAAGCCGCATGGTTCAAAACGTCGGAAAAAAGTAGCGGCTTATGGTCCGGAGAATACGGTAAGTACATTTACTGAATTATTGTACAATACTTTTGAACAGCCTACCAATTAAAAAAAGGGGGCTAGATTTAGCCGTTAGCAATAGTGTCTAAAATGCCATTGGAGAATTAATATCTGAGGATACTTGGTGATTATACTAATCTTTCTACCAATGCGCTTTTTTCCTAAACTAAAGTCACTAATCACAATAAATTAAACAAGGCCTCCTGGATTAATTCTTTCAAAAGCAAGAATGTTTGGACAAACTGAGACCTCTGTCACTGCCCGTTTTCCAACCTTTTGCTTTGGCAAACAGTGCATACCTTGTTCCTTTATAAAGGTCAAAGTACAGCTGTCATTAAATTTAGTCCATGGCTCTCCCAGACCACACCTTTCAGCCTGCATGCACACCTGAGGTGAGGTTCTTCACCTTCAGACTGCTTACATGTTTTAGTGCAATGAAGTTAAGCAGGGATGAGACATTATGGAGGAGGTGCATGTAATAGCTCAATTGGTAAGGCAGTCATCCACAGGGTCACTGGTTCAACTCCCAGTCCCTCCTGGCAATGTGTTCCTGAGCAAGAAACTGAAGCCTAAGTTTCTTCTGGCAGTTTTCATCTGTGTGAGTGAATGAGAAGCAACATTAAGCCATAACAGAGACACAGTGTGCTGCTGACCTTTGCCATCTGAGCAGCAGTGTTTCCTTTAGCTCCCAGGTAAACCATGGCCAGGGCTGAGCTGATGCTCAGGGGAGCGAAGAAGATGTTTCCAGATGGATTTGTTTGGCTTAGAGTGTGAAAGAGCTCCAAGGAAAAATCTGTGTTTGAGCTTACAGCCATAACGGAAGAGGAGTGGTGTACCTGCAATGAGCAAAACACCTTTTAACCATTTCTCAATGTACACAATAGACAGACTCCCAGACTTTTTTCCTTTCTTTCCCCCACCTCTATCTTTCTGGTCTACTGGTCAACAGTCAACAGTATACAAATATAATGAAAAAATAATTAATATCCACCTGCCAAGCATTTCATGAACCACGTAAAATCCTAAACTGCAGGTTTTTACGAGCATGCAGACGTTTCAGTCTTATGTGTTGGACATGAAGTATACACAATGAAAACAAAGTTAAAGTTTTAACTGAAATTTAAACGGAATAATTGACGGATGTGCGTCATGTGACACAGCTTGGCCTTTTAAACACTTCGAGGTTATTGGTCTAACAAACTAGCGGGCTGTTTTCCGTCTCCTGCTGCGCACCTCCGAAGGAGCCCGGTAGGTGGGGAACCAGGGAGGTGACGAGCACTGGGAGTCTCCCAGTGTTGTATGGTGGAAAAACAACGCCCCAGTTTGATTCTAGACTCATCGTGTTGGGTTTTTGTCCGTGTTTCTCCTGAAAGACTGAAGAATTTCCACTCACACATTAAATCCTCCTCGACGGAGGAGCCATTTCCGGGTCATTTCTGATCAAAATCTGCGGTAACATTCGGATTAGTCCGTCACGGCTGCAAGTAACATTGAGGCTGAGATCGGTGTGTGTGTGTGTGTGTGTGTGTGTGATCCGGTAACAAGTGTGTGATCCGCGTTACCTGATTGTCCTCGTGCAGCTGTGTTGGTGTAAAAAACTAAAGGGAAAGTCCAGGATCAGGCTGGATGCGGTCCTCACTGCGCATTTATATGGTGGTGCTGGGAGGGACGCGTGACTGCGCGATAAGTTACCGACTGCTGACACACACACACACACACACACACACAAGGTTTTTACGAGGAAAGAGAGGAACTGACAGCACGAGCCGCTGCCTTACGAGTGGAACCGTTTGTCTTTTTATATTTTTATGTCCACAATAACGCACACAGTTTAGCAACTGTGTTATTATCACCTCTTTTATTATTAATTTGTCATTTCACACTTTACCTTTGACTGTTGGATGAAACGTGGTCAAAACTGTAAAATATTAAAACAGGTCAGTGTACTAGAGGTGAGAACTGTCACAGTAAAATAATGAGGATCCATCCATTCCTCATATGTGAGGAAATAAACTCACAAAGAATGAAATCAGAAAGTTCACGAAATGCTGCCCTGACAGTAAATACACAGCAGCAGAATAAACAAACTGAAATGTTTAGTAAAACCTGAGGTTTCCACAGCGGCAGCGTTGTTCATTTATTGCCTTCAGGTCCCACAAACAAAACACATTTTAATTTGTGCTTTTGTTTTCTCACAAATCAGAGCCAAGTGAACCCTCATTTCTATTTTTCCTTTCAAGCCACATATGGAATCTTGTAAAACAGGTCATACAACATCACCTTAAAATTCTACACAGTTTCCTCGCCGTATCTAAATATTTTCAAGCCTTTTTTAAAGCTGCAGGTTTCTCATTAAGGCCTGACAGAAGGTGTTTCTTTTAAAAAAGACACAAATGGACTTTATTTCACTGCAGACATGTAAGGCAGAGCAAAGGTTACTCTGGGTGTGTCTGTGTGATTTACTGAGGGGAGATTATATCGTGTCTCCGCCTGTCACTGAGGCTCTAGCATGGCCTTATTAACCACTGAGATATGAGAAACATTTGACTCAGTTGACTCACTTGTGTTACCCCTGGTACAGGACATACTGTTGGACTCATAGCTGGTAACCAGCGTAACAACATAGGTTGATTCAGTAGTAAAGAAAGGAGGAGTGAGACGGGAGTAACTGCTTCCATAGCTTTATTGTAGTTTGCCAACAGGCCTCTATACATGCAGATCTCCTGGCACTCCAATACTGGGCACTCTCTTGGCTAGGCACTCGGTTTCTACTGCCAAATGAAATTTTTCACAAAAACCGGAAGTAGGTAGCAAAGGTGTAACCCTGGTTCCGTTTTGACACTGTACAAGGCAGTGACACAGTAACAATGGTCGCATTGTTTTTAACTTTGCTGATGATGAATAAAATTGTTGTATTTGATTTATGACTCTGAGTATGTATCACGAGTCCTTTAATGCTGTATGTCTTTCTCTCCCTCCTGCATACAGATCACATCTTATACAGCTGTGTTATATAACAAGTCTTTCTTCCTCATACCTGAGTTTTTTTTTTGACAGTATGATAACACACAGATTATGAGACAAAAGGGCCCCCGCCCACCTACCACTCCTGTGCAGAACATCCTGACTCATAGAGAAAAAAAACAAATGTGTTTGCATCATTTGTGGTAACTTTGTGGTCATTTTATGTTGATTATTGCACTCAGGCTGTTTGGGATTTTTCCAAACAACTGTAGTAATTTTGCATCTCTTGTGCTAATCTGATTATGGACACTCAATTGAAAAGTTCATTTATCTCAGTAATTTAATTCAAAAAGTGAAACTTGTATATTATATCGATTCATTACACCCACATTACACACATTAGACAAGCAGCAGAGCTAACAGCAACCTTGAGAGGAGTGTGAAGATAAACCCATTCAAGAACTTCAGGGAGATTGACAACGATCGGATCAGACACAGCTGCAGCTGTCACATTCCTGGTGTCAAGCCACTCCTGAAACAGAGACAATGTCAGATACATCTTACATGGGCTAAGGAGAAAAGGGGACTGGACTGTTGATGAGTCCGAAGACCTCATTTTCTTTAGGTAAAAGAAAATTTTGCATTTCTTTTGGAAATCAAGGTCCCAGAGTCTGGAGGAAGAATGGCGAGGCAAAGAATCCAAGTCATTCTTTGCCCCAAATCATCACTGACTGTGGAAACTTTACACTGTAAAGTTTCCACAGTCAGTGATGATTTGAGGCCATGTCATTTGATAGTGTCTGTCCACTGTGTTTCATCAAGTCCAAAGTCAGTGCAGTGCACCGTCTGCAACTAAAATGCTTCCCTCTGCTGACAAGCTCTATGAATTCACGCGGAAGGAGCCCGGACAAAGTATTGACTGCCCAAGGACATGGTTATTGTCCAACATTTCTATCATAAAAAAAGTCATCAGTGTTAAATCAATTTGCTTGACTAAAGTTAGGAACCAAATCTGAAAAAAAGAAAAACAATCTAAAAAAAATCCTCCTTTTCCTTGAATTCTTCTCGTCAGGGGCTTTGGCAGCTGCTGGGACCAAAAACCTGCATACAAAGTGAACATCAACCCCCACATGCAAACACTGAGAATTTCATGTCTTCCACTGGTGGGAGCCAGAGGGTGATTTATAGTCCCATTTTCAGTTCAGACATAAATACATCAAGGCATTCTAAACCTGCCACACAACTCAGAATGAGATTATTCTTACAAGCCTTACTGCCCTGAAGAGCGGTCATCATCTTCACTCCCTCAGCTGAGTGACCAATTAAATTTAATTTAAATTTAAATTTTCTTTGCCATTTCTTCTTTCAGAGTCTGTCACACAAATTATGTGACACATTCATGTTATCACAGCATCAAACGCAATATAATTTGAAATAAGGCCGCCTTGGACATTTAAATCCAATACTCGCGTACTTCAACTTGAATTATAATTATACTATAACTGTAAACGGTGAAACAATTCAGTAGGTAATTAATTGTGCTTTTATTTGAATAGAATTGGATTTGTGTACTTCTGCTACCTCTGCTTTTACACAGACCGTGGGTCACAGTCTGTGTAAAGGCGGTGAGGTTTTTTCCTTTACACAGAGACTGCGACCTCAGCCATGTTGGCTGATGGCTCAGTATCTGTCCTGTCAAAAATGTCCTCATTGTTATTTTGACATCTTTATGACAGATCATATGTTTGGATATATAATGTGGATCAAAGCTTCAGGTGACAAAGGTGTGTGTGTATATGACGGGATATTTCATGCTGTTTACCTCACTTTACTTTCATTCTCCAGGAGGCACACGTGGATCCCTCTTGTAATGCCTCAGACTTACAGTTAAACTCCTGGAGGCCTGTATCCCCTAATGCCAGCTTGCTGGGCAGCAACTGCAACAACCCTCGAGGCAACAGCATGGAAAACACTGGATAAAGTAGGAGGGAGTGAAGTGCTGAGAAGCTCTGAACAGTACGGGATCTATTGTACTGAACTCACATGCTGCAAAGCAGCAGCCCTGAGCCCCCGACAATAGTCTGAACTCCAGGATAAAATAAAGAATTTAAATATTTTTGTAAATCAGTCTCTTGTCTGGGCATGTAAAACTTTGGTTGGACATAAGGAGTGCTGTAACATCTGATCTGCTCGACCAATCAGGAAAGAGCCGTGATGATGTCATCACTATCGCTTACATATATACTGGATATATACACGTAGATGCCCATTGGCTGTTCCAGCCTATTGCAGTACGTCAACTGTTGTCGCCACCATATTGGGCCAGACAAACCCGGCCGCTGGACGAATACAAGGAAACGCAGGGATAAAAAGCATTGTAACCTTTGGGTTAGTTTATAGTGAAGAGGGAGATTGTGTATTTGTAGTTTTGTCTACTGAGAATCTCAAAATTAGACTGCTACACACAGAGGTGTGTGTGTCACTATGAGACTGCATGTGGTTCCTTACATGGTGGAAAATAATTGTCATAAGTGATCACAAAACCTTATGTTTGTCAAACACATATTTGACTGTAAATGTAACTTTTTATTATTGTATCAAATGGATAAAATATAGTTAGTGTAAATAGTATGAAATGTGAGTGAAAGATAGCAGTACAATAAACAAGGTTTAATGCAGCAGTTTCACATATATGAATATATATATAGTATGAGTCATATAATTGTTACACTATGATACAGTAACATTAGATTAATTTTATTAACTCAGTGTCTTCTCTCTCCCATAGTTGTGCTTCTCCCTCTCTGTCTCCCTCTCTCTGTCCCTTTCTTCAGGTGTCCCCGGCTTTGGAGCTACTGGTCCTACCAAAGAAACGCAAAACTTTCGCGGCAAATCTAAAAATGGTTTGCGAGATATACTTCCGGGTTAGTTAGTTATCATGGATATTACAACAATTGAGGGCACGTTTACGGTATGGGAGCCATTCAAAGAACTTTACTTTGAGCTTGGCCTGAAATATAGACATTAAGTCAATGCTTCGTAGTGAAGTATATTTGCAATTAAAAAAAAGGTTAACTACTACGTAGCCAACTAACCCGGAAGTATATTTCGCAAACCATTTTTGAATTTCCCGCGAAAGTTTTGCGAGATCTCGCAAAACCTTTCTCGCAAATGTCCCTTTGGGGGCTCCGTACATAAGAATAGAAATGTTGTGCATTGCAAAAAATAATCAATCAAACAAACAGATACCAGATAGCATTTCACAACTTTTCCTGTCTTTAGTTGCCCTGTCACACTTTTTTTGAGATGTGTTGCTGGCATTAAATTCAAAATGTTCAAACATCAAATTAAGTGGGGCAGCTGTGATCCACGGTCAGGGGTTTGACTCCCGGTCCCTCTGGGCTACGTGTTGCATGGCAGCCACTATGAGTGTGTGAGAATGTGAAGCTTTTGGATAAAAGTGACAAATGCACAGACCATTGACAGAAATCTAAATTTATGTCTGTGTCTGAACTGTGCTTACGATAATGGCTTTACACATACAGGCTTCCTCACTGTTCTGGCGTCACTCTGAGTTTTAGGCCCATTTGCCGACTTGTCTGGCTGTGAACGGGTTTACAATACTGATGGTGTGTTATGTGTTGAAATACACTGGGACACACCCAGTGTGACACACAGTGTGACACTTTTATATTGCCAAACTTCCTGTAGCAAAGACCACTATTGTCCCAAGATAATTGAATCAAGTGTGAGGTAAATATAGCACAAGTGGAAAACAAACATTTGGCTCAAGGCGACACTTTAGACTGATGTAAAGCACCGTTAAAGCTACAGCAGAAGGCCCCAGTGAAGTCAGTTAGCACAGACACTGGACGGAGGGGCACAAGAGGTTGACATAACTGCCAATGAGGATTTGGTGTCAGGACTGAATAATAAAGACTGAGCTCACTAATGTGAAGGTCAGGAAAACAACAGGTGAGTGTGATAAACGTGTGATAAAATGCTAAGGGTACAACGTGGCGAAAGGCACAAAGTTTCATTCAACCGTTTAATTGAACAGGATCCTTTCTTTGGATGTTTCTACCGTAGATGAAGTTAGTTAACCCCCATACATTAATCCCACTACTGTCTGAGGCCACAGTGATATCTCCTCACATCCGATTATTCCAATAGCCTATTTTTCTGACAGACTTGAAACAACTACAAATAGTTCAGAAGTCAGCAGCTAGGCACCGGACTAGAAATGAAAAGTTCAGCCATATTACTCTTCGTCCTGTTTCTCTACACTGGCTCCCTGTTCATTTTAAGATTTCTTTGATTACTCATGAAGCTCTGCATGGTCTTGCTTCATTCTATATTGCCGTAAGATCATCAGACAGTTTATTAATGCCTGTTCCAATTTTCTGGTTACAAGCAAAGAGTGCCACCATGGCTCCAAAACTCTGGCATGACCTGCCTGAGGCAGCCAGGTTGTCTGAATCTTAATGTCTTAAAACAAATTTTTTTTGCCTTCTCTGATTTGTGGGACTGTTTTAGTATAAACAGTATATTATTTCCATGTCATTCTGTCTGTTTTAGCCTTGTGCTTTTCTTTGACTTTAGTTTTTACCCTGATTTTATTGTTTTTATTCTACAGCACTTTGTACTTTGTTTGATAATTGCTTCATACATACATTTTATCTTTTATTATTATAATGACTGAGGGAATGTTCAAACAAGGAAACAACAACCATTTTTAAAACTCCAGTCTGTATTTTCCCTTCCTGACTCCCCCCACTGTATCTCCCTCTCTTCAGTCCATCACCCCTTCACTTGGCACTCTGACATTCCACTCGTTCCATTATAACAAGCCACATTCTCTGGAACACTTCCTCCGCTGGGTCCCAGAACAGACCACCCCACCCTCCTACCACACGCTCGCCCACCCCACCCTCCCCTTTCTCTGGTGCTTATCCCTGGACATCTGTGGCTCCCTGTGCAGAGAGCCACTAGCAGCTTCCCTCTTAACTGCACCTCCTGAGGTGTATGTTGGTCGCGGTGGATCGATCTGACCCATAGCTGCCAAGATTGTGTAGAGAGAAAGAGAGCATCCTTCACCAGGAAAGAAAAACACAAACCAGAAGAGGAGGAAATTGGATAGACAGATGCCATCACGCCCATGAGAGACATGGGGGGCAAGGAGAAGACCATATTTGTGATTGCAAATGTACCCAACTACCAAAGGTGAGTTTCCCGAGGATGTAGCTTACTGCTGCTTAGGATTAAATGAAGAAACATCAAAGTCCAGTTACTCTGGCATATTTGTACCGTGCTCCTTTAAGGTCTGACCTACATCGGCTGTTTTTGGTATTCTTCAGAAATCCAAAGCAATCTCAGTCCCACATGTTGACCGTGTTTTAAATTCTGACACCTCTTTCCTTGTGGTATCTGTTACGTCCAGTGCAAGGTGCCATTTGTCGAGTTATCCAGGACATTGATTTATTTAGCACACATTTACACTTCAGCCAGTCTTGGTTTGAAGTAATATTTGACATAAAAGCTTTAGTACACATGCAGGTTGCACATGTTGAATTTCAGGTTAAAAACCAAGATTAACTCGGTCCTGCAGTTCTTAAAGGTGAACATAGAGTCAGGTTTGTGTCATGTTGTAGATTATTTTTGCATAAGCTTAGACAACAGAAACAAAATTGTATTTTCTGAGACTAATATGACACTGGCTGAAGGTGACTGAGTTTAGTGCTGATGCATTCATAATGTTGGAGCAAAACAGAATACAACTCCATCTGCTGCAGACTAAATTAGGGCCCTGCTTTGTTCTTGGTGAAATGGTAGATGTTCTACAAATGTAGATGTTCTGCAATTACACTCCTCTGCAGAGTTGGCTGAGTTCTTGTCAGTGTGAACGGCTGGAGGACCAATTAAATATGTCTGCTGGGTCATAACTGATTATGTATATCTTCGTATAATCTACGGAATGTGTGTGTGTGAGAGAAGTGAAATGACTTTTCTGTGAAGCCTTTAGGGAGTAGCTATGCGCTCTGTGCAACTGTGTGTATGTGTGTAAGGCCATCTGCGTTCTGTAACAAATTAGGAGAACATCCTCAGTCCAAGTATTTGTCCTGGGCACTCCAGAGAGCAATGGTGATGATGGCGATGATACTTGGCTTTACCCAGGATGAAAGCCATGGCGAGTTGCCAGCCTGGGAAGGAGGGAATGTCCAGTTTAGAATGAGGAAAAATAAACCCGTTGATCACTTGATATTATCATGTCGGCCAGTCAACGCCTTTAATTTGATGCCTATTAATTTGGAAAGTGGCTGCACTCACTTGTGAGGAGCGTTTGCAGTTGGACAGTTTGTATGTCAGCAGAGGGAACTCCTTTAGACTGTGTGAACATACTTTTAATATTACAAATATAATATATATGTGATTATTTTATTTTATGTTTTCATCTTTGCTTGAGATGTGAAAAAAGACCTATGTGGCTGAGTGATTGTTATTCTATTCTCATCCCCATGCACACACACATTCTTATGGTTTATGAGCTTTGATGGTTGTTTCCATGCGACAACTAAAACCAGGACAGAGGAGGCCCCCTGAGGGACAGATAGCCCCCTTATAACCGCCCTCCCCCATTCACACTGTCTGGGACTGGACCCTTTGTCCTGCTCTGATACTTTAAAGACCCTTATCATGTGCTGCTGTTTCTGCACCGTGTGCTCATGCATGTGCTGCCCACACACACACAACACAACCAAACACACTCACACACGGCTGATTCTCTGATGTTATCTCAGCTGAGAGCAACTAAAAGGTTTGTTTGCCTAGCAGCGGATACACAAAGTAGAAGCTGAGATGATTTCTAGATTTTCCTTTTAGACTGTCACCTCAAAATGTTGGCTGAGGAAAACTACAGTCTGACTGTGTGATATTTAAGTCTGGTCTGTTTTTTCTACACCAGGTCACATAAAGACAGAGATGCTCACATACTAAAAAAGAAATACATTTTGCCCAAATATTTTAATCAGTGTCAAAAGTAAAAAGACAAACCTTACAACAAATCCTAGCTTCTCTGTGACTGCGTGTTTTACCTCGTAAAGTACAAAGACAGTTTCGCTGCAAACAGCTGTCAGTAATCAACAAATAGCACCACTCAAGAAGGTTCTGTGAGTGTTTGGTAAGAGCAGGGTCTCCATTTCTACTTCTGCACGTGTTCCAGAGTGAACATTCACCAACTTAGGAGCTGAACAAAGCCACATCCTGTCTTTGAAACCTCCCAGACGCATGTAATGGCACACTTTGTACCATTTTAAATTGGACAGATTTTCTGATTCTTTTCTGAAGTTCTGATTCTTCATTGGAAAAAAAATCTCCTCTTCACTCTAACTGCCAAATGAGCTTGTTCTGACCCATTCTCCTTAGATAGATGTTTTACATGTAAAGTAGCCCACACAGTTTATTACCCCAGTGTCCCTGTAATCACTCGAAAACACAGCGACACAGAGCAGTGTTGTTCAGTCACCTGTTGCTACCGTCTTTCACTGCGTCCCTGTTTTTAACACGTCCCATTGTCCACAGCTTTGTACCTTGTACAATTAGCCTGTTACAATAAACCCACAGCTATGTTCAGACTTTGATGCAGTGTTTGCTCACAATCCTGAGCAATAATTCTACACCAGCCTTACGTGTCAGTGGTGTCCGCTACTAACAGCATAACTGTCACGATCAACACTTATTGGGCATATAGTTTATTTTATTTATTATCCCTCAGACTTTGGAATATTTAATGCCTGTGGGAAGATTTGGCATTGTAGGGGGCATGTAAATGCTGCCGACCATCCTTCTTTTTTTGCTCTTGCTCTTCACTCAGCCTAACATACATCTGTGGACACACACAGTCCTCAGGGTCTTCGTGATTCATTGCTACTTTAAGAGTTATGAGACATATGCAGGTCTTAATATCGGTTACACTGAAGGATTACGATGGAGAAGACAGACAGGAACCCCCCTGCTGCTTTATAGACACAGATTACCGATGGCCGCCAAGCAAAGTAAACATACACAAACTACCGCATTGCTCAGTGACGCACACTCTCTCCTAGCACACATGCACACACAAAATACATAACATTCACAGGACCTTTACGTAACGTGTGGTTAAAGCAGCAACTGCAGTGAGACAACGCGAGCACAATCTATTCAGCTGTAATTCCTGTCTGCCTGGAAACAAGCTGTGTGACCACTCCTGCCTCCTAATGGTTTTCACCAGTGGATTTTTTCCATTTGTGATGATAGCGTGGCCCTCGACCCCGGGTCGCCCAAAATAAAACTTAGGTGAATGACCTAGGGTCGGCTGAAAAAGTCGAAACAGAGCTCAGTGGAAGGATCGTCAAAGCTACTAATCTGGAGAACAGGCTGAGTGGTCGCTCAGCTTGTATCTCGTATCTCCTAGCAAGTGGTGGGAAAAATACCCAGTACATTGTGCTATTCCCAAAGCTTGGATTTGGTTTCTGGAAACCCTGAAGAAAAAATCTCACAACTCTGCTAAGAATTATCTTTTTATAAAATGTCTAATGTAAATGCACCAGTGTGGGAACTCAACTAGATGATTTTTCAGTTTGAGCTTGTCTGTTGTAATTTTACATTACTTTTTGTTTTATGTCTGCTAGTTGTGTCAACTTTTGGACATTTTGTGTCCTGTGTGGGGCATTTTCCATCCCCATCTGTTATATTATCTCTTTTTTCTGTGAAAGAAGAAAAGAAAATTTACGGCTCATTACTTTTTTGCTTTAGTCGATCTTCAGCTGTGAGTTTATCCAGTAATTTGCTATTGTTTTTTATCTACAGAATTATAATTATATTATATTATATAAGTATATTCTAATTATCAGTGTAAGTTGTGTGAGCATGTATGTCAGGAAAAGATAGAAATACAATTCAGAGATGTGCCAATTGTAAATGAATCACTAAATGTAGGCCAACATAAGGAACAGTGACAGGTGCATGCCCAGCACTGTTTTGGTTTCAGCACTGGAGTTGAAACCCTAGCCCGAGAAAGCCCCTGATGTTGAAGAACAGAACCTGGCTGCCACACACAGCCCAGTCTGCACCACATCGTGCTGAAACTACAGCCACTCTCTGACCTCTGTAATTGTGAAGCAACGGCAGGATATTTACAATCTGTGGTTATAAGTATCTTCACTGATCTTGCATGATTCCCCCAGAGGCTCCATAGGTAGCAGCAGCAGAAAGTCAGCTGTCTCCAACAGGCGTCAGGGCAGATTTCTCCAGCACATCATCAGTCAGCTCATTTGGACCTGAGATAGTGCTGCTCAAAGGAGGGTTTGATCAAAGCATGTAAAGCGCACTGTTATTTCAACACTGTAGATTAGAGATGGACAACAAATTAGACAAGCGATGCCTCTAGTATAACTTGTTACCATTGGCAAGCCCACAGTAGTATTTTGATGTAAGCAGTTTTCAAATGGTTAATTCAGTGGTTTAGGCAAATACAGACATTCCCGTCTGTTGGGTTTGTCGTGTAAAATGCACTGAGATGACTTTGGTATGAATTGGCGCTGCATAATAAAGCTGAATTGAATTGAATTGTTCACGGAGATTCACAGCTTCACACTATTGGAACAACAGTCTAAAACTAATATATACAACTAATATACAGCTGTTTCCAAAATTTCCCAGAAGCCCAAGGTGCACTGACCAGCCTTTCGAATGGAACGGTATTAAATTTTGAATATCCAAGTCAGGTTTTTATTGAGAATTTTGCAAGCTTCAAAAATCTATTTTGTGCTCAGTCATTGCTTTTTCCTTTCGTTCCACCAGCAGATTTTTTGTCATGGAAAAAATCTATCTTGACAACTACTGGTCCCAGACACCTCGAGTGTAGTCAATAAAGAAGCTTGCATCCAGGATGTCTTTTAAGGGTTTTATTATCTTGCAAGAGAGAAGTTCACAGACAGAGTTTCATCCCCTGTCTAGTGCCGTTCCAAAGACTGATACATCACACAAATGTTTTATACCCCTCTGCTGCTGGGCAAAACATGTTTGTTATATGTCTCCAGGTCACCACAGTTTACTGTCAGATAGCAGACAACCTTGGTATGGTTAAGCCGACACTTCTCAGACAAAAACATGTATATGAGATAAACAATGCTATGTCTCAACATTCTTCATAACAACACTGAATATCATTTGACGTTATAACTAAGCATAAACATTAAAATTTAATCACTCTTAATTTTTCCTTTACATTTTTTCCATGTATTGTCCTGACAAATTCACGTTGTTAGACGTTCAAGGATAAAGACTGACAAAAGGTTGTTGTAATTTCAGATCCGACAAGAGTTTGTGTAATGATTCGGTTTCTACCAAGAACAACGGAAAACTCCAACCATCAGTGGTGCCGCCACCAATTCCCATCTCTCCTTTGGCTGAGAAGATGGAGGGATTGAAAGCAATTCGCAATCGCAGCAACAGCCTTCGTCTGGGCAGACTGGCCTTTTATCGGCACCTGGAGAAGGTGGAGACAATGCGTTGCTTCTGGGAGCTCAAACATGTGGAGCTGAAGGCTGGAAACCAGCAGGTAAATCTGGCTGCTTCACTATTATCCTCCCCACAGAAACAAACATGACCTGAGTCTTTCTGTTCACTCAGCATAACTCTGCCACCCTGCAGTCATGTTTCATTCAGTCCACACAGTCAAGTCTTACATCGCCCATTTGCTATAATTCGGTTAAGTGGTTTTTGTTTTAGCCGGTGCACTTTATGAGACTGAGACCATCTCATGACTCATGCCATGTACTAGCAAGTGTCCGAACAGGAGTAATGGGAACTGAAATCACCAACTCTCTCTGACCTCAGCACCTGTTGGCAGGAACAACATGCCCTAACAGGTGACACACAAGGTCAGTGGAGTTACTGCTTGTTAGAACCTCTTTAAAATACATCCCTGTATTATGTATTGTGAGACGCATTGATTTTGTACGTCCACGTCAATCCTAGCTATCATGAGGCGTAGACACTGCGGTGAGTTTCTGCTCGACAGTGTCGGCAGAAGCACATTTATACTCGATGCATGCTTTTGAGCTACAGGACTGTAGTCTGCTCCGGAGATATACACCATCAGCGAACCCACCCCTACATCTGGCCCACAGTGGGAGAGCCACAAGCGGTGTGAGGGGTAAGCTGGCTAGGCTCGCAGCTAGCTGACATTCACATGCGTGAAACAGGATGTGTAGTAGGTGCGTTTTTTTTAAGGACCAGAAAATTCATTCAGTCATCATATAAAAGGTTTGCATGAAAGCACCACATTTACATTTTTGTCATCTGTCCCTCCAAGATGATTTACACATTTTCACACATCCTGGGGTTCAAAACTTGTTAAAGGATATTTTGAAATGTGGGGGAGGAACCAGGGCTCAAACCACTGACTCTGCTTTTAAATGCAGGGTTAGATTTAAGAGGGTCTAATACTCGAACGAATTCATTTCATTGACAATAACAATGAAATAATGTCATGTAAATTACATGACATCATTACAAGAGCAGCAGTGCTATGCTGTTTATTATTTAGCTATCCTCAACATTGTACTGGCCATTGTGTGTAATAAGTAAATAATAATTGGACTAAATCCCACTACTAAAGTCAACGCAGAGGACTGCAAGAGAGTGTTCTGTTTGTGTGTTCACGGAAACACAGCTCAACAGCAACGTCCCGGGCTGCAATATTGAGCTCGACCAGCTAACACGCTACTGAGCAGACTGTGGTCTCGTCGAGGGAAGGAAGACGAGGGGAGAGCACCAGCATGTCCGTGAGCACCAGGCAGCCCACCCAGATGCCCTTCTCATCTTGGCTGGGGATCTCAACCATGTCAATCCAAAGAGTGTGTTTTCCAAAATGCATCAACACTAAGACCAGCACAGACCTTCAGGAGTACACAGATGATCCAACAGTCACCAAGACCATAACGGTTCGGGACAATCAGAAATTGTGGCTCACAGGGGAGGTCTGCGGTCTTCTGAAGCTTTGGAATACTGCCATCACAGCTGGAGACAAGGTGTGCCTGAGGACAGCAAGAGAAAAACCTGTCCCTGTCTAACAGTCTAAGAGGCAGTACTCCCAGAGGGTAGCCCATTGCCTCAGCAGTAGGAGAGACACTCAGAGCCTGTGGCGAGGGATAAACGCCATCACGGACTATAAGGCCCACCACAGTCCTGTGACAGCAACATTTCCCCACTGAACGAGCTAAACAGCTTCTTCACACTGCAGCACCGAAGACCCCAGAAAGAACTGGTGTCCCTGCTGCTTTAATATCTACCGTCCAGTCACGCTTACTCCCATTCTCATCAAGTGCTTTGAGCAGTTAGTCATGCATTATATGTTGTCTGCCCTACCCCCCTCCCTGGACCCCAGTGGGAATACCAAGAAAGCCCATCAGCTTCATTACTACCTGTGTAAACTGAAAAAAGGCAGAGCCCCAGCCCCCATCATGTCTAACTTCTATACAGGCACCATCTACAGCATCCTGACCAGTTGCATCTCTGTGTGGCCCGCACTGCCTCCCACCGCGGGTCCCTCCAGCACATAGTGAGAGCAGCTGAGAAAGCTGGAAAGCTGGGGTGGTTGATCCCACCCAAGCATCACACAGCTTCTTCAGTCTGCTGCCATCACGCAGGAAACTCAACTGCCAACTGGCTGTGCCTCGACTTCCCCTTTTGTCCCATTAACACACACTTTATGCTGCTTGTGACCTAATTTTCTAGACTTTGACTTATTAAAAAGCAAAAAGGCATTCGTCCAGGACTCTGTTGTCCTACACTCACTGTCCAACCTGCTTCAAACCACAATAATGTCACGTTTCCTGGGATTTTCAGCCTCCCAAGTTCACTGTAAGGGATGTAAAAGTCAAGTAGCCCATAGTTTAGACAGTAGGTTGAAAACCGAACAGGACAAAATCTTCTGTACCTGCACGTGCCCACACAGCTAATTAACATTAACATAACATACTGTACGTGGCTAATTACAATTCAATTCAATTTAACTTTATTTATATAGCACCAATTCACAATGACGTCATCTCAAGGCACTTTATATAATAATGCCAAGACCATACAGACATTTAGAGAAAACCCAACAAATCCCCCTTTAGCAGCTATAGGCAACAGTTTTTTTTAAATGAGAGGAAAAACTCCCTTTAACGGAAGAAACCTCCAGCACAACCAGGATCAGGGTGGGCGGCCATCTGCCTTGACCGGTTGGGCTGAGTGGAAAGTGAAGAGAAAAAAAATGCATTCATTTACTCATTTCTTCCCATACCTCCTCAAAGCTCACATTACTTAAGTAACTGTTCAATCACACTTGGTAAGTAATTAAACACACACACTGAAACAAAGGTTATGCGAGCAGACCTTTAGCATCCCTGTGGCTAACTAACCTTAGCCTTTCCCTCCCAGACAGCCCCTATTTGTTTTCCTCCGGTCCTCCCCTCCAGTAATCTGTTCCCTGTTCCTGACCTCACGTTCCAGTCTTTAAAGTACAGCCCAACCCAGAGTACTCTGTGGTGAAACGACTCAAAACACAGGGATTAGCCTCAGTAGATACACCTGCCGACATTCAATACATCTAGTATTTACCAAGAATCCCGGGCGGTTTATTTTTCTACATCTCTTTGTTAATGCTTCTAATTTATTTTTAATTAGATTCATTTATTTCCCTTTTCTGTTATTAGAATTTTTATTTTTTATTTTTAATACATGGTAACTTTTTCTGATATTTAGTTTGTAGTGGTAGACACACTAACTGTAAAATAGTAAACATTTGTAAAAACTTGTGTGAAATCTCATGGTCATTCAACCTAAGGTAAGAAGAGCAAGTTCTCATTATTTCCCTATAAAACAGTGATTGGTGACTCTGATAGTTACCTCTAGAATCCAAAATCCATTTGGTGTCCCCGGATTGGCGCTGTGTGTCCTCCAGTGTGCAGCTACTGGTCCTATTAACCTGCTCAATGTTTTGTTGCTCTGTTCTTTTCTCTCTCCACTTTCCACTCTGCCCAATCGGTCAAGGCAGATGTCCGTCCACCCTGAGCCTGGTTCTGCTGGAGGTTTCTTCCGTTAAAGGGAGTTTTTCTTCTCCACTGTTGCCTATAGCTGCTCAAGGGGGATTTGTTGGGTTTTCTCTACATGTTTGTATAGTCTTGACTTTATTATGTAAAGTGCCCTGAGATGACCTTGTTGTAAATTGGCGCTATATAAATAAAGTTGAATTGAATTGAATTGAATTTGCTTTGTTCTTAGCAGTAAACCTTCTGAAACTCTGCACAGAAACTATAGCCTGTCCCATCACTTCCTGTCCCATCACTTCCTGATTCACGCTAAAGATTAGAAACCCTTGCTCAAACAGGCAGCAGATTTCTGGCCTCACAAAATATCACCTACCTACCTTCCTCATACTTAACCAGCCATTGCTTTTATTTGACTCCTACCATGTTTCATGGAGGATTTCCTCATTACCAAAGACAAACTAATTTTCCAGTTTTCATAAAATATTCTGGAAGATACAGAATATAAAATTGAGCCTTACCTATATCTGTAAAGCAAAACCTTCAGTACACAATTGTTGACTTAAATCATGGTACGCTAAGAAACTCATACAGTGGTGTGAAAAAGTATTTGCCCCCTTACTTATTTCTTATTTTTTTAACTTTAGGTTTACTTTAATGTGTCTGATCATCAAACAAATTTAATTATTAGTCAAAGATAATACAAGTAAACACATCATGCAGTTTTTAAATGACGGTTTTTATTATTAAGGTGAAAAAAATATAAAAAAACACATTGCCCTGTGTGAAAAAGTGTTGCCCCCCTGTTAAAATATAACTTAACTCTGGTTCATCATACCTGAGCTCAGTTTCTCTAGCTGCACCCAGGCCTGATTGTTGCCATACCTGTTTGCAATCAAGAAATCACTTAAATAGGACCTGCCTGACAAAGTGAAGTAGACCAAAAGATCCTCAAATGCTAGACATCATGCCGAGATCCAAAAACAAATGAGAAAGAGGATAATTGAGATTTATAAGTCTGGAAAAGGTTATAAAGCCATTTCTAAAGCTTTGGGACTGCAGCGAACCACAGTGAGAGCCATTATCTACAAATGGCAAAAACATGGAACAGTGGAGAACCTTCCACAGAGTGGCCGGCCGACCAAAATGACGCCAGGAGCGCAGCGACAAATCATCCAAGAGGTCACAAAAGACCCCACAACAAAATCCAAAGAACTGCACGCCTCACTTGCTCAATTAAGGTATTAAGGTGAGTGTCCATGACTCCACCATAAGAAAGGGACTAGGCAAAAATGGTTTGCTTGGCAGAGTTCCACGACGAAAACCACTGCTGAGAAAAAAGAACATAAAGGCTCTTCTCAGTTTTGCCAGAAAACCTCTTGATGATCCTCAAGACTTTTGGTAAAATACTCTGTGGACTGACGAAACAGAAGTTGAACTTTTTGGAAGGTGTGTGTCCCATTATGTGTGGCATAAAAGTAACACCGCATTTCAGAAAAAGAACATCATAACAACAGTAAAAAATGGAGGTGGTAGTGTGATTGTCTGGGGCTGTTTTGCTGCATCAGGACCTGGAAGACTTGCTGTGATAAATGGAACCTTGAATTCTACTGTGTATCAAAATATCCTGAAGGAGAATGTCCGGCCATCTGTTCGTGACCTCAAGCTGAAGCAGAAATTGTATTCTGCAGCAGGACAATGATCCAAAGCACACCAGCAAGTCCACTTCTGAAAGGCTGAAGGGGGATAAAAAAAAAAGACTTTGGAGTGGCCAAGTCAAAGTCCTGACCTGAATCCAATTGAGATGCTGTGGCATGACCTTAAAAAAGCAGTTCATGCTTTTGCAATTCTGCAAAGATGCGTGGGCCAAACTTCCTCCACAGCGCTGTAGCAGACTCACTGCAAGTTATCAAATGCTTGATTGCAGTTGTTGCTGCTAAGGGAGGCCCAACCAGTTATTAGGTTTAGGAGGCAAAAACTTCACACATGGCAATGTGGTTTTGATTTATTTTCACCCTTAATAATAAAAACCTTAATTCAAAAACTGCATAATGTGTTTACTTGTATTATCTTTGACAAACCATTAATTTTGTTTCATCAGACACATTAAAGTGTGACAAACATGCAAAAAAATAAATCCGTAAGGGGCAAACACTTTTAGATGCAAACACACGTAGATTTTTTCAGACATATTCAGCAGCAGTTCTGGGGTCTATGTCACCTTCTGCTAACTACTTTTACACTGGGATTTCATCCTCTGGCAGAATCTCACCTTCTGCCAAGGTGCATGGACAAGGGGAAGCAAACTGAAGTGCCAGCAACACGTGCAGATTGTCAGACAGACCTACCTTTGTTAGACCGAGATGTTTTGGACTCATTAGGTGTGTCCACATATAGTCTAATAACGATAAAGAGGTCCGACAATCTGCAAGCGTTTCTGGCAGCTTCAGTTTGAGGTCAGAAGGTTGAGATTTACTAATCATGTGTGGAGAGTTTACAAAATTTGGCCGACATATTAAAGAAAGCCCACTTTCATTTTTAAATGTTATGTTTTAAAGCTTGCTTTAGTTTAGAAGCAGGCTGAATTGACTTGACTTTATGTAAAGTCCATTGATATGTTGTTGTGAATTGGGACTATAGAAATAAAGTTGACTTGAATAAAGTTTAATTGAATCTCATTTGATATAAATCTGTGGAGAACACAAATGATTTTAGGAAAAATGGAAAAAATCGTTTTCAGCTCTGACCAGTTTCCCTGGAGGGGTGATAAGTTACATGTCAATATACCGTCTTACCTGTTATTGGTAAATAAACCTGCAAATACTGGGTTAGTGAAATATCTGGAAATATTTTGTGAAATGTCTAAAGTTTAACGGAGATTTAAATGACCTGTGTTTGTAAACATGCTGAAATCCAAACTTTTTGTTTTTTTTTTATTTTTCATTTAACCTTTATTTAACCAGATAAAAGACCCACTGAGAACAAGATCTCTTTTACAATTGTAAATTAATACAAATTTAAATATAAAAAACATACATCACAACCTATGAAGCAAGACTTTTACGTGGCACGAGCAGCTACAGTGTGTGTCCTTGATCTGTTTACTGCAGCAATGAACCGTGTCCAACTACGACTTAGCTGCAATGACTGGGGTGTCCACCAGGTGGTGGTTCAGGGACATGAGGCAGAACACAGGACGCAGCCTTCATTGTAACGGGTCTCTGCTTTGTCTCTGTCCTGTCCGTCCCCTTTGTTGCACCACCTGTCCTTGTGGTCTCCGTTCACCTGCTCTTAGCGCGCCGTCTTTACTGTATGCTTGTAGCTCAGTTGGTAGAGAAGTTGTGCACAAACCTCGGAGTCAGTGGGTTGATTCCTGGTCCTCCTGGCTACCCTTTTTAGAACAAAATCACCACAAAAACCCAATAAAAACACTGAAGAATCTAGGATTTGTCTGATGCTCCTTTAAGCGTACAATCTTTTAAAAGCTTCAGTAAAATAACATCACATTTATTTTGCTTTTTGTTTGCAAGGTTAAAGAAAACTGTCAACCACACTCAACAACTGCCACACTTGGCAGGGGTAATAAGTAAAGGGAATGAAATCAGATATTGCTAAAATGTTCCTGCACATTTCCCTGAGGAAATGTAAATTAAAAGAAACCATCACTTGGACCTTTCAAAGGATGTGTAAATGCAGTAAGGTTAAAAGTGCTTCAAGCTGAAGGAGAGAAGAATCTGCAGGGAGCTGATCTGTCAGATGGTCACACAGACAGGAACCTCTGCTGACATCACTAATGCACAGTCTCTCTCTGCTCAGCTGTATGCCAACTGATATTAAAGTCAGATGTCTTTAACTCCAGTCTATGTTTTGTGTTCACCGTGCGGCACGTGACAACAGGAAAGACAAACTTAGCACTGTACGTATGCAGGGGTTTGTTTTCCGAGCACGTGTGCTCAGACAGAAACACCTGCAATGACACATGCTTGCACTTGTGCCTTTTTTTTTTTTTACATACAGAGGGGCAAAGCGGTGCCTGACAGATATACTCAGGGAGTATGCATTCATGCATGAAGTGCTGCGTCTGAGGTTAAAGGATACTACAGGGGGCTCAATGACACCACTGCAGCTTCCATAGGCATCTGATTCTGCGTACAGAAGCGACACCCTGAACCCAACACCACCTGTCACCCGCTCTCGTCTCAGAGACGGCATGTTCTCTCCTTTTAGGTCGCGAGGTGGGAGGCAGGGAGAAGGCTAGGTGGGAGGCAGGGAGAAGGCTGGGTGGGCGGGCAGCTTGACAGAAGAGAGTTTTGTTTGAACATTCAATGCAAAGCTATAGAAGCCAGAGGGTTTACCAGTGCCAACTGTCTTGGCCCACGTCAGCAGCCTGTCACCCACCATCTGAGGCTGCAGAGACACTGGGATAAGACAGACAGCTTGTGCAGGAAAGAGGAGGGCTTCCATCATGGACAACTTCCTGAGGGACAAAGATATATGGATATTAGGGAGCGTATGTCTGGTGGCCACGTTCTTGTGGCAACGGCTGTGGAAATTATTCTCTGTGAAGAAGAGGAGAAAGAGCACGTCACCAGACAAACAGGTAATGCAAGAGACAGTCTGGGCATGTGCACCTGTGGTGTATGTGAGCAGGTAAAGCTGGGAGCACAGCAGAGCTTTGTGCAGCCTGAATGGATTTCAGATTTTAGTTCTGCCTATCGCTGTCAACAGTCATGGTGCAGATTATGGGAGAGCCCTTCAGGAAGCGGAAATGAAGTAATGTCATCATTTGATCACCTGCTCTTACGCCAAAGTGATTCTTCTCTTGTCATGGGGACGGCTGTGTGTCCATTGGTGACAAGACAAGGTGTGGATAGTTCAGAGAACGACTTAAAGTATTAAAATCACACCTATGGGCATCTTGAGAATAAATTATTACATAAGAAACTAGAGGTTGTTGACATGCAGCTCAGGGTCCGTCAGAATTCTCTCCACTCACACAACAGAATTGACGATGCTGAACACATTTGTGTTAACATAATGATTTAGAAATGAGTGCAGCAATGAGTTGAGGTCATCAAGGGTGTGTGCAGGCGTAAAGGCTCAAAGAGTCGCTGCCACATCAAGGGACTTACAAACAAACCAAACCGGCTTTTGAACGGTGCTAGGGCAAACAGGAAGCTGAAGGAGAAACGTTAGTGAAGAAGAACATGGTTGAGTTTACCTGCTGCTGCTTGACTCTGCAGAAGGGACAAACTGGAGCACAGAGTGAGGACAGGCGGATTCCCATGTATAATGCATTGCAGAAAGGAATTAATCACTTTCTCAAAGTTACTGAAAGACAGAAAAGTCTTTCCATTAGTCAAACTTTCAGCTGAAAAACTGGATCTGACGGCGGCGTTTAAGCGTTTCACCAATGTTAGGTCACAGTCAAAGAGCTGATTGTGTATGCGCGCTGCATGCAGGCTCCACGTCGAGTACTCGTGCAAAGGTTTCAAAAAAAAAAATTCAGCTTAGCTCAAGAATTTTTGAGCCAAGCTTTTCTGTTTTCTGTGGTGCAGTTCAGCTTTTGCTTCATGAAGATGCCTTGTGGTGATGTGAACTACAGTTGCATGTAGCTGCAAGTGAACTCAAGACCACAAAACAATGGCCAGACGTTACATTTTCCTGCATCTCAGTGCAGTGACTGAACAGATGATGGTCAGTAGAAAACTCCTCATCATCTTACATGTGTCACTCTCATGTCACCAGCAGTGGAATGGAAACTCCCAGATGCTTTGTCCAGACGAGCCTGTGTCCTCCACGCACCGTGTTTCACGTCCACTATGAAGAAGTTGGCAGGAAGCACATGTTATTAACTCCTCATAAAGCTCACTTCTCTGCTGGTAGCTCGTTAGGGATGGATAAATAACTTGGTCATTGCTCAAAAGTCTTAAGTCTAACTGTGAAAAATTGTGAGAAACAATTTAACATTTAAATTGTAATGTTTTAAAGTGCAGAACAGGTTGTTCCTGTTCACATGGAACCTGTATGAGGTTCTGAAACAATCCAGTCTCAACTCACTACTTATTTGAAACCTTATTTCACATTTAAAAATCACTGCCTTCTTAATGTCAAATCACGTGTCACATCACAGAAATTACAGCACAACTGGAACTTTTTCTCCTGTGGGGAAGTCCCGTATTCTGAGAATCAGCCAACCACCGCAGATTTCTTCTGACAAATATTTGTTGGATGGTTGAGAATTTACCACAGACACTGGACCTTATATCTACTTACTGTGACAACTCTGGAAGGTTAGAATCCTTTGTTGCTTTCAGATAAACTACTTTTTATAACTTTTTTGGACAGTTGGACGACTGTGGACCACGTAAGAATCATCTTTTGGAAGGTCCTTTTAACAGGATGAATAGTTACAGAAAGGAAACAGAGTACAGCCTCAAAACACTAAGAGATCAGTAAGAGATCATTCCTTGACACAAAATGGCTCAGATTCACGTTTTCGTCATATCAAAGGGCTCCGACTTGTGCCTCTTACAAACAAAGGGATTTGTGTGGCACTTGTTCAGATTTCACTGGCGTTTGTGTTATCGTACGTGAGCATGTCCAACGTGAGAAGGGCTTCTCCCGGCTCAGAGTCTCATGCACACATTGCTAGACAAAATTTTCATGCAAACAAAGAGTGGAAATAGCAGGATCAGAGCCAGTGGTGACTGAACGTGAGGAATTGAGAGGCTTTTTCAGCTCTGCCCAAGTGAAGCATTTTCTTACTGTATGCAAATCATTTATGTGCCAGGATGAAGACGTTTTTAGTAGGAAACCAAGGACCAGACACAAGTAGTAGGGTAATGTGTGGTCCTGACTGATTAAAAACTACACTGAAAAAGAAAAGTAAAACTACAAACAGTGAACAATTCAGGAATTCAGCTGAACTCAGAAGTTTCTGAGGTTCACCCACAGGTGAAACTATTTTAACCTGTTTTAGTCATTGCTCCACATTACTGAGGAAAGTTCCCACATTCACCAGAGTGTTAGATGATGCCTCTTTTCTTTTTACATTGCTGCCTTAATAGTGAAACTTCATTTTCAGAAGTGAAACATTGCACTGCAGAAAACTCAAAAAGACAGATTTACTGTTTGAACTGATTTATTCTAAAAAAAATTTCAAGCTGCATTTCAGCTTCTTGTATGAAACAAATGACTTATAAACAGAACTCCTGGCTTGCTGGGGAAATGTGCTGGATGGACCGTCTGGCATCTCAGCCGGTGTTCATTTTCACACGTTTGCATAACTCATTACAGGCACAGTGGTGATACGCAGTGGTGAGAAACACACACACAGTGTCCCTGCCTGAATTTGTGGTGTTGTATGGTGAGCTGCAGATGTTTGTGTACAATACAACTTGTGTTTGCAAGGAAAAATTCCGATTATAAATTATCTTGTGGTTGGGGCTGAGACTTTTGTCACTTCACTCCATCCAAACACACTGACATACAACAAATAACCCGTCAGCTTTATGACAACACAATGCACAATCCAAAGGGTGGATTTATGTCATTAGACTGGACTCAGGCTCTTGCTCTGTTGAGATACTGTACTGCACTGAAAACACCAACATGTTGGTCTATGATAATAAACAAAAATTGAAATGTATGGCCAAAACACAACAATTACTATCCACAAAGTCCAACTCTGTCAGGTTTACACTGATTGCTGTCAGACATATGAAGAACTGGGTCAATGAAATATCCATAACTACTCCTCACCATAGATAAAAGCATCAGGCAACAAGGGAAATGATTGTGGATAAAAGCCAGTAGTTTTCTTGAAAGGGTTTTATGCAGAACTCACTCGGGTGAGTTTGACTTTTCAGGGAGCTTTTCAAAAACACATAGAACAGTATTTAAAATGTAAAGGCAAAAAAACAGAAGGGTTTACATTGACTTATTCGTAGTGTTAAAAACGGCTGGACTGGATAGGAGATGTCCCAGTTTCGCAGAAGAAATTAATCACTAACAGCCTTTATTACAATTACAATGTAGTCACATAACAGATGTTTTTATTCAAGGCAACTAGAGCAGGAGACACTAGAGACAACTTGGGGGTTCAGATTCTTGCCCAAGACTTTGACTTGTAACCAGGAGGACCAGGAATTGAACCACTGACCCTGTGTTTTGTGGATGACTGCTCTACAGCCGAGCTACACTTCCACACAAAAATGTATTTACTATCAACCAAGCAAATGCAAATGCAGCCAGTTCCTCTGTGGTGAATCCCAGCACATCAGAGTAAGCTGTGTAAGTACAGGACAGCACAGATGCAGGAGAATGACATACCTCATATTACAAAATTAGCTCAGCATAAACACAAAGCACAGCCTCCACAGGACCACAGAGCTTAAATAACTTAAAAAACTTTTAAGTGCAGGGTTTCACAGCTTTAAATTTTAGCAAAAACTTTACAACTTTTTTGAGATTGATCCACTGTTCACTGTTGTGCTGCTTTTTTGTGCTTCACAATGAGCTGAGGGCAAGGGCGAAAAACAGAAACATGTGGCTTTTTTTTTTGGACCTGCATGCTACTAATGAAAAGATCAGGTTACACCTGCTGTTAGCAAACTGTGAATTCAGATTCACCGTGTGATGGAGACAGTTAGGTGTCATATGCTGTCTGATGTAGATCTGTAGATTGATTTGAAAGACTAACAAACAAATGTGTGCGTCAGCTGTGGAAATGAACACAGTGAATTGAGTTGAAGTCACAGCTGGTGCCCAGCTCCATGTCTTACTGCAGGTTGTGCTAATGATCTCTCACCACATACAGTAGGTCTTACATGGCAAATGTTCCGCCTGCTGGATCAAACATAGGAGTGTAGTAGGCCGGAGTTCAGAGTAACCAGAGAACAGCTGATCCAGATCCCCCTATGGTCGTCAGAAGGCTCTGCGGCCCACTTCTGCCATCTGCTGGTGGAAAGACACAAATGCATTTTACTGCTCATCTCAAACACGGGGTTGTTGGTGATATGGTTTCAGAAATTATTAGTTTATTGGATTTGAAAGTATTTAAAGCACCTACTTTGCTACTCCCACATTTAAGGTCAGTCTTCTACAATTCTTCCCTCCCCTTCATTCATCTGGCAGCTTTAGTAACTTGGTAAATCCCTAATGTAAAATGTAAGTAGATACGATGTACTAGTATGGAGACATAAAAACTTCTCACTTACACTCTTATCAACTGCAGCATTGGTGGTCTTTACACATCGATGCATCAATAAGCAATAATCCAGAAGTATCACGTACGCATCATTCTGAAGATGAGTCATTCTGCACAATGAGTACTTTTACATTTTTGGGGAAAAAAATTGATGCCAATACTTTTGTACGTTCGCTATAGTAAATTAAATGTCTATTACAAGTGCACAATATTTCTACTGTGTTATCGGAATAACAGATCTGGGTCAGAGGTCATTGTTTATCCTGAATCACCATTCCAACACTGGTGCCATCATGAGCACTTGTCTCCATTTGTGACACAGAGCACAACTGTTTGTGGACAACCGATTTACAGGCTGGGTCAACTCCCCCTTCGTAGCACAAACACACACACACACACACACACACACACACATTTGTCTGTCTACACCTGTGAGGACACGTATTGACATAATGCAATCCCTTGCCCCTTACCCTAACCATCCCAGCTGAATGCCTAACCCCTAACCCCCTAACACATGCTTCAAAAAATATTAATTTAATACAAATATGGGTAAAAGGCAGACATGGGGATGAATGAAATTAAGTCAGACAAGACTGGGAACAAGGCAGGGAAGCTGAGAGAGCTCCTCCCAGACAGCATATAAGGCACAGCAGGGAGGGCAGCTCGGCCTCAGCCTAATGAAGGAGAACAATCCTCCGAAACATGAGCTTAATATCCCGAGCAACTAAAGCCAAACTGGCAGTTGCAAATAATTTGAATTTTCTTTGCAAATCCAAGTTCGAAGCCCGGCCAGCATTTTAATTTTGTTCACACAAGGCAATAAATTCATGTACAGTACACACACACACTCTTGTCTTTTTATCCTTGTGAGGGCACTCTTTGACATAATTAATTCCCTAGTCACTTACCCTATCCGTAACCATTACAACTGAATGCCTAACCAAAACCTAATTCTAACCCTGATCCACCCAAAACCAAGTGTCGACTGTCAAAACGCATTTTCAAGTTGTGTGGACCAGCTAAAGATGTCCTCACAACAATTTGTCCACAGAAGGCTATACAGACTTGCCCTGTGAGGTACAGACTGGCATCAGGCTGTGGTGACACAAACAGCTTTGTCAAAGAGAAAGGCAGCAAATTGAAACAACTTTATTTTGATTTCTGGCCATTTGTAACTAAATCTGTCACTGTGCATTAGTAGATATTCCATTTCATGCATTGAATATTCCAGTAATTGTTTGCATCCTTTGGATTCAACGCAGTGTTCAAACAAGCACAATATGCACAATTGTCACACACAAACACACGTTTCTCCAGTTTTAAGGCTACTCGAGGATTTACGTATTTCAGGGGAGAAAGGGTTAAAAGTCTAAACTTATGAACATCCACAATTACAAAAAACAATGTAGTGACCATTGTAAAATGTTGTGCATTTGTAAGCGACTTACACTGCAAGTCCGAGTGTGTACACTCCTTTCAGTTACACTCCTTGTTATGCTGGATTTTAGTATAACAGGATTTATTCACTCAGATTATAATCAAACAATATGTAAGTGGCCAAAGCAATCTTTCCATGGGTTTATATCACATAAACAAAAAGTAACTGGAATGAAAGCTGTTCACACATTTACAGGAATTTGTAGCACAGACGGATCCTGATTGTGAAAAGAAAGTGCATCATGAATTCAAGTCTTGTTTTCTACAACTCACAGCTGAGTTTAGCACCACTCATCAGAACTTTAAAGTGAAAGTCACGGGCTGTAAAGCAGCAGAGAGGCATTGTACAGTGCAGTTATTTGATGTGAGTGAGTCATCAGGTTGGTATTGTGAATGCATTGTAGGCAGTGAGGCTGTTTGGGAGGGAAACCCTGGATGATTAGGTGGCGTGGCAGCGATCAGAGCTGTTCCATCTACAGAGTCACTGAGCTGGTGTCAGGCCCAATATGTGTAGTTCCCTCTAGCACCTCTTGATATTGGGTCTCATTCATATTCAGCTGTGAGCTTTAAGCAGCTGCATAGCTTCAACTTTGATTAAGTATTTGTGAGAGTAAACACTGAGGCAAGTACAATGTTTATGTTCTCTAACAAACTCAGTAAGAGCTCAGTCTGTAAGTGCATTAAAGATCACAAAGTGATGACAAGTAAAGAGGGAAAGTGTGAAAATATGAAAACACACACACTTCTTAAACTTCTTAATAACAAACTGAGCTACTTTCCACTTTTGATGTGACTTCAGCCAGTGAAGCCCTGACCATGAGACACACAGCTGTTGCATGTCACATCATCTATTATTGTGGCTCTGGGCTAAAGCTTGTTGCATCCATGAAGTTCACGCCATTGTTGTAGGGCGACACTGGATTACGGGACAGACTGTGGAACTAGAATAAGCTCCATGTATTGTTTGTGTCTTCCTGTGGAGTAACTCTATACAGTACGTGGTGTGAGTCACTCCTCATTCGTGCACAGCACTCCTACACCAAACTGGCTCTCATCCTACCTCGTAACCTTTTCTGACTAGTGACTGTCCAACAGGAGACATTTAAACCTCCCCTACCCTCCACAACAGATCCAGATCCAAGCAGTTCAACTTCGTTGTTGTGGCTCTAGGTTATCAGCCATCTCTGTAAGGTTGTCAAACAAGTACATAAAGGGTGGGATTAAGTTTAACATTCACTGTTGAGGAGGAAGTGATAAATGACAATGTGATCAGGAAGTTTTGTTGCAAACTGTTGGTTGGCAAATGTCAGTAACTTCTATGCACTTAGATGTAGGAGCAACTACTGTGCTAATTGCCTTTATTTTTTACTCAGTGACAAGTTTAAAAAATGATTTTTCTGAGCTCATGTCTGGTGCCACCAAGAGTATGTCTCTACAATGGACACAAGGATGTGCAAAATGTGCACCATGGCCATTTTCAGGAACATTGGGTTTTATTTACATGGATTTCCACAGTATGAAATCTCCTGTGCCCTGGTTCCAACAGTGTCCTCTGTTACTCTCACAAAGGAGCAGGTCACCAGTCACTAAGGGACATGAGAGTACAGGCAGCTGACAAGAAGAGTTTACTGTAGGTCAGATTTTTCCGGGTGCTGGTTTTAGGCGTTGTCTCAGTAAGTGCCAGTAATCTGTCTGTTAATGAATATTACGGATGTGTGCATCTATGTCAGTGTGTAACATAGTTAAGAAGCATTTATGGTAAATCCTGGTAAAGGGGACAACCACGCCACCTACTGTGGTAAAATTAAACTTGCATGTAGTAGTAAGAGCAAGGCATTATGAGTTCAGATGATTTACTAAAAAGGTTAAATTAAATGAACACTTTAAAAACAAATCAGATCCAAATGGGTGAAAAAAATTATGCTGGATATCCATGCTGATATGGACTGGTTCATTTGTTAGGAACAAAAGGATGTCACATCATTTGATGTAAATAAAATTATCAATCTACAGAGGGATGAATTTAAAGTCACCCTTAAAATCAAAGTCAGGGTTTGACAATGGGTTCAGGGATTTCATCTCGATACTCAGGGTGCCGTTGTCTACCCTGTAGAGGTCTGTGTGTCCCTCCATGGATATGCCTCCCTAGACATCACTGACCTACCACCAAACTAGTCATGCTGAATAATGTTACAGGCACCGTAACAGTCTCCACGCTTCTCCGAACCCTTTCACGTCTGTCACGTGCTCAGGGTGAACCTGCCCTGATCTGAGAAAAGCAGAGGGCACCAGTGGTGGACCTGCCAATTCTGGTGTTCTATGACAAATCCCGATCGAGCTCCACAGTGTCAGCCAGTGAGCAAAGGGCCCAATAGAGGACAGCAGATCCTCAGGCCAGCCTCATGAAGTCTGTTTCTGATTGTTTGGTCAGAGACACTGACACCAGCAGCCTGCACCATGCTGCTCATTTATCCCTTGTCAATAATACAGAATGAGCCTGCTGTTACCACTAAACTGATCAGCTCTGGGTCATTAATGCAGACAGGATGTGTTGCACCCAGTGGTCACAAGTGCATTTGTTTTAGGTTTTTGCAGCAACCTCACGTATTAGCAGTTCTCGTTTCCTCGGTTCTTTCTTCTTGTCCCTCACGTTGCACAGACAACAACATCCAGCTTAAATGGACAAATTATGAGAAAATAGGCCTCTAAGCATAGCCAATTGATGGGCCCACTACTATTTATTTTTCGGTCATTTCCAGTGTGTTTTTCTAAGCTTTGTGTCTTCATTTTTGAGCAATCTTGCATCTTTATCAGTTGTTTGGCTTCTCTATATGAACAGTAACGTTAGTGTTTAAAATATATCATATAAAAAGCACTAAAAAGCCATTCATGAATATCCTGACAAGAAAGTTATAAAAATCTCAACGCAGGGAAATTACAGTATTCAGAGTGCTGCTGACACATTTGCTAAAAACTGGTTATGAGAATCAAGTGGCATTTGATACTTACAATGGGCTTATCCTTAGCTGGGATTAAAGTTGTTACACATGATTTTTCATGTCTGCACCGGTCACCTAAACCCCTATTGTAAAAGCCTTGTGTGTCCATGTAGCATCTGAAAATAAGATCTGTAATTTGGCAAATACACAATACACTTATGCTACTACACCTTCAAAATTGCTCCGCTAATTCTGAGCTCTTTCTTACGTGTTCATAATTCTGTTCCACATTCTCGGGATTCTGACACCTGACTGAAGAGGTTTCGAAGTGTCTCAAATAGCACATAGTGATCCTCTCCAGCATCTCCCCCTAACCCCTATCAATCCCCAATCGAACACCCGAGCCCTCATCTTTTATCACTGGCCACTCAGTTTCTGACGTCCACAGGGGGCTGCACTTTAATTTGGAGAACAGCCATTTGCTATTTTTAACACTCAGCTCTGTGGTGCAGCGTAGGAGGAGAAACCTCTGTTGTGCCTCAACTTCAGTTCATCTGTGATTTCCATCCGGCCTGCATGGAAGTGAGCCGACGGAGCAAAAAACTTTGAGGTCGTCTGTCAATCATGAGCTCCAGTCTAGTCAACTCTTTAGCCAAAGTATATGACCCAAAGCCTCTTCATGGTCAGAAGTCTGCTGGAAGAAAGCTCTCTCTTAATGGGTCAGACAAATCTCAAACTTCATCGTCATCATCTCTGTCTCCTCATGATGCTGTACTATATCGCGTTGAGAACCGAATGGAGTCCCTATCCTCTCAGATGGAGCATTTACTCAATATGCAGCAGACTGTCCTGACCCGGCTGGACGTCCTGTCCCAGGATGTCAGGGTCATGGGCCTGGATCTGGCTTCTATGCGTGAAGAGGGCCACATAAAGACATGCGGGTCGGGGACGGAGGCAGCATGCAGGGAACTGTGCGGGGCGATAGAAAGGGCCAGTGAGCGAGTGGAGAGTCAGGCACGGAGGCTGGATGGTGTAGAGAAGCTGGTGGAGGGCACCCAGCAGGTGATCAGCTTTATTGGAGAGGTGGTGAAGAGCTCCAGGTTGGTGGAGCTACTGTTTAAACACCCTGGAAATGGTGCAAACAGAAAGGTGAGAGGTTTAACAGCACTGAAGGTTTGTATTTCCTGCGAGATGATGTGCAAAACATCTGTGGTAATAATTTTGTGTTCCTTTTCATGGCAGCTCAGTGTTAACGGTGATCATGGTATGTAACCAGTCATGAAATCTAAGGATTCTGAGCAGGTCTCTGAATTCTTCCTCTGCATGTTGGGCTGCTGTTCACTCCCTTTCATTCTGATTTGCTTCTTTGAGAATCTTTATTTAGTGTACTACCACTTGTGAACTTCTGTAATGTTAAGTAGTTTTCCTTTGCGTAGCGACCTTCTTTGCCTCAGAGGTGTAAATGATAAGATTCAGCCTGGTTATCTTATCCAAACCATGTGTTTATCAGCAGTGGTACAGACTCGTCTGGCCTGCACTAGATAGGTGGCATTACTGCAGGCCTCCATTAGATGAGCTGCTAGCTACAATAAGTCAAACTCGCATTGTATTGTGTTTCATGTTGTGTGTGCAGAGGAACATTTTACATGCCTGAAATCACTGATTATGGGCTGTTCTGGCAGCATAAGGCTTTAAAGAATGGGAGATTTGATACAGCAAGTAATTTTTTTCAGATGTGTTATATGAAACCATGACACGCTTACTATGAGCTCTCTTTCATGTCCTTCCTTAGCAACTGTATGGTTTGTAGGAAAGCGTAACTAAAACTGCTTCCCGTGTTTGGTGCCTTTGTGACTTTTCCTTGTACTCATGTTATTCATCTTCCCCCGAGAACTTTGTCCTTGAATATAGGAACCGACCAGACAAACACTAACAAACACTGGTTTACTGCCTAGTTATTGTATTCATCAAAATAATCATGTCTATTTTAACTTCAACATTTGGGACCTGCAGTGGCTAATGTATGATTTCTGTTTTCCGTTTCTGGAACAAGGCAAGGGATGACAAGGACAAAGCCAAACTGAGTCTGAAGGGTTTAAAGACCCAGAAGAAGAGGAAGCCCCCAGACACATCAGGTACAGTGGACTTAAAATGCAAATTACCAACTACTGTGTACATAAATAGAAAAGTGCAGAGCATTTACTACCTTTACACTGCTTCTCTACCCATTCACACTCACAGCAAGCAGCTAAGTTGGGTTCAGTCTCTTGCTCAAGGACACTGTGCTACACATGCCCTGCACGTTTGTCTTTCTATACTTGTGAGGACACTAGCCCTAGCCCCTTAACCTGACCATCACAACTGAATGCCTTACCCTAGCACTTACCGTAACCCACAAAATAGGAAAATGATTAGGCAGCTTTCTCACTGAGCAATGTGTTCAAGAACCTCCATCAACATCAGGCGACAAACAATTGACATTTTTCGGCATGCAAAATTGATAGAAATTAATGGTAAATAACCGTTCACAATTAATTTATGGTCTTAGACTTTAACGTGTACTAAAAAAGCTTGATAAGCGGTTCCCCACGGGGCTTGACGCTAGCACCAATCAACCAGCCACGTGCAGGTGGAACACAGTCCCCCCAACTAGCCACTTTGGCAACTCCACTGAGCACTTGCTTTACATTGTGTTCGCTCCAAGGTCCATCATGAATCCTACCGCCTTTTAAATGGACATGACATTCTTGTTATAACTGGATGATAACTGGACAATTTGCCTTTGTACACGGGGTATACATTAAAGAAACACTGCATAGTGTCTGATGCATGGGAGGTGCGTTCAGGGACACTGCAAGGTGCAGGCAATCTGTGTTTTGTCAGAAAGCTTCTGTGTGATGTGTTCAGGAATTTCAGGGAAGGTGTCCCCCCCCCCAATAAAGCTTTAAAATATGTCTGAATTGTGACAAAGTAGATTGTAACGTTGGAAAACTACCAACCACAATGGCTGGTGCACATGCTTAAACATAAAAAGTCACATGATCAGCTTACCCCCACATGGCCCTACCAATTGTTTCAGATCTTAATCTAGGACAAGCTGAGCCATAAGAATACTTTTTTTAAAAACATAATTTCATGCCTCTTTGTTAGAAGGCACATTATTATAATTTCATTTAACCCTCAGACGTCTAGGGAATATCTGCTTGTTTTTTAATTCTTCAGATTTTCTCTTTATATTTTACCATGCCAATATTTGGTGTAATTTTTTTTTAGCATAACCTCATCTGTGATTTCATTTTGGCACACATTAATAACACATTAAATTCACAGCCACACAAGAAACGTTCTTCCTGCTGAGTTTGACATCAGATTATTTTGTTCCGACAAAATAAAAATAAAAAAAGTATCGCTAGATGTGTCCTAATTTGGGCAATTGAACTTACATGAGCAATTTATCATAAGTCTGGTTTTACTTGACCTATCGACACCAAAAACTGACATAGACTTTGACATGACGTACAAAAAAAATTAAGTGCAGTGCTTCATATTCCTGCTTCTTTAACCTAATGGCAGTGTGAGAATGGCCTCGCTGGCATGATTACAGACTTCTAAGGGTTTACAGGGCACAATCTAAAATATAAGTGGATATTTTCCTTTTAGTTCTGTCTCAATTTTCCAAACCTTGATGACTAAAGTAGGAATTGGCTCATTTTGTGTAAACTTTGTAGTCAATGCCTTGATGGGTTAGGGCTGTTCTGGCACCGAAATAAAGAAAGTGAGTTCTCCTCATTAGAGAATAATTTTATCAATGTTAGTGGGATCACCTACAGTATTCCACAATTTGGATGTTTTATTGCAACAGAAATAAAAGGGGTTTCTGCCTTTCCGCTTCAGATACATCCTCCCAAAATGAGCCTGTGCTGCAGGAAAAAACAGAAAAGCTCAACAGGCAGAACACGGAGCATTCCTATGCAAATGCAGAAGCTGAAGTCCAGACAGGAGAAGACAGGGCAAGTGCAGGACCAAGACAGGAGCCGACTGAGCTGATCCTTAATGAACCACACACCTCTGCAGCCAAAGACAAGAAGAAGGAATCTAAGGAGAGAGAAGAGGAAAAGGAAGGAGATATATTCGAGGACTCAGGGGACGAAGAAGAAAAGGTGGAAGACTTAAGTGCCTCACCAGTTGGCACAGACATAGTGGATGAGAAGAAAAGGACTAAAGGAAACGCACAAGAGTTGTCAAAAATGGAAAAGGCCCTGAGTGTTATCTTAGATGTATGCAAGACCTCCCTCTTACATCCTGACAGGTATTTTAACAGAGACACTGGATTACATTAATTGTTTTGTTTTTCATTCATTTAAATTTAAACTCAGAAGTTAGTTTAGAGAAAATAATTTGCCTCCAAATAAAACAAAAAAATATTTAAAAAAATTCAAGTTTTTATGTTTTTCTTGTTCACAAGCTCTGAGGAGGTCGGCGATGCGGCCACACCTAGCAAACGTCGAGTGACAGGGGAAGACTTGGTCAAGGACGACCTCAAAAAAACCAAGGTGGAGAAGAGACAGGTTGTGGAAGGAGAAGAGCAAGAGAGCTCCAAATCTGATAAGGCACAGACACAACCGGAAGAGGAAGGGAAGGAGGGAGAGTCAAAAATGGAGGAATTCATTATTGGTAACAAATGTGTGGTGTGTGTAAATGCTGCAACAGGCAAACAGAAATTTTTTATAATAATAGATCATCTCAGTAACTTTAGTAGGATGAAACTTGTCTTTGTGTTAATCAGGCGAGTAAGTAATTTTCCAGGGTAATTATTAGGGACTATAACAAACTTAGATTTTTAAAAGTAGGCCTTACTAATATTTGTGATCCAATGTTATCCTGTTCTCATCTTGTCTTATACAAGCAAACACAGCAGACTTACATGTTTCAGTGTCAGTGCAAGGCATTCATAGTGGGCAGCATGTTGCCCACACACACTGACTACTGACACAGGTCCAATGTGTTTAAGAGACACACTCAGCACAGATGGCAAGGCAGATAATTAGACGTTGATATGCTGCTATGCTGTTGATATGTTTTCATTTTGGACATTTTGTTCCTCTGTTCCTTCTTCAGACTCGAGCCCTCCACCATTAGCACCTTTCGACCATCGCATTGTGACTCCCAAACCCCATCAGATAGCCACCTATTACACCATCAACAAGGATGAAGTCCTGGGAGGGTGCGTGACAAGAAAACCACAGAATATTCAGCCATTATCGCAGCTCATAGGAGTTTTATGTTTGTGACAAACACAAAACCACAACACAGAAATCACAGAGGTTGTCACACCCTATGGAAGACTGGCTAACAATGTTCTTGCCCCCTAAAGGGCAAAAGATTGTCGGCCTCAAAAGGAAGCACTTGTGAAATAGCAGGCCTCTCTGATGTAACAGACCTGTGCTAAATCCAGCCTCTCAAATTGAAGATTATCTCTCACCACGCAAACGCATTTCTAAAATTACAGATATAATGGCATAGCTAATAGCCAAGTGAAAGAAAACAAGTCAAAGGTAACATCTTAAAATGAGGAGTGTGAGCTAGTGAGTGTGTGTTTTTCTATATATATATAAATATAAATATAAATAAATAAATAAATAAATAAATAAATAAATAAATAAATAAATAAATAAATAAATACACACACTCACTAGCTCACACTCCTCATTTTAACATGAGAGAGAGAGAGAGAGAGAGAGAGAGAGAGAGAGAGAGAGAAATATAATCTTAGCAGTAACAAAGCAAAAGGTTTTCTAACTTTGAAATACTTTTAGGGTGACTCCTCTTGTGCCCTTTGTTTCACTGATGTATGGATTTGTTTTTCTTCCATTAGGGGACGTTTTGGACAAGTCCACAAGTGCACAGAGAACTCGTCTGGTCTCATATTGGCTGCTAAGATCATCAAAGCCAGGAGCCAGAAAGAGAAGGTGCGTACATAATCGTCCAGTCAAGGCTGGATGTGAAACAGAAAGCGTTCCGACAGACAATCAAACGGATTGTTACTCTTATCAATGCTAAGCACTACAAAGAATTACATTCCAAAAATATACACAAGTCAACAGCTCCAGGGACGTGGACATTTGTCAACGTCTGTGACTTTTTTGCTCTCATTTTCAAGGCCACGTTTAAATGTCCGAGCATAGCTGTGGTCACATTATAATTTAAGATATTCCAAAACTATAGAGCCAAACTGAGCTGTGTCATGTTACTTTTACTGGTGATCTGAGAGATAACCGACTGTGTCTGCACCTTCCACTTTTCCATCTTTTTCTGTAATTTGTATGTAGTTTTTTTAAAAGGGTTAGAGCCTGCCATGCAGCCTAATCCGCAAACTGCAAAGACATCTAATATTGGAAAGCAAACAATCTCACAAAAGAGTGCAAGATTAATTTTTTTCCATGTTTACCAGTCAAAAATGATCCCACATCTGACTGCACTCCACATAGTAGCTTCTAACCACAAACTTCTGTGGTTTGCTGAGAGGTTGCCTGTTTTTTTACTTTGTGGAATCAGTTATTGCTTCTAAATTAACATCACATAAATATCTATAATTCATAATTTCAAGTTACGTCATCTTACTATTTCTAGAATATCTTAAGGGTTTAGTCAGCTCATAAATTAAGTTTTTGAAAAAAAACTAAACTTGTATATTACTAAGCCCCCATACATGTGCCCCAAAAGGAGTGTCTGAGTCTAAAACAAAGAATGTTTCTCAAAGAAGAAAGAATGTTGGCATTGTTGTTCAAATATGATTAAAACCCATCAACCAGATGCAACGCTCCACTGAATTGCAATTGAGTATTTGGGGGTTACAGTTCATTCAAAAGTCCTCTGAAATGTATTAAAGTCACTGGGAGCCGATTGACATGATGCCTTTGTTAAAACTTTAGTACAAAGTTGATGCAACAGGCTTTGCAACTTTATGCATCTGCAGGACTATGGTTCATTTTCACAAATCAAAAAGAACTAACTAGTTTTTTTCCCCCATTTCCTAAAGAAAATGTCCGTGATTGCTGAAAGCCAGCTGCTACAGCTGCTCACAGCAAATTAGATCAAAAACAATTGTGTAAGGGGAATAATGTTTTCACTTTGAGCAGTTTTACTTATAGGTCTTTGCTGAAAAGATTTTACAGTGTACTTGTACAGTACAGTGTTTTTGCATTTACTTTCTTGTGTTTGTTTTTCAGGAGATTGTGAGGAATGAGATCCAGGTAATGAACCAACTGAACCACGCCAACCTCATCCAGCTGTACGCTGCCTTTGAGTCACGCCACGACATCATCCTTATCATGGAGTAGTAAGTCTGGATGTCTGGTGGTTTTAAAAAGGGTCGGAGATCTACCTTGTAGTTATTATGAAGTGTGTCTTTGTCTTGTAGTGTGGAGGGAGGGGAGCTGTTTGACCGCATCATTGACGAAAACTACAACCTGACAGAACTAGACACAGTGCTCTTTATACGTCAGATCTGTGAAGGGCTGCAGTACATGCATAAAATGTATATCCTGCACCTTGACCTCAAGGTAAATCTGCTTTGTCGTTGGATGTCAAATGATCACAGGTGAAATTATACTATCATATTGACTTTCTGTATGTTGCAGTTTCCTCATTGACATGCACTTTGTTCCACTTTGAAACATGTACAAGGTTTTAAAATTTTTATGCTCTATTTGTGCATAGCTCTGTCTCATTTTTAGGCCTAGAAGATTATAAAGGTCATTCATGTCCATTCTTGGATATAACTGCCCTGAACTGCTCAAAAGACAAATGCAACGACAATAACGGTTACAAAACTTCTAAAAACCCACAGAAAACATTAAAAAAAGAAAACAAATAAAAAGGCACATTAAACATCCAAACACAGTGACAGAGACAACATGACTGAAGTATGACACATCTAGAAAACGCATTTCCAGAAGGAAAATGCACAGCTGAAAGAATTTTCCAAGCACTGCTGAAAAAAGCAACAGTTTCTGCTGAAATAGCTGAAAATTAATAAATTAAAACTAAAAATTAAAAAAGCAAAAATTTGCAAAAAGTAGAAAATAAGCTGATTTGAAGCTTAACTGTTTATTAATAGCTGAAAGTTTTTATTCTAAGAATGCAAAAAAGCTGAAGTTTATACAAATTTGAATATAAGCTGAATTTAAAATTAATTTTACAAAGCGGAACCATTTTGCCTCAAGGAGCTATAACAATAAATAGTTGCAAGATCCTGAAAATTGCACAAATATAATAACTGAGTGCTAAGTTTAGATCAAACACCTGAACAATTGTAGAATTTGTGGACTACATTTACATTTAGTCATTAGTATGAAGACTTGAAAACATCATGTAAAGGTTAAAATCCTAATAGATTAGACTATGCAGAACAGTTTACATCTTAATGTGGAGAAAGAATTCTAACTATGTCACAGTCAGTGAATATGGACATAATTGTGAATACTTACTAATTTAAGCATTTAAATGCTAAATATTTTTTTTTAAGTATTTGAAAGTTTGTTTCCTGTCTTCACCAAAAACTAATTTTAGCATTTAAAGACTAAGCATTTAAGAAAAAGTATCAAAAGGGCTTTTATTTAGAAAGTGTTCCGCGTGTGTATCATGTGGGAGAAAAACAGTAAAGTAAAGTGATAAGACACAGCTCTGAGGGTGATTACATGACCTGATGCAGATGTTTGTTACCATGGCAATGGCAGCTTTCAATCTGTTGATTAATTTATGCTGAATATAGTTTAGAAAATTCTCAGTTTGCCTTGCAAAATGCACAATGCATAGAACAGTATAATCCTTTTAACAAAATGAAAGAGCTGTGAGTGACACAAGGCTGAAGAAAATTTTTGGAGCTCCGTTAAAACTGATTATTCAACTTCAATTAAAAAGCTGAATGGAAGATTAATGGCTGAAGGCCATGTGACTTGCTGAAAGTTCGAATGGTTTCCTAGGCTGAAGTTTGGCTGACTAGGGGCAGTCGGGCATACGGGTCAGTTGGTAAGGCAGCAAGACTCTGAACCCCTAGTTGCTCCCAGTGGGTCAAATGAGCACCCTACATGGCAGCCATCGCCACTGTGTGTGTGACCAAATTACTCTGTAAGTCACTGTGGATAGAAGTGTCTGAAAAAGGATTAAATGTAGTTAAAGCTGAAAAAAGAAATAGCTGAACAGCAGCTGAAGATAATGAAAAAAAAATCACTGAAAAAAGGCTGAATACAAAAAAATATACATATAAAAGATATCAAAATCAGAATGAAACATGCCTGTCCTTAATATGAACATTTTAAAGTTTGAACTAGTATGAAGTATGCTGAACTAGTTAAGCGCCAAAAACGCGTGCGGAAACGGAAGTCAGGATAATAAAGAAGGAATATATTATAGACGACGGATGCCAAACTTCCAAAACCTAATGTATATGACTAAAAAGAAACAAAGTGTGGCTCCCTTCTAGTGTATGTCAAGGCCCAGGGACCAATTTTCTCTAAATGGGATGCAATGACAACTTTTACTGAAAAAAAACCCATTTAACTATCAACTTTGGAAAACTGTTAGGTGAAGAATGCTATAGGAACCAGTGAAAACTCTCCATCCTATTTAACTAGATACTTTATTTACATGCACTTGTAACTTTCTCCTCTGTTCCTTTTCAGCCAGAAAACATTCTTTGTGTCAGCAGAGCTACCAACAAGGTTAAAATCATTGACTTTGGCTTGGCCAGAAGGTAACATCTCTCAGCTGTTTACTGTCTGTAGCTCTGTACCCTTCTCCAACGAAAGCCTCTGATATATGCGGTTCTGTTGACGTGTTTCTGATAGGTACAAACCCAGGGAGAAGCTGAGGGTCAACTTTGGTACGCCTGAATTTTTAGCACCTGAAGTCATCAACTATGAGTTTGTTTCATTTCCCACAGACATGTGGAGCCTTGGTGTCATCACCTACATGCTGTAAGTATGAGACATGTACATATATATGTGCACAGTAAAAAGATACAGCAGCTCCTCTGAGCCTGGTTCCCTCTCTGTTCAGGCTCAGCGGATTGTCTCCGTTTTTGGGAGAAGATGACAATGAGACACTGAACAACATCCTGGCCTGTCAGTGGAGCTTTGAAGAGGAGGAGTTCACTGACATTTCGGACGAGGCCAAAGACTTCATCACACGTCTGCTGGTGAAGAGCAAGAGCTGGAGGATGAGTGCAGCAGAGGCCCTCAGACACCCCTGGCTGTCAGACCAGATTCTGCACCATCGACTCAATCAGAAGGTTAAAGTCCCACTTAATTCGAACACAGGATAACTTAAAACCCTGCTGAGGAGAGAGTTGTTGAGCACTCACAAGACACTTGCTGTGTGGTTCTTTGCACTGCCGTTCTTTTCACAAGACACGATTTTCATTGTGTAGGTAGCTCGTTTAATGTTTGGATGCTTATTATTGTTTGAGGTAAAGAACTCAAAGTACAAAAGTACAAAACAAAACAAAAGAAACTGATGAGACTATAGAGGAACAAACTGTGGGCAGTAACATGTTATTGCCAGTGCATAAAAAAACAGTAAATTAAATAAAGACGTTAGATTCAAAGTCTAAAATAAATTTAATTTAGTTTTGAAAATGTACCGTATTTTCCGGACTATAAGCCGCTACTTTTTTCCGAAGTTTTGAACCATGTGGCTTTTACAGAGATGCGGCTTTTCTATGAATTTTTCTGCAGCCCTCAGATGGGCGCTGTAGATGGAAGTCAGTGCAAACAAAAAAGCGCCAGTTTTTATTCTTAGCGCATGCAACCCAAGATGCACAACAGCAAACATCAGCACTTTTACTGCCGTGTTACAGGCACCATTCAGGTTCAGGTGTATGAATAAACACTTATGGTACAAAATCTTTCTATGTAAATATCTTATTTCTCAGCCTGGATATTGGCGGCTTATAGTCCGATGCGGTTTATATGTGACAAAATATACATTTCTTTTAAATTTTAGCGGGTGCGGCTTAAATTTAGGTCTCTATAGTCCAGAATTTACGGTAATTACCAAGTCATTTTTTAAACTTCAATTTATTAAAATTAAACACCAACCCTACTAGAGTTGTGGAACTCTTCCAAGCACTGTGCAGCTAAGTGCAGTTAAAACAGGATTATTTTTAATAGTTACCAAACACAATGATAAAGTAGATGTAGAAACAAACCACTTATTTGCTGCACTGGTGTGATTCAAGTGTTGTTCTCTCACTGCAGAAAAACAAATGTCACTCCACACGTTCTCCATCATCTCCACAGAGCTAGACAGGTAAGCATACTGCAACAATCTATAACATGTACGCAAAATGAAGTAACATGCTGCTCCCCTATTGAAGCAAACTTCTTTTTCTGTCTCCCATCTAGCAACACTGAGAGGCCCTTAGCCTGTCGTGTGTAGGGCCCTGGAGCCAAACAATGGACCAATGCTGCTGCTCCTGTACTGGATAACTACTCTCTGCTTCGCATCCTCATGTTAGCTTAGCTCTGCAGCTTGTAGTCTGGGCCTAGAAGGCATGAGGTTGGCAGGGAAATGCTGCCTTTGAGGAACCAGCTGTCTGCTGTCCTGTAGAACACATATGTAACACCCTATTCAATATATTCAAATCAAACTAGCACTCTCAATATGGGCCTTGGACCAGCTACTGAGGCTCGACTACTGGAGCAGCAACGACAGACACTGAACATCGGCTTAACAACAGTAAGGTGTATTAGTGCAAATACAGTGGAAATTTCTTGCTGTCCTTTTAGCGAACATACATTTATCTAAACAATAACAATATAATACAGAAGAAAGAAAATAAAATTCACATACATCAGGCCCAACTAAGAGAGTAGGAAAAGGGGGGAAAAAAAATCAAAGAAACCTCCCGAGAGATTTTACTCTGTCTCTGACAGTGTACCCCTTCACAAAGAAATCCAGCAATATAGATAAGCTGACTCTCTTCCCAAAAGCAACAAGTGTAGAACTCCTCTGAAATGTCGCAATGGTAGCAACTCGGAACCAAGGACCAGCTACAGCCAAAGAGCTAATATCTTTCATCTTTTCTGGAAGAACAGAGAGAAAAAAACATCCTTCAAACAGTCGGCGGTAGCGGTTAGCTATTAGCCGTTAGCTACTATGTATTTGCTAACATTTCCCTTACTGAAACCGTAAACTCACCAAAATATCAGTTCCAATAGATCCACACCATTACTCCTCCACAGCATAGAAGCAACCAAAGCTACAAAACGTAAATGTAAAACAAACCTTTTCACGATAGATAGAAAAACTGGACTTTTGCTCCTCACTCGTCTCTCGTTTATTTCTGTTGAACGCGGCACGCGCACAGGAGGCGGAGCTACTTTGTAACACACCGGTGTGGACTCGGCAGGCAATCAACGCACTTTTTAAACGCTCTTATTCAACCCCAAGTCCTTTTATTCCCAACGCACAATAAAATATATCAAGAAACATGTCACTTTATAAATCGACAAATTCAAACCTCAGAAATAAAACATTTTAATAACCCTGTTTGATAACAGCGTTACACGTACCCTCAGACTGAGCCCGGGAGGAGACTCTGGTTGTCTGGTGTCGAGTCATTGTAGCTGCCACGGAGCACAACGGAGGATCCAGCAGCAGTTTGGTTCCAAACAAACGCAGAGAGTAATCGGTTTGTTGCACGCAGAACAAGATGTTGGCTGGGTACTGTTTTTTACTGTATATATTATGTGAAAAAATGTTCTTTCAATTTACAAGTCTTATAACAAGCTAAAATACATTACTTGGTTGAAGTTGAAGTCACACTCCACAAATTATTTTGCATGTAACCAAGCACCGCGTCATGATGTCACTCCCCGGAAAAACCCGAACGTCTCGGTGACTAGTTGCTCCAGTGCTTCACCGATGCTGCGGTGCACCCCGCATTGCTTTCCCTGTGCTTTCACGGGCCTCGCTCGCCCCGGCTTCGGCAGCTTGGAGTAGCCCTCTCACCTTCCATGAAGGCACAAACGAACAACAGAATACTACCTACGCGTGATTTATTATGACTGAAGTGGATTCTTATGTTCATTTATTTTCTGGTTCAACACCAGACTGTACTTGAAGTGCAAAGCTTCTTTTTTCAAGATGACGTATTTATTGAGGGGGGACAAGCAGGATTCTGTACACTGTGACTGGAGGCCAGCAGCTTGTCTTCTTTCATTGCTCAGCTGTTGGCTCTGTCAGGAAATAGAAAAGCTTTGTGATTTTAAATGTTTGATTTCATTTATTGATTTCTTGTGTATAGATGAAGCATATGTAAATGTAGAATTTAATAAAAGAAATAAAGTACACTATAAAATAAGTTCTCTTGTGGACTTAAAGACTAAAATGCTGCCCCCTTCTTAAACTCCTATTTTCCCCCATGCAAGATTGTCATAGTAAGTTTACTGTGTCGGTACCTCTGTCTTTGAGCTTTTGTTGGTTTTTCCTGCCCGCCTGTGTCCATGTTTCTCTGGCCCAATGTTTGCTGAAAAATTCTCGTTTCCAAAGTAAGGGGACTGTTTTGTTTGTGTTTCTCCGCGCTCGTATTGGAGTACCCTGCTTCTAAGGACCGTTTTATTTGGAAATCTTTGGAGTTATGGACTCCAGTTATTTCAGTTGATACTATGTTCCCAGTTCTTCAATTTTGATATTCACGCTTTAGTTGTTACTTTGTTTTGTGCGTGCTTTATTTTCCCCTGTGTAGCGTCCGTGACCACAATCCAAGACACTAAATAAAATCACTAACACTCAAACATAAACTCAGTATTTATCATTACTACATCAAATACAAATGATTTAAAATCCTTGTCACAATCGTATGTAGTCAATCATACACTCTTCAATAATCCTCCGGTCAAATGACAAATACGCACATGTGAGGATTAGACAAACCACTGCACGCTTAGACACAGCACTCCACTCCAGAACACAACCAAAGAGTTAAATGTTAGTCACGGGGGAGAATTGAGACAGTTGATTCCCGCGATGGGTCATTACAGGGAAGTGACATAAAACACACAACAAACAGAGGGAAAAAGATAGCTAGTCCGCCCTTACAAGACAAGCTCCCAGATCTTTTTGTCTACAGGCCATGCAAGGCCGGGCGGACCAACTGAACACAAAACAAACCTAACATGACGACAACAGGAAGCAGTGCTGCAACTGCTCCAGAAATAAAAACATCAGATTTTTACACACAAAAAAAAAAATCCTTTATTTTAATCTTATTACTTAAAAGTCATGTAGCCATAATAAAACAACGCCTGTACCTGCTACAGTCTTCCTCATACACAGGACACTTACAACTTCAGTAAGTGCCTCTTAAAGTGCTGCGTGGCCACACTGCAGTATCAAGGAAAACAATTAAAAATACATTAATGCAATCAAAAACATCTTCAGTTGAATTCCTTACCAAGCCCCTTGGTCTCACTTTTTACAGCACAAGGCCAGCATTCCCTCTAGCCTCCTATCCAAAGTACCACCTCCCCACTAACACACCTGACTCCTTTATCTACTCCCCTCCAACCAATGAGCAGGCAGCAGGGAGATCAACAGGTGGCACTGATTACACCTGCAATCAGCAGCTGGTTTTTGCTTTCCTGCCACTGAGTGACTGCTCCATCACATGACAGACTGCTCCCACTCGCTCTTTTTAGTCTCATCTTCCACGACCCCAACACCCTACAGTAAGAATCGTCTCACTGTTAGTTTCCCCAGTCGTTACCACTTTTACTTACCTGTCTCTGCTCCTCAGATCCAGATCATCTCCCCTATACTTCCGGGTGTCTCCTTGCGGCCGAATCATCCACTCCTCATCTGCATATTTTACTTGAACAATAAATTGTTTTCCTTTTCACTTGCTCTCCTGTGTTCCTGGGTCCTTGCCAATGCCATAACGTTACAGTTAATCTTGCACTTTCATCAGTAAATGGTAATTTATGATATCTGCTTATAAAGCGCTTTTTTCTAAAGTACTTTACAATGTTGCTTCTTATTCAGTACTCATTCAGACTTGTCCAGAGTGGCCCTCGACTAGCACCCAGTGACAATTGGGGTAGGCTTCAGACCCCTGCGACCCTGAACAGGGTAATGAGTTAAAGATAATGGGTTGATGGATGTCTGCTGCTAAGGTGATAAAGATTAAGTCGATCCCAGTGTAAATGAGCACGTACAGTTTTTCTTAATAATATTCATGCTGTATGTCCTGCCATTTAAACAATTCCTGAGCTCTGCCATCAGAGAGCAGCATATCAAAGATGTTCTGTTTGATTTAATGCAACTGGAGGCTGAACAGTTTGCCAGCTATGAGAATCCAAACCTCCTTTACCAGCTGAGCCGATACTCATCTGCAGAGAAACGCTTCTCTGTGTCAGAGTGAAAAAAAGACAGCGGAAAACCATGACACAAATCATGTTTGTGTCATGTTTCATAAATTGATGGTTAATTTTACGAATAAATGAAGGGAGATGTAAACTAGCATTTAATTTTCAGTATTTTATGCACTCTGACCATTTTGCTACTTCTGATAATTAAAGAACATGAGCACTAGTTGAATGTACAATGTCATTATTTTAGGTGTAGGGTTAATTTTGCATCTCCTTACGGGCCATTTCCCTGTAAGCAGATGCAAACTAATACCTAAGCCTAAAGTATATAATGAACATTCAGCTGGTACAAATGTTCTGTCATCATCACATGTGACAAAAATGGTAAATGGCCGCTTCTCATTCACCCATTCACACACCACTGGCAGTGGCTGCCATGCAAGGTGCTCACCTGACCCACCAGGAGAAACGAATCGAATCACCAACTCTGTGGACGCCAACACAGCTTCAGTGCCCCAAATTGGTTTATGGAGTAAATAAAAAAAACTTCAACTTTTCCATCACCCTTGATAAATTCATTTAAATTTCTGGTGAAGGAACATTTGTGTATTATGTTGATGAACATCTTCTTTAACTCTGTTTGCCATTCCAGAACAAAGGGATAGCAACCCCCCCCATACACACACACACACACACATACGCACGTGCACACTAATTGTTGATCCTGATAATGCTGTTTCTGGATACTGGACGGATAGAGTAACAGCTGGGTAATTGTGAGCTGAGACCACCTATGTCCTTTTCTTTCTATTGAAGTTACCTCTGTACCCTACCCCCTCCACGCACGTGAGGAATTTATCTTTTTCTTTTTACTCAGCAGAGGACACACAGCTAGAGTCAAATACCTTGAAACACGCAGCGAGACACCTGCCATTCAAACAAGACAAGAGAAGAAAAAGAGGAGCCCCGGGCTGAAACAGAGCTGTGCTGTTCTCATTTGATGAGGCAGCGAAGATGAGCAAACCGCTGTGCTTCTCAGGCCCCAGGTCTCAGTTTGTTCCTCTTTCTTCTCATATGATGGTGTTTGTTTTAGCCTGGAATTAAAATCACACCTCTTATCACGCTGTGCAGGGTGAGAGAGCTTTCTCAAGGCTACCAACATCCTCAGCTGGAGCAGATGTTGCTCAAATGTAAAAGAATAAGAGATTTGGAGCTTGTCTGCGTATCTGATTGCTCCTGTGAAGGCAGTAGGCAGTTAATTCCTCAATGTATCTAGCTCTACTCGTCAATCATGTTTATTTGGGATTGTACAGGGTGATTTATGTGGAAAACAAAACTTTTACTCTCAGGTTGTTATGACCAGCCACAGACCTTAAAAACAAAAATTGACCTTTGTTACATGGCATGTTTCTGTTTTGTACAAATGACCATTGTTTTTCGTTGCAATGGTTAGTTATTTAAAGGACGCCATTGTGTCTTACAGTGTGTCTGAGTTTAATTCATTGTATCTTGATTTGGTTCTATTCAGCTATAGAAAGCATGCACAGCACAGTTGGAAAGTCACATCCCACAGGATTGTTGAGCACGCCAATTGCCACCTGGACATTCAGGAGATGATTGATCTCAAAGTTGGTGATACTTGTAAGGAGAGAAGACACAGCCTGATGAAGCAGATTATACTTTACTATATCATGTCTGTTCACTCACACCCAGAGTCCCACATGTTAGCAAGTCTAAAAACTGCCTAAACCAGGGGTGGGCAACCCTGCTCCTCGAGGGCCGCAGCCCTGCAGGTTTTCCCAACTATCCCCTACCTACCCACTGCTGATTACCTGGATCAGGTGTGTTCAGTCAATCAGAAGCTGGAGCAGCAGTGGGTAGGGCGGGGACAGTCGGAAAACCTGCAGGGCTGCGGCTCTCGAGGAGCACGGGTTGCCCACCCCTGGCCTAAACCAATCAGGTCAAGCTTCAAGTTGATATTTTTGATTTCAGTCAGTTCAGTTTAAAATTTCCCCTATTTGTTAGTTTCATTCTACTGGAATGATCACGACTACTGTTGATATTTTTAGAGGACCCAGAAAAGAGACTGGAGGACGCAGAAATTGAAGCACAAAAACCAAGTTTATTGAACGTTGTGGTGATGGGGATTGACTGCTACTGGCCAGGGCCGAAGGGAACGACGGAGGGTTGAGCGGTAGCCTAGGAGATAAACAGAGGGTGAGAGAAGGCGGAGAAATGATGGACTTGCGGCAACTTATTTTGGCTTACGGTGTAGATGAGTGGAGAAGGCAATCTCGAGAAGGAGAAGGATTGGCCAGGAGCAGGTGAGGTTGTCCACAGGGAGAACGCAGGAGAAAAGGGAACAAATAATACAAAGTAACAAATTAGGAAGCAAAGAATCAACAAAAAGCGGCTAGCCGAAAAAGGACAAGCGGAGAAACATTCGTGTTGCAGGCGAGGAAAAAACAATAACCAGAGGAAAAACACAAAATCTGCCGGGCATACAAAATCATCAAAAGTAGAAACCCGGGAACAAAACTCAAAAAACCAAAAAGTCCATAAAAATACTAGAATCTTCTTACTCGAAAAAACACAAGACGACAAGGGAATCAGGCAACAGAGAAACTTACAACAAGGGCGTGTGTCGAAGAATGAATGAAGTTGATCCGGCGAGAGAAACCGGTGAGAGGGGCTTAAGACAGGGAGACAACAGGTGACCAGTGTTAGGTTGATTCGGAGCAACTGGGAGGAGCAGTGTGAGACAGAAAATGCGGAGAAACATAAACTAAGGTAAGCAGGGCAACAGTGACCGGAGTGGACTCATGAGAGGAACTCAACAGGAAAAACAAAAAGATTCAAACAAACCCTCCTGTCCACTGTGCTCTGCCAGCCAACAATGTCTGGTGGTCCCAGCACCACACAGACACCAAGCCAAACTCTTTTCCTTCAGTGGTGGGATGAGCTGCCTAACTCTGCACACTCAGCAACCTCACCTTCAATATTCAAAAAACTGCTGAAAACAAAACTCCTCTGCATCTTCTTTTGCAAAAATGTTTTGCTTGCCTTTACCTCACTTGTAAGGTGCTTCGGATAAAAGCGTCTGCCAAATGAATAAATGTAAATGTAAACGTGTTGGCTAGTCACTCAAGAACCTGTATTTAAATAAAGTGTGCACCTCTCTTTGCTCTTTCTGACAGTCTCCTTAAAGACTGTGAAGCTTCACCTATGAAGGTTTTGGAAACTTTGAAAATGAAGTAGCAAAGAGGCTGAACTGAGGATTGTAAAGAACTTCCTGTCGCAGAGAAGAGAGAGGTTTCAGAATTTCAATTGGAAATATTTAACATTTACAATTTTTTTGTCTGAGCACACATATAAATGAGTCTTAATAGGTCGATTTTACTTTGGTACAAATTCATTTCTAGTCATGCCACCCTAACCCTAACCACTGATGTTTACAGGTGTGCCTGAAATAAAACCTCACAGTCCTGCTTAGCAATGTAACTCTCATGCATGTAGCAACCAAAATAAAATATTCAGAACATATACAAAATATTCAACCCAACAATTTTAAAGCAAACCCTATTGACAACTCAAACCACAAATTCTAAGCCCTACACTATGCAATAAAGTCTGGGGTTCACTACGTGGATCACAACATGGTGACTTTGTCAGGAAATTTTGTCTTCGTATAGGTCAAATTCCTGGTTTAATGCAGCAGGAGATATCATGTTTACATTTTTCAGTGACAAAGGATTATCTATGACTCTTTCTCAGTTATTTCTAATTTAACTTTTTTCTGTTTTAAGTTGTTCTACGTCGCTAAGTATGTCTTACTTTGTATTTTTATAATCTTTAAATTTCTACAATTAAGCCAAGCAGCGTACAGCTGCAGGTCTCCCCCCGTCCTGGAGGTGTCGCTATGTCAAACAGGCCGCCATTGTTCTCACGTGCTCTGCTGTCTTGTGTCAAATCTCGTCTGACGAGCTGACGTTGTTACTTCTCATTGGCTCCTTTCACCGCCGCTTCCTGCTACGGCTCGCGTTTTGCAGCGGTGTATTTTGGTTTGGCTGGTGAACAGCCTTGTCGGTACCTCTTCGCCCTGCAAACACACACACACGGGTTTTGTCGGTTCTTTTGGACGGTGTGAAAACAGACAGCCCGTCAGCGATGGCCCAGTGCCCCAAGCCTGCTAACGCTAGCTCCGCGGTGAACGTAGAGCAGCAGAGGGAGCGGAAGGTGGCCGTAATCACTGGAATCACCGGACAGGTAACGTTCCTCAAAGCTGAACCAGCAATTTCAATGAGCTTAAAGTTTTTCTGTATAAAACCAGAAACGGGAACAATGCCTGCTTTATTGTCTTGGCTGCTTTAATAAATAACTTCACTTGTGTGTCTGTAACCTGTTCACACCTGTGGCAGGTGCAAACCCCGACCCAAAGTTAGAGACCACGAGGCCAGGCTTAGATCTAGACTCATGTTACCGACACGTATAATCTGCCCTAACTTCACTGATTGTTTTAATTGTTTAAATCTTTATTTGTGCCTACTTTCACAGTTTTTACCACCAACCAGACCACACAAAACACGGTATAATTCAAATCCACTGTAGTCACATTTGTCAAGTTTGGGTTAAAACTACTAAAAGAAGTAAAAAGTAGTTGCTAGTACAATTAGGGTGGTTTCACAGTTTTCTCTTCTGTTCAGTCTATACTCATTTAATCTGTCAGCACAGATGCCCACAATACACGTTGTTTATGTTGAAACGTGTGAACAGGATTGTGTTCATCCGCCAACAGTTTCTGTATGTGTAATGAACCTGTTAGTCCTGTTCCTTCAGTTCAGTGTCAGTCTCAGTCTCTTTACGTGGTTAAACATGAAAAACTGTTAATGTAACCGTAAGGTCAGCTCTATTTATTCGCACCCATTGGCAAATTATTTTTGCACCACAAAAAGAGAATGAGAAAGTGGCATCCAAACACACGCACCACAACCGACTAAAACCTATAGTGTTGGGTTTTCTGCGACTGCCTTCTTCAAATGCTACCAGAGATTTTCTACCTATCAAATCAGATGACTGTGATGGTCCCTCTAGAATCATCCAGGGATAATTGTATTACCAAGCCTTGTTGGATTTTGAGATATGCTTGAGATTATTGACCTGTTTAAGGTCTAATGACACCCAAATTTCAGCTCCCTCACAGACCGCATGACATCATCCGCCAGGATGTCTGATACAGGATGTCTCCACCTGCTTCATCAGAAATCTGTTTGCGGATTTCTAAAGAAGCAGGTGATGGCTTCCTTTTCTGCCAAGTCCTAATTTTTAAAGTTTATCCACTGTTCCATAAAGTTTGAACTTGTAAAGTATGCTTCCAACAATCTTTTTGTATCCTATTCCTTGTTTGTGTTGTGTGGGGGAATGCTACATTTAGTCACATGGTTAGATAATTAGACAACAGGTGGACTTTCACAAAGACGCCATGGGGGGAGGACTGCTTAGGATCACCTTAGTCACTCTGTTGTTATATGGCCCAAAAAAATGTAGGAGAGAGTGTGTTCTGGGGTCATAAGGTCTGCAAGTAATATTTTTTTTAAAAATTGTTTTCACATTCAAAGGGAAAATGAATGATGACATTACATTCATGTTTTTGCAATGGTGGTTCCTTTGTTTAGATTGAGTATAAGTAGAATGGGTTTAAAAGCTGGAAGTAGACATCCATGTGATGTTCTCCATGCTGGCATGTATTAATGTTTCAATTGAGACTGCAGTAGTCATTAAAAGTTGCATTTTAGGTTGACTTTGGAGGAACTTGTAATATATATTAAACCAAATTTTCAAGGTAGGTTATTTTGAGTGCAACTGTAGCCAAGTGTTGGGTGAAGAATTCAAAAACTGTACTCGGGCAAAAACTGCTCGCTGAGAAGAGTGGTAACGATACGTGCTTTCAAGTCAGTCTCCAAAAGTTTCCTGTAACACCAGAAGAAGACGCTAGATTTGTCACTAATCAATTCTTTCTAAAAAAGACAGAGGGTCTGAAAACTACCCAACTATAGCAACAAAGTTTGCAACACTCATAATCAGTGACTCATCAAGCTTGATAGCAGCTCACTGTTTAACCGTTTGTGTAAGAAGGGGGCGGGATATTAACAAATTTGATTCTATACATGTAAGTTTGAATGCCGTGTGACCAATCAAATTTGACTAATAAAGTTTTTAAAGTCATCTAGTGCTATTTGGAAATGGATGCTGGTGAGCAACCTGTTGGAGACCCCTGTTCTAAAGTTTTGTTTTTGCCAGAACTTCACTACTACCAGGAGTATTCAGACACATTTAAGACTAAAAATTTATGCATTTGAATTTTGTTTTGGCACTTCATATATTTATATATATATTTAAAAATATAATTTTTGATTTTATGATTCATACTCTCTGTTCTCCATAGTCCATCTTTGGAGCGTTTTCACTGATTTCATGGGTGCCCTGCTGTCAATTGGGAATGTAGGAGGACTAATGCTGTGCCAGCCTGTGCTGCTCAGCTCAGTGAAATGACTCTGTTTGTCAGTATTTTTACTCTTAGATGTAAAAAGTAAAGTAGCCATCTATTAAATTAAGTACAGATATTGTAAATGAAAAAATGTACCCAAGTAGAGCAATGAAGTTTTGTACTTCGTTACTTTCCATCACGTTGTTGGAGATTCATTGTACTGAACATGAGGTTCATCTAGTGGCAGCCAGCTAGTGTTTGCTTGGCTGAACTTGCTTTACTGGGTTTCCATGTAAAGAGTGAATAAAGCGTGTTTGCTATCATGTTACTCTGTGCCTTTGTCTGTTGTGGTTTGTTTGGCCTACTTTCTTTTGTCCTTTTGTCCTATAATTCATTCTGTCATAAGAAACTAAAGACACAAGACTTCAGGATAGGTACTTGAAAAAACCAAACAAAAAACCCCACACCCTTTCACACCAGTTTTTTTTTTGTTCATGTCAACTGACATCTGCTACTGTAGATCAGTAAAGCTTTATAATGCTAGATATGTTAAGAATTACAATTCATTAGATGCCATTATTTATAGTATCATGTATATCTTTAAGATTTACCTATTTATAATTTGCTATTTTTGAGTTTACTTTGTTAGTTATTCAGCTGTACAATGTACAGAAATTGTACATAATATGTAGTTGTTATATCTTTTTTATAACAAAGGAATGAAAGAATCCTGATTCATCATATCTGTTAAATAAGCAATATTTGCCAAAATGTCATGACTCCTTTGATTGCAAGTTATGATATTGCTCTCTGGACAGACAGGAAATCCTTAGTCAGAATTTAGGATAAACATAAAATGTATGAAGCAGTGCCATTTTTTCCTACAAAACATTTGTTTTAAGCCACATTTGGTCTTCCTTATAGTCATGCTGTACAATGCGGATTTGTAAATCTGTAGAGTTTTTGATGTGCTTTCGAGCCCTGTAATATCTTTAACCAGATCATTGCAAGCAGTAGGGCAATACGAAAGGTCTTATGACAATTTGTAAAAATATCGATTTTTCAAGGTATTTGTCAGACGGTCTTGAAAAAAGACTCAGTTTCACTATCTCAGCTGTTTGGAAATGCCGCCATGTTGAGTCCCTCCAGCTAGTCATTTCTGCAGTGAATAAACACAGTAGATATTCCTCTTCAGAAACCTATAAAAGACTGGATTGTTATTTCTCAAACAAGTGGGAGCAACATAAATCTGTCCAAGGCATTTGCATCAGCTGTTCTCTGTGTTTTTGTATTTATCTGCAGAAAAGCATTCAGAGGTTATGATTTACGTCATAGAAAATAAGTACTCTGGGGCCATTTAATGGTTTAGGGTGAAAGTTGTCAGTTGACCCTTCCTAAAATTCAGGCTCTGAGAGAACTATTTGAGGTGTTGGAAAGTCATTGTCACATTCTTTTGCCAAGCAGCCCTTTCCAATATGCCATTTAAACAGAAACCAATTCATTTTTATTCTGCTGGTAATGAGGCAGTCAGGCATCTGGATAGACAATCTCAGAAGTTACTAGCTAGAGCCAAGGGGGTCATGGTGATGCCATAAATTGTCTGGCTAACTACTGTTCATAAATTTCAGGGCAGCATGCTGCTCAGTCTGAATATTTTTCACTGCTGTCCCAGTGTGAAGCATTAGAGTGAGAGGGTGTGAGTTATGGGAGACCACCTGAGTGCCAAGGCAGAACTGCAGTGGAGTCGGGCAGGGGTTCTGGCTGACAGCACTGTTTTACGTTCTGGGGTTATGAAGAGGACAGGTTCAACCTCAGTGTTTAGCAGTAAAACTTTACTTTGGCTTTGAGGTTCATACGTCTTTCTTCAGCTCCTCTGCTTGGAAAAACAACGCTGTACTGCGGTACGACCCTTCGGTCTGCTTGATGTTCATCCTACAAGCCTCCTCTTTTTTTAAAATCTTTTGTTGCTGTTTTATACACTTGTCTCATTCTTTGCTTGACTCCACTGCAGCACAGTTTGAGTGAGCGCCAACAACAATATCCACCATGAGTTTAGAATCTGTGCACACATCTCTGTCGCTCATAATTGCTGCTGATAGCCCCTCAAAGGCTGATCCCCTTCCTGAAGTCTGGTAGCTTGTAGTTAGATGGGAAGAAGTGAATGTTGAGCTGCAGCTGGTGCTAAAAGCAGTTAACAAGCAAACTGCACACGTGCAGCTGTACCTGGAGAATTCACAGTATAAGCTGAGACTGGCATCAGGATTAGGCAATTTAGCAATATACAAGGTCAAAAGACGGCAGGTGTTCGTTTTGTTTTGAAATCTGATATTTGATATTGATATTTGAATGTATATTAACTGTGTGCATGTGAGGAACCCCCTCCCCCCCTTACTTCTTCAGAGCTCTGTACAATCATACTTTCAGTGGTAAGACTTGGGCTGCTCTTCACACAGCACACCAAGTGTTGTCTGTGTTGTGGTCTGTGATTACAGCTTCAATAAACCATGTGAGGCCTAATCGCTGACCAGTGGCGTGCTTGGCAGCTTCTGCCTGCGGTATAAAGAAAGCACATTGAAGTGATTTGTAGTTTATTCACAATGACAGATAAACACACTACCATAAACTCACACACAGAGCTCTTTAAATTTTGGATCTTGTCAGAATTTTTCCATCAGACTTTTTTGTCCTTAACATTATGCAGGTGATCTAACGCTAACTGGGTATCAAACGCCACAGACTGATTACGCTTTTTAGTCAGTCAATACTTTACCTGTTCACCGTTACACCAGCAGGGGGTACCAGACTCCTAGTGCTGGGGTTTGTCTAAGGACCACATAATGCCCATCATATTGCCTGATAGGATGACAGTAGAGGTTATGACTTTGTGAATGACTTTTATTTGTCAACACTGTTCTACGTATAGAAATATTTTTTTATTCAGATTTGTTTTTTTTTCGATAATAATAAGCTGAAGATCTTTCAATGCTGGAAAAATTATGATGGGCGTATTTTAATTTCATTTTTTTAATGAACAATTGATAAGTGCAAAATGAAATTGTCACATTAATTCATGAAGAAAAAATTGTTAGTTCCAACCCCACAACACATCAGCAGATGTCAGCTGATTGACCTCCATCTTGTTTTTAAATTTAAGGTCAGTGTTTCCTTTCTTCTTTCATCAACAAGACAGAATTGCATTTATTGCTTGTCTAAATGAACTAAGCATTGTTTAAGAGTTTATCTCACCATTTGAAGACTAAAAACTTGTTTTGCTAAGTTGGAAGTTTTCACCTTTTATGTTTTTCTGAGATTGCAGAAACTCTTTAATTAACAAGTCAGTTTTTTTCAGTCAAATGTTTTGAAGAGAAAGGAAAAAATACTCAAGAAATCTTTGGTAGAGTTTGTCAGAATGAGACCAAAATTTAGCTTTTTAGTCCATCAGACTACATGCAGATCCATGAAACACAGCATTCCTGTGTGCATGGTGGTGAAGGATGCTTCTTAACAGAAAATCCTGAAAGCGTTTTGAAGATAAGAGATAAAATGCTGAAAAATGTTGAAAAATCTTGGAGGAAAACTTGATACTGTCTCAAAAAGAGACCTGATATACTGAGGATTTGTTGTCCAACAGGGGATCACACTCACAGTTTCCAGACTAGTCAGAGACCACACCTCAGTCCAGTTAAGGAGGCTTGTCCATAAGTTTGGAAATGGGAACATTTGAAACCAAGGTGCATCCATTCAATACTGATATGAAGGATGTGAACACATGGGCAATCCAACATTTTGTGTTTTGTGTTTTTATTTTTGTGTTGTTTTTTAACATTTTAATTTGTATGATTGCTCTTGATGTTTCCAGTAAGTATTATTATTATTATTATTATTATTATTATTATTATTATTATTATTATTGCAGATTCTTCCATTCTTTTTTGGCCCGAATAAAAATGTTTTTATCTTTACTTTCATTTTTAAACTAGTCGGAACTTCAAATTTCTCTGCTCCAAAGTCCTTCAACAGCAACCTGCTGGAGCGTTATGAAACTGCAAATATTTATAAACATTTTTCTTTTATGTTTTCACTTCAAGTGTTCAGTGCCTGCAGTTTGTGGAACTGCAATTGTTGAAATAAGATAATAATACACTTAATAAGTTAATAAACGTAGATAAACAAAAATAAATTTGTTTTTACGTGCTTTCACTTTTAAATTGTTCAGGGCTTCCAGTCTCGCAGCTGGCTTTCAGCAATCACATCCATTTTCTTCAGGAAATGCCAAATTCTAGTTCTTTTTAATCACCTTTTAGAGGCATGTTTTCTTTTTTACATGAACGAGCCTTTTTCTATTAGTGTATAATAAGACAAGTTAAATTGACCATAACTCAGCACCTCACCTGGACAAATGGTATTGAGCCTAGAATGTTTTGTCATTTTTGTCATAATTGGAATGTGTGTTTAAATAAGCTAATATAAAGTGTTCATTGCATTTTATGTAGGCTATTAAATATCTTGTACATCTGTCCTCAGGTAGAAAATCATATTTATTTTGTATTGTGAAACGTACAGAAAGTGTACAGTTCATTTTTGTAGCCACAACTAGGCATCTATAGTGATGAACTAAACGTGTTAAATGTATTTTGATTATGTTACTGGAGGAAGTGTTTGTAAAGTGAAAGAGCAGAAGCTGAATTGTGAGAAATATGAGTGTGTGCTGCCATTTTCTGATATCCTTGCCAATTCATCCTCTTAATGAAACTGAATGGGATGATGATAATGATGATGGTGGAATGTTGATTAGAGCTAATGGCACCCTGAGGTGGTTCTGATGTGTTAACATTGTTAACATATTTTAGACACATGGGCTGATTTAGTCCAACATCAACAGCAGATTTATTTTTTCGACTGTCCCATCATCTTTTCTCACTCAATCTCTTTTTACTTATCAGCATTTGTTTTTTTGTAGTTTTTTTAATAAAGTATCTGTCTCACTTAGATCTTTTTTCAGTTGATACACAGAAGGAGGAAAACATATGAAATGCTTTTCAAACAAACACAAAAACCAGCATTTACAGAGCTGCACTTGCTCATTTTATTCCTTTAAGAGTTACTGTTGTGAAAAACAAAAACATGAACTTCTGAAGACTGCAGTTGGATGAAGATGCAAGAGTGTAGAGCACACAGTCAAACTACCTGATGATCTGAGGGGAGTCAGGGCTATTTGTTGGGTGGGATTTGGAGAAATCCAAGAATCTTGGAATAAAAATTCTAAGATTTGTTTAAAAAAAAAAGTTATATTCTTGAGTTGAAATTTATAGTGAGTCAAAAATGGACATAATACCAGCTTCAAGATTTGTTGAAATTGTTTTTGATTCAAGTCAACTTCATTTATATAGCTCCAATTTTTCAACAAGGTCATCTCAAGGCACTTTACATAATAAAGTCAAGACCATACACACATTTAGAGAAAACCCAACAAATCCCCCCTGAGATTCAGGAATTGGATTTAGGTAGTTGTCTTTTTTTATTTAATGTAAGTGTTCTCCCACGATTAGATTCTGTGTTTGGTGGTGGCAGTCTGTGGAGAAGGCGGGCTGCTTTTGCTGTGGCTGGCTCTCCCTTCTACTTTCAGCGTTTAAAAGAAAAGACGTTAAACACGTGCACCAATGGTCGATATTGATGAGCAGCTGGGTACAACGTACTAATCTTACAACCCAGCCGTATTCGAAGCTTCCTTCTAGCTAGTCTTCTAACGTGCTTTCCTATAACTTATTTTAAAGATTTGGATAAACAGTTGTTGAGCGCCGTGTGCAGCTCTTCCATGAAATACGATTTAAGCCATTTTAAATAGTAAAGAGAAGTTTTATAAAATGACTATATGGTGGTCAATGACGATATTGTGGCGTATGAGAAACACTTGTGTATCTGTAGACTAGAGAGATCATATTGCGTCAAAGGCCAGGATTAGTCTTTGGGGAGAGGTTTGTGGTCTGGCATTGACCTGGCAGGTGAACATGCAGTTGTGTTTATGTGTGTGTCCACTCTCTTGCTCCCACCAAAAGCCCAGCTCCCCATAACAGGAAACGCTGAGGTGAGGCCAGGGTTTATGGGCTAATACGGCCTCAAAGGAGCCTCTTGTTTTCAAACAGAGCTGCAGCTCTTCAGGCTTGTTTTCCATATTGGTCTGGCGTGGAATGCTTTGACCCTGGCACAGGGGCAGGAAAACATGACACCGGCTGGAACTTTGAACACGGTGGGGACGGGCCTGTCAGTACCCTTGCCCATCTGCCCCCCTCTGAGTTGGGTAGAAAACTTTTGGTGCCAGCTTACCACCTAAAGGCTAAACCTGTTGATCTGAAGAATCATTTGGAGTATTAAATTAAAATGAGTGCTATTAGTGTTTTTGGGAGATGTATGCTAATGGTTTAGCATTTTAACCCACTTTTTTCCATGGCAAAACATTGTCTGATATATAGGTACAAAGTCAACGTGGCCTAAAACGTCTGAGAAGATTTTATTTAAAAGACTTAAGAAAAGACAACAGATGGTGACCACGCCCAACTTTGCAAATATAAATGTGTCTCCTCCCATTTTACCATCTCATACAAAATATCTCTACCAAATGTGGAAATCGTGTCGACAGTAGCTGCACTAAATCAGCGACAGCTAAAATTCATTTAGCTACTCAAATTTCAGGGTCTCTGTCATGGCTTAAACTCGATTTGTACTCAAATCTACACCACAGCTACCATAGGACTTACCTTATGTGTATGTCAGGTAAAAAGCAGAATTTTTATTATTTTTTAAATATTTAAATTTTCAGTGCATAGGTAGTTGCAGAGAAGTTCTGTCTTCAAAAGTTTTGAAATATTGGCAGTGAGGCTGCTGGGCGTGCAGAGTAAGGCTACCGAGGTGAAGAGTTTTGCACTCAAAGTAAAAATCCCTACTTGACAAATAATAAATGGCACGTGGCACGTGTTACATTTCTGATTAAACAATTTTTAAAGTAAATATATATTAAATAATATGTTAATTAAAAAAATCATTTCTTTCTTTTTGCTATTTTAAGTGGATGTCAGCCTTTTACCTAACTGTGTGTCAGTCTGCCCCCTAATGGCACAAATTAGCCAATACCATATTAATGTTTCGCTGCAAACTCATTCTGGATCTCTGTTTTACGTTTTTTTTGGCTGTTGATTTTACCTCATAGATGACCTGGCCCACCTGTACTACAGTCTTTCCAGGTGCGGTGTCTACTGTGTAGGGCCGCCTAAAACATGACTCTCCCTGCCTGCCCCTGAGTGCAGATTGCTGGATGTCCTCCAACTTCCTGCCCCTTTCATGGGCTCTTCTGATCATTACTCCCACCTCCAAGGTTACCCCCAGACCTGGAAAGGAAGCTTGAGACTGGTATGCTGGCAGCATAAGCATACGTGTCTGTGTGTGCAAATGTGTGTGCACATATGTGAGGATTGAGGGATGAATGCCATGACTAGTTCGGAATGTTCCAGAGCGTGGTCGGAAAGTCTGAGTTGGAAAAAAGATGAGAAGTAACGTGGGTGAGGGGAACAAGAACTTATTGACAGCACTCTTTTACTTACTGACACATACCACGTTACGCACATTGGTCCGTCCTCTGCCCAAAGCTTCTGAATTATATAGATGTTATGCCTAATAATGCCGGGCCTCTTTGTTTGGCTACAGTGTGCGGCTTGTCAGAGGGTTGCCTCTTTAACAATATGCAGTTTTTATTTCTGACAAATCACTGCACAGTTTCAGAAAGAGGAATTATGGAATAAAAAAAAAACTTTTACAGGGTCTTTGTTTCACGCAAAGGTTCTTTCTAAAACGGCCAATATAATATTACATTTGGATCTCTATTGACGTAATTATAAAATATTATAAAAGTGATTTGACTTCCCTGCAGTTCATATTACTAATTTATGCAGTATCTAAAATCGAAAAATAAATGTCTTATTACTTATAATTCTATTTATCACTGTTTGTAAAAATCTTAATCTTTGTAATCTTAAGCAGTCTTAAACAAGAGGGCTTGGTGGCTCAGTGGTATAGCACTGGGCTGGAGTACAGAAAGCCACAGGCTTGAATCCCACCCTACCAGGTGTGTCCCCTTGCCCTGTGTGAAAACTCAAATGTCTATAATGGATGGACAGCACATTTAAGTCACATTTACCCTGTAAACTCACTAGTACAAAGTCTGTGTAATTTCCAGTTAGGCCTGTGTGTGAATAGAGCAGGCATGGCATATAAGTGGGTGTGTTAACTACCCTAACTAACTGCACAGTGTGCACTAAAAATGCATGCTTTCACTCTGAAACCACAACTCCTATTTTGTATACCGTTCCCTCAAAGTAGAGTCATAAAGCGGAGTGGTTGAAGTTTCCCCGTGAAACGTTTCTTACCTATTTTACATTCCCAGTACACACATGCTAATGTTACTTCCTGGAATGTCAACACACTAACGTTAGTAGAAGTAACCTGTAGTCGCACATTGCCCACCTGCTCTGATTTTAGACTGCTGGGACTGATACACCGGACTCAAGGAATGTGTGAATTACTTATGTTTTGTTTGTGCTGCAGTGATTCAGTCAGTGCAAGAATCTCCAAAAAAGTTTAAAACGTGCACTTTTACACAGTTCACTTAGTGTATCTTCTGTCTTTTCAGGACGGTTCCTACCTTGCAGAGTTCCTGCTCGCTAAAGGCTATGAGGTGAGAGAAGAAATCCGACTTCTTACCTAACAGTATCAAGAATCTGTTCTTTGGAAGCACACACACACACACGTATGATTCCAGACATCCGTGAGCGCCAATACAGACAGACCGACAAGAGGCTCGCGTTCCCTTGATAAGCTGCATCCAGCCACAGCAGTGTGTGGGAGCTCCGGAGGGACTGTGACGTAACTTGAAAGTCAGCTTCGTCTGACTCACCTCTCACCCTGATAAGGCTGTGTGTGCTTTGAGCCTGTTGCACTCTCACCTTTTATCAGTGGGTTAGACCATTAACTGTGAAATTACTGGTATCATACGACCAAATGAGTGTAGCCACAGAAAGGATCCAGCATGTGGTGAGGCTGCATGACCCTCCTGTGGTGCTTTCACACCCCTTAATGCATAAACATACATGGTGCACTAGATCCCTTTGTGTTATCCTGACAGTAGCTGCATGCCTTCATCTCTTCACAGATGTGTAGCTCAAACACACACTTTAATTGCAGATCCCTGCTCAGCTTTGCCATCTGCTGCCTGACTCAGAGACAGCAGTGAGGAAGTGGACTGATTCTGTGCTGGGGGTGTGGTGCTAAGGTGGCATTAAAGAGACGGGTACAGGCAGGCAGGAAGTGCACAGTGAATAAAGGAAGTAAGGTCAGGGCACAGCGTTCTCCTACTAATGGACTCCCCTTGGATCAGCTCCTGTTATCTTCCCTGAGCAGAGCTTCCGCACATCCACCGTCAGAATGTGGATTACATATCACAGATTACAGGCAGCATTAAAAACACAGCGAGCTTGAGCCATGACCCACAATGGTGTTGTATCAACGTTTGCAGTACAAACATTTGTAAGGGTCCAGAGCTCTTTTGAAGATAAGAACCGCTTTCAGTAACCTGAAGCAAAATGTGTTCAATATGTTGTTAGATTTTAAATGAAATTGTCTAAATTATACTTTGTTGTTATTGTTATTATTATTATTATTATTTTTATTATTATTTGGCATGTTGATATCTTGTCTGTAAAATAATTCTGTCAACAGATTTATAGGTGTGGTTGTGTTTGGTGTTCTCTGTCACTGTCTGAAAGCCTCACAAATGATGTAAACTTTGAACTGTCCCTGAACATACCTCACCTGCAAAGACCGGTATATACCTGAGGAGCTGGCCAGTGCTACCAATAACAAAAACTGAATGGCAATTTTTTACGCGACAAACTATGTTATATTTACCCTTTGAATCTCAAATGAGCCTAGGAGGAACATCATTAATGCCAACATTACCATGGCAAGGCTACATTCCACTGTGTTTTGTGTTAGTTTTGGGGTGACTGTGGCGCAGTTGGTTGAGCAAGACACTGAACCCCGCTTAGTTGCTGCGCGACGGCCAGCTGCATAGCAGCTCCCCCATCGGTGCATGAATGTGTGTGTGTTTGAGAGTGTGAATGGGTAGATAAGAAGCAGTGTAAAGCGCTTGGAGTACTAACATGTAGAAAAGCGCTGTATAAGTGCAGACCATTTAGATTTGCCAATTTTCTGCAGGTAATGTCCCAGCTTAGTAGGAACAGTTTTGAACAGGCACTGGAAAATGTTTTGCTTATCACGACTGTGTGCTGGACATTTTAAGATTTATTGCCTTTTACTGAGCCATTTTATTTCATAAAACTGATTTACCAGTGAAAAATGTAATACAAATTGCCCAAATGTCTTTTGATACTTGCCAACATATAAATTTTGTTAAAAGTAATCTGGTCCAAACCCCTACGAGGTAGTATAACTCAAGCAGTCCTTGCAGCTGCTTCAAACAAGGTCCTGTGATACTTTTCTTGAAGAGAACCTCTTTTCTCTGAAGCAGCTGCTAGCAAAAATCTTTTTCTTACAAAAATTATCACACCACTGTAGGCACTTATCAATAAAGGTAAATTAAGTATAAGCTGTTAGAAAAAGTCCATCAGTGACCTGACTAAAGTTTTATGATTTATCTTGAAACCCCCTTCTGTGGCCTTTTCTTTCAGGTTCATGGTATTTTGCGTCGTTCCAGCTCCTTCAACACCGGTCGTATTGAGCATCTTTACCAGAACCCCCAGACACACACGGAGGGCAGTAAGTGTCAAACCTACCTCACAAATGTCACGTTCATTCAAAGAAGTTAAGTTTCATATTACATACGTTATGGTAATAAGCCTTATTCAAATGGGTTGTTCTAATATTTTGCCCCCTCACTTATTTTAAACATCCGTACAACACATCCGTACAACTCCAATTATCACCTATATAATACACCTATATATAGAATTATCACCTTTCTGATAGTTCCAACCTAAAATCAAGAAATGTTTTGTTGTAAAAGTAGAATGAATATAACTATAGCCACTGCACTTTTAGTTGGTACCAGAGTTCTTAATGAAGTGGGCAGTTGGTTTAAATGTGTATTTGATTATGCTATACAACTGTTATTTCAGTTGCTACTTCAAGTATTGGATAAATTTAAAAATATTTATTGTAGAATGGTTAAACATAAGTACTGGATACCAGTTGGTCATGGCAGCTACACATTATGTGGTGTTAAGGGCTTGGTATCAGTCAGGGCCAACAAAACTAGATTTGGACAAAGAATTAAAATGGAAAAGTCAACATGACTGAATCTTTGGAGCACCTGTAATCATAATCTCTGCAGAATTCCTTTATGTGTTTTACCCATGAAACTGGCGTTGGTTTTTAAGTGAGTAACATGTTTGCATAGGAGTTATTCACAGTTTGTTTTTCTTGCTCTTTCACAGACATGAAGCTGCATTATGGCGACCTGACTGACAGCACATGTCTAGTGAAAATCATCAATCAGGTGAAGCCCACGGAGATCTACAACTTGGGTGCTCAGAGTCATGTCAAGGTAATGTGGCCCCACAGGGTTTTGTGGATGTTTTGTGGAAGTAATAAAGCTACGCAGAGAAATCAGCAGAAACTGCTGCTTTCTGACTGTCCTCTCTCATTTTTTGGCTGTGTTCATGTTGCTGCAGTGTGGCGATGCAGGAGCATCTACTTCTACCAGGCACTTTTTGTTAGTTAAAATTTCTGTAAGGTGTTTTTTTTTAACGTGTCACTGTCTGCAGGGTTTCGTTATGCACTTTCGCAGTTTGAGAAAGATGACTAGAAACCTGGCACAATCAGGTTTCCCTACTCCCCTAGTCCGGTTTTGTCAAAGTGCGTTTGTTCCAATTAAAACCCCTTCTCTGACATTTCCTTTGAGGTCTATCTCTTTCCTTTCTGTGGAAGCCATTCACATGCATTTCTTTAGAAGAGAAAGACTATGGTGAGTGTGCAGTCCAAAAACACTGTGTTGAAATCAGACCAGAATAAACTTGATGAGTTTAATCTCCTGGAGAGTAACTTTAGCTCAGGAGGTACAGTGGTCCACCAGTGACAAAGTTATTGGTTTGATTCCCTGTCACATGTGCTCAAGTGTCTTTGAGCATGACACTGAAGTACTCTGAGTTGCAGCTTCCCTATGTGACTGTGTATGATATTGTATGAATGGGTGAATGAGCAGCATTGTTCAGCTTTTGCTACCGTCAGACTACAAAGGTGCTATAGAAATGCGTGCAGAACATTTACCATTCAGGAGGTACAATAAAGTTGTGTGTTACTTTTAAAGAACACTGTTTTTTGAAGCACTTACACTCATTATGATATCCAGTTAAATTTGACCTGATCATTTACAATGAGAAATGAGACACTGGCAGTCGTTAACATTAACATTAACATTAATTTGTGTGTTGTTGTGCATTGACAGACATGTTAAAGGGTTTTAAGATTTACAGCATAGTTTGAGAGCAGTGAATGGCTATATTATTACGATCACTTTTCATAGACTTCATGTTGTCCTGTTGCTTATTTTTGGGGGTTTATACATAAAGCAGGGATCAAATGTGTGAAAGTTATTCAGCATTTTACTTGTAAAGACTAAAGAGTTTTACATGTGATATCAATTTTAATGTTCTTTTAAAGGTATATTAATCAATTATTTGTCAGTAGGTGGCAGAAGAACTTCAAAAGAAGCTGGTAGATCACCCTCTCCATTTAACTCTAAACAAATTCGCACCAACTCTTTTGAAAAGTATCAAACGAACACATACCAGTGGCAAACTATGATTTCCCAACACTGCAGTTGAGAAATCAGCTTTAAACAGAAAGCTGACTGTAACCTGGTGACCCAAGTGCATGTAAGCCCACTATGTATGTAGGGCAGATACAGCAGTGCATGTTTGCACTAGCTTGTCTTTTCTAAAAATGGCTACTTTTAGTTTGAAGAAGTTATTTTTTTGAATTATTATTTTTTTATGTCCGGTCTTTGCAGGTTGAGTTTTGTTACTAAAAGCCATGGCTATGAATTTCGCAGAAAGAAAAATTAAAATCAAAAACTTAACAATTGACTTACGATGTGGAAAAGATTTGCAGTTCGTTCGGTCTAAAAATAGACTAGTATTCATAGTGCCTGTATATATATGTTGGATTCTGTACCTAAAAGCATTTGTTGAGCGATTAGGCTGAGGTGGAAGAATGTATAAGTATATGGGACATAAGATATAAGTAGTATGGAGACATCCCTAATCAGTCAGCAAACTCATGAAACCGTAACACTTGTTTGATAGCACTGTACTTTGATGTTTCTCTCCTAAACTTAGATTTTATTGCTTGTTTGTTCCTCACTTGTAAGTCGTTTTGGATAAAAGCGCCTGCCAAATGCCTAAATGTAAACGCAAACTACCTGAATGTTCTATCACCTTATCATATCATGTCATTTTCACCATATCAGTGTTTATTAGTGTGGCTGCATTCATATTCCCAGTAAATGAGTAAAAACACTTCACATAAATATTTGTTTTCTTGGAACACAGCACATGTCAGTTCTTCCACCTATAAAGACATATGCGCTTGAACACCACTGTGCACATATGGCCAGTACTGACTACTGCTGTAAATGGTTAACAGACAGCACATAATTCCAAAAAGGGACTTTCAGTTCTGGGAAGTGAGCAACTCATGTGCGGAGGATGCTGGAGCTGATGGGACAGGAAGTAATACTTTTTTGGATGGGTCAGTCTGTGCCACAATGTCCCTTTTGTCTTGGAGCTCCACCGTGATCCCAGGAGATCCCTCGGCACCACCCCCACCAACCCAAACGGAGATCTGACACACATTCCCCAGGCAGCAGTGATCCTGGTTTGGGTAGAATATGAAGCCAAGAGCTTAGTCAGATCATAGATAATAAGGCCATTTGTAATGTGAGCAGGAGACATTACTTTTGATAGTGATTCAAAACCCATTCGCTTTTGGTTGTGATAATTTTAACACACACTTCAAATCTGTTTTATTCCAGTCTTAGGAGCCCATAGTCAACCAGGCCAGCTAGCACATCACTGAGGTGATGAAGTAAGAAATCGATAAAAGATTACTTAAAAAATAGAAAATTGATCAGTTATAACCTGAAGAGGATGCTATGAACGTTCGGTAGATCACCAAGTTATTACAGCTTCCTGAGGGGAACGTGAATATCTGAATATCGGACTGACAGATATACCTGCACAGGGCTTAGCGGCTTTTATTTGTTTTCACACCATTAAGACCTGGCTCTGGTAGCTTCTCCACATGCTGCCTGTTCTGAGTAGCATAGCCCTCGGGGTTACTGGCAGAGCTGATGTGAGACAATTTCCAGTCTGCCCCACCACAGAGGAAAAGACCAGTCACGCCGGCTACTCAGCATCTCTCTGTTCCTTCCCATCAGCCCCACTCTCTGTTGCTGATGTCTTACAAGGAATCCCTTCTGAGGCCAACTTGTTCTTAAAACCCACCCGGGGAGCTTGAGTTGTAGGACTGGTTCGAGATGAGGTGTCTGTGTGTGGTTTCCGCCGTACAGAGTCATCACTGAGAACAGAGGGAAGGTTATTTTCTAATGCTGCAGGGGTGGAGGTGCACAGGGAATAGTGGACAGACATTGGAGCACCAGAGAGGCATCCAGCTGCAGTATCAAAAGAACAGCAAACAAACAAAACAGAAGGGGCTTTATGCACTTTCTCTGTGACTGTAGCAGCAATAGCGTTGCTCAGTTAGCTCAGCAAAGTCAGGGTTTCTTCTTTTTCGCTATCTGATGCATTTTTGTTTTAGTGCTCAGCATTCAATTCGACCAGTAGCTCGTTGGATCATCAAAATATCTAATTTTGCATTTGAAAGCATTGAAGATTACAAACAAAGAGTTACTTTCACTGACAGACAGAAGAGTCACGCCGAGCAAGGGATTCTGGTTTTTTGTGATTCATCCATGTCCTGTCAGTATTTGTTGGATTAGGATTATTTTTAGAATTTCGCTTTAATTAGATACTGTTACTGTGTGGTTATTGACTAGGCGTCAGTTTTAAAAGTATTCGACAATGGACCATTTTTGTTGGCGTTTCATGGCATGAGCAGAGGTGGTCAGTGGTTTTACTCCTTCTCGCCACATGTGAAGTGAAAAGTGCAAGACACTGAACCCCAGGTCGCTCCTGATGTGTCAGCTGACCGACCACCTTGCAATTACAGTACAGTGTGCAATTTAAGGTAGAGCTAACATGAGACGTGAAATCGTTCCCATCTGCTCCATTCAGCTGAGAACTGAAGAATATGTTGCTGGTAAATGAGTGTGTGTTACATTAGGCTTTGATCGATAGATTTTGAAATGTATTCTATCTATCGATCTATCGATCTATCTATCTTCTATCTATCTATCTATGATTTCACACAGCATTCAAAGTGTGTCGTACAATGTCTGTTAAAAATTCTGGGGATCACAAGCAAACTAATCCAGATTCAACACCCGAAAACATTTTATACAAATGTGGACATGCAGAGAGAGGTTTTGTTTCACTGCAGTATTCAATAAGCATTAACTGCTGAAAAGCAAGGGATCACCTTTCTGCCCAAACTCAGTGAAACTCTTGAATGAGCTACCAAACTGTGCAAGCTAAGCAGCCTCACTGCCAATATTCATAAAGATGTTAAGGACAAAACTCTTCCACAACTTCAACGCAAGCTGTAAAAAAAGTGCCGAAACATTTTTGTGTTTTATCCTTTGTCAATTACTTTTTTGCTTGCAATGTTGTAAGTTGCTTTGATAAAAGCTGAATGGCTAAATGTTGTGAGTTAGGTTTTGAGGTTGCCTAGGACCCGCGATTGTTCATCTTGGTACGTAGTGTTTAATCTGTAGCCTTGTAGTAAGACTAGATCATTAAGAATCCTCTTTTTTTGTTTGCTTTAAACAGCATATATTTTGTAGATTTTATCCAGAAATACCTGAATGAATTTAAATGTCTTGCTTTTAATTAATAACCATTAACCTGGGAAAATGGTAAAAACAATCTGTTAGCAGCACTGAATATTTTGGAAACTGCACTTGTGAAAAATGCATGAACTTTGATGAACTTTAAATAGGAAGTGCTTACAGGGAGCTCTTGGTAATCTGAGGGTTCAGTCTAGTTGTGTTTTCAGCGCTTCACTGGAGAGCTAGGAACGAAACCCCCTCAGCATTGCGCTCTCTGTGCGATGTCTGCTGGGATTGAGGCTGAATTATTAAAGCTCCTTGGTTATGACAGGGAAAGTGACATGATAAGGGGAAGAGGCTGAAAACACAGAAGGTGTGGAAACGGTTTAGGGAGGTGAGAGGCTATGGATAATGAAGCAGTGGTAGGTTTCCACTTGATTGTTTTTGAAGACAAAAGTGCAGATTGTACTCAGAAAGTCAGACTTCCTTCATCTTTATCCTTTATTATCCATATCCGAATTCCGCCTCAGAAACGCTTATCGCCATCCACTATCTTCTCAGTGCTCACTCTCTGTCTGCTACCCTTTGGTCTCTCCCCCATCCGGGTTTGCAGAAGCTCCCACACCAGAGACACACAGGATTTAACACGCCTGTTTCCCCATAAAGCTCCTCGCTGTGTGTTTGGTGTTGATGTGTTTATGGGCCTAAAGTGCCCATTGTGCTGTCTGCCAGGAGTTTACTCTCCTACACAGACAGTGGCACTACAACTTACTGTAGTTTGAGGGCACGTTATGCAACCCTTGTAAGACTTTGGTAATGTGCTGCAGTTGTTTTGACTCCTCGTGTGTCATCCAGTGGCTTGTTAAGTGTGGGTAGAGAAGATTGCAGTTTGTTTGGATCCACAGGCTCCTACCTTATTAGATCAGTCCTGCCCCAAAATAGCTTAACTTTTTTCCACTACAAGACATTTATTTCCATATTTGGTCATTTTTGTTACAGATCAACTTAAGCATTTCGTTTTCCTTTATGGGCTGAGATTATTTATCTGCGGCTAATAAAGCTTATAGGTATTATCTATGAATTCATAATCACATAGCTGAAAATAAGACTTAAGTTCTTTGGTCATAAATATTAACACTAGTTCGGATAATGCCTGCACACTCCCTCTATTCTATTAAAACTAATTTGTTACAAGGCTTAAAACTGTGAATGATGATGTATCTGTGTTCGACTCTTAACAAGTTAACATTTTGGGGAAGACCTAGAAATATTTCCACTCTCTGCTCAGGACTAGCTGTGTGTGTGGTTACAGAGAGGTCTGTATGTACTGTAGAAAGTACTTTTTGGGTTGTAAAGAAATATGAATTTCCATGATTCCTTCCTCAAGAAGAAAATGCAGGACAATGCAGATTTACAAGGTTTACTCTTGGGGACAAGAACAGCCTTATTCTAAAGTTTTCATATGCTTGTTATTCTTCAGATATTTTCCCAACGTGCCCAGTGTTGTAGGTTTCCCTCAAAAATGTAACTATGCCTGGTTCAAAAGCATTGTTGACAGTATTTTCCCTTTAATGCGTTTAGTGACAGAGGCAGGCTGGTTGCATCTGTCCACAGAAAAGTAAGGTTACTCTGAGTTTTTACTTCTAGCACACATTCACTACACCGGTCATTTTTGAACAATTTCTACAAAGACTTTTTAACACAGGGAAATGTAACTAGGAAGTCTGATTCGTTGCTCAAATTATAACAAAATAATTGTTATAATTACATGACTTATAATGGTACTGTCCTCTCGTAATAGTCATAGTCAAATGTCTTTGTTTTTACAACTGTCATTTTCCCAATTTTTTTCCATCCCGAACATGTGTATTTCAAACAGGTGTTTCAAATGATACATGAGTCAAGCGGTTAAATTGTAATGCCACAGGTTGTTTGTGTTGCCTCTGAAGGCAGTGCAAGACAGGTGTGATGCTCTTTGACCCGTGACTACGTTTTCATTTGAGGGGCACAAGATGGACCCTGTACAAGAAATATAGAGGCAGATTTTGGAGCTGTAAACTGTGCAAAACATTCAGTAGACGCACCGAATTAATTAATAAACCACCTGTTACGTTTGATATGATGCCTAAAAATCATTTTCAAAAACGTTTCCGTTTAACAGTAATGTGGCTTTTAAAATACATTGACACAGTCTCAAGAAATGCTTTTGAGATTTTTGGGTTTTTGAGTGTTTTTCATATAAAAGTAAGTGAACTTTTTACCTTTCTTAGGCTTATAATAAAATCCTTGGTTCATAAAAGCTTTTATATGAATCTGGTTTTAACAGAACGAGAATAATTTTTTAAACCCTCCTGTGAGTGATGTGTGGTCTTGTCTCTTTGTTGCACGTGATTGGCTGGGTTTACTCACTCCCTGATTGGTGTTTACATTATTGCCATCCAATCAGCCTTCAGTGGCTCACTTGGAGCAGTGTGTGCATCTGAGTGGCACAAAGACTTCCCTGGAACTAAAGTAGTGTCTTTCCTCCTGAAGTATGTGTTTTCTGTGTGTGTATGCAGTCTGTGTGTCTTTAAGGTGCCATGTTTTCCACCATTTTAAAAGTGCTGCTGGTATTGGCCAAAAAGTGATGCTGTGTAATCTATGTGTCCTCATTTTCTCATATGTCCTGGCAGTTGAGTGAGCAGAGGGATTGTGTTGCGTTGGTGGCCTGGTCGTCAGCGGTCATAATGGCTCCCTTAGCAGGCCGATCCTTGTTTTAAAGGTTAGGCCTGCATGCTAGGCAGCTTGCCTGGCCCAGATGGGTCGAAAGTGAGCTTTAGCTCAAGAATAGACTTTTCTGTGCCAAGAAAAACAACGCTGCACTTTTTTTGGTTCAGAGATGGGAAATGTTTTGTGGTTGTGCTTTGTGGGTCTGATTTGTTGCTCCACTCATGAGGCAGTTCTTCTCCTTTCCAGCAAGGTTGTAACACATGGAAGCATGTAGAAAGCAGGGAAGGGTGAGGGGGGGTTCTTAAGTAAATACACAGTCAATAAATAGTATCAAAAAGCTAAATATAATTGCATCTGAGTCTGTATATTAAATCAAGCCTTGAATATTCCACTGTCCAGCTGTCTTGCTCGTGTGACACACAGAAGCCAACATAAACTGTGCAGATGCAGTTTGTCCTGTGATTTATAGATGGCACCAGTGAGCCAATCTGGACGAGTCCCCTGACAGTTGGACTGAGGAATGCAGTCAGGTATTCAGCAGCCGTCCGGTCCAGTTCAGGGGAAACTCGGATGGGTTTTTGTAGCATCCAGCTTGATTATACTACTCACTTTTAATTAATATTATGAATCCAAACAACATAAAAGGGAAAGCACGTTTGTGAAAACAAATATAATTCAGGGCTTTGTTCCTTTATAACAGATATAATCAAGTAATCAGTCAACATGACTTTAATAGCTTCAATAATGTATGACTTGGGTAATTGATTAAGTTAGAAAATTCAGTGGATGTTTTGACATGTTGTAAATTTAAAGCCTAGATCAAGCAGGTTTGTCACATGTAATATGATGATTTGTGTTTTTTTTTTTTTATAACAAACTAGACAAAATTAGAAATCACGCAAAATGAAGACAAGTAAACTTCATTTTGGTTATTTGTTTATTATTGCATCTTGACACACCTGCGAACCTCCTGCTTTTTTCAGTTTTAGGAAATTATTTTAAATTCAGTATATTTAGATTTGGGCTGTATGTTGGACAAAAGAACCTCACCTTTGTAAATTTATGATAGTCATTATATTTGCACAGTATTGCAGACTAATCGATTGATGTAAAAATAACATAGTATACCGAAATATTTTATATTTTTTACAAATGCTAAACATTCTATGTTTTCACGTTTTTATTGTTGAAAACGGATAGCTGTGTCAGATTAAGAGTCTGCAAGGCACAATATTTTTTGTTAGGTCTTTTTTTTTTTGGACAGAACTAATGATGTAGAAAATTATCAGGAGATTAATGGATAATAAAATTAGACACTCAATTAGACACTGCTGCAAAACCAATCTAAGATCTTGTTTAAAGTCAGTGAAGTGGTCCGTTAGCAGTAGATGTAGTATTTCTGTGCTTTCAACTGAGAAGCATTTGTTCGTCAGTCAAGTCAGGATGAGGCCCTCTGCAGCTCAGCCTGGTACATCAGTGTTCTGCAACGTTTACCTTCCTCAATAAAATGTTTTTTTAAATTAAATAAAGGTAAACTAGAAGTAAGTTCGACAGGAAAATATGCTTTTGCCATGGAGGAGACTATTTTAAGAAATGTTAGTATTTGTGTTTTTCCTCATTTGCTTCATCATCCCTCACAGTTTTTTCTCCCTCTCTGACTTTCTTCCTCCCTCTCTTTTTCAGTTTCATCTGTGTCATGAGTGATGAGTAATAGTAGACTGTAGTGTTTGTCAGTACACGACTTATCACAGCGCATAACACAAAGCTAATATCATCTGCTTAATTAGTTTGGTGTAGTTGATAAGACGGTAACCAGGAATCACACTAAATATTTATCAACCTCATCAGTCTTGCTGTTGCTATGTCCTCCAGGAGACATTTAGGAATAATGAACTTCACTGTTTCATACTAAATGTTCGGTAATGATTTATCTGGGGCTCTGTTGGTTTGTGAACAAGGCATGTCTCTAGAAATTCTTTATCAACTTTTAACAATTATTCTTTGTACAAATACGTTGTGGTAATTTTTTTAATTCCCCCCTTTCATGATAATTACACAAAACCTACCAGTCCATGATTTAGTTTTATTTACATCATTAATTTATCTTAACATACTGGAAAATCTGAGTTATGATTAGGCTTTTTTTAAGAAAAAATCCTCCAGTTCTAGCTTTGGCTATGAGAATCAGTTTTTTGAATATCTGAATATGTCTAAACTGTTGATTAGACAAAGCAATGCATTTGAAGATATATGAATTCTGACTGCTGAGATTTTATTTATCAATCTTTGATATTTATTAGCCTCAAAATTTTGTGATTGCTTAAGTAATTAATCACTTATTAGGTGCAGGTTGATTAGTGACTCTGTGGGTGTGAATGCAAGTGGTGGTGGGTTTCATTCCTGAACTGCACTCAATGACACAGATATTTATCACACCAAACGCTGTGTGATTGCTAGTCTTTTATTCAGCGTAATAGTTTTTGTGGTTTCTTCCGTTAGTCACTCTTCATTTTAACTCCTTGATCTTGACATGATTCAGCTGCAGGTTTTGTATGGAGGCAGCTGCACACAGATGTTTAACATTGATTTGATATTGATTTATGTTGCATATAGGATAGACTTAATGTAATTGTATGCTATGCAAAATACATTTATTTAAATTTATTTATTTATTTAGTATAGCTGTGCATTGCCATAGTGCCAATGAATGACACCTGCAACCAATACTGTATGCCTGTATGCATCCAGAATGCATCGTTTGCATAAAGAAACACTTAGTTTACACAGGGATTTGGCCAAACTGGTATTTTTCTCTTTTGTGCATACTTTGTGGTGTTTACACTGATATTATATTCTGTGTACTAAGGTTTTGACTCAATGATTATGCATAGCCACAAACAGAATTGCTTACAGAAGTTGCATGAAAAGATCTGTGCATTCATTTGGGCTGATTTCACTTGTTTGTTCTGAGATTGTTCTGTGAAACGTTGGATAGAACTTATTGTTATTTCATGAGAGAAATCATTTACAATATCTTTTCTTCTATCATCAGCACAGCCTCTTAATTAAACTTTATCGCCAAACGCCCACACTAGGAATGACACACAGTGAAAAGATTCAGCTTCACTCAATCCCTCTGTAAGTGACATAAGCTCATTACTCATAGTAAACATTTTTGCAAATCTGTGAACACAAGTTCGGGCTGCAGCGGCTGCTGGTGCTGCTGCCGCCGCCGCCGCCGCCGCCGCCCAACACTCTGCTGTGTGCTCACACCCTCACAGTACAACACACACACCAGCTCGTGCTCTGCTAATAGCATGTTTGGGTAATTCTGCAGCCTGTTTAGAGTTTTTCTTTCCCAGTGCGGCCTACAGTTTGATCTCAGTTGTTCACATGTCAGAAGCCATTGTTCCTCACTGTTTTGAAAAGCAAACGATGAACTTCAATTAGGGATTAGAGGCAGGGGCCCAAAAAAGGCGGCGTAATTGTTTTTTTTTTTACAGCCAGTAAATTCTTTCAAGAGTGTCACTGCAGTGTTTTCTTTGGTGTTTTGGATAAGAGTGTGTGTACTTTATGTTCCCCACATGCTTACGCGTGTCTGTTGGGCAATTTGAGGATTGCAGTCCATTTACCAAAGCCGTCTGTAATGAGCTGTGATCTCACTTGTTTGGATCACATAACAGAATGATGATCAGGGAACAAAAACAAGAACGGGAGAGACAGAGTTTGAATTAAGGGCACACAAGATGAGAAGTGGGCGAGAAGTGGATAAGTTACAACATTAGATTCTAATCTAGATGAGAGGTAATTGTTTTAGATGTTCGTTGACTTAATTAGGGTATTATTGTGCACAGGATGGATTTTTTTTTTTATAATCTGTAGTTGCTTTGTATATGTAGACTGCTGCCTTTGCTTGTGTGTTTTTAATTGAAGCTTTAAATCAGGCTGTCATTCCTGTATGAAGGGTTGGGCCACCTTACCTTGTCTCCTGTCAGTGAAACAAACAGGCCTTTATTCTCTGAGAGAGCGGCATGTTCAGGTACAATAAACAGCTGCCTGCTTAGCTATTCATCTGCAGTGAGCAGCATAAAAACATTCTTCACATTACTTTGTTTTATGTGCACGACTAGATATTTTAAGGGCCTGTGGTGGCTTTTTGTGCAGGTAATGCAACTCAGACTTAAATCTTAAAAACAACAACAACATGATTTTAACAGAATAGTCGGCTCACATATGAGTCAGAGTGTGTGTTTGGTTTACTGATCGACCTTTCAATTTCTGTAGACCTGAACACAGTTGAAAGAATTTGTCAGTCATGTTTTCCCATGAGTCACCTACGATCATGCACATGAGACAGTACACACATTCATACAAAAATGTAATTCAGTTAAATATGAATAATACAAACGATAACCAATAAACATGTTTGTCCTTCTGACACCAGTTGTCACCCAATTACATTGAGCTCTTGCTTTGAAGACTTTTATTTTACTGAATTTGCAGAAGTAATTTCAGACAAAAATTTTAAATACAGAATACATGAATAAAATACACTTGATGGCCAGTAGCATATAGAAACCTAATGAATGAATGAATGAATACATCCAGTCTTGTGTTGAACATGGGAAACTGGGGTGTTGTAGTAGCCAGAACACACAATATTAGACACACAAACATACCGGATACATACAACTGCATATGGATAAATGCCCTTAAAGTCTGAAGGTTAATGACGATAGGGATACAATAGTGGCACATAGTTATATTTCCATAAAACACTCAAGTAGAATGAAAAATATTACACTGTGCTTTGGTGCAAGTCAGGTGGATACTCTGAGAAAAGTAAGATGCAGGATTGCATTTTATGAATGGGAAGAGCCCCATCCATATGTCCGCTTTCAGGCTGTCCACCAGATGTTGTAACATGGCTGCAAATATTTGCCTCTTTAAGACAGCCGTGCATTCACTTGAAACAAGACATGTTACAGACGGTAATGAGTAGTGAGTGATTACATCCAAAGACAGCTCAAGACAGGTGTGCCATTATACAGCTCGTCCCGTTAGGGTTAAAAATGTGGCACAGTGACGATATACGCAATAAGTTTTGTGTTGTTTGACTGACAGATTCTAGTGGACAGGAAACCTCCACATGTGCTGAGTTTGCAGGACCAAGTCAGATATATTGAACAGGAAAAGTGTGACCTCGTCAAATATATTAAAGACAAAATAAAAAAAATTGAGTGTAGAATTATTTAGATCCTTCCCAACTGAAGACACCGAAAATGTTTCTTTGGCAAAAGACCAAGTTCAGTGAACCAAAACCTCACATTGCATAACAGTTTTTGCCAAATTAGTGTTGGCCTCATGATGTCAGGTCCCCCCTACTGACATGCTCTGGCCCCAGAGCCCCTTTAAAGGCTCTTTCACTTATAAACTCCAGACAAGGTCTGTAGTTGTGTTTCACACATGTAACACACAACAGGAGATTGTTTGAGTGAAAAACATTCTCAACCTTGCTTGATTACAATGAGGGAGCAATACATAGAGAAGCCACAACTTAATAGAACAATTAGGTTGCAGGAAACAAAGCTTTGTTCACTGCACATTGGACAGGATAAAGTCCACATATTCTCAGACGTTTGCATTTTCACATACACTGCCTCCAGTTAAAGTCAGCAGAATTTAGGATTAGGATTCCATTGGATGTGTGAATGAGGCTTCTGACTTTGCCACTGTGGCTGCATAAATATATTGTCTCAGGGCATACCTGTACACCTTTGGACTGTCATCGTGGTCTATATTATTTTGATGCAGTTAGTCTATATATGACTCTGATTACTCAATTACAAAGTAATGTTATAGGTTATAGGTGCAGTCAGGGGTCCAATTCCTGGCAAAGCTACCAGATGAGGGTTGAGGTCAGATCTTTGTGCAGGCCGGCAATGTGATTCCATTCTAAACTGTTAAAACTAGAGCCTGTGTCTAGAGAATTTCAGGAGGATCAGGTCCAGACCTTATCTAGAGTTTTCCTTTCAGTCATGCAGCCAGCATACAGAGATAGTTCGGGCGAGATGTGTTCTAACTTGTGAAGAAATAACCCATATAATTGGGCAAGGGGTGGTGCTTGGGCACTTCGAGCAGGACATGACGCAAAAAAAAGCAGCGGAAGTGACAGTGTTTTCCTTAATGGCAATGGGTGGCAACACTACCAATTTATTTAATCCAAATCGACTAAATTTCTGCAGTATTAGTAGGAGTTCTTTCCCTTCGAGCGTATTTGGTGGGTTTCGCTGCAGTCGTGGGGAATTGACGTCATCAATGCGCCCACTCACTCATGGTGAATCCTCCCGAGTATTACCTGCTCTATTCACACATGAGATCGGTTGGAGATAATTCGGACTTCCCACTAGGGAGCTGGCTGGAGAAGATGCAACTGTAGCTCAGTTGGTTAGGCAGTCGTCCACAGACCACATCCTTGCTGCGCTTCAAAGTGTCCTTGGGTAAGACACTGAACCCCTAGTTTGTCCCGTTGGGTCAGATGAGCACCCTACATGGCAGCCATCACCATCGTGTGTGTGTGTGTGTGTGTGTGTGTGCACGCACCAAATTACTCTGTAAGTCGCTTTGGTTAAAGGCGTCTGCTAAATGTAAATGTGAATACACCCCCTCTGGATTAAGTCTACATTATATCTACTATCTACTTTTGTTGGGGAAACTTCTTTATGCTACTGGCTTTGTGCATAGGGTCCTGCAGTGTTGAAACACTAGAGGACAAAATCTTCTGTTGCCACAGAATTTGGGAGCCTTGTTGAAAAAAAAATCATTGCAGCCATAGAGATAATATTTTCTTTACTTAGAAATGATAGGCCAGTACCAACATGACAAAAGCACCAGACTAAATATGCAAATGTCTGCATACCTTTTCCATATATTGTTTTACAATTACTATTTTTATTTTTTTATCACTGATTTGTTTAAGTTTATTCATTTTTTTGTTTTCAGGTAAACACATGGTCACACATTTGAATGGCAAATAGAAAAACTCAAGCGAACAGCACTTTATTGTGGGTTCATTGTTTCTGTCAACCAGTTTTTCCACCTTGGCTACAGTGGAAAAATTAAAGATTCCTTCTATAAATGGACTTATTTTGGGGAAAATTTAAGTTGCAGTTTTCAGACACTTTAAGGAAATAGATAAAGGTAATTGAGACTCAAAAGCCCTTGTAGGTGCTTTAGTGTTTATAGAGGCCGCCTTACGCGTGTCCAATGGTCTAAAAAAGATCCACTTCAGAGATCAATGTATTATAAAAACGTTGCAGATTTATTGAACTTCTGTGTTCCTCAGTACAGTTCTAGAATCACGCTGATATAATACCTAAACTCCACTGAGCACGGTAAGAAAACTGTGCCTTCCACAGCCAAACACTGGTCTAATAATGACTTGCTGCTCCTGTCCGTTTCCAATCAGTCATCAAAGGCAATACAACAGGGGTCTCAGACTTGCGGCCCGCGAGCCGATAGTTTGTGGCCCCCACCTTATTATTAAAGTTTAATGTTAGTGCGGCCCGCGAGTTTGTTATGAACGGCACGGAACGGAAATGACGTACATTGCGGAAATGACGTATATTGAGGAAATGACGTTCTTTGTGCATCGGCTAAACACTTGATTGAAACTTCAACGCGACAGCTTAAAGAAAGCTTAAAGAACTGTTAATACAGACATTTGAATTCTAATTATTATAATTATTATTATTATTTTATTTACTTATTACTGATTGATTGATTGATTTTCTTATTAATTTCTTATTTATTTTCTTCTAATTTGTTTATTTATTTTTTCATATTATTTTGTGTTAAAAATAAAAAATAAAGACATTTGAGAAGATTAAAATTATTTAAAAGTTTTTCTTGTGGAAACCTGATGCGGCCCAGCCTCACCCCGACTCTGCCTCCAGCGGCCCCCAAGTAAATTGAGTTTGAGACCCCTGCAATACAACATCAAAGGCATTGGTTTCCTTGACGATTACTTACTGACATAAAAGGCACTGTCTGATGTTAGCTGACTAGCTACTAGTTGTCTATCTACTGACACAGTATAATTGCAGAACTAATATTTGAGAAAGTTAACATTGGCTCGTACAGTGTTTCTCTCCTAAACCATTTGAAACACAATCACACTCTGAGTGTCTATTCAGAGTTACTTGTCTTCACAAACTGAAGACAGGTGGGAAATTATTCCTTCTTTGTTGCCCGTGTGCACCTGAAAACCTAATTCCCTGCTGCTCCTTGGCCTCAGGCAGCTGTGAGATTGTGCTAATGATAATACGTTGGAGTAATCATGACCTTAACTACACCAAACTACGTTTGGGATGGTAACAGTCTCCAGTAGTTTAAAAAGCTGGTAGAAAAGTGTGAGAAATAGCCCCTGCTCTGTTACTTATGAACATCTGTCACAACGCTGAGAAGAATGGTTTGGTTTGCAAGGTACCATCAATCATAGGTGCTGGTGTCTGGTGAGGCCGGTTAGGCAAAAGGACAGATGGGGTTGAGGCTGATGCACAAGTGAGGCAGAGGAGCGCCAAACTGTCAGGATGACGCCAGCCTCCAACTGTTGACCTCGACAGGACTACTGTATCAGTCAGAGAGAGTCGGCTTAGGGAAGTGGTCAGGTCGGCCGGGTGCCTAACCAGGCGACAGGTTTGTATTAACACTTTAAAACTGACAAGACAATATTTGTACAGTATTTTAACTTTAGTCTGCCATTCTTATTATGGTCTCTCGTTAAACCTAGCAGATGGTTTTGCCACAATAGCAAACAACGACACCTAGTGCATAGTGAACCTACTCAGCAATTTTTCACACAACATCGGGCTCAATATTAGCTTTTGTTAATTAAATTAAATATTAATGATTCAATGTGTGTGAATGCCAGAATATATTGAATGAGATGCCCACCGCAATTTTCCAAGTGTATTTGACATCTTAATTTTAAAACTCAAAAGTCATCAAGCTGATACAAATAAAGTGGAGACGTCCTTACATATAAGAAGCTCAAACCAGAACCATAGATGTTTGGGTATTACTGAGCAGGTTGGAAGACCAATGCAAAACAACGGAAGTTAATTCTCACAATTTATGTCTGAAAGAGGTTAGTCAGAAACACTGAAATGTCCACACAGAAATGCTCAACAACCACCAAAACATACAAATACCCAAAATGATGAACAATTATCTGACACTTTCCCAACAACATAAATGTACAAAATTTTGCAAAACTGAACAAATGGAAACGAATATCTGAAAAAAGATTTAAGAGTAGACAAACATAAAAATAGACAGAAAAAAAAACTTTCCCCATGATCCAAGTTTGGTTGTTGCACAAAACAGAGTTGTGGTCAGTTATGTACTGTATGATTTACATATCAGTTAGCAAAGCAAGCCGTAATGATTCAGCGATGTACTGTACAGAAAATCATTTGACGTGAAAGAATCTCAAAGTTGTTTTCTTTAGGATTAAACCGCGGTGGCGGGCCCAGTCTCAGGCGTGTCAGCCACTTTGGAAAGAGTCCTCTTAGCAAGCGGCACGTTGCAGACATGCCTCAGCTGCAGTAAGTGACCCCGAGATGTGTGATTCTCACATACTGTGTTTTTGTGAGATCGAACACGCAGGTAAAGACGACGATGTTATGATGGGGCAGAACAGACACCGAACAGAACATCGTTAGTCCGAAGAGACGTGTGTGCAGCGTGGGCAAACTCCAAAGTAAACACTCTGCTGTATTCTTTGCTTTTCTCTGCTCACCGCACACTCACACAAAACAATTACAGTGAATTAGGCAAGAAATGACAGGGAGAAGTGGGTGTTTTTCTGTGTGTGTGTGTGCGTACAATGGCATTTCTCCACTGTGTTCAGATAATTATGAGGAATTCAGGTGAACTCCTCATAATTGGCGTGTCAGGGTTTAGCTGTCACTGGGCGACAAAGCTTGAGGGTCCTCTGACGTTCCCAAGTTTCCCCAAGCATTCTTTCCCCCAATTATGAGAATAATGACGGGAAAAAGGCCATAGACACACAAACTCTGGCCAGGGCAGTATTCACACTTTCCCCTGACCAGCCAGTCATTCTGACAGTGATGGCCCTTACGTACACCTGGGATTTTGATCTTCTCAGTCTAAAACCTTCCCCTTGTGCCTGTGCCACTGCTACGGTAATATCTGCTGTGGCACGGAGTGGGCTGGGAAATCCAAACCTGGAGTATTTATACATGTGTGGCCGCCACCACAGCTGAACGTTTACAATAACAGTCTCCAAGTGATGCCTCTTGTAATAAAAGTCAAGCGTCACGCCCGCTGCACTGAAACCGTATCGTGCTGATCTCGTTATAGTCAAATTAAACTGTCGTGCTTCGGACTGCGAGGCTGCAAACCGTGGAGATTGAATAAAAACACACTTGTGAGGGGCAGAACCTCCCACACACAGGTGTGTACTTCAGTACGTGGACACACCCTGCCGGGACTAAACTTAAGCTCTTACAGTTAACACAAATCGGTTTGTGTTAACTGTTTGTTAGGCACTTGGCTTTTCTGTAGTTTGTACACTGTGCTATGCCTTTGATAAACTCTTCAATAAAACCCTTTTATTTGTTTGTCAAAAGTAGCTCTGAAATGTTACTAGGCCACATGTAGCTTGTATTAAAGGACTCCTTCAGTGTAAACCTCTCTCTGACTTCCCAATATTAAAATATGACCAAATATTCTACTTCTAGCTACAAAAATGTCTCCAGATGACATCACTTGGAGGAACCTTTACGGCGCTGTTTTCAGAAGCCAGAGCTCCTCCATATGACATCATACAAACTCCTAAGGATGAAAAACCCAGAGGAGTTTTTCAGCTAGACTCAAAATATTTTAATATAAGGAAGTCAGAGAGTTTAAAAGCATTATAGTTACACCCTAAACTAGAGAGCAAGTTAAAATCGGTTGCCATTGGTGTGTCTGTATGTGTATTTATTTATTTTTATTTTTTTCCAGCAATGAATTTTATCTTTAAAAAAAAAAACAAAAAACACATTTAGTCATTTGTCAGACGCTTTTATCCAAAGCGACTTACAAGTGAGGTACAAGGCAACAAAAAAATCTAAGTCAAGGAGAAAAACATCAAAGTAAAATAGGTCAATATAATAATCGAGTACATAAAATGTTTCCAAACATGAAAAAATGTGCAGCACTTTACTAAAACTCTTTTGAGAGTTGCCTGAAAGTACAAAATTTCTAATATATTTTTCTTTGTCAAATGTGAATATGTTATGATTGTCAATCTGTTTTATTTTGTAAATGGATTTATTTTCTCTCTCTGCAGCTGTAGTTGCATTTGTTCAGTTAGATAGTTAAAATAGATTTTATAGTTTTAAGTTGCACTTAATTATACAGGTGTATCCTTATGTGAATACAGGTATTTTAATATAGTTTATATTCATTTTCTTCTAAAATAAAACTATAAAACTAAGCAATCTTTTCTAATTTTTCTTTTTCTCATCCCTCCAAGCAGAATCATTACAGGATGCAATTAACTAACAAGCAAACACCTTATAGACTGGCAAGTGCACAAGTGTGAACCTCCACACCTGGTGAAACCTGCCGCTGCAGAATAACATGAGTCAGTTGTGGCTTTTTTGTGGCTCTGGATTGTGTCTTAACTTGCACCATTTTGGCAGCCAAGGCCTCGAACAACAAACGGGAGAAGTCCTCATGGCCAGATGTTCCTCTCTCAGCTCTCAGTGACAGTGTGTCTGTGTGTGTCTGTGTGTGTCTGTGTGTGTCTGTGTGTGTCTGTGTGTGTCTGTGTGTGTCTGTGTGTGTCTGTGTGTGTCTGTGTGTGTCTGTGTGTGTCTGTGTGTGTCTGTGTGTGTCTGTGTGTGTGTGTGTGTCTGTCCTGCTTGGCTTTAAGAGACTCAAAAGCATTACCAGAGTGTGAGTGGGGACCTCGCTGCCCCTGGCAGGGACTCGACAGCTCACACACACGGCTAGCTGTATTGTTCCAGGCCTGTTTTATGGTTACACTGGGTTCTTTTCTCATTTATTGACTTTGACTTGTGGCTTTTGTAGGAAAATAAGTCCCATCATAACCACATGTGAGGTCTCAATGCTACTGTTCTTTATTTCTACGAATTTCTGCATCACGCACTGGATATTACCACGTTGTTGCTGTAATCTCAAATCATACTCTGTCGAATCCCTGTTAAACTCCTGACACTGATTGTGTTATGTGCTTAGGCAAACTAAAAACAGCTATGATGAAATAAATATGAAACATCAGCTGACCACAAAGCACAGTTAAATAACAAAACAAAAAAGACTTCTGAACACAATTGTGGGGATTTTGGTTTGTGAAAGTATTTCACTATTGTTAATTTAGGGGGCCATTTCTGTGAAGAGGGTTGTAATCCCTCAGCCTCGAAGTATATATTTTGCATCACCAAAAAACTATTATCAATGTGCATCCAGCCTTTTACCTCGTTGTGTTGTGTGGCCAATTTTGTGTATATATAGTGTTTTTACTGCATTTACTGCCTACAGACTATCATGCCATTTAATTGTAGGTCTTTAGTCATTATTAGTTATGTTGTGGTATGTACCCTACTAGTGTGTGGCATGTTTATTCAATTTAAATAGTTTATTTTCAGTTTAATATCATGAAATAATGACTTTGTTGTGTTTTTGTGTGTTAATATAAAAAAGCACGTTATTTATGCCAAGACAAATCAACATAGTAAGGCATGATTTTGACCCACCCAGCTGACTATCATGTAGAGCAGGTACCAGCTGGACTGTAGATAAATATAATGGTCATAAGGTACAATTACAAAAGGAACAGGCATCGGCAGTCACAGTACAACTTCATCAAACTTATTGACCTGGTGGCTTGTGTCCAAAAGTGCTTCTCTTCCACTCTGGAGATTTTTGGGACTTTTATACTGAACTGGAGAAGTGATGATGTTAATCTGAACTGAAATCCAGCCTGCCGAATAGCCATGTAACAGTTTTGGGATTTACACAAATATGCAAACACAGTCTGACGCAGTGTAAGAACGAACTGTAGTGTGAGTGTAGCCACTGGGGGTGCTATAGCATAAAAAATGAGAGGTCGCTCACACCAGCGGTTTCACGAAGTCTCGGCTGAACATGTTTGTATACCTAGGAATATCTGTGACACGATGTCATCTCTTCATTCAGACAGGAATGCAAGTGAAAACCATCCTTCCCGTCCTTCTGTGCGAGTACTTACTGTGAATGACCAACAGACATATTAGAAATATTTAAACTACTGACCCACCTCACAGACAAGTATAGCTCCCACACAAAGATGAATCCAACACGGTGTCACCTTGACATTGTCTCCAGTGTATATCCAAAGCTTGATCCCCTTCACGCATACACGATGTAGGAGTACCTGTTACAGTTACTGCGTTGGGACTTGGTATTTGTGGTGGCTGCACCAAGCGTTGCTTGCATTCACATGCACACATTAACTGTGTTGTAGGTCTAAGCCTTTATTTATTTCTGGAACTAGAAGTTGAAATTGATTCAATCCACTAGTCTGCTGTGGGTCCAAAACGGTTTCCATTTGTTTGCTTCAAAGGGCCACTTTGCAGTAAAACCATAATGTAATGTGGACAATCAGAATTCCTGATCAAACCCACTGCTGTATGTATTGCGCCACACACAGGCATTGCTGTACTTTCTCTTTCCAATCATCCCCATTAACCTTTTGCTCATAAACAATAATTATTTAATGTTTAAAACAAATTATTATGCCTCAGATGGCGACCCCATGGGAAAGCACTAGAATGAAAGAACTGATTGTATCAGCGGCTGCACCTGATGATATGTTGGAACATGACTAGAATGCTGCGAATGAATACTATCGTAGACATCCTATCGTAGACATTTTCAACAAATATGCTATGAAAACTATCAACTTCAATGAGCCGGCGATTAACTGGGAGCAGCAGCTGCCAGTAGTGACTTGGCAGAGAACCAGGAGTGTCATTGTGGTATGCTGGTGCTTGCTTACAAGTGTAACCACACTGGGAGATTGTCACAGACACAATAACAGCTCTCATTTCTCCATGTGTGCCCCTGTTGACACTTGCTGTCAAATTGGGAGATGATCCGTGATGACTATGTGATGGGCAGGTCTCAGCAGAATTCCTCAAATGGCAGTTACACTTGCAAAGATGATTATTGCCCTTTTTGTTTTTGATCGTAAATATGTGCCTGAGAGGACTAGACATGAATTATCTAAGTAAATGTAATTGCTTCTAAATATGTATCTTACTGTGTTCATTGAAGTTGTGTCACAGCTATTCATAGAATTTGGATTCCTTCCGGCATACGTCTCAGCATTAATATCTGGCTAGATGAGGAGTTTAGTGCTGGACATTCTCGTGCCCCTTGGTTGGTTTCCAAGATGCAATGACAAAAAGCCTTTGAAAACTAATGAAAACACACCAGCGTCGTATGTGCCCAGTTTCCCCTGTATCTTGCACAGGCAGGAAGCAAATGCTAAGTCCTGAATATGTGAATATGCAGATGAAGTGTAAGGTATCACTGCAGAGGAAGAAATTTAAAATACAAGGCTATGAATGGCTCTCTGTGAGCCCGTGTCGGTATCCGCTCCCATGTGGGAAATGGGTAAGGTGACCTGGGTTGGCTGATTTGTGGTTTGCTTCGCCGGCAAAGCAGAAGTCTGTGAGGAGGGAGTCTTGTTGCTCTGTCCGCAAAAGTGGAGGTGAGGATAGAGAACTTTATGAAAAGATAAATAGGAGGGAAACCAGATATGAGTGTGGACTGCATGAACTGGTAGTTCGTGCCGTCCACCGCATGAACACATGTACACTTGAACCACTCGTGGGTGGGTCACAGTCTGAATGGTCCCAGAGGTGGCAATTCCTGTCAAAGAAAAAGCTATCCCCTACAAGTACAATTACCATTCCAAGGTATTACTCAAGTAGTTGCTCTAAAATTTACTTAAAATGCAAAAGTATAGAAGCACAGGGAGAACATGCAGAAACTCCACACAGGAAGGCCTTAATGGAGACACTTCCTGCCGGTCATAGCTTCATTACACTGGAGCCATAACTACTCAACTCAACTCAGTTTTATTTATAAATCACTTTAACACAACCACAGCTTAAAACAAAACTTATGACAATATAAAAAAAACAATAAAACAATTTAAAAAGAGCGGAGGACAAGACCATTTAAGAATTTAAAATCAAATAAAAGGATCTAATCTAAGGTTCGACAGCTCGTTAATATTTATTAATAAAACCTAAATAATTTAGGCAGAAACTTGCCATGACATGATCATCCACTACTAAACATGGACATAACTGTATAACCTAGTGTGATGTGTCGTTTGTGACTCTTGTTTTCACACGGATAGAATTCTTGGCTAAGGGCATCCTTTATTTACTTTTCATCAGTGGCTAAATATGGGAAGATTCAAGCAACTTGTTTTGATTTGGTCAGTTAGATGGTGAAGCCCTAACTGGACAATACATACACGAATACAAAAGTAAAACATTAGGTTTTTATTTTCAAGTTCTGAACTTTTCTAACAACTTCTGTCGTTGTGAATCTTTTATTGAGGATATTGATTTGATTAGTGCCACCTGTTACTACTTCCTTCAGACGTCATTGGAATTCTCTTTGGGGAGAAACAGAATGCCCACACTGTACTAATAATTGTTTATTGAGTAATCTGGAATCCAAGTGGATTGTAATGTTTTTTGTGTGCTTGTAGTCGAAAGCTGAAATCTGTCTTTTCCAAATTTTTCAAGCTCCACTGATAGTTTTTGCAGAATTTACACACAGTTTGTTTATTAGTTTATTATATGGACAGTTTGCACTTTACAATTTCTTGTCTTAGCGATAGCTGCATTAAAATATATGCACAGTTCCTTGATATGTTTTTCAGGCCTCATTCTGAGATGGTACTTTTCAAGCTTATCCGTAACTTGAGCCTCAAACCAGTCCCTGTAGGAGTGTGTGTGAATCGAGTGTTTTCTGGACCAAACAGCTGGATAGAGGTTGCACTTGTGGCTTAGCCAGGTTGGGGCTGGATCGTGGGATAGTTCGGGTCAACAGACTTTCCTCCTACACGTGTTGCTATGGACAATTTGTGATCTGTCTGTACCAGTCACTGGCGTTCAGTGCAGTGTATCTGTGTCAGTGCTATCAGATTTTTCTCACAGAACTTCTTTTACTGCAGTTTGGCACATAGTGTTTCACTACTTTTCGCAAACTGCATATTCCACAAGCATCTTCCTCTCAGGGACTGAACTGTAGTGGTTTAGGCCGTGGCTTCCTGGAAATAATCCTGTTCCATGATTCTTTAATTGTGTTGGGACAAATAGTTGAAGATAAAGGCGAGTCACTCAGCTGCCTTACGTGGCAGAGAGAAAGGCCTTTCCATTGATGTCGAAAACGTCCAGCAGAACACTGCCCCTTCCCGAAAACCCTTCCCTGCCGCAGGCCTCCTCAAAGACCGACATTGATCCAGCCCAGCGTGCCGACCCCTGCTCCGATGTTGCATCCCAGTTGAGAGAGGCGGGTGGAGCCAGGCTAGACGTGAACCCAGGCAATTGTATACGGCTAACCTTTGTGTGCTTGTGTGTGTATCACTGTGTCCACGTAGATCTGTAAATGTGTGAGTGAAAGTTTCTGGAATGTGACACAGACAGACAGAGCTGTACAGTGGCCTAAACACAGAGGGCCAGAGTTGTCAAGGTTATGATCTTTGAGTAATAATTAGGGAAATTCTTTTGGAAAAGATTATGTTCAGCTCAGATGATGTCACAAAACAAAAGCATTTAAAATTCAGATTTATAGTTTTCTAATGTTTTAACATTTATTGTTATGTGCGTTGGAAATTTTGAAGTTAAATCTTTACTGACATGATCATTAGATTTAGGTAATTATGTATTTATAAAAAAGAAAAATCTGTAAAATCAGAAAAAAATGGAAATTAGCAGTTGACAGACGACAACAACGACAATCAATGACATCTTGTCAGTGTGATTAATCTTAAGTGTAATCCACTAACGTGTTAAACTAATACAGAATGTGTGTACTATGCATATTTGACTCTGGCAAACTGCAGGCTGCTGTAAACATTGTGGCACTTTGGATTTAGATTTGGATGGAAGATTTCTTGACCATAATAATCATTAAAATAATCATTAAAAATAATTTTAATGGTTATTTGTTAACTAATACAGGTTGCAGACTGATGGACATTACCTATGACTAGGGGCAACTTATTATTGGTTTTAGTGTCAGTATGGGGAGTTAGTTTAGAAAAAATAAATATAAAAAAAAAATTGGCACTGGTACAACTGATTTATGACCACCAGGGGGCAGTTGACGTAAAATAAGACAGTCAGTAGTTATGGGGCTTTATTATCATTTAAGCAATTTTCTTCATCCACCTCCTGAATCTTACTTCATTGTTTCGTTATCACATAATTTTTATTTTCTTCAGGAATTTCTAAACAAATTGCCATTGATCATGCAATATTTTTATGCTTTTTCTGTTTTAAAATATCATAACAAACAAACCGCAACAGTAGTAGCCTTTTTTGTTGATTTCATAGAAATCAGCTTGTTTGAGTGAATCAGCTGTCTCTGTCCTCAGAGACACATGGTTTGTTATGCAAACAGGTGAGAACACTTTTATCGTATTTGTGACTTGTACTAAACTGATGTTACCATAAACTACGGTCATCCGACTCACATTGATTCTTTCAGGGCTTGCCATAGGTCTCGATGAAGCAGCCTGTACTGATGAAGAGTCGGCATTTCTTAGGGTATGCTTTGTGATGGAAATGTATTTGTCATTGCTTGTGTTCCATCACACAGTCGTGCGCTGCGCAAAATGGATTAACACTGGTGCCATCTGGGTGATCTGACTTTCCTTTTTTTTTTTTTCGTGGACCTAGTTTTGTAGAGGAACAAAACAAAAAGATATTTGCCCTCCCAAGTCATCATCCTGTCACTCTTACTCTTGCTTGAGGTGCACAGTAACAGAAGCCTGAAGGGAAATTCTGCAGAATGCAGAAGTAGGATGGCCTGAGTTGTGTGTTCGGTCGACAGAACCGCTCAAGCTCATTGCCTCCAAATATTATCCATGTGTTGTGATCTTTGCAGGCAACAGCTTTGCGGCCTTGTCAGCTCGGTGTGAAACCCATCAGCTATATGGAGCCATTTTAATAGAGATGGATGACAAAGATTAAATTCCCATTATGGCCCAGGATCTGCAACATGTACTCCCACTAAACATGCCGTGATATCTCTTCCCAATAAGGGCAGCCTAACATGCCATTATCTCAAGATTGATGACTCATATTAATGAAGAATACCAGCTGTTTGTATGTGTGTCTGTCTATTAATGCAAGGTTAATTTTAGCATCTACACAAATACATCTGTAACATCAGCAAACCTGTTATAGTGCATATTGCCCCCCCCCCCCCATTTGTCAGGTTTGTGATTGATCAGCTTCTGTTCCCCCGGTTGAGCTCCATCCTTTTTCTGTTCAAACACAGCAGAGTGGACTTGGCAGGCTCTCAGATGAAAACATAAACCTGTGCTGAGTTATGTACCTGAATGCAAGCCAGTTATTTCTTAACACAAGCATAAAACCGTCTAATGGAAAAGTGGCAGTAAAGTTTGTCGTCCTGGTTGTTCATCCCTTTCCTGTCAGCCAACTAACTGTTAAAAAACTTGTTTTCTTTTTACTTGTCCCTTTTTACTATATTAAGAATGCAGAGATGGAGAAATAAAGGGTGGTTGTTGTGTGGGAGGAACGAGATGGGGGGTGGCGCTATGGTGAGAGACATGGAGGAAGGTGTTGAGATAAGAGAATGCTAATGTCCTAATCCACTTCAGATGAAAGCCATTGGTGAGGCAGGGATGGGCAAGAATGGCAGGGATGGGAAAAGGAGCCACTCCCACATCACACCATCTTTCATGAGCCTCCCTCCTTGGGCTGTCAGACTAGCTGTCACCATGGAGATGGAGAGAAACACGTCATAAACATGCACCTATCTGACTCTGGTGAAGGGGGTTTGCAGTTTTGGGATGATGTTGGATTTAATTATTCTTGATGTTGATGTATTTTGTATAAAAGGATATGGGTAAGTATGTGGATTCATTCAAGCTACACCACAATGCCTGTGTTTAAGGAAGATTTGGACCATTTTCAAAAGGTTTAGAACAGTGCAGGTAATTTTAGTAAATGAAGCTAGTCTTGCTTCCCTCCACACTTCCTTTACAGAGAAATCTCACATTATTCCCCTGGATCTGTTTGAAGCATGATTTCAGGATTTCATGTGAAGCATGCTTTTTTTTTAGCTCCATCTGTCCATTTTTTCACATTCATTCGTTAATTTTTGTGTGTTGACAAAAACATGTGAAATACATGATTTTTATTATCAAATAATTTTACAAACAATTTTAGTCTCATCTTCTTCCTGCTTCTTTATTCTGCTGCACTAGTGTGGTAACCGTACTTTCCCCGTATGAAGAGTTTAAAAACATAAAGGACATAATAAGACTATCCCTAAGAGAACTCTGTGATGGGCTTTGTACTAGCAAGTTGACCTTTAGTGTTTATAAATGACTTAAATAATTTATTGTAAATAAGATTTTAAAAAGAAAATTTTGCTTTCCATAGAATATTGATTTTTGTGATTCTGTACTCCACAACAACCCAGTGACTTTAGTGTATGTAAAAGCACTTTCCTTAAATCAGTGTCTTAAGCCCCTTTCACACATGCACTGGAATCTAGACATAATCGAGACTTTATCCAGAGGCGGTGCATGTGTTAATGCAAACCCCAGGTATTAGCTGGGTCTTCTCCAGCCAGCTCCCTAGTGCAAAGTCGGGATTATCTCCAACATGTATTTAGACATAAATTTAGATTTAGTAAATTGGTAGTGTCATCTTCTGTCACCATCACCCGCTGCTCGGTGTGCCCAAGCACCAGCCCTCACACGATTACCTGGACTGTTTATGTGGACTCTGTTCATCCCCTGTTTCAGTCACTGAAATAACGAACACGCACCTCATAAACTGCTCTGAAGAGATACTTTCAGTGCATCACAGAGAAGGAGGTATTTATAACCAAACAGGCGCCATGTAACTACCCAACCATAACCTGGATCCCGCTCACACGTCTTCCTCCATGACATGCACACATGCAGCTGTTTCTTCCCAGGGGATGCTGGGTGGGCCAGGATAGTCAGAATGAGGTTTAAGGTGGGGCAAAAGGGGAGGTTGTGTAAATCAGGCATACCGTTGGATCAGAATCTGAGCCCCACTTGGTCACATGGCTCTGTGACAGCTACCAGCTCAGCCAGCATGAGTGTCGGTATGGGTTATTGTGGCCAACTGTGGCCTGTGTGTCTATTTGTGTGTGTCTGTACTTGTGGTGGACATGCATGCGAGTTGGTGTTCATGTACATGTGTGTGTACAGAGAGGTAGCACCTGCAGGGGCGGTGTTGTGGCAATGCTGTGTTAGTGCGGGTGGAGGGGGTGGGATGTTGGTGGCTTCTTCTGCTCACAAGGACAGCATTCATCAAATGAGCGAGGCAGGGTGGGGTAGAGGGTTGAGGGGGTCGACAGATTTAAGTGGGGTCTGTGTGTGTGTGTGTGTGTGTGTGTGTGTGTGTGTGGGTGTGGGTGTGTGTGTGAAAAGGCTAAAGGGGGAAAAGGGGGAATAAGTGGAGAAGAATGTGCCAATTTGTCGAGTCTTACCTCCTGACACCCCCACCTCCTCAAATCAAAGATGATGTTGAGTGCTGATTACAACCAAATGTACCAGCAGTTGGGGGGGTATAAGACAGCGGTACAAAATGCAAGTAAGAGGTGTAAAGGTGATCAGTTTGGTCCTGGCAGGGGGCCGGAGATGTGGGAGGTCCTCCTTCCTCTGAGCTTCTTCCTTTGAAGTCATTTGTTCCTGGTCAGCTGATAAAGTGTGTGAGGAAAAACACCTGGAGAGAGAGAGAGACAGATTGTATCACTTGCTCAGGAAGCTAAATGTTTAGTAGTACTTCTGTGTCTTGTGAGAAGTACTTGAATGTTTAGGGTTGACATTAATATCAGTATATTTCCATTCACCTACACACGTCACAATGTATCAGTGTTTTGGTGATAACTGTGATATTATATAATTAAATATACGTACCCGGTTACGTAGGTAAATAGCGAACAGGTGTACTGTGTTAACCTTGTCTCTTTTTAATATTCTTTATCCTGGAAGTGGGTTTTTTTTAGCTTTTAACTGTAATTTGTTTTGTTTCTTGCTGTGCATTGGCATGGAGCACCTTCAGACATTGTGAACTGAAATAACAAACTATTTAATACTTCTACACTTTGTAGTAGTTAGTTTTACTTTAATTATTTTAATTACCCCGTGTAATCATCTTGTATTTCATCAAGTCCCCCCAACTCTGCAATGATGATCTGCATAATTGCACTTATTAAAAAAAACTTTGAGGTAGTACAGAAATCTGTCCTCTTTTGGAGAGATCCGCCTGGTGAAATCAGCTGCCTGTCATTGGTGTGTGGAGTGCTCACTCTCATATATATATATATTTATATATATATATGTGTGTGTGTGTGTGTGTGTGTGTGTGTGGCATAATTTTGGCCTCCATTACTGCTGTGAGGAATCTTGGAGTTATTTTTAAATAGCATTTGTTCTTGTACATAAAGCACATTTCTAGAACAGCCTTCTTTCACCAACGAATTAAAAAAAAAAAATCCAGCATAGAAATTTAAAACCCTCCTAATTACATACAAAGCTCTTAATGTTTTGTTGTTGCTTTTGTTGCTCTTTTCTTTTCTCTCTTCACTTTCCACTCATTTGTTGGGTTTTTCTCAATGACGTTAAGTGCCTTGAGATAACTTTGTTGTGAATTGGCACTGTACAATATAAATAAAATAAAATTGAATCGAATCAAATAGAAAAAAATTAAGCACGGACGCTAAGCAGAGAAGAAATTAACAATGGCCTGCTAGGCATAAAGGGGAAAAAAGCCTTTAAACTACGACCCTCGACTTCATGGTTCCACCAGTCCAAACTGAACAACCTAAGACAAATACTTGCAGTCATGTGTGTTACTTTACATTTTTTCACTGGTTAAATTCCTGAAAAGAGCATTAGTAATGGCAAAACACTTTCTACCTGTGTATAAGGGTATACACACGTGTGAGTTTAGCTTTTATTGCCCCACACAGCCCCCAGGGCACGACCGCAGCACGCTGCACTAAGACCTGTTGCCATGTTTACACGCGAGTTTATTTTTGTGGGGTAGAAGTGATTGATTGGTGGTTAATGTCTGCAGGGTAGATTGGGTGATAGAGTGAAACAAGTAATGAAGGGGCTCTTCTTCTCTGGAGAGACCTTCCAGCGAGTTTCATTCCAAGCGCCCTTATCCAATGCTAAAGGAATGAGGTATTTGACGGCACATCACACTTTAGAATACTGATCAGATTTCCTTCTCAGTCTTTAGTCTCATGTTTTTTCTTCAGCTTGCTAAACTTAACTGATTTGTTCCTAGTAGAAACTGCTGCTGTAATCTGTGCGTATTTAAGAAATGCTGACTGAGTGCTGCTGTTTTAATTTCTCTCAAATACTAACAATAATGATCTGGATGCCACATTATATTTTGGGAAATTCTAAGGGAATTCCCCCAGTATGTTTCAACAGTTTGATTGGCAATCTAGTTTCACAATGACAATCTGCATACAAAAAGTATGTAAAGACAGAAAGAAACCAAAGAAACCGTTTTGACACTTAAAATCAAATGTGTTAAAATCAAATGGGTCATGTTCTCAAATTAATGCCCCGCATGTTTTTGTTTTGCTAGATTACAAGCAAAGAAGCAGGATACACAGTAACGAAAGAGTATTTCACACTAGTTTGGACAAATAAAGACTCTGCAGTGGTTTGAAAGGTTTTTGATTTATTTGTCTTATTTTGATGGTGTTCACTTTGGCGTGTCAGAAGAAAATGCTCATGTTTTGAGCCATCAACAGCACTAAGTGCATATTAATGTTGTGCCATGAGGAGAGTGAAAAAGGAAGAGGTGCAGGGAGACCGACAGGGACTTTCCAGACTCTCCTGCATAAATCCTGAGTTTGACAGCCCATCTCCAGCTCTCAGCCTGCCTGCCCTGACATACACTCACACACAGATTGTATCTTTCCACATTGCACTACCTACGGCGCCCCTCCCATGTCTTCATCTCTGATCCACCTGATCTGTTTGACATGTATTTTTTCATTGCCATAGCTGCAGCAGCCTCCACACCAACTCATACAGAAGACGAATATGATATTTGGTTTAGTCTAAGAAAGTGTGACAGCAGAAAATGGAAATAGTCAAAATGCCTCAGCATTTCACTACTAGATAAATGCACTTGGTTTAGTTCACCACTGTAATTGAACAAACCAAAAACACTAAGTTTCATTTTTTTACTATGTACACTCTCAAACTCAATGGATTTATACACAAACCATAATGCACGGAATGAGTTTTAGTTCCCCCCCCCTTTTTTTTTTACCCTCGTAATGTCCTCCCGATCGCCATGCGCCTTCGTACCTCTGGGCTCAAAAATGACCCCGCCAAAATTTCAGTTATTTAAACAATATAGTTTACATTGGCAACTCATTCTGTATTGCATCTTTAGTCTTAGTTCAGTCTAAACCATTACCATATAATTTTCCCTTCATTTTGGATTTAAGGAGCAATAGACCTTGTTTAAATAAAAGAATACCCTGTTTTTGATTGAAAATAAAACGAAACAGTGAATTATTTTCACTATATCTTATTTTGAGAGTCTTCACCGACATCGTCACTGGAATCTTTAGTAAAATCATCCGGTGTTTGTCATCTTGTCAGAAGTTTATTACAGTAAGAACAGGAATGAGGAATGTGGACTTGACCAGGTTTGGGTGACGTGTTTTCGTGTTTCCATGTGGTTGTAAATGTTGCCATTGACACTGGCTCGTGATAAGATCTGTGGCATGCAGCTCTCTTTCAGGCCTTTGTGTTTGAGGCCATACTCTTTTTATTTCCTGTTATCATGTAAACTATTGTCCTTAATTAACCTAGTTAACAACTCGTGCAAACAATGTGAGCAATGTAAGCCATGCTATTATGGGAGCTCTGTTGAACAGAGGCTTGATTAATAAATGGTTCAGATTTCCTTCGGGTTCACCCCGTCATTAAAGGCAGAGCGTCAGATTGTTGTCACCTGTCACTGTATCTGTATTTAGCAACAACAGAAAATATTCTCAAGCAAATTCTCGGTGTGACGCAGATTGTCTGTGTGTGCTCCGGTAGATACTACTTAGTGAAACAACTTCAAAAAGATTTTTAAAGCGTCAAGACTGTGTTGTAGGGTCAAGGGTGAAATTAGGTTTTGGTTAGGGGACGGCTTAGGGATTGTATTATGTCAATGAGTGTCCTCACAAGTATAAAAGTACAAACTTGTGTGTGTGTGTGCGTGTATACACACTCGTGTTCTTGTGCAGTAATGAGTGACGTGCTCACAGTGTTCTGAAGCAGTGGCTGGAGTCTTGTGGAAGACTCGTGTTAGACTTTCATACCTGAAATTAAATTGCGTAAGCTGATGTTTAAGAACATTTGATTCCCAGCGAGAAACTTTTCAAAGAGCCAGCAGACGTGACTGTTGGATGATGTAAGAGTTTCGTGTCTCTCCAATAGTTTCTCACTCCCCATCACACTTTGTACATCCCTCCCACTAATTTTTAATTGTGTTGCGTCTGTGTCTCGGGAAAAAAGCTAACTGGCAAAGTGAGAGGCGATATAACACTTGTTTTCGTAAGAGGTGTGCGTGTGCAACGCACGCAGTTGAGCTGAAGTGACACATGTCAAACAAGACACAGCTAGAGGTTGAGAGATACCGGCTCCACTGTCCTTACACTGTCCTGGGTTGTTTGTGTGGGCCTGCACACAGTAACAGTAATTCATTAAAACACAGAAGAACGTGCACTAGCTTGATATCAAGTTGCACTAATTATTGAAATAACCTTTTTTGTTAAACTTGTGCACTTCAGCAAGATCAAGTAGTCATAATTTAAATTGTGCCAAATTTGTGATTTTTTGAAAAAATATTAACATTTTACACTTTTTAAACTGAAGGTAATGAAATGCTTTTATACCTTCACCACAGATGGACTCAACAGTGCCTGAGCAGAAATCAAAAGGTACCTGACTAAAATTTGGAGGAGCACCTAATATTTGTGCAAATAAAAAAAATGTGTTATTAAAAAAAAGTCACATTATTTTTATGGGTTGTTGTGTGCAGAACAATTGGAAAATAGCATTTTATTTTTCCTTTTAAATTTAGTTAAGTTCACACTGTTGCCTATGGCTTGCTCAAGGGGGATTTGTTGGGTTTTCTCTACCTGTTTGTATAGTCTTGACTTTATTATGTAAAGTGCCCTGAGATGACCTTGTTGTAAATTGGCGCTATATAAATAAAGTTGAATTGAATTGAATTGAACTAAAGTGGTAATAAATTCAGTGAACTTGGACTTGATCACTGTTCACAGCGATGTTCACTTTCATACAAACAGTCAAAATTTGATTTCTTTTGGTCTTAAATATTATCATTCGAAGTCTTAAACTGAATTTAGTTCAACATGGCACCGGTAGGAGAGGAGTGTGATGATGGGCCAGGGATAAACGGGCTTTTTACTACATGTTTGCACGTGGATCTTGGTGATGTTGTGTATTCTGTGTTCATTTGGAGCATTAGATTTGCACATGTTGAAAAGTGAACACCACACGTAGGCAAGATATACTTTGCACATTACAGCCGTAGAGGAAGGCGTTGGAGCATATTAGAGCATATGTCCTGTATATGTGTCATTTATGGGACTGTTGCTGGTTTCTCTGATGCAATATCAACTTTAACCTCTTTCAGTGTCTGTGTGGCTTCTGTTTATGAGGAAGACGTTCTGTTTTGGATCAAGCATAATTAGTCTCCCCGTTTGGAAAAAATATTTGAAACCCGGCAGCCATACATGGAAGTATGAAAACAATGATGCTGATGACACATATGCTGTCTACGAGTTTGTCAAAAGTAAGTTTGCCGTTGCCTCTACATGTAAACAGGGTTTTTATAGTATCCAGAGTGAGGCTAAAAGTAGCCTTACACTTCCAGCAAATCAAGGAGTCAATAACCAGCAGTATTTTTAGTCTGATATCGAATGAAATCCTCAGGCATCTAGTTTGTGCTACATCATGCTAGAGGCTGTTCTTCCCAGTGGCTGTGCATCAGAGGCCCCGTACAATGTTTTATGATCACACACGATACTATGATCGTCACCGTCTGATTACTAATGTGCAGAAAAACATTCATTGGATGAGAGGAGCAGAGCCTGCACTGCAGGGGAAAGCGGGGCCTCTATCCCCGATGAGTGACACCGTAGTTCAGTTGAAAGCGGAGTAATTGATCTGTTTGGCAGTGCATGTGTTGCCAAGTCGGGCCTAAACATCTCTTCCTGGAGGGAATTCAGCCTGTTTGTCTTTGCCCTGTTAACACACGACTGCTCTAATTTCAGTTGGCCTGTAACGTGATGAGTAAAGGTGTAATTGACTGTGGTTTTTCTCCGCAAACCCCCTCCCTTGCTCATGCACACACTAATCCACACTTTCTTCTCCTTCTGCGGCTGTCTTTTCGCCTCCTCCATACCTGCCTCTCCTTTTCTCTCTGCGTCTCGACCACCTCCAGGGTGTCTTTCTTTATCTGGGCATTCGTGGTTGGCAGGAATGTGCCGTGTTCCACAGTAAGGAGAAAGTGACGCTCACCGAGGGGAAGTCCAGCTGCTTTCATTAGTTTCTCCTTTCATTTCTGTGGAATTTGAGGTGTGATAACAGTTTGCCACAGAGGTCATTGATGTGCAACATCTTAAACAACATATCATACAAAATGAGTTTAATAAAAAAAAACTGTGGGTACAGTTAAAAATAAATTATATATAATATATATACCGTAAATTCTGGACTATAGAGCGCACCTAAATTTAAGCCGCACCCGCTAAAATTTAAAAGAAATATATATTTTGTCACATATAAACCGCATCGGACTATAAGCCGCCAATATCCAGGCTGAGAAATAAGATATTTACATAGAAAGATTTTGTACCATAAGTGTTTATTCATACACCTGAACCTGAATGGTGCCTGTAACACGGCAGTAAAAGTGCTGATGTTTGCTGTTGTGCGTCTTTTGTTGCATGCGCTAAGAATAAAAAGTGGATGAAGAAGTACAACCTGCCTGAGAAATACAACAACCTGTCCATACCTGAGGCCCTTGAGACTGCCAAACAAAGGCTCACAGCCCTGGCTACCCGGCTGAAGAGATACACCCGAGAAGTTGTTACCAGGAGAATAAACAGGATGTTCTCCACTGAGCCATCCAAGGTGTACTCACAGTGGCAGGGTAATAACACGAGAGCAGACCCGCCAAGGCTGGAGACTGAAGAATACTGGAAGAACATATGGGAGAAGGAGGCAACACATAACAGCAATGCCCAATGGCTGGTGGACTTGAGAGCAGACCACAGCAACCTTCCTGAACAAGATCCAGTAACCATCACAATGGCAGACATCCAAGAGAGGGTCTCAGGCATGAAGAACTGGACAGCACCAGGGCCTGACATGATCCATGCCTACTGGCTAAAGAAGCTAACTTCCCTTCATGAGCGACTGGCGGCACAAATGAACACGCTAATAGTGGATGGAACCCACCCTGAATGGCTAACGGAAGGACGAACAGTACTGATCGTGAAGGACCCCAGAAGGGAGCAGTCCCATCCAACTACCGCCCAATAACCTGCCTCTGCACAACATGGAAGCTCCTGTCGGGCATCATAGCGGCTAAGATGACCAGGCACGTGGATCAATACATGAGCAAAGCACAGAAAGGAATTGGTAGTAACACCAGAGGAGCCAAGCACCAGCTCCTGGTAGATAAAGCGGTCACCGAGACTGCAAGACCAGACATACCAACCTGTGCACTGCCTGGATTGACTACAAGAAAGCCTACGACTCGATGCCGCACACATGGATCATGGAATGCTTAGAACTGTACAAGATCAACAGGACTCTAAGAGCACTTCATCCAGAACTCAATGGGAAGGTGGAAAACAACACTAGAGGCCAACTTCCAGCCAATTGCCCAAGTCAACATCAAGTGCGGCATATACCAAGGAGATGCCCTGTCCCCGCTGCTGTTCTGCATAGGCCTGAACCCCTCAGCCAGATCATTGCCAAGAGCGGTTACGGATATCGACTACGCAATGGAGCAACCATCAGCCACCTCCTCTACATGGATGACATCAAGCTGTATTCCAGAAGCGAACGAGACATCGACTCACTGATACATACCACCAGGATATACAGCCAAGACATCGGAATGTCATTCGGACTGGACAAGTGTGGCTGGATGGTTGCGAGGAGAGGAAAAGTAGTCAGAACTGAGGGGATTGTACTACCAGAAGGCAAGATAGCAGATGTGGAAGACAGCTACAAGTACCTTGGGATCCCGCAGGCAAATGGTAACCACGAAGAGGCCGCAAGGAAAGCAGCGACCACCAAGTACCTCCAGAGAGTAAGGCAAGTCCTGAGAAGTCAGCTGAATGGGAAGAACAAGGTCCGGGCGATCAACACCTACGCCCCCCGGTCATCAGGTACCCAGCTGGCATAATAAGCTGGCCAAAGGAGGAGATGGAAGCCACTGACATCAAGACAAGGAAGCTCCTTACAATGCATGGAGGGTTTCACCCCAAATCCAGCACCCTGAGACTGTACGCTAAGCGCAAGGAAGGAGGCCGAGGACTAGTGAGCGTCAGAGCCACTATCCAGGATGAAACAACTAAGCTCCGTGAATACATCAGGAAGATGGCCCCAAGTGATGACGTGCTTAGTGAATACCTCAGGCAGCAGAAACCAGAGGAGGAGCAAGGACAGGAAGAGCAGGATCCATCATGGAAGGACAAACCCCTGCACGGTATGTATCACCAGCAGATAGAAGAAGTGGCTGACATTGAAAAATCCTACCAGTGGCTGGACAAAGCTGGACTGAAAGACAGCACAGAGGCACTAATCCTAGCAGCACAGGAGCAGGCTCTGAGTACAAGATCAATAGAGGCTGGGATCTACCATACCAGGCAAGACCCCAGGTGCAGGCTGTGCAAAAATGCCCCTGAGACAATCCAGCACATAACAGCGGGGTGCAAGATGCTAGCAGGCAGGGCATACATGGAACACCATAACCAAGTGGCTGGCATAGTACACAGGAACATCTGTGCCGAGTACGGACTGGAAGTCCCGAAATCACGATGGGACACACCTCCAAAGGTGGTTGAGAATGACAGAGCTAAGATCCTGTGGGACTTCCAGATACAGACTGACAAACTGGTAATGGCCAACCAACCGGACATAGTAGTTGTGGACAAACAGGAGAACAAGGCTGTAGTGATAGATGTAGCAATCCCGAGCGATAGCAACATCAGGAAGAAGGAACACGAGAAACTTGAGAAATACCAAGGGCTGAAAGAGGAGATAGAAAAGATGTGGAAGGTGAAGGCACAAGTGGTGCCCGTGGTGATAGGAACCCTGGGGGCTGTGACCCCCAAACTGGGAGAGTGGCTCCAGCAGATCCCAGGAACAACATCTGAGATCTCTGTCCAGAAGAGCGCAGTCCTAGGAACAGCTAATATACTGCGCAGGACCCTCAAGCTCCCAGGCCTCTGGTAGAATAATATTATAAATTATAGTTTTATATTAGAGATTTGGACAGTGTGAAAAGATGGTGACTTGCGTGGTAAATCACTATACACGACATGTTTCGCATATCATAAACTTCACAATTTCTTTTAATATGATTTTATATTTTACAGTTACTGTTTTCATTGAATTCCAAGAAATAACAGTGTAATGACAATATGATATTTTCATGTTCCAAGATAATTTCTATTTAATACCACAAACCAGATACAGAACGGATAAAAATATTTTTATATTTAGACTATTAGACTATTGTTTTCACTGCGTTTGAAATTAAATGCACACTATTTAAAATATGAGACAGCCACAACTTTAGAACCAATCCTATGATGCTCTCTAGTACGACTCAACCTCCAAACTTTGACCTGAAAAAGAAACAGGGTGTAGAATTACCACCTTTGTGACACTTTCAGTGTAAAAAAGTAGAATTCAATGCCACTGTCTTAGATTGACAGGTGCTCAGAATGCCACATCAGGGTTTTTCAAAACATAGTCTACAACCGCAGCACCAGAGCAGCTACAGAGCTGCTCCTACTTTTACATTTGAAGAGATTTTAGAGCATTTACTCTTGTACTTGAATGTGAAATTCTAGGCTACTTGTTTTAGGTAGAATGAAGATATCAGCAGTTTTACTGAAAAGTGCGCTACTGCCAGCACAGATACATACTCCTTTGTCGATTTGGACCTACACTCGGAAACGTTTGCACGTGTCTCTTTTATACTCGCACGGCGAATGCACTTGTCCACAAGGCTGTATCGTGTTTAATAGACCTCAATTAGCTGAAAATTAAGAAGCTCAGATGAGGATGTAAAGTACTGGACAGACATGGTGAACTACAAAGTCCTGTCCTTTGTTGTTATTCACTATATACTAAAGTAGTAGAGTAAATAAAAATATGAATATGTTGAGACATAAGTCATTTTAAAGACCAAATGGTAAATTGTGACTGTTTCAGTTTTTAATAACCAAATAATTTGTGTCCCATGTAAAGTATAGTAGGCTATTAAACCCAGACTTTTTATATTATCCTTTTTATTTTACATTTTGGAAACAAACTCAAGTTCCAAAGTTCCAATACACACTGACCCTAATCCACTCTTCAAACACAGTGAAAACAAAATGAACACACTAAAGACTAAAAGCAGCAGCAAAACAATAGAATACGTTAGACAACATGCATACATATTATGTAAAATCACTGTGACAGGTATAAACAGTTATGTTTCTTCTTCCTGTTTCATCCCTCTCTCCCAACATTGTCCGATCAGCTTGGTCGGGGCGAATCTCGATTTGGGAGGTGTGCATGCTGGCGCCTCTGCAAGCCCCTTAAGGGGACTTGAGGCAAAGATGTCTCAGGGTTTCTTCGAGCATTTGTTATAGTCATTGGCAGGACGGAGGGTGCTAGCACACTGCAGACCACCAGGCGCACACAGGGCCCTCGTGGTTGCTATGCTGTGATAACTGTGTTATGCACTGGGTTTAATGGAGGAAGCATGAATCAGACTTTAGTCTTCTGCGATGTAGAACATGTGTTAAACAATAGGGCTATACAGCATTATTTCTTAGAAAATAAAATCAAAAACTTAACAAATTCAAAAGATGCATGTAAGCTTCCTCCAAAAACGGACCAATGCAATATTCCTGTGTTTTTATTTATTCATTTTAAACTGACATTAATCTTTGATTGATTCGACTGTAACTACTTTCTTTTACTGTGTATAGAGACCACGGTGGCTACATATGGTCTCTCGCTGCAGGCCCTGCAGGTATGCAGAGAGGCCATGGCTGAATAAATGTAGAATATTTACACATCTGTCCAGGCACACAGACACTCTGGTACAGGCCTATATGAACGCACACGCATACCTACACAAACACACACAAACAGAGTCACATTCCCCAGTTTCAAGTATGCATTTCAACAAGCCTTGTGTGTGCAGGAAAGAAATGAAACCACCAAATGCAGCAAGTATATCCTGTACGTTTAGAACCTTTTTAAACAAATCGCTTTTGGTTGGCGGCAGACCCCCGATGCTGACGGAGCCTGGCCGACTTCCCAGAAGAGAACAATGTCTGCCAGGTTGAGTGAGGGGCCCAGTAGCCCCCACCAGACAAATGCACATCACATTTACACACAGACTGGTGCACACAAATGTCTGGCCTTTAAACTGTGAGGGCTCAGGCCCTGCCTTACATAATGACAGTAGAATGGAGGCATTAAAGTAATTTGTTTGATTTAAGTTGTCAAGACGTTCGGGACTCTGCTCCTCTCAGCTGGTTTTGATACCTGGAGTGTGTGTAGTGTGTGTGTGTGTGTGGAGTGGATGGGCTTGTGCAGAGACAGACAGGTTTATGAGGTCCAGGGAGAGTGAGCATTGACAGAGGAGGAGAAGGTGGACCTGAGAGAGCAGTGGGGATGTCGGGGTACCACTTTTCCACCAGACTACTTACATTTGAACACTGAATACAGATACAGAGTAGTAGTATCATTTGCTGGACAGTAAAGTCGTCATCAGTCCACCGCAGATGAGAGTCATTGGCAGAATCGTCTGGTCCAAACAGTAGTGGGGGCACACCTGAAGGCTTTAAGAGACCGGACTGAACATTTGTTCGAATATGGTTTTAAAAAAATAATAAATTTAAACTGTAATGCCATGTTTGAATGGAAAAATGGACTGTATGTCAGGTTGCAAACGGCGTTCCTAAAATTTACACCTTGATCTGCTGCATGCCTCCATAGACCTCCGTAGTAAACTTATCTACTAACATTATATCAGTGATGACAAAGCCATGCTGATCGGACAATAACACCACAGCATCTCAAAAGCGTGTGGCAGCATTTGGGGTTCTACACTGTAGATGGCAAAATGATCAAACACTATAAAGCTGTTTGCCGACTCTGCAAAAGCAGTTGCTCAACTACGACACCAAACTTGAGGATTGCGTTATTTTGGTTGGGTTCAAATGAATTCCCTGTGAATTTGAACATGGCTGAAAAGTGATTTTTGTAAAAAGTGACAGTTCACACCTAAACAGCTGTTACAGATTTCTAGTCTCTGACAGTGGACCAAATCCTGCAAGCATGCATACTGATGGCGACCGGGGTTTTATAAATGGGCAATACTTAGGCTACAAAGCACAGATTTGAGACTGGATGGAGACAAACAATGCACTGTTGTTACTGTAGATCTGTATGGCAGTTGTACATATTAAAAATGCTTAAAATGACCTTAAGAAACATGAGAATGACTGTTGGCAACTAGGTCTTAAGACTTTAACCGATTTGCAGAAAAACAGTGAACACTGACGCACTTATGAGTTTGGATATTTTGGACATTTTCTTTTGCCTGTTTCCATGTCTTCATTTGTTGGGCCTGAGGGAGTTTTTAGTGGCACAATGTTGCTGCCTGCTCTTAAAAAAAACAGATAAAAAAAAGATTTGTTGCAATTGTGTCCACTAGATTTTTGGTGTTTCTGTGTCCACCTCCAGCATCTTTCAGTATGTAGTGTTGCCTCACTTTCTCTTGTAAAAGATGTAAATGAAAATGCCACAATGCGAAGTAAAAGCATGAGTGCAGCATCACAGGTAATTACAGCCGAACGGTGTAATTGAACCTGATCAAACCTGCTCACTGTGTGTGTGTGCACCTGTATGTACTAGTCAGTGAGGACCAAATTATGCTTTTACCAGCAGAGTGAGGACATTTTTGTGAAGTAGGGACATTTTGGCCGGTCCTCACAACTTCAAAGGGATTTTTGAGGGTCAAGTGTGGGTTTTAGGGTCCGGGCTTTGGTAAGGGTTAGGCATTCAGCTGCGATGGTTAGGGTTAGGCATTCAGGGGAAGGGGCTAAGGATTGGATTATGCTAGTGAGTGTCCTCACAAGTATGGCTGTACAAATGTGTGTGTGTGTGTGTTCACTGAGAGAAATAGAGGCCCAGTGTTCTTGGGTCCCAGCTTTAAATAAGGGGTCTTTATTTAGCTGTGTGTACTGCGCTGGTGTGGAAGCACTAAAGGGCCAAAGTGTTTCCTCAGTACAGACGTGGCTCATGCCGCCTGCTCCAGGTGTGGTGACCACTACCCAGCACGGCTTTTAACCGTCACGCCTGATTTGGAGCCTGAAGCAAACCTGGCAAACAGACAAGCGCGCTTGGTCCAAGTACACCATGACTCACACTAACGCAGCCGTGCACGAGCACATCCATTTTCAATTTAAAGTTAATTTCCCCCCAACGCTCCCATGCCACTCAGCCTTTAGCGGTGAAAACAGGCATTCTGGGAGTTGGAGTATTAAGTTTTATACGTGAACTTTCTGGTCAGCTCTGATGGGTGTCAGAAGCAGTACATTCTCCGATCATCACGATTGTCTTCCCTCAGCCTTTCGTGGTAAGGCTTCAATGGCTTTTCCGTGAAACGCGTGTCAGTATATTTCTGCCAAAGATGATTAGGCCGTATAGACATATATGCAAAAGGTTTGCAAGAAAATATGTGAACAGTGATGCATACGATGCAGCTTTTGTCTACGCATACTTGACTTTAAAGGGAAGTATTTCCCGACCCTTACAGCTGTACACATACTAATGACTGAAAGAACACGCTATTCAAACATTTTTCTTCAAAATATCAATCAATGTAGACCAAAGTGATTCTGTAAACTGAGGTTCTCTAGTTTTAGCAGAAGAAACATTAGACTCCAAATTCACACATAAGACTTACTGTTAATATTTTTGATAGTATCAAGTCCTATTTTTTTATGTCAAGTGTCCTCATCTTTTATTTAACAGCTGTTTTCAACCTGCTGCCTTTAATATATATAATTAGTCATTTACAAAATATAGATAAGTAGGAGTTTTTTTCTATAAAGGTCACAATAATTTTGCTCTCTTTTTCTCTCTCCCGCTTTCCTAGGTCTCCTTCGAGTTGGCTGAGTACACTGCAAACGTGGACGGCGTGGGTACTCTACGTCTCCTGGATGCTATAAAAACATGTGGTCTGACCAACAGCGTAAAATTCTACCAGGCCTCCACTAGTGAGCTGTATGGCAAAGTCAAGGAGATCCCTCAAAAGGAAACTACACCCTTCTATCCTCGCTCACCTTATGGTAAAACACACAAAAAAGTAATGTGCTGTAGATCCACAGGTTCTGCATAACATTTTCATCCTTGCACCATTTGTCAGACAATTGTGCATGGCCATGTAAGGGCTTACAAACGCTGATTGCTTGATAACTGTGGAGCAGTTTTTGTTTTGTGTGTGTGTGTGTGTGTGTGTGTGTGTGTGTGTGTGTGAGACAGAGTGTGAATGGAGGGGGGACTTTAGTTCTCAGGCAGAGTTTGAGCTCTCCACACACCCCAAGGCCAAACGTCTGACTGAGGACTGGAGTGGCTCTCACTTGAACAAAGACACCTTTATATCCACAGCACTCAGCACTCACTTTCAGCACACACTCGCACACACTTAAACAGACACACAAACACACACGCTGGCCATGCACGTGTGTGAGTGATCGGGTTTCAGGTTCTCTGTTGTCTAAATGCTCTCCTCACCGACACTTTCCCCATCTGTCAGCACTCAATCCTAGGCTGCATGGGAGACACATACCATCATGAGGAGGGTTGTTCTTCAATTAATTAGACATATGAGGGGGAGGCGCGGTTGCCGTGGTGACCTCCCTTCACCTCCAGTGCATATGCTGACCTAGAGCTTAATTAATGGGCGCCTCCCTGCACTCACTCTAGTGTTCTCCTCATCACCAGAGGAGGAGGAGGAGGAGGAGGAGGAGGAAGATAGTGTAAAGAGGGGAGAACTTTTCTTACAAGCCTGCTTTTGGTCAGTCAGCAGGAGTCTCTGGTTCCATTCCTGAAAGTGAAATATGATCTGCAGCACCACTGTGTTTAACTCTGACATGTAGTGTAGTTACAACACTGAATCTCTCGGTCTTTTATGGTCTCTCTGTGGCTTTGAGGAGGGAAGATTGTTACTCTGATGATTGAACAATGCTAATAGCTCTTTTATAGTGTTTTTTTGTTGACTGGGTGAATAAAATCCTGCTTGTGTACAGTTATCCTCCACAGATTTTGGATTAGATTATGGATTTGAAAAGACTGTAGGGCTTTGTGTAGGACTGATATGTTTTTGTCTTCCCCTTTCTTGTTTTCTCTGTCCTCATCCCAGGTGCTGCTAAGCTCTACGCCTACTGGATTGTGGTGAATTTTAAAGAGGCCTACAACATGTTTGCTGTGAACGGGATCCTCTTCAACCACGAGAGCCCGAGGAGAGGTCAGTGTAATATAAGATATCAAATGTATGTGTATGGAAATGGCTCTAATTCCGGAACTGTTAACGCCACACTTTAGTCAATCTCCAAAAATGAAAAGTTAAAAGTCTCGACTTGTTCAAATCTTTAGCCCTTTATGACATATGCAGTGCGGTGGTGTCAATATTAATATTGACTATACCATAATTTATCATTATTTCAGAATTTGCCAATAGATATTCAATATTTGCCAACTTAAAATTATAAACCCAAAAAGGGTATAGGGTAGGGTTAGGGTTATTTTAAGAAACCACTAATCTGGTGATGTAATACTACATCCATCTATTGTCTGTAACAGCTTGTAGAGTCGCAGGGGTTGGAGCACATCCCAGCTCTCATTGAGTGAGAGGCGGGTCCCTCGTGGACAGGTCTCCAGTCTGTCTCAGAGCCAGCAAAGAGAGATGTGCACAGACAACCACACTTTTACAGAAGCCAATTAACCTAACATGCATGTCTTTGGACTGTGGAGTTTAGCTGTGAGGTGGCAGCACTACAAACTCCTCCACCATGTAAATCAGTCAAATAATTAGTGTAACTGCAATGGATGTGGCCTGCTAATTAACATTCTTGCCAACTAGGGGTGATTATATCATACATCATGTTTTTTGTAAATGTCAACGTAAAAAAAATCAAGGTAAACAGTAAAACTGCCCCCACACAAACCCAGTAAAATCGAACGTAAGCGATTGTTGGATGGTGCAAAAGTGTTTAATTACATGCTCTATATAACATTATATTCACTGGCGGGTGGAGCCAGGTTTCTCATAACTACTTGATACATAGTCTCACACACATTCTGACACACAGTGAGTGGGTTGTGGTCATATTTTCAATATGTGCTTTGAGCCCTGAGGGTCACAGGCGATGGTTTAACCTGATTTACACACAACTGTGACCCAAAATGAATACCACATGACTGCAGCCTTAGTGCTCTGCCCAGGTCAACTGCTCAGGTGTTTATGATTTATCCCCTAATGAAGGCCCCGGCCACGACCCCAGCCAAGGTCGAGGGTCAGCCAGTAAACCCTAATGGGTTACCATAGATAGATAGGTGTGGGAACTGGTGTGGTTTACAGCCAGCTCAGGAAATATGGAGTAGGCGCTGCAGAGGTGTCACGTTGTAGAACTAGTTAACACAGGTGAGCTAGAAATGATGCATGACGCAGACTTGGGAGTTAAAACAGTGTCTCTTTGTGCATCACAGTGGGTCTACAGCAGTTTTAATTATTAGTTGAATAACTTATCAGGCAAACATGCCAAACATTCTCTGTATAAACTGAATATCTTGGGTTTGAGGCCAAAACATATTTCATTCTCCTTGGGAACTGTTGTCTGACATATACTGTAAATATAAACTCTATTATTATTCTTTTTTTTTTTTTTTTAAATAGCGTCTGACTGAATGACCCTCTCTTCCAGTAAAATAAAAGATCTTCATTCGTTGACCATCTTTTTCTGATCTCTCTCTCTGACTCTGCTTCTGTCTTTCCATTCTTGCCACACACACACTCTTTCCCCTTTCTTCCTCTCTCTTGCTTCATTTCACGTCTTCCTCCTCCTTTAGCTACAGTCAGCATTTCTCCAGCTGGCCATCGAGTTTACTCCTTCCACTTCTATTCTCAGAGTTATGGCTGTTGTTGCTCATAACACAGGAACGCTGCCCTGTGATGTGACCAGATGTCCCACGGATGCCTTGCACAACCCAATGTGGTGCTTGTGTTGGCTGGAGTGGCCAGTGTTTACCCAGGCCCCTAGGGCCTGCCATTACCCTGCTGCTGCCACACTGAGGTGGCGTTTGGCTATGCACGCCTTCATCCAAGGGGCGGTTCGAAGCGGAGTAGTTAGTGCTTTGAGCTGCAAAACACCCTAATGGCACAACTTTCCATCTGACGCACTATAAATCCCAGTGTGCGATGAGTAACTACTGAAGTGATACATGCTGGTGTACAGAGAGATTTAGCATTTTCATGTATTTGTGCGGATCTCCGTATTCTTTTCATCCAGTCCTACAGAGAGCTCCTACATACTATTAATTCTGTAATATGAACCATAGTTGCGTAAATCGCCAGCATGCATTTAACAGTGTACTGTGGGACAGTACAGCAGGGAACAGTAGAAACAGGAAACTGTAGACTAGAACAAATAAAGAGAAAACATGGTGGGCTGTGGTGAAGTGACTATACAAAAAATTATACAAGGACTGAAAGTTGGCCCACCAAAACATAAAAAACAATGACATCACCAAAGGAGCTAATGAAACATCCCCCAGATTACCAGAGCCAGACACACTTTCATCACTCCGTTGTGTTGAGGCACACCCTGAACATCTCGGTTCACTATTTTCAACACTGTCCCTACGTGTGTTAACACGTGGCACAGATAAAGAGTTATTCATTACCTGTGTGTTACCCCTCCTGTACCTCTTCACACACCACTTTAACTTCTGGATAATTGGTCACTATGAGGGAGGAAGTCAGTGATGTCTGACTTAGTGGCCTTGGCATCAGCACTCTTCCACCCCCCTCCCACACCCAGGAAAAGCTATGAGCTCACTGTCCCAGGATGCCAGTGGATGTGTGTGCGTCTGTGTTTGAGAATCAAAATGATTTTTGTCTTTATGAGTGAGCTTTTCCCTTTAACAACAAGCTTATTTAGACTTGTTCATGGCATCTGCCAAATTGACCTACAAGTGACCAGTCATCTCCATGGCTCTCTGTGTGGAGTGTTGTGGTGTGTCACACAGGACCGTCTGAAAGCTTCTGGGAATGGCTAGAGAGAGAAGAGTGATCCTTAACCTCAGTTTCCTTCAGACTTACCGTTTCTCTGTAGGATTCAACTGTGAGCTCTGTTTCCTACTGGAGCAAGGACGACTTAGTCCCAGCAGGAATGTCCTTCTGGTTTCTCTTACCGTTCTCATAAACACCTGATCTTTCAACTAATAAATAGCTGATCTTCATTGTTCTGCAGTGAAACGTCATAATTGGACAGTTAGGAAGGACAAATAACTCAACCGAAATCCTGCATGAAGCAAAGCAAACAGAAACCTGCATCTGCCGGCCGATTCACTCCGCAGCTAGCTTCTTTTTAGCCGGCTTAGCTGAGGGTTAGCGTGAGGGTTATTTGTTATGGCTAACACTGAAGAAGGGGATTAGTTTTTGCAGTGGTGCTAAATAGGCTCCACATTGCTGTGGCATTTGATACAGTGCAGCACTCCGCACTCCGCACTCTCTTGGCAAGAGTTAAACGGAGTGAAACGTGTGCAAATAACCAGTTCATATGTTTATTTGGTTATCATATTCAACAAACATAGGGCACTTTAAAGTCCTCAAAAATATAATTTTCATAATAAAAAACAAACCCAACTTTAATTTATAGTTATTAGCAGAATGTTGTTCCAAGGCTCTGTAGTAAATCAGCAGAGTAATGTGTTTGGTGTGTGTGTGTGTCCAGTGTTGTTACTGCTGACCAGCTCCAGTTGTCAGCTAATCGCCTGGTTTGTTTGGAAAGGTCTCATCCATCTCTGCACCCTGAGACGTCCATGGTTCCTGCTTGACAGTATAGAATTATATATTGTTATGTTAGGAGAGAAGACTAGTTAGCATAATAGCACTGCCAAAGTCAGTGCCTGTCCCTTTAAACACACACATACCGACTCTTGGTCTACATGTCTCAGCTTCATCTCTCTGCTTTTGTTGAGGTCGAGCCCAAAAGGTCAGATTGCATGATAGATTTGTAAGAAGATATGTTTCCATACAGTGGAGAGGTTATTTTCGAAGGAAATCTGCAGGTAGGACTGACTCGGTCAGAGGGCGTTGAGGGAATTGGGCTGTATCTTTTTAGACTGAACATGGCACAGACCACGTCGGGTTTTGGGGGGTTTGGTTCGTTTGGTGTCATTGAGAAATGGCTAAATGCAAACAGCATAAACTTCAGCTGAACCTGCTGAGTCTGATGCCCGTATCCCCTCCTCCCTCTGCACCTTTCAGCAGCTTCTGTCACATTCTCCAAAGACGCTTCTCCGTGCCTCAGCCTACCTTCGCTTCAGACTCGTCACATGATCAACCCCAGGGCCTCCTTCAGATATGTGTTTGTTGTCCAGGGTCACCATGGTAACCAAGTATCTTGATGAATTGCTCACTTTATGCTGCATTACTTGATCTGAACATTTAGGGCACCTTGCGGTATCTCTGAACTTTTGCCAGAGTCAAATAGGAGAGCGGCTGAACCCCAAGATATCTCTTCAGTTCTTCAAAGTTTGGAATTCTGCCAGAGTATTTAAAGCTTTGCCTGATTCTGCAGTATTAAGGTGGTGCTGTCAGTGTTTAAGACAACCATGTATCATGTACTTCTCTTCACACCCTCCCTTTTCTCTCCCCACACCTTTGCACAACCTATACTATCAATCAATTTTCTTGCATCAAACCCAATTAAAAAGTGAGTTTCGGTTTTTGACTTTGGAAACCTCATTCCAATCCTCCTTACATTACATTTCTTGCGCACTGCACCCTCTTTGTCAGTTAAGTCAGCCCAGAACAAGCGCAGCAGTCTGTCAGGTGTGAATAGATGCTGTGTTGGCGGAGCTGAGTGCATGACCTGTCTTGGATGTAACGCTAAAATTCTTCCTTTGTCAAGGCTCTAGAGATGAGTGTGAATGTCAGTTGTGCAATAATGGTGGGGGCAGACACTGACGGTTTTTTGGACTGGTTGGTTTTAGATTCCCTCTGCAGAACAAATTGGTGTTCCTGCAGATTGGCTACTTTAACCGTTACCCGGTGCAGATAATTCAGATTCAGATGTGTCTGGGTGAGTCCTTTTTGTCATGTCAGTGTGGTTTTAAGTGTCTTTGAGTCCTCAAAAAGCACTACACAAATAAAATGCATTATAATTTATTATTGTTTATAAAAGAGCTACAGAGTCGGTGTAAATCCTGCAACCCATGGGAGGGGGGGTGGAAATTAAGGTTAGCTTTTTTCACTTCAAATCTACCACAAAGCCTTTTACTCCCTTAGGCCATTGCTCAAAGACGGAGCGGGATTATGGGCTTTGCAGTTCTGGTTGAATTCCATAACAGGTGTGTAAACTCTGGATTGAGGTAAGCTGGTGGTTTCCATGGCAACCTTGTGGCACTCAAAAGTATGTCTGGGTTGTTCTGTCTTTACCACCTTTGTCATGTTGCCAGTGAAGACTAGCTTGCAACAGAATTTCTCAACTGTCAAATCCTTGACCTTTTGTCTACGTTTTTAAAAGTAATCACCTCTGGGCCCTATTTTTGGAATGGGTCATTTTACATTTTTATTAGGAAAGGGCAAACTTATTAACATCCTGTAAATCACCTCAGAACAGATCGAGTTAAGTGATGAAAAACATGCGGCAGATCTAAATTTGGGAGTGGAAACTTGGCTTTGGAAGGAAGTAGTTGTACCTGGGCAAACACAACATTCAAGATCAAGTTGATAAATGTTTGACTTGATGATCTGAAATTACTCAACTTTTCAGTTTTCCGGAGCTAAGGCCCCTTCGGATAAGTCGTGACCACACATTATGTCTTCAACATAAATGTAACTGAAGAGTGATCTGAAGAAATCACACTGCGGTTGAATCTCAGTCAGCAAACACACATAAATACACAAACACACAGTAATATATATAAATTGCTGTGAGTCAGACATCTTGAGGTCTGTGTGAGTTAGCGCTGGGCTGTCGCACAATTTGAAGATAGACTACATAAGTCACCTTTCTTGAGTAGCATTTAACAACACAATCGGTTGAGCAACCGGGGCCCTCAAAGCCACAGTCTCCTCCCTGACTCCCCCAGACCTGAGCCCCTGGCCGACAGATCCAGTCACCATCCTGTCTAAGCCCACATGGCCTGGCGCTGGATGGGAGACATCACCACACATTTCTCCTCATCCCCCTCCTCCTCCTTTTTCTTTCCAAACTTCAGCCTAGCTGTGCAAACGAAACCTGTGTGTTACGCTTTTCCTGTTGCTTCTCTGAGCCAAAAAATGAAAAGGAATGATGGAAAAAAATAGAAGAAACGGCTAAGTGAGAATAAGAGAGAAAGAGAGTGAGTGTCAGTTTCTGGCATAGGCTTTGCTGTCTGCTCAGTTTTCATGGCTCATGGTTTTATTAGACTTTCCACCGGGCCACGGGCAAGGTTAAACGGCCACTGCTGCCCCGCTTGGGATTGAAACCTCCTTTTAGCCCCCCCCCCGGCTCCCCATGCCTGCCTCCACCCCCCCCTCCCAGCTTTGCTGCGGTGCTGCTGCCAGTAAAGGAAACACATTAACACCCAGCCAGCAACAGAGCAGGCTTTGTCCACAGCCAGGCAGGCCGGTCCATTAGGCCCATGCTCTGGTCCACACCGCACCAATTAGAGAAGGCAAGGAGCAGAGCCACTCCAAACAGAGGTGCGAGCTTTACAAGGAGACTACAGGTGTGTTGGGGGGAAATAATGAATTTTATTACTGATTGGGGGGTACTGTGCTACGCCGTATTGCTCTACCACCTTCTTAAGGACCAGTTCTGCTCTGCAGAGTTTTGACAACCCGTGTTTAACCTACAATCCTAAGTTTGCCTTGGATGTGGGATCAAGTCAAACCCCTGCCTACCAATTCCCTGTACCAATCTGGAGACGTTGCTTCCTCCCACCCATTCCTAACTTATAGTACAATATAGAGAAAGCTGCATCTGGTTTAGATGTGAAACGAATGTCATTTGTTTGTTAAAAACAACATAAATCCCACTGAAGGCATTTTTTTCCCATGCTATTCAGATACATAAAATTAATTTAAAACATCTCTGGTTTAATTCCAGTTATGGCCCTTGATTGCTCCATCTTTCTCAAATACAGGTAGAATAAATGCTCAAAGGACCCTTTCATTATGTTAAGGTCAAAATCAAAGCAGCAGTGGCAAAGATTCCCTTACTTTTACTTGCATTGTGAGCCACAGAAGAAAATTCTACACATAGATTTCCTGTGACTAGGTAATTGATGTCCATGTGTAAAATTGGTGGGATTCCCCTTGAACATGGTTGTCAATTATGTTTCAATTGTTTCAGCAATAGATAAATGGCACAACAAAGATATTCATGTCTGCTTAGCTGTATGGTAAACATTCCATTCCCTGTGGTAGGGATAGGACTCTAATGTGGATAAAAGCAAAGCTTACAGTCCTGGATTGTCAGAAATGATATGACTGCAGTGAACTTAACAGAACAGATGACCTGCCATGTTGGAGAATAGCCCTGGGGCCAAATAGAACAGTCTTGCCAAGGCAGGGCAGATCAGACATTGGAGGGGGTTTCCATTGACAGTTTATCCGCATCCTGTTGGCACATGCAATTTCCTATTAGTTTTGTCAATAATATAGATTGAGACGGCTGAGAATGGTCGGGCTCAGTTTTTTGTTTTTACATTTGTTAAAGTTGTGCCTCATTTAAATCTTATTAGAAACATGGCAACAAAGCAGCTTTGACACTGAGGCCATTTGAGCTGCTACCAACACACAAGATGCTGTATTTTCTCAAATAAGCATGTCTAACCTTTGCTGGTCTGCTTTTGCTCAGCTTGCCCAGAACTGTTGCTTTCCTATGAAATAATTACTACAAATTTGGTGCATTTCCATGATTGGGTTCATGGGATTTTTCTGTGCCTAAATAGAGGCTCTGCTCCATGTCAGGGCAGCAGCGATACAGTGTCAAGACAGAGCAACTCTATTATGGCCAGGATGGGCAAATGGCTAAAAGGCGACATTCATCTGAAGCATGAGGACTCCAAAAAATAAGCAAGTAGGAGTTCCTAAGAGGTCTTGAAAAGGTTCACGCAAGGTTGTGGGTGATTTATTGACAGTGGAGATGTTGTGTGAACTAAAAATGGCCAACTCTTTGATGCAAGCTTCAAGCGTTCCTTTGAAATGATATTCTTACATTTCTGCCAGGTTGGCATTCGAACACTATCTCTAATAGGCTGTTAGAACTAAGATGGTGGCATTTTTAGATATGAGACCCTATATTTTCTGTTAATTTTTGTCAGTATAATGCAGTGTTTGGATTGGAGAGCTTGAACATTTATTCTCAGATTCTCTGCGGCATCTTTCCCCACACAGCAGGAGCAGAGAACACGATACTTGCCCTCTCTGTCCCGCCAAAACACTGAAAAACTTCTCTAACCCCGCAAGCAGGACAGAAATAGTCATTAGGAGCTTTTTTTTTCCACAGATAATATCGCCACATGTGTCTGCTTGGAATGACTGTCGATGCAGTGATTCTGGACAGGACAACGCAGCAGCAGAGCCAGGGTGGTCCTGTTCGGTTGTCATTTTCTGTGGAACTTCCCTGTTGCTTTTTTTTTTTTTTTTCTGTTCTGTTGATGAGCTGATGCTATGAGATTTGTCTTGACTTCTGGCCCAGACTTGACACAAAAAACATTAAATTAGAGGGTAAAATAAGAGAGTGGTATTTAAAAGGATCTAGTGGCTGTAATGTGAGGTGGTAATGAATTGATTTCACTCAGGGTGGCTTTTTGCTGGAGTTTTTGGAGCGCTGTTAGGCTTTTGTAAGGACGCGTGTTTGTGTGTGTGTGTGTGTGTGTGTTGGAGGCAGCTGAACGTCTTTGACATTTACATCTCGTGTAGACTGTAATTGAATTCAGAACCTGCAAATCAAGAATTTTTAATGTATGTTTTTTAGGTTCGAACTTTGTGACGCGTAAGATCAGCCGTTCTGTCGCAAAGATTCACCTGGGCCAACTGGAGAGCTTCAGCCTGGGCAACCTGGACTCCAAGAGGGACTGGGGCCATGCCAAAGACTATGTGGAGGTAAAGCATACACAACCAGAACCACACACATAAACTGTGTGTGCACCGTTTCAGAGTTGAATGGGGTTCAGATGTGCACATAGCATTAACAGGGCATGTTTTCCCAGATCATTTCAGGCCACAGTATGTACATGATCTGCATGAAGCCTGCTATGATTCTCTGCCAAGAAAGAAACAGAGATAGAGAAAGAAAGGGGGAGAGTGAGAGGTTGCATGCTGTGAGGCCACAGACTGCACTCTGGTTTCCCACAATTCACCCATGTCCCAGATCCCTTCATGCCCCCATCACTATTCTCTGAACACCCGCAGAAGAAAGAGAAATATTAAGGGAATGCCGCATCCTGGGGACGATGACAGAATTATGGTGTTTGTGTTAATGTAATGGTGCCAGCAGACAGCAGAGAAATGAGTGGAGAGATGAAACAAACAGTGGAGTTCCCTTGTCCAGGAGCAGGGTGAGCTCAGTGTTTTTCCCACTGTACATGTGTGTAAGGAAGCACAAATTCCTGTGTGTCAAAGTGTGCGATAGGTTAAGGTTGGAACACGTGTGTATGTGTGCCTTCAAAGATAAAAGGCTCAATGGGTTGCCATGTCTGACAGAAGACTCCTCACCGTGCGCAGTGTTATTATTAGAAGGTGATGGTGGCAGATGCGGTGGGGGGTGGTCTTTGAGATGGGGTGGCGGGTGAAGAGGTTACACTGCTGAAGCTCTGTGTACCTACAATGGCAGTTTGTGTTGTTAGGATAAATGCTGGAGGAGTCATTGGTGTCAGCGGAGCATCAGTCATATCTGACCTCAGCAATACTGTCTTTGTCCTTCTGTGGTAGAAAGTGTGACTTCACGTGGGATTGGTATAGTAGAAAAAACAAAAACATATTGTTGTTGAAAAAGAATCTATTTGGGACTTTGTTTTGCTGTCACACAAAATAGATTCACATGTGACAAAATATGAACCAATTTACAATACAATTTACAGTAAGATAGAAGGAAAAAGTAATAAGAAAATTTGCACAAAAGACGACTGCTGTGCAACATTGAGAAATCTGTGTAGGGATATCGTAGTTGGATTTAAAAAGTACACAATTTCTTGACCACCTTTTTCACACACCTCATGTGTCAAATTAGTGAAATATTGTTCTCTCATCTGTCAGTGCAGGGTGCAGGGATGTTGACAGGTTACAGTAATGTTTGCGTCATCCTTGCTGGAATTCTTTCAAACTGCCAAGATCCTCACGTGGCCTCGTCTCTCATGCTAGTAAAGCTCTAATAGCCTGGTGATTAACTAGTCAACAGTGAAAACACTGACTGTGATTAATCAAGCTACCAGTGTATGTGCAAACCCCATACGCACACAATGTCTCTTTTGTTGTTTACTGGAAAAATGGTCCCACAGCCAGATTTGCTCAAATGAAACCTGCAACTTTTTTGAGGCAAAACTTTTGGAATAAATAATTTGTGACTCTAGATTCACATGAAATATTCCCATCTTGGGTCCTCGATGGAATCTAAATGACTCATTTAAAATGTACAGTGCAGTTTATTTTTTGCCTACTGCAGCTAAAATGTTATGCTTTTTTTGGGGGGGGGTCGATTTGTGCTTATGGCTACTGTAGTATTTACAGCATTTAACCAAACAAGGACTATGAAATATTGAAAGTGAAAAACCTTTGGACTAAGCTTAACCTCTGGCAGTGACTCTTATTCTTTAGAAAAAGCTGGTTGCTCAGTCACCATCAGCAGTTTTCTTTACTTTGTTTGTTTTTTTGTCTGACTAACCAGCTGCACATTAGCTGCACTTACGTGGTTTTTGTGCAACTCTGGCGCTGCTGGATTTGCGTGTGTTAGTGCGCTCGCCTGTCCATTGCACCCTGACTTGAGATGCTCCAGGTTTCCTGTGGGAAACACCAACAATCTGTTTCTGGTGAATCAGGCACCTTCTTGCCATGCGTGTCTAGTTTAGGAAAGGCAGATTTTGGAAGCCAAACAGAAGCCTGAGGGTGATCTAAGTTAGATTGGGGGGGCTAGATCAAGGCAGGAGGGAAACAGGTGTGTGTTTGTGGGACGTTTGGACATTATGCCTCAATGAAATATCCTCCCTGCTGAAAATATGCCCATCAAAGCCATGACTGTCACTGCCCCACCAAGCTCTCAGCTTCTCTCTGCCCCACTTTTGAGATATTCATCCAGCTGGTGTCAGCAGTGCGTTTCCATGGCAAAACCAAACAACTGGCAAATTGTAAACAGAACCATGTGTGTCTGCTTTAGGCTGACAACTGCTTTTCCTCCCTCTGCCTCTCCGTCTGCTCACCCCACCCACGACAAGGAAATTGCTTGTAATTGGCTGTGGATGGATTGCGTGTGGCAGGAGGGGCGTGCTGTTTGTCTGCTCTAACGACGTCTGAAGGCGTACGGCCGGCTGGGCATCGTCTCAGCCGGGTATCGGGTGTCGGTCCCAGGCAGGCAGACAGACCTGGAGCTGCTTCTCTCAGTGGAGCCCCTTATGATGATGTTATGATTGTGAGCGCTTTTACAATAAATCAGCAGATAAAATAATTCAAATCCTCTTGATCGCATTTTCCTTAAAGGGGTTAAGATCTGGACTTTTTCACTTTTGTAGCAATTCTTATGTGGTTTTCTGTGATTTAACAAATGTATAAATCCAAGCATGTAAAATGAGTCAGTCAGTCCACCGTCAGTCCACCATCTTTACAACTGAGTGGCATTCTCCTTCTTCCTTCATCTCCTGAGCTGAGCTGGCCCACGGTAGGTACAGCTGTTTGGACCCCCCTTTTACACACACACACACACACCTCCTCCTCCTCTTCCCTCTGCACAGTCATTTCCTGTACAGAGAGGAGGGCTTGTTGGAGGGCAGCAGGAGCAAAAGTCTGCCTTCAGGCTCCATTTTGCTTTGCTAACTTTCTCCTCATTTCGTTTTCTATTTCTTCTCCTACTTTGTGTTTATTCCCTTTTTTATATCATTGTGGCCCCTACCTTTTACCATTTGGTGTTTTGTACTCCTGCAAAGCTGTCACCAGATCAGTGCTGCACCAAACTCTGGCTCCCTTTTGTCCGACACTCATCTGGCAGGCAGCTACCACCAAGATATTTCCCTCTGACATCTAATAACCGACTCTCATTTTTCCCCTGACTGGTGCAGCTCTTGCTGTTGTAGTGAGACAGAAACTGTTGCCAGATGAGATGTGGTTCGACGTGCTTCTCTTAGTTCTTCTTTTGTTTGCATATTTATCTTCAAAATATAATTACCTGTAAAACTGCTCTTTGGAAGGTGTGTGTGTGTGTGTGTGTGTGTCTGATTCTTGGCATTGTACGGAGACCTCGAGGTGACAGGACACCCCTGGCGGTGTCATTTTTCACCTCCTTTATTTTTTTATGCTTTTTTTCTTAATGCCGTAGCTGCTTCTCTGTGCAGTAATGGTTACAGATGAGGCTAATTAGCCAATCACTGCTCAGCTCAAGGCCAATCACTGATGATTGATGAGAATGCCGGGCCATTCATCACATCCTTTTGGCCTTGTAGGTGACGGCACGGTCAGGCTGAAGAACTGCGTACAGTAAACTAGACATTAACACCGGCGCTTTTTGTTAAGGCGCTATCCTGAATGACTGAGCATGAAAAAGGAGTTTCATTATTTTTCTGGAGGAAAAAAAATACAATTGGTTGTCAAACTGAATGGACACTGAAAAACTTTTGAGATAAGACAAGAAGAGGCGGTTTTGGTCGAGCATAAAGTTTGACAGCCTCAGTGTTTTGCGTGTGGCTCTTTGTCAGCCTCAACGAAAGAGGACAGAAAACCGGACAAATGGTCATTCAGGTTTTATTTTGCAAAGATTGCAGCTTAAGCTAGTGCTACCACGGCACTCCAAATCACTGCCCAGCCATCCTCCTCTGTGCTGTGCTCTGCCCAGGTTTTCAGGTTTTACTAAGGATCAAATGAGAACAACTGAGATGCTACTTGGTAAATCACTGAAATTCTCTGATGGGTTTAAAAGGGTAAAAGGGTGAGTCTCACTCAAAAGCCTTTAGTTATTTTCATTGCAAAAACATTGCAACTACAATAACATACATGTTCTAACTTATTTGGACTAAAAAATGATATAATATTTCAGAAGTAGATTAGTAGTTAACTTCTAAAATTCTAAAATGAATTTGCTTTCCCAACCTAAGTGGCATTATTCTTTGTGTCAACTGTGAGGACTTTTAGATTGAAGACAATTACATTTGTAAGGATCAACGGCTTCAGCTTTTCCCTTCAGGGGTCGCCACAGCGGAGTGATCCGCACTTTGGTTTGGCATGTGATTTTACTCAGGATGTTCTACCTGCTGCAACCCTCCTATTTTTTTTTTAATCCATGCTTGGGACCGGCACCGGGTGCCCCTGGTGGCTGGGTGGGGATTTTACCTTTCAAAGTATTAAACCATAATAAAATGCGTTGAAGATTATTTTTCTGTTGCTCGACAAATTGTGACTCAGGCAAAGATCTGCAAAGATCTGCAAAGATCATTAACTTTATATGCAGAGGCAGGTAGCGCATACAGACATACTAAAAGTATGAGCAGTGCTGCTCCCAGTTCAGGCCTAGAGTAGAAATAGTAGGAACAAAAAATCAGTTTATGGGTTTCAGTAAGTTTTGGATAATTTGTGTGTCATTATGCATCTTAAATGTATTGTAGCATATAATTCCACCTTGTTACATACTGTGTGATCATAATATCAGAACTGTAGTCAGTACTTGTCGAACAAATGATTTTGCTACAGCAGGGTTCAAACTCGTGCACTGATTCCCTGGTAGTCTTTACTGTGACGTAGAGGACGCTGTCCCTTTGCTGTGCTGCGATGTGCTCTGTGCATTTCTGGATCTTTGCAGCAGTGATTCAGGGATCTGATAAATACGGCCGCTGCTGTCAGGTTTTAATAAAAGCAGCTGGAGTGGTCAAATGGCTCAAATGGGAGCTAATAGGGCAGGAGAGAGCTCTTTGGTTTTCATTACCAAAACCTCCTGAGTGCAAGTCCTACACCTCGACCCCCGCTGTCCCATCACACCGGCCCTCGCCTAACTGTAATGTCAAGTCCTAAAGTAGGTATGTGTTGGTGTGGGCAAGCCAAGTCAAGTGGAGTGTTGGGTAGAAGCCGACCATTCAATAAGAGTGAGATTGTAGCAGAAGGTACTGTTGTGAGCAAGTGACAGCAGCTTTTTGAATGCACAGAAAAAAAAGAGTGTGTATGTGCATGCAACGTTGGGGGTGTTAATTTCAGGTGAAATTTGACCCATGACCTCAGCACCGCAATAAACTGGGTTTTGCCCCTCCCTGTGGTGCAGTAAAATCTGGCTGAACGTCCTGTATTCTTTATACATGAACCCACACACACAGCTCTTCTCGCACCAACATTTAGAGCAGTGATAATGCCATCTCACTCCAGCTCTGAAGAGTATTATGGGTTCATGGAATCTGCTAGTTCTGCTCTTTGGAATATGACTCACTTGTTATGTTGTTCAGAGGAACTGCTCTCTCAGGAGTTGAGGGGTATTTTCTAGGGATTCCTTATTAAAACGCAATGAAACACAATTCAAACACGATGATTTCAGGCACTAGTGTTTATGCTTGTGTTCTCTTAGCTTCAACATGCAACAAACAGGATCATGTCATATGAGACTGAAAATCAATTCCTTCTATCCCCTACTGCAATCTGCATGACCCGACTGTTAGTTATTATTTAATTAGGGTAAGTACAAAGCTGAGAAAGGTGCTAACGAAGGAGAAATTGTCTGATGATATGTTTAAATAAGTAAATAAGCTTACAAGTAGGTATGTCTGCATCGCTGTCAAGAATGTTTAAGTCAGACTTGTAAAATTCGACAGCAGTGTGACAGCACCTCTCCACTATATGATAAAGTTTTTTTTTTTTTTTTTTTTAAAGAAAAAAATCATAGGACTATTGCTTGAATGAGCACTGTTTTTTTTTTTGTTTGTTTTTTTTTAACTCAGACAAAAATCATTTTCTATTCAGGCTATTGTTTAAGTCAAAATGAGCTGGACGTTTTTAATAGATTTAAAATGGGTAAAAACTATTTCCAGAATTAGTGCATTTTTGTTTTATTATCATTTAGCTTCAAGTTCTGAAGCTTTTTTTTTATATCAATTGCATTAGTGTTTTTAAGAAGTCTTTTTTGTTTTTGAATTCAGTGCTAATAGAAAGAATAAAACAATTAAATAGATTTTTGCCACAGTGATACTTTTTAATGATTTTATTTCTAGCCATATAACCCAAATCCAGGGATTTATCCTTCTTCTTCTTCATCTTCTTCTTTTTTCAATAAAACCACAAAGTAAAGAACCTCAGAAAGCCTGAACCTATTGTTCAGTGTAACTCATAGGCAGTTAATGCACCTGGATGTAGACTACGACATGAGCTACCTTTATGGGAAACGGCTGTGCCCAGAAAGAGTTACCAGTTCTGTTAAGTAGCTGCTTAAGTAGATTATTAGGTGGATCATTGTGCATTTTTGTGTGAACGGCTCCGTGTGCATATTTGAATCAAAGGTACGGACATGCACGTTGGCTTTGTTAGGCTCCGAAAAGCATGACACATACAGGTAGACAAAAGAGAGCTGCACTTGGATAAACATTCAGAAAGAGGCGTAGGAGGTGAGATGTAAGAATAATAAGAATAATGAACTGGGTGAGAGACATGAAAGAGATTTGCGCGGAGGCACTCTTGCCCCATCTTGCTTCGTGCATCCAAAGACTAAATCAACGAAAGACAGGGTGAGTGTTTACTGTGGCATCGCACCAGAGGGACAGAGAGCAAACTTCAGGGGGAGTCACAGAGCAGCACAGCGATGAATATTTTCACAGTCCAGATAAATTAGGACTGAAAGAGGATAAAGGGAGGGAGATTGTGTAAAATGTACTCCCTCTTGCTGTGCTAACAATAGAAGACCAGATAACAGATATGAGTTTTATGAAGAGGCCACGGTAGGGTCACTCCGTGTTACAAGTGCTACTAGATTGATGTGCGTGGCCCTAATGTCCAAATTCATCTTCAAAGGCCTTAGACTGAAGCATGAAGCCAGAGGTAGAATCATTTCTCTGGGGTTTCAGGGAAGCACTTTCTTCTGTGGTCCCGTTCTGGGAATCTCAGCTCTGAGTAGTGGACAGTACTGCTGTAAAGCAGCCTGAAAGACCCGTTGCGTTTAACCCGAAATTTTCGACGAATAAAATCACCCTTGTCCCTTGTGGCAGATGTGCACTAAGCTCTGACTGCTGCAGTGCACATAGTCCTCCAGTCAGAAATGGTCCTTTATGTCGGTACACTATTTTGTGCTGTCCCCGGCAACTTAAGAACATCATGTGATTCTGTGTGGTTTGTAGCCACTTTTCTGGTTTACCTGTTGGTTATTTAGTGAGGAGGCAAGGAACCTAGGCAATGTACTGTTGCACCGAAAAAGTTCATTTTGAAACCACCCTTATCTCAAAATGATTTTATTCCTAGATTTGTGGAGATCTGTGTCCACTTGTTTTGAAAAATCAGTCTCATATTGCATTTGACTTGAGAGAAATCCCCCGTACCACTGTACCTTTGTTACAAAAGTCTAATCCTGCAAAAACGTTCCTTAGATGTCTGTAAATAATCTTCTAAATGAGGCATTATTCAAATAAAATTGTACATTTTCAAGCTCGACACAAAGTGTTTAATGTTTCAGTTTCTCTGGAGTATTTTACATGCCCTGTAAACTAAGTTTCATGTCAACTGGGAATGTTACAGTCAGAAAAGTGTAGAACAGCTACTGGGGTGAATCTTATGCTGTTTGAAATGTGGCGTAATTTATTTGTTTCTGATATTATTTTTACATGGTCTCCCAAAAACAAAGCAACTATTAAACTACTTGTTTTCCCCTTTGCAGATGATTTAATTTGACATGAATAATGACTTTATTTTCATGTTTCAAGGTTGTTTCACTCAATAAAACCATGAAAATCAAGAATATACTAGACTGTAACTATACCACAATCTCCTCTCTTTTCCAGTTTAACATTGACTTTTGGAAGTTGTACTGCAAAACTGTGTCAGATTTAATAAACTTTATAGCAGTATTGATTTTGAGTGGATAGGATTTTGAAATCATTGGAGCTTAGGAGTAATAATAAATTTACAGTGGTCATAGCAACTAGTTTTACAGCCTGAAGCAGTCGAAAATGACTCTTACTAGTCTGTGCCTTTAAGTAGAAGCTAGAAGACTCTGTCCAGCTGGATGGCTGCGACGGCTGCTGTGGTATGAGGATTGTCTTTCTGTTGGTTTATTTAAATGGAAGAAGGAAAGTTGAAAATCTTTTATGTCGGGAAAAAGATTTTTTTTTTTTATCTCCCCTTTGCAATAGGACCATATTTTTATAGTCCAAATATTACTAATGCATCTTTATAATTGTAAAAATAAGAGAAATCCCCATACCACTACTGCTTTAGTCATACTCCAACATGTTCCGTGTTTTTTCGATTGTTATTTTGTGTGTGTGTGTGTGTGTGTGCAGCTGGCCCCCTCTCTCTGACTGACAGGCCTAAGCTCCCCCCGCTGGGTTGAGGATGAAAGCAGATGCTCTCCTCCTTCTTCCCCCGCTCTGTTTTTCTCCCCTTTCTCCTCGCCACCTTGTGTAACTAGACTCCTCAGCTTTCACATAGAGCCTGCAGGATAGTTTGCACCCCAGAGTCTACTAGAAAGCAGAGACACACATACACATGCTGACAAAGACACACACACAAACACACACACACGCACACTATACGGTTTGTTCAAATGTCAACAACAGTATGCAGTGAATAAGCCTTCAGCTTCCCAAAAAACAAATAGCAGATTTTTGTTACAAAATAAAATATATCTTGCTGTTTACTTTTAAAAAATAAAAAACTTTTATTTCAAGTCACCACATGAAATTCCCTGTTATACTAGTCTGTTAATTTCTTAAAAACTGCCCTGGCATTTCTGTGATCCACAGTTCGGCAGCAAACACGGTCATCTGGAGGCTTTGTAGCACAGTCAGTAGAAAACCGTCACGTTAGGCTGATCTTGTTGAGCTCTGGAGACTGAATTCTGCACAAATCTTCATCACGGTTTGCAGCATTGAATAATAGATAATAAGTTGTTTCTTTTAAAGACAGACAATAGGCTTCCACACTTTCTTCACTTTTCCCTGTGCGCCTGTGGGGTTTATCCGGCTTCCTTCCACAGTCCAAAGACATGCATGTTAGGTTGACGGGGGACTCCAAATTGCCCGTAGGTGTGAATGGTTGTCTGTCTGTGTGTCTCTGTCTGTGAAACCTGTCCAGGTGACCTGTCTCACTGTATGACAGTTGGGATAGGCTTCAGCCCCCCCACGACCCTGAACAGGTTAACTGTTCCGCTTGACTGAAAAGGTTCATTCATTCAACTCAGCATTTCAAGTGAAAGCATGTAATATTTGCACGTTCTGATGAGAAAGCTATACAATTCAAGGTCAATTATGTTGACAAAATACAACGTAGGTCGTGATATTTAATTGTGAACTGTAACCATGTTAATTTATTAATAATGTTTATGCGCAGAGTAAAATTATTTATCACTTCATTGACTAAAAGCTTGTTGATTCTAGACATCTAGGCTAAACAAAATGTAGCCAAAATACATGTGAACAAAGACTGGATTTAATTCGGAAAACTTCTCATCAAGTCACAAATGGGCAAATCAGACAGACTGAATAAACAAAGTGGAGCTGGAGTTTTTGGTACTTGGCGGTCAAAGTATTTTCATGGTCAGTCCCACGGTAGCTGTCTACAGCACTGAATTCAGTAAATACAGGCTGAGGATATGAGTAATTGAGCTTGTGTCTCAGAATCCAGGATTTTATTGTGGGAGACATAAAGCTTCGACTACTCTAAAATGTTTGTTTTCTCAGAACAACAGTTTGTCCTGAGGTTCATTGCAGCATGTTGACAGGTTTGGTAAGTGATCAGTTTGTGTACAGGAGTGAAATATCACATACACACATGTCCAAAGCAACAGAGGGACATAGCCCCCACCTGGAGAGAGGGACCTCGATGGACTGACATCTCCGTGGGGTGTCAGTGGTGAGGAGCCCGGGCAGGAGGGGCGATATCAGCTGAGGCTGATGTCAAGGGATGTGAGGGAGAGGAACAACTGGACAAGTAGGTTTTAATGCATTTTGTGAAGCGGGGGCCAGAATGCCTGCTTCACAAAATATGCACTCAAATATGAAACATTCCTTAAATATTTACCCAAATTCTACACATGCATGGACGCATGTTTGTCTCTCTATACTTGTGAGGACACTCTTTGAGATAATACAACCCCAAGCTCCTAACCCTGACCCTAAAACCCAGCGTTCACCCTCAAAAATCAAACACTTCCACAAGTGTCCTCCGTCTGCCGGTCAAAAAACGAAATCTGTTTGTTATTGGTTTGTTGGGGTTTTTTTCATCACCTCGGCCACAGCACTCTGTTTTACCGTGATGTTAGAATGTGTTATGGTAATAAAAGTGCTTTCAAAATATAAGAGTCACAGTTGGATTGTTAAACTATTCTGGATTTTGTTTTGTGGCAGTTTTAAACACTCAACAGTTGGTCTTCACGTCGAGCCAATAAATGTGAACGGGTTTGAGATAAGGCTGCAGTTGAGTCCACAGCAGGGCTGAGAAGCCGAGACACTCGCTGATTATGGAACATAAGTGTGAGTGGCACCCTTATACAATAAGCCCTCCTAGGGTCTGTGTGTGTGAGGGTGGATGTGTCAGCATTTGTGTGTGTTTTTGAGTCTTGTCGTATAGAAAGGCTGAGTCTCGTGCAGGGACATTTTAGGGAGTAAGGGAGTGAAGTGAAGGCTTCACTGCTCCAGCAGACTGGGCCGATGGAGCAGAGGGATGTTTAATGGCGGAGGGTCATCTTGTTTTAATTGTCTGAGGAGTCTGGCCGACTCTTTAGGACTGGAATGTGTGTGTGACCTCCTCTCTCGCTCCTTCACACTCCCTTGTGCTCGCCCTCTGTGTCTCTTGCTCTGCTAGATGGTCGAGCAACTCGTGGGAAGATTCTCCGTCCAGACTGCAGTGCCGAAACCAAGCCAAATATCCCAAGAGCTCAGTCACATTCTCGCTTCTTTTCACTCTCTCACAGCTCTTTTTTTTCTTTTTTTTTTTATATAACACGCTCGCTCTGTCTTTAAGCATCAGTAACTGCCTTTGTGCACATCTGAAAAATATGCATTTTAGGTTTGTAACCATGCAGCTTAAAACTTTAGATAAGTCACACCACAACTAATTAGATGAATTTAATATAGAGTCAGGGTCAACACTGAAGACTAACAACAATATTTTTAAAAAAGTGTAATTTTAAAAAATACGGACACTAAAAACCAGCAATGAATTGCCTCTCTCTCTCTGCAACTCTGTATTTTTAATGCTTGTGTTCTCCCATGTTGGCCAAACACACATCACCTTCACTACCTGGCATACTACTTCATTTGGAAGTGGACTTTTATTGGTGATTTCTCAATAATGTAAATGAGTTCCATCTCTTCTGGACGTTGTCTGAATCTCTTGTATGTTAATAGCAGCTCCCTGACACCCATACGTTGCATATGTCCTTTGTTTTCTCACAGGGATCAATAAATTATCACAAGAATCCAAATTGTTGCTAATTTAAAAGAAAGGGAAGGACTTTGACTCTGAGATGTTTCCCATTACCAGTAGTGCCTCAGGTCAAGTGACTTTACCAGCTTTTAAACCAGATACTTTCAGTAGCGAATGAATGGTGTTTGATTCCACAGATGCTGGATGTCAGTGAATAAGAATTCATGTCTTCCTCTGACTTTGTGGCAATTGTCACATTTCGTCCTGGTTCTTTTTTTCAAAAGCAGTCTTTATCTAATGACCCTCCTCTAAGCGATCTCTATTTGCTGATTCTTTTACTTTGTAACCTAAACACACCTCCACGTACGGAGGGGGGGTCCCTCCGATCCAGACGGCATATTCCCGCCAAGCTTGCTGAGAGCCGCCTGTAGTCTATTGAGCATGGCAGAGACAACCAGTCCACTTCAAACGCGACTGAAGGCTGGAGTGGAATGGAAACATTTGTTGGGTCACAGCACTGAAAGCCTGTCTTTCCTCATTGCACAACTCCAAATGACTTCCTCGTGTTGTCTGTTTCATATTAACTTACAGCACATCCACGTTCAAACAGGCTTATGATATTAAACCAGACGCATGTCACTGTATGACATTCAAACTCCCACACGCGCAGACATTTTACAAACATGCTGGCATGCACAAACCCACATGTTTGCAATACGGTGAGAATTGATACATTGTATTTGTTGTAATATTGCGGTGCCGTGCGTACATGCACAACAGGCAGCGAGGTGTGAGAGCTGTGCACGTTTGGTGAAGAAACAGCGTGCCGAGGCATCGGCCTGACGGAATGAGATGGAGAGGGGGCTGACTGGGCATTCAGAGCCTTTCTCGGGGCCACACTGAGGCTTTCACTCCACGCTACTCTTACTGAACTCTATCCTAAATTAAAAAGCTGCATTGGAGCGGTGTCTATTTACTTTTTGAAGGTGGGATATCCTAAGGGGGTGCCACAGATCAACTTTTTAATGAAGTAGCCCCAGCTATATGAAAGTGTGTGTGTGTGAGTGTAACGTGAGGGGAGGCCCCGTCTGTGACCTGCAGTGATAGCAGCAGTTTGTTTTCATTCTAAACTTGCCCCAAAGTTACTGGTTTTGCACCTTATTTGACCTTATGTTGACCCAGCCATCACCTTTCTTTGACCCTTTGCTCAATGCCAGAGGGGAGTGTTTTCATTTTTGACTTTTAGCACTCCTTCTCCTGTGGCCCTTCTCCTTCTTTTCCTTTTGTCCCAACCTTTCTGTTCATTTTCCCTCCCAGCTCTCTTGGTTTTGCCTCACTTTCTTTTACCCATCTCACAATCGCTTAGTCAGCCTCCCCACACACGTCTGTGCACGAGCCGTTCTGCACATGTACATGCGAGCACATGAGCGCATGTACACTCGCTCACTCAATCGTAGTGAGTGATTGTACATTTGCTTTGACAGATGCTATAAAAAGAGCCACCCACTATATGCCGCAATTCTGTCATATCATTACTGGCCCGCAGCAGCTCTGACTTCTTTCTCCCTTTTTGTTCTTTTTCTCGTTTGCCTTTGAGAACATCGAGTAGGAAAGAACACCAGAAAAGCAAAAGACAGAGTGAGGGCAGGAGAAAATCGATGCCAGTGGTGCTGCCGAGTGAGATGTGGCGACATGTGCCATGGCTAAGGGGAATCCCTACCTCTCCATTGTGGAGGAGGCTGCGTGGCTCCAGGGGGCGGCTGTAGTGTTTGTTTACGTCTGTGGGCCGGAGGGGAGAGACGGTGGCCATGTTCAGCAGCTACATGAAAGGCCCAGAGTGCTCTAACTAGACGTAATTGCCGTGCTTGTGTGTTTACGAGATTGCGAGGGACCGAGGAGGAAAGAGAAGGAATAAGCATGTTTCACCCTGCCTGTGTTTACTCGTCTTCTTTACAAATCTTTTTTTTTTTTTTTTTGCAATAGCTTGCCTCGTTGCTCTCCAAACCAGCGCAACCTCAAAGTATAGACTTTGCAGATTGGTGACTGTCACGGCCTGTCATGCTTGTTTTATTTCTTGAGATGTTGAGCTGCAGACTCATGTGACATGCTGGGAGATGGATAATGTAGTCTCTCATGTGTTTGCCACGTGGCTGGAGATTTCAAAAATACACTAAGGACAAATTTAGAATTTCACAAGGGAATACGTACCAACTAAGGTATGTGATTTTTCTGTGCTGTGTCTTTTTACCCTGAGGCACCTTTTTTTGGAGCGAGCTTTTTCACTTGGTATTCTCATGTGGCTGGTGTATCATAGCCAATGAATCCTATCAGATAAGCGACACCCCTAAAATTGTGTGTAATTCGGCGTCATTTCAATCACAAAACAGACATATCAAACACACATGAGTACGATTGAATTGAAGATTTTCAATTGAGAAAATGCCTTTATTACAGGACTTTCTAATACATAGCTTTACTCTAGTTTTATTCCTTTGAGTTCGGGGGGATAATAATCACTGAGACTAAACTAAAGAGGTACTACACTACAAAACCAAACTAATGAGCTTAAAAAGCCTAAAGTGCTTTGCAGAGCTGGTGGATTGTTTTCTGTTGGTTTGTTACTGCACTCAATCCATGTTGGTGTAAAACCGGAGGGCTTCCGAGTGTTGCCGTCTATTTAGTTAGTGATTAGAAAGTCAAATAAATGTTAACCTTGATGAGAAGAGCCTTAGCCTGATCATCTGACAAGAATTGTTGTTTTAGCTGAGCTAATTTTCCCAAGCTCTGCGTTCTGTCATGTCATCTGCATGGGCACGCGATAATCTCTGTAATGGCCTGAAACTGGAAATATGACTGTTTTTATTTACAGGCCATTTAGAGCTTTCCACTGGCATTCACACTCTCTAACCTGGGAAAACACCAGCCTACGTGTGCCGTGTGCCTCCAGCAGTCACTGCTCTCTCTGTGTCTTACTTGGTGTGTGTGAGCACATGGACGACCGCTGCCCTCAAAATAGCATTCACCCCTAATTACTGCTGCAAACACAGGTGTGGAAAGGCAGGCCTCCCTCCGCCCAAAACCCAGGGCCACCGTCCAGCACACAGAGCCCTGTGTGTTAGTATTTGGGAGCACAGGAAGTCCAGAATCTGTATGTGTTTGCGCGTGTGTGTACACATGTGTACATTTGTGTGGAAAGAGTGTGCACCTGTCGTTTCACCAGCGCTAGTGTTTGTGTGTGTGTGTGTGTGTGTGTGTGTGTGTGTGTGTGTGTGTGTGTGTGTGTGAAAGCGTAGAGTAACTGAAAGAGTAAGTGGGTTTGTGCATCTCAGAGTGTGTACTAGAGAGAGGGACTTTGTGTTTGTATATGAGTGAGTCCAGACCACACCCTTTGAAGCCTTGGTACACTGTGTTGGGGTTTGGGCATGGACACACAGCCCCTCAGCTGGCTGGCTGGAAACCCTGTATCACCACATCAGTCAGACCTGCCAATCATACATTATTCATATCCCCGACACACTTAAACACACACTTTCTCATCCTTGGACTTGGTAGCTTTTGAATTCAATATGTTCAGTTGGCAACAGAAGTAAAATAGGGTGGGTGGTTTTGCTGTTGGGGGTCTGCCTCCTTTCAGAATCAGTAAGTTGGGAACAAAGACGGAGTTGTGAGGAACTAAAATGTTTCTGTTTACTAAGCATACATGGAATTGAGTCCTAAAGTAAAAGATTTTGAATTGTTAAAGAACCAAAAAAAATAAAAAATGCCGGTTTTCCAACCTTTTGGAGGCAAATTACATCATTATCCTTGTTTGTGCATATGTAATAATAATAGAATAAATGAATCAAAATGTCTCTTTATAAAGAAAAACTTTTAACACATTTTCCCAAAGCTATCAACCCTATCACACCACCTTCGTCAGAAAAACTGAGTTTTCTCATTTGTCAGTAAGATTTCTTAGTTTTTAATGCATAGGATCTTCTCAAGTACTGTTAATGCAGAAATAAAGTACTCAGCGACACGGGCTGACCAGTGGAGGAATACAATTCAATTCAACTTTATTTATATGGCACCAATTTACAACAAAGTCATCTCAATGAAGTCCAGACTACCGTATTTTCCGGACCATAAGCCGCTACTTTTTTCCGACGTTTTGAACCATGCGGCTTTTACAGAAATGCGGCTTTTCTATGAATTTTTCTGCAGCCCTCAGATGGGCGCTGTAGATGGAAGTCAGTGCAAACAAAAAAGCGCCAGTTTTTATTCTTAGCGCATGCAACCCAAGACGCACAACAGCAAAATACGGTAATATTTTTACACCCTCACCCCCTCATAATGGAAAACACGCGAAGAAATTCCTATGATGCAGCTTTTAATTTGAAGCCATCGATCTGGCTATCCGTGAAGGAAATCGAGTGTGACAGTGGTTTCAATGCTCAGGAGGAAGATGAATAGCGATTTGTGGTTTCAGTGCACGGGAGAATGAAGCGACTTTAATAGTACTGCTGTGTATGAATAAAGACTTATGGTACAAAATCTTTTGTTGAGCGCAGCAACTCCTGCGTAATTCGTGAAGAATAAGAGACGTCTTCTCCTTTGGCTATGGAACAAGCCGTTTATTTATAACAAGGACGTTTTTGTCGGCTCTGTACATTCGACATGTGTTATACCAGCCACACATACACGTAAACGCACTCTTTACCGTAATGCGGGTAAAACGGCGCACAGAACATCCTCATGCCTACTGTGAACAATGAATAGGAGCGCATTCAACAGATATTATTTCTCAGCCTGGATATTGGCGGCTTATAGTCCGATGCGGTTTATATGTGACAAAATATATATTTCTTTTAAATTTTAGCGGGTGCGGCCTAAATTTAGGTGCGCTCTATAGTCCAGAATTTACGGTATACAGACATTTAGAGAAAAGCCAACAAATCCCCCTTGAGCAGCTATAGGCAACAGTGCAGAGGAAAACTCCCTTTAACGGAAGAAACCTCCAGCTGAACCAGGCTCAGGGTGGGCGGACATCTGCCTTGACCCTTTGGGCTGAGTGGAAAACATTGGGCAAGTTGGTAGGACCAGTAGCTCCAAAGGCGGGGACACCTGAAGACAGGGACAGACAGAGTGAGACAGAGAGGGAGAAGAGCTAATGTCCTACAGTGGTGACATATAAATGTGGGCTGAGAGGAGCAAAGTGTCTCAGTGCATCAGCTGTTGATCCGCCAGCAGTCTAAGCCTATAGCAGCCGGACTAGAACTAACTTTAAGGCTTTGAGCCTCGTCTTAAAAGTAGAGAGGGTGTCTGCTTCCCGAATCTGGACTGGGAGCTGGTTCCACAGGAGAGGAGCTTGATAGCTAAAGGCTCTCCCTCCCATTTACTTCCCATACTACTTTTGGAAATTCTGGGAAACAAAAGAAGTAGTCCTTAGTTTAATAAGGCTTTAGTTTGGAAGACATAACAGTATTGTTACCCAAAGTGTTGGCATCTTAAGGTTACTAAACATGCGTGCCCAGTGACAACTGGGAATTGAAACCAGTAACCATGGTGTCATGGGCGTCTGTTTTACTGACTGCCACCTTGAAAATTTTAATCTTCATTTTGGTTTAGCTCACTTTCACTTCAAAAGTATTATTTTATAATCTGGGTGCTGATTGACAACATTTCCGTTCACCTGACTTTAACCCTGTGTGTACTAACCATTTAAACAAAAGGCAAAACTATGAAATCATAATCCAATTAGTAATCCTCTCACATTCATAAATTTATAGCCGGATTGGATTTGTTGCCATGACAGTTTATGGCCTCTGGAAAATGATGGGTCCAGTATGGAAAGCTTTCATTGTCCACCTCTGTCAATGTCTGTCTCCCACCCTCCCACTATATGTCTCTCTCTCCCTCTACATGAGCATTTATATTGTCTCACACTCGTTGAAACCCAAAACGAGCAGTTTCCAGTACACCTCACATTCTCAGACCACAGACCATTTCTCTCTCCTCTCTGTTTTGTTTCTTCGACGTCAGTCCCAGTGCTCGGTCAGATTAAAATCAGGCCTCAGAGGACAAGTTTTTGTTGACCTCCTGCTGCGCTCCAAACAGCGTTGGCCGCCAGTGGGAGACAGATGTGGATGGAGACAGAAAGCGACAGGAGGAGCATTCGTTCTTCCAGACAGACAGGAGCTGTGAGAAAGAGTTCAGTTTGACATGAGAATTAGCTTTTGTAAACACTTAGAGCCGTCAGTGTCAGGCTACTAACACCCCAGGGTGTTACATTCCCACATCTTCACACACACAAACTTTGAATTAACATCACAAGATTTTTAATGGGATTTGAACATTTTGAGTGCAAACTGCAGACATGTGTTTGGCTTGCCTGGGCAAAGTTGTGCTTGTTAAATTTTCAAAACATGTTTATATTCCTATGAGATCACTTTTGAATTATTGATTAGGGGAAAAGTGTGAGTCGGGTGCGTTTGTCACAGAGGAAGGGTGTTTCCTGCTTAAACAGCAGCAGATGCCTGTTTGTTGGCTCTGTCTGACTGGCTGCGTCTCCTTTCTCTCACTCTCTCCACGACTTTTCAGCTTGAGTCTCAGTGCACTGAAGCCAAATGTAAAGTGACCCTTGGCAGTTAGCGCCACATAAAACACAGTGGGTCACTGTCTCACTGTCAGGGAAACATGCTGGCAGCTTTTGCCAACACGCACTGGTGAGTTAAACAGCACTTGGACTATTTTACTAAGCAGTTGTACAAGCTTTGGCAAAGTCACAGTGACGTATGCCCAGAACCCTCGCAAGCAGGGGAAGTTTGGGGAGTTTTGGAGTGAGAAAAATATAAATTCTGACAAACGAGCTGGGACAGCACTTTTCAAATATACGTTGAACACAGAAACGAAGAGCATTGTTGATGGAAGCGTTTGACAGCTTCTCACAAGTGCTATAGGAATGGTTTAAAATAGTTACAGTAGCCAGGGGCCCCTTTCTGGGGTGGGGGTATTGTGTGTGTGTGTGTGTGTGTGTGGGCTAGGGCAGGATATGAGGAAACCTCTTAGCAGCTCTGTGGATATTTGTTCGCATTAACTTAGAACATTTAGTTTAAACAGACACTGAGCTGGGTTCAGGTCCAGTTCGCACAGTATGTGTATTGTTTACAGACATTTTTATCTCGCATCTCACCAAGATTGATTGAAAAAAGTTATTAGTAAGCAGTAAGTGTATATATTCTTGTTGAATGAGCTTTTTGTGAGACCAGCAGTGGTTTTGGTCAGAACCAGATCTGTGCTGTTGAGTCCCCAGCCCACCCACTCCTCCAGTTTTGCCTCTGGAAAGGGCATGGCAACTTCTCAGCGTAGCTACACACACTTAGAGGAAGCCACGAAGGTATCGTCTCCTTCCAAAGATCAACAGATCGTCCTGTGTCACACTGTTAGTATGTTCAGATGGGTCCGAAATGTGAACTGCTTCTCCCAGGTTGTTGTACATTTACTCACGCAGCCTCGTCCCTTTTTCATAGTCCTAGGCATTTCTCAGAGTTATAAAGAGATTATGGCCGACTGAGTGCAGATTAGGTTGTTTCATACGAAACCTGGTTGGTCAGGTGAGCACCCTGCATGGCAGCCAGCACCATCTGTGTGTGTGTGTGTGTGTGTGTGTGTGTGTGTGTGTGTGTGTGTGTGTGTGTGTGTGTGTGTGTGTGTGTGTACTATGTACCATTTATTTTGACACAAGCACGGCTGCTTGACAGACAGACAGACCACAAGAGTCACCCAGTGTTTGAAAATGTTCAATTCCAACCAGAGGTTGTGTTTTCTGCTTTATACAAACTATGTATACTATAATAATGGTAAGATAATAGTTAACCTGTGTATTATGTAATACAAATTTTAAAAAATACTTTTATTTTCCATTAAATCTGCTTCTTGTTTTAATTTGGTGCCTCCACGGTGTTTCTCTGGAAGCACTTTTTCATAGGTCTCCTAAGACTATACAACTGTTGGAGGTGCAAACTGCAGACACTCTGGATAGTCACATCTCTTAGGATGACATCTTGAGATCCTTTTATGCCTCCTACTTTGGTTAGGTACGGACCATGACCGACATCAGTTTATGCTAATGTTAAAAACAAATGCAGTGGGACCATGCCCCACGAAGTGTGGGCTGCCTTACTTCACTTTGCCCCTCTGACTGGCAATGTGAATGCCGAGGAAAACCAGCCCCTGCAGGTGTGTCGTTCTAGTGGAAGCGTCCCATTGATGTAGTTAGAATAGAATAGAACTTTATTAATTCCACAGTGGGGAAATTCTTGTGATTTAGCAGCCATAGACAAGACACAGAATCTGCACAGAACACAGAATCTGCACAGTTCCTAGAACTCTTTTACTTTGTCTGGAGATAGCATGTGTGATTGTGTGTGATTTCAGGAATTGGAAGTTTGTTCTGAATGTCAGTGGTCATGTGTTATATTTACTGCAGAGCACTTTGATATTAACAGACTTTGTTGTTAGTCTGTACATAGTGGAAGTCATCCAGGTCATACATGCATGTACATCTTACAAAAAATCAAAATATGTAAATGTTTGCTCTTTAACATTTATTTGCTATTTGTCATATTAATGCAGTGATTGCAGTTATGGTGTGTTTGTGGTGATGGGCTTCCTCTGTTTGTCCTCTTCACCTGTTTCATCCCAGATATCCACTTGTTATGCTTTGAAAGAGAGGCAGTAAATTAGCCCCCAATATGACCCCACTGCATTCACTGCCGACCTCATCCATCTTCATTACGCTTCAATTATTGCCTATAATTGTAATTGTCATGCTTCTCAGTCTGCATGAGAAATCCTGGCATGTTTACCATGTCCTGACTTGGGCCATAATTCACAGCCGGATCCCCCCTTCCCACCCAACCACTGCCAGTCTATCCTGAAACCACTGAGCGCAGAGAGTAAAGGTTAAAGGGGCACACACTGGTGGAGGGAGGAACAGGGCTTGAGGCTCTGGTGAGAAGGGCTCCCAGAGTCCAGTCCCAGAATGCCGAGCTAAGGTTGTCATCTGCCATCTTCGCTAAGAATCATGGGAAAACATGGTAGACGATTAATCACAAGCAATGAGGTGGAACCACCGTGCTTGTGAGTTATTGATGTGTTGTGTGAGCAGGAGAGTGGACTTTTGTGGATTCCCTCCTCATGCAGGCTGTTTGACCACTGGCTTCATGTAAATAAAGTTTTCAGCTTACCCCAGACAGCTCTGTGGTTTTAACACAGAACTCACAGTACTGTTAGAAATCACAAATCTCACCATAACCATGAACTGCTTGGATGTTATCATCATCTCACTGACTGTTATCATTCTCCTACTTATCAAGTGTTCAACAACCCAGTCACCTAAGAGTAATACCCCAGTGCAACTAAACTGTATACATGATTACTTTTCTGAAGAAAACCTAATGCACTGGATCGATTGTGTTCCGCTGTGATTATTTTTCCAACTTTTTTTTTCTTTTGCATGCGCTGGCCCCAGACGCAGTGACATTGAGTGCGTTTCTGTAGACAATAGTAAGTGGGTTACTGAGAGAAACCAGCTTTCTCAGGTGATCGGGGAACGCCATTTACATGTACTTAGGGCGCCTGGTTACGGGAAATCCGCATATACATGCAGCACAAGAGTAACCTGCCCACTCCCCCACCTCTGACTTATTAGGAAGCCCGGCACACAGGTTTTAACAGTATAAAGATGGAAAACGCTGCTTTCTGAGGGAGAAAAAAACTCATGCAGCAGTCTGAGTTTTGAAACTCCACTGGGGAAAGTGACTTACTTAGGCTTACATGAGACACTTTGTGTAGATAAAAATTTCTGTCGGACCTCAGATGGACTTTGTTTTTAGTATGTACGTTCTGACCTTTCCTTCATTCTTCAGTTTACTGTCCGCAGCCTGTTGTTACGCATTGTCACAGTTGGAGAAAGCTGGTTAGAAACCTTGTTAAGTGTATACAAACCAGAGTAACTGGGTTCTCTGACAGAAATCTACCTTCGGGAAAGTGGGTTTCCCTAATCCCCACCTTAAATTTTTCCTATATTCATGAAGGAAATAAGCTTTCCAGAGAAAACAGAGTGTAACCAGGTTACTAATGTCCCTGTAAAGCAAGTCATTGTCACATCCTCTTATCTTTTGTTAAAAAAAGAGGCAGCCACAGCGTTTGGTAATGAGAGGTGTGAAGTTTTTATGATAAGATGCGTGGTGTGTAAGAAGAGAAACACAGAGACTCTTAAAGACTCTTAAAGACATGGAGGTGGTTGGACGAAGGCTGCTGAGGACTGGTGGCCTCGTACAGCCAGTCTGTGTTACGATGCTTTACCTAACCCCCTAAGCTTGCTCCTCACCTGCATGTCATAATGGGTCTCCATGTCTCCTTCAATCCACCTGAGCGATGGACATATTATTTATGGTAAATGGCCCCTTATGGCGCTTTGAGATTAGGGCTGTATATAACAATTAAATAGAATTTTACCAGCTTTTTACCACTGCTTCGGTTTCCATGACCGTTTCATTTCCAAGTAAGATTTGACCGTTAGGCTGCTGAGTGTTGAGTGTGGACGTGGTGAGGCTTTTTTTTTTTTTTTTTAACTTTATTATGTATGATACATTTTTGCTACTGCTCATTGCTTCACCCTGACCTTCAGTATCCTGATCAGTATCCTTAAGCGAAGACAGGTGCAGGTGTTTGCAAACAGGAGAACCAGGGGGAGACGCTGTCTCTGTGCACAGTAGACATACCTGTCACTGAGTGTTGATCGGTGTGCAGAAGCCTCCAGCAGAATCCAGAGTGCTGAAAGCAGACCATTGAGTTGTGACGGGTTTGCAGCTCACCACTGACTGAGAGCCTTGTGTCTGTCTGTCTGAGTATTAGCACCTCTCTGTCTGCTCACTCCACTTCTTTGCAGACAGAGCGATGACAATTGGCCCTGCAGCAAAGCATGTCGACACACATTCAATAATTACCCGAGAGCTTACGAAGATCTAAAATACCCACTGTGCTGTATTTTTGTTAGTTTTTACTTTCAATGATTGTGTTTTGCAGTTTATGGCATTTGGCCTTGTATGACTGTCAATCGTTATAGTGTGTTCAGTACAGTATGAGTAGCACAGGGTAACCAGGGATAGAGTATGATGGCCTGAGGAAGGAAATGGTCCTCTAGTTTACTGTAACTTTAATGTAAATCCAGAATTTATTCATAACAACATTACTATACACGCTTGAGGAGCGCTTAATTCACCGCGGGAATCATGCGTGTTTGCTGCTGAAGGAACGGTACAGTCTAATCTGCAGGAAGAGTTTATGGTTAAGAGAAATCTCCATTTAGCGGCTTTATTAGCTTAGCAATGAACATGTGTCACACAGCAGTCACACAGATATCTGAACACAGGTGGCAATGTCTTTGTTATTTACTGTATTTATTTGTTCCTCACCGGTGTATAGAACGGGCTTTTTTTTTTGTTACAGCTACAGTCCATTTGCTTGCGACCAAATGTAAAAGATTCTTTCAGAATGTATTGACTGTCGGTCCTGGCACCAACTATACAAGTACTGGTTCAGGAATTCTGTCTAATATGTACAGGAGCCATTCATCCTGCAGCTATCATACTTTACCCTCCCACTAACACGAATCATCTGCCATCATAAATCCCACTGCCAGTCTCCTGTAGAAAAGGGTTTGGTCGCTTTTAGTAATTTTGCATATGCAGCACTATTTGGCAACTATTTGGCAATGAAGAGCTTGGCAGAGACACAACAACAGCATTTGTAAAGTGATTTTTCACAGCTGGTCAGGGACAGGTGTGTGTGTGTCTGTCAGTGAGTGTGAATAATGTAACCAGCAAGGTCAGTGATCAGGGGTCAAGGTCATAAATCAGACTCAGAACTCTTCACGACAAAGCTGGTGCCACGGCTGTGAGGCTGGTATCACCTTTGAAGAGGTTCCTCATGCCGTTGACCTGCCTACACACACAGCTGGGGATAAAGAAACAGGGAATAGGGGTGGCATAGGGGTAGGGAGGGAGGGAATTCCTTCAGTCTTCTTGAGTCCACTCCTTTGTCACAAGGAGGAAGCGTAATGTATTGGTAATATGTAGTGTAACTATATATATATCTATAGATATCTATAGATATATATATATATATATATATATATATATATATATATATATATCTATATATATATATATCTATATATATATATATATATCTATATATATATATATATATATATATATCTATATATCTATATATATATATATATATCTATATATATATATATATATATATATATATATATATATATATATATATATATATAGCTCTTTGAAGTATCATCCTTGGCGTATGCCACACAGTTGAAAAAGGGGGTGAGTTCATGGCGGCGTTGACAGCCGTCCACTGAGCAGTGATTTGTGCTTGTGTCTGGTGAGATGGTGTTTGGAGGGATTCTCGCAGCTCCTGTAAATCATCTGCAGCTCACCTCCTTAGAATGGGACTACATACCATGTTCTCTTTGTCAATTTGTCTCTGCCTCCTCTCTTTCACCCCAGCTCTCTTTTTTATACGCCTTTCATTCTCTCAGTTATTCTCTATTTGGGCTAATGGCTTCCTTTTCCTGGTCCTGTCTGTCAATGCTGAGGCCCCCTCTAACAGACAGACAGACCACGACAGGCTCTCACAGGGCCTAGTGGGACCCAGTCCACACGGATGAGGTGATACCTGACTTAATGAGCCTCTTAACTTGCTAACGTACCGAAAGCCACGATGGATTCTTGCTTCTTTTGTCTCCAGTTGTCCTGCCTTTAAATGCTTTGGTGCAGAATTGCACCTCTTGACTGTCGACTAACCACTGCTACTTGACAACAGTAATACAACACATTACCTGAATTTTCTAATTTCTTTCGTTAAGAAAAAGGCAGTTTAAAAGGTTTATTTTCTTTTCTTAAAACTGTTGGCTTTCAGAATTGGTTGATGTAGTGTGTCACGTTGAACAGTATTAAAATAGAAACTGGGATGAACTTTTCTGATGGAGCCTTTATGGCCTTGCTTTTACCGGTGTGCTGCGCCAGTCCACTGGCCCATCTTGAAACATAGGCCTAGGAGATGAAAGGCCCTGCTGTGTAAGCAGGAAGCTCAGAGGAGGTGGAGCAGAGGGAAGGGCAGGGGAAAAGAGAGCGACCTGGGTGTTCCATGAGAGTGGACATCTCTGCTGTTATTCTTTCTAATTCCCCTCAGCACAGAACAGCACGAGGGAAGGGTGATGGAGCAAAAAGGGGGTCGGAGATGGTGATGTGATGGTGGAGGAATCATGTTTACACACTGAAGGGAAGCAGGCAAGTGAGTTGCTCCAAGCCTGAAGGAGCAGATGATGCCTCAAGTCAATATGGGGAAACAATAACGCAGGCTCCACTGTACCAACTGTGACAACAGCATCACTTTCCCCAGGTAAGTAGGTTAAATCTGGCAAAAGTAAGATGACCCTAAAGTTCTCAGTGAAGGGTTAAATAAAGGCACTTATGTTAACTTTCGAGTCAGCCACACTCTAGTTGTGTGCACACTCATTCATTTTAGGTACACTTACTTTCCACTTTACACACAGATCGATTGTCTTCTCGGTCATTGCTTGTAAGAGACATCCTTTACTCAAGTCTACGCCTACACTCAGCTCTTGAATGACTTAATGATACAGAGGACAACACACTGGATTATACATGGATTAAGTAACTCAAACTGTTTTTTTACTGTGAGAAATTGATGCACATCCATGAAAAAACAATTTCCTTTGCCAATTTATTATTTTATTATTAAACTGAAAAATGCCTAATTGGGGAAATGAAAACTCTGAATTCAGCACTGACTAACCTTTGTAAGAGTAAAATTCAGCTAGATCTGACAAGAAACCTGACAATGCGTCAGTGAGTGAATCCTTTTTTAAATGGTATTACTTCTTTCCTTTTTTATTCACGTGATACTGACACACCTAATTAAATTTGTGCAGATCAGAGATGATTTAAATGATCTCAGTAAGAATAATTGTCTTTCTTCTGACTTGCAGGACTAATGGGTTCAGAACAGCAGTTCAGCTCTGATTGAGTCTGTTAATGTAATAAATTTGCAGAGACATAAAGAAATCCACAAAGCCTCCTGCATGTGTCTGGATCCAATATACTGTCATTTAAGTCCAAGTCTGGAACCAATTGACATGAAGGGCTCAGGTCCCCATCTAGTCTTTGCCCCTTCCCAGCATCCTTTTGTCCTACCAGGTGTGGTCGTGCAAGCCTCTCTGACCTCCACCTCCCCAATGGCCACCACACCCTACACTCTGTACCCCTGCCCCTACGGCCCTTACACAACCTTCACACACCTCATCATCTGGTTCTGCTTGCCCATCTTGCGCTCCCACCCCAAGGCCACAGGAAATAGCTGGAGAGTTTGTGGCCCATTTCCCTGGGGGTGGAATTAACAGGTGCGCCAGTGTTTGTCTCAACTTTTCTCCATTACTACTGGATAATGATAAAAATAAACATGGAAGACCAGGTGGCTGCAACTGTCTCTTTTTGTTTTCTCTCTTTGACAAGGAGCACAAATGTCCTTATGTTTTTAGGTGGGGTGAAAACAGTGTCCATTTAAATGCATTTGTGGTTTTGCAGTGTGCATTTAACTGATGCTCTTGTCTTGTGCGGCAACAACATAGGGATTGCATCTTATTGTATGTAGCTGCAAAGTCAGTTCAACAAATTATTTTCAGTCACGTAAACTCAAGTAAATCATTACCGTGCTCCAATAAAAAGCCCTGTATGTGATCTTTCCATACTGCAGATGCGGCATAAGATATCACTAGCTGGCAGACCACATTTTCATCTGCTGCCTGTTTGCAGCAGGTAGAGCTGCCATCTTGTTCTCATATTACCCGGAATCCCCTTTAAGTAAGTCATCAGAATGGGTAATAGTGGCAGAGAGGCAGATTAATGGCATTTGGGGTCAACTAGGGGGGTCGGAGGTGGGGAGGTCAAATGTTGCCATAATCCAAGACTCTAGGTTCAGCCCATAAATAAGAGCTCTGCCCATGAGAGGAAGGAGGGGGTAATTGTTTTGGAAGGTGGGGGGTATATTTCACTTAAAGAGGAAACAGAGTTGACAAGTGTCCAACTGGTTTTTAACTTGCTGGATTAGCACCTCTGCTGTGGTGGGATACAGTAATATGAAACAAAATTCCAGTTGGTGTAAATAAAACGACTCCCACAAGAGATGCTACTGTTGGATTCTTGGAGATGTCATTTCTCTTTCACACAGGCACACAAGCCTGAGCAGCACAAGTTTTATTTATTGACTTAGTCCTGTTGGTAAAGTGCACCGATGACGTTGGGTGACATAAGAAGGAATAAGAGAAACGGACACTGAAGTGTGATAACCTTAGTGCTAGGGAAGAATTGAAGGAAAGCTCTGTGAATATGGGTGGTGGAGACTTTATGTACATGATATGCAGTCACATTATTCAACAGGCCCGCTCCCTCACGACCGACATGTATGTGGTCGACAGTTTGTCCCATCAGCATTAATTGCCTTGCATTACACTCATCACACAACCAGATTCAATCTAGTTGCTCGCTGTCAGACAACAAATGACGCAGCGATAAGGTCACATTCTTGTGCTTGTTTTCATCGATAAACATGTTTTGATTGGCAGAACAATCTCACAGACAGACTGAGACCCTGAGACCCACGGGATATCAGGAGCGAGCGGGTGAGTGACTGCTTCCTGTATAGACAGGAAGTGAGGGCTTTTATGAGGCTGATGCATTGATTTCCTAGCACGCCAGGTTTGAGAGTGGAGAAAGAGCTGCTTCCTGTTGAGAAGAATATCATGCCAGCTGTCTGACTCTGTGTAAGAGGTTGTGAAAGTAACAGACTCCAGCATTGTGGACTGCTTTCTGCCTCAGACCTACAGCCTGAGATGGAAAAAAAAGACGGGGAGTTGTTAGTTTTACTCCTTACTTTGTTTAAGAGTTAAACCAGTGTCTCTGAAGGATGCAGCCAACATAAAATAACACACAGTAAGACTGGCCATCTTGTGTCATAGTTTTAGTTTGTGCAGCATCCTAACAGGCTGCTAATTTATGGCTAACATTTTTGGCTTTGGTTCACAGCAGATACTGGAAAACAGGGCAATGACAGAGAACCCCATTGCACCCAAGTCTCCCAGCTGGGACTCGAACATTTGACCCTGCGATGGGCCATTTCTTAGCACTCGCCCTGGCATCGGGCCGTAGGAGAGAGACTGGATGCAGTTTGGTGTAGCCAGCTGGAGATTGTGCTGGCAGACGCTTCAGCGTGAATGCTAAACGGTGCTAATATCCCCATCCAGGCTGCAGTATTCCCACATCTGGAAGCAGATCAGTCACGTTCTACAAAAACAACGCCTAAATGATTGCGCTGTAGAAAGATGTGTGCTTCGGTTGAATCAAACGCAGAGGGAAAGATAAAGTAACGTATCGTTCCTTCACTTTAGGACGTCCTGTGCTGAATTTCTTCCCTAGAGACCTCCTTCATCCTTCCTTTCCTTGCTCTTTTCCTCAAACTCCTCTCCCAACTCCCTCGCCCTTGTGTCATCCTTTCTCTGACCGCCTCTCATCCTCCCCCTCCCCCCCCCTCCATTCCATCAAACTCTCCCCCACCGTCTTATCTGCCTGCATCTTCCCCTCCCTCCATCTGTGTCTCTCCACACATGTTTCAGGGCTGGAACCCATGTCCTCCTCCTCCCCAGCAGCTCCTCCGTGTTAGCCGGTGGTCTCTCAAGGTCCCCATGGGATCGAAGGTATTCTCCTCCTCATCACCCAGCACAGTGGAATAGATGACTGACGTAATACTCTGAAGTAACTGAGGGTGAAATAATAAGATAGGAGAGCAATATGCTCACATATTCATACGTATGTGCAGATGAGCCAGGAAAAGAAGGCTGGACTATCTGTTGGCTTTCTTCTGGTAAATATGAGAAACACTCAGGAAGGTCACTCTGTATGTGGCAGTTGGCTGTTTACATTCTCTGAGCACTTCACGGTCCCCCCTCCCCTTCTCATCCTTCAGGTCAGGGGTGAGAAGTCATAGGCTAAAGGCGAGGTTGCGGCCTGCTTCTGCCGGAGGAGAGGAGCTGGTGTTGGAGGACCCCCTCGCCCAACCCCTCAGTTTAGTCTGAGAGGAGAGCGGCCTCCTCCTCCTCCCCTCGTGCACATCTGGCTGCCCCTAGAATGCTCATTTGGAGGGAAAACAAGAATGTTTTTATTTCCCAGGAGAGAAGAAGAACTCCAGAGTGAAACCGCAGAGTTAAAACACAGAGAGGCATCCTGGGCCCTCAGACAGCCTGCTTCATCTGTGATGGGGATGGGTTTATCTTTAGTCCGTCATACTCTCTTCCCATAGGCTTTTTGCCCTTAGCGCCATGATTATGTACACACCATGGACCAGCCCATTTCATAATTAAGTTCATATACAACTCTATTTTTCATAAGCAGGACTGTCTAGGTCACATTAAAATGGAGTGCTGAAACATTTATATTCAATGTGTCTGCAAGCGAATCCCAGTATACACTGTTCTAACATGGGCAAACGTTTCAACAGTTTGAATAAATCCTTCACATGCACCTATATTTTTGTATGAAATGTGTAACATTTTTCTTACTGTACCATAATAACATACATGCACAGAGCTATTGTGACGGCAAATTGCAGTACACATAATTAAAATGACAACATATTTCTTTTCCCCAAAATATCCATCTATATATTCATAACTATTTCATGGTTGACTTTAGATTCTTGAAGGTTATGAAAAGATTGTGGTCTGGCCTTCACACACAATGTGTTCATTAATCTTTTAACATAACCACATTTTTTCTTTCCTGAACCAAAGGGCTTTCTGGTAGTTAATGCAGTTCTTCATCGCTGCACCATTGAAACATACGTGTCAGCATCATGCTGCTGGTTGCATTACAGCATTTAATGATTGAGAACTTTCACTTCATTTCTTGAATGAAGCTTTTTTTTTGTACGAAAACACAACAAAACCAGCATAAATTAATGTCACATTTCCTTTATTGCAGATGCAACATTTCCACAATGTTTGTACTGTTTGTTCTGTAGCTGTCGGAGATACAGCAGGTCTCCTGCACTGCCTGACAGACAGACACTAAAAGCTAGTCAGACATTTGTTTTCATCAAAGACTGATCAATAGCCGATTTCTCAAATGAAGAAGCAGCTCCCCAGCTCTGTTCCTCCTTCATCTGTGGAACCTCTCTGAATGTCCTGGACAACACACAGTCGCGGACACACAGCTGTGCTCTATTATAGCAGTGTACAGTAGCTGTGTTTCCACCTCTTGCCTCCAGCCGTCTCCATGACTGTTATTGGAAATGTAGCGCTGCTATGGGAGCGAGCTCGTGGCGGATTTATATGACACAGGTGCCCACCGTGGACAGATATTCACACACACCCACTTGGACATCTACACAAGTGAGGACAGTCATTGACATAATACAGTCCCCAGCCCCTTCCCCTAACCAAACCTCAATTCTAACCCTGACCATAAAACCCAGTCTTGACCCTCCAAAATCCCTTTAAAGTTGTGAGGACCGGCCAAAATGTCCTCACTTCCCTAAAAAGGTCCTCACTCTGATGGTAAAAAACAAAATCTGGTTCTCACTATGTAGTATTTACAGGAAGTCGCGCACTCACTCACAAGGAGACACGCGCGTGGACAAGCCCACAAAGACTGGATCTCATGTCAACCACTTAATGTCTACACTGCTCACAAGTCACAGCACACTTCAGACATACACACACATTCTCACATGTGTCTGAACTGCTTAGAGATATATCCGTAGCAGGCTGAAAATATTCCCCCGGCTCCTCTTGCTTCTGCCTGCTGGATAACCTCATCTGATTCTGATTTTTGACTTTGCAGATTGAATATGACAAAATGTCTTTAATTTTAACCTAATATATTTTCTTCTTTGCCCCTGATGTCTAGAGTGCTCTTTTTGTTCTGGGAATATGCCAGGTATTTCCCCTGTGCACTGTCCTCGCTTTCCAATATGGAGGAGGCCAGAGGTATGCTCAGGGCTCATTTTCTCTCTGGCGATGTGCACTGTTCTAATATAGCTAGGAATAATGGAGAATCAGTTTCCCTCTGGGAAGCAAAGACATTCCAGGGAAGAGCAGCTCGGTGTCTTCACGGCACAGAATGTCTGCTAAAATTCTAGCAATATACTTTAGATCAAACTGCTACATGGCTACAGTATGTCTACGGCTGATGGATCTCACTGGGTTTATGGTTTCATATATGAACAAGTTTCTTTAGCCAAGAAATTAAAACTGAAATAGATTAGTGCCTGAATGTGTAGCCCAGAATGTATTTACCTTATGAAAAAAACTTTGCACCAAGGCTTCACTGTCGAGTTATAATTTAGACCTGAAGCTGAAACATTTGGGACCCTTTGACCCAAAGAGTATACTGCTGTAAACCCACATGTGCTAATGTAGTGTTAGACATGTGTATCTTGTCAGCCCATCCTTTCTGATGTTCCTCCCACTAGAGTGAAGGGCCGAGGCTCCCTGTGTGCCACATGGTACTGATTCAGCCCATTAACGGGCTCCTTTCCTTAATGAACCAGCACGTTGTAATGTTTTCACTTGAGCAACTCACGTGTCACCCGGGCAGGGTTTTGAAGCTTGATGTTGTTTGAAGATCTACATCTGGATTTGAGCATCACCATTAGCTTCTCTATTGAGCACAGTTACCTGGCTATAGTTGTGAGCACTGTTGTGACCCACATACGGTGTCAACATTTAAAGCGAACATCTTTAAAAAAAATCTCTGCAGCAGTGTAAGAATTATTTACTGCAGGCATTGTTATGCTGAAGCGAAATAGCCATGAGGGCTAAACATTCAGTAAAAAGAATACATCTAAATGTTGTTCTGTCTAGACAGTGTAAAGGATGAAGGAACTTCCCTTACATTGAGTAGAGCGAAGAGAAATCTTAGGAGAGTTTATTTAGAAAAAGTAGTGAATCTTTATGTGAAGTGCCTTGTGACGATCATGTTGTTCATTGGTTATATATAAATAAAGGTTAATTGAAATGAATTAATCTTTAGTCAGAAATCTGATGCTTCAGCATTTTAATGTCTTCTGCATATTTGCATGCTTATTTCTAAAGAAATAAGTATTAAAAGGTAAACGTTTTGTTGGCTCCGCATTTACAGTGACAATGAACTTGTTTGTCTGGTTTTGGTTTTATCACCAATCGTTTGGCAAAATGGCCTAATACATTACAATTCATTCATATTTAAACAAATCTATACACAAATACTTCATGATGCAGTCTAAACCCTTAGGTAATCATAGCTGTTGCAATGTTTGAAGTCCTCAGTCAAAAGTTTTGCCTCTTAAATTACTCAGCAGTGCCAAAAAACAAACCCACAGTTGATGTGTTGTGGTGCTGAATACACACACGTGGCTCTTTTTCTAGACGGTGAAATTTTCAGATATGAAGGGTGTCTTGTTGTAAAATGGCCATTAAGAAATGACCGCAGTCATGCGTGAGGAGCATGTTTACTTGAATTAAACGGTTTTTGTGCCCAGTGCAGACTCACAAATCAGCTGCAAAGCCAACAGCAGAGGTGTCATTCAGTCTTTTCTTGTTGACACACAGCCTTGCTGAATAATTGTTTCAGCCATAGGGTCTTTGTGTGGCTTTCCTTGCATATTTTTGCACAGAAAATGGTTTATTTTTTTATTGCAACATGAAGACAACCACCCTTTTACCTGTTAGCTGTCACCACACCTGTATGATGTCATTGCCGCAGGTGTTTCTTGGGTCTTTTTAGGTTATGTGCATTTATCAGATACGTATCTTTAGATGTCTGTTGTGTATCACAAATAGCTCAGTGGTTGTGTACTTGAGCAGGAGAGATGAAGGAATATGTCGTAGATTCTTATCGGACCGGGCTAATTATTTCCATGTGATTCTGTGACCACTCTGTGTATTTGCTGAGACCGTTGGAATCCCAGCAATTAGTCTCTCTTAAATTTCACTCCCATCCTTTCGTGTTCATCACATAAAATGTACCACTGAAAGAAGACCCGGTCCAGTTCTGAACTTCACAGCGCCTAGGGCTTTTACTGCCTCTGAGCTCGACTCACTCACTCCGGTGGTCTACAAGCCTGGGAACAGGCCTCTCTGCAAAAACACATACACATCAAGGAAAAAATGTTACTTTGAGATCATATTTCCTTTTGTTCAAAGGATCTGCTTTCATTATTATTTTAGAAGGCAGCACTGCTGATTGTGAGTTTCTGTTTCATTTGGCGTAGATTATTATTTTGCATAATTGGCTTTTAACAAGGTTTAAGCTTAAGCATGTAAAGAAGCCTGTCTTGGTCCGTACCACCCACCCACAAGGTCTGGTCAAGGTTAACCTCCACCAGATCTGCTGGCAATTGTTTCCACGGCATTACAGCGATTAAATACATTAGCAAAGCTGGTTGTAGACAGCCTCTAACAAAGTAAAGTATCTTCATTATGTTTTACTTTTTGCTACTACTCCCATCCCAGATTGAAATGTTGTCATCTTTCTGCGAAAAACCTTTCTATAAAGTTAGTTTGCAGATTAAGATTTTGCATAAAAAAACTGTACAAGACTAAACTATCAAGCCACATACAAGGCAGCAAAGCTGCCACATTTAATTGCTGCATACACATACTGTAATACTAAATATATCAATTTCCATAAATGTTTATTTAATTAGTCCAGCTGTGTAAACACAGACGTTTTCTCTGTGCACATTGAGCTGGCAGCTCTATCATTTTTTCTGAAGATAGGTTTCTGCAAAACAAAACAGTGAGCTAAAAGACACTAAAGCCCCTTTTAGATCACATCCGAAGGTGTTGACTTTGTCTGAATGAGACAGTTTTGAAGCAGTTTTCTCCCACATGGCCTAGAACCCTGAACTTCTCTGGACATTAACAGGAGCAAAAACCGTGTGTGACATGGTCGACTCTGCCCACCATCTTGTTGGTGGGCACCAAAAGGGTCGTTTTGCGTATGTGATGGCACAATTTCAGCGAATGTTTTTCTGTCGGTCATATATGAGAGTAGAGACAAACAAAATTTGTGAGTGTTAAAGTTGTTTTTAGACTTTATTTTAAGTATAAAGTATTACAAGGTAAAACATGACTGAACACATAAAACAACTGTCTTTTTGGGGGTGTCAATAATTTGTTATTTTACTTCTTAGCCACCACTAAGGTACAACAAACCATCACTTTGTGTTTTGGTATTTGCATAAATTACTACTAAATAAACTGCAAAGCGACTGTGTGTGTTTCTGTCAATGACAAATGCAGGTTTTCACAGTAATATTGGTGTTTTACAATTAACAATTAATCTCACAGAATTCTCTTGATTTCACTTGTAGTTGTTTCCCATTTCCTCTTTAAATAGCAGTTTGAAATCATATAATTCAATAAATTTCCTGTTTTCATGTGAAAATAATGCTTCCCCAGATCAGATTAAGGGTTGGCTTGACATGATTGTGATGACAGAGGTAATTGAGGCTGCAAATGCCAGTTAAGGGTTGAAAAAGTCACAATCAAGGGTGAAAGACCTTTGTGTATAATAAACTCATAGCAACACATGCACATGATGAGAGAGCTTTTATCAGAGTTTACTGTTACATAAAGGGGCATTGTTGTTGGCTCACTCAAGCTGCTGCCTCCCTCTGAGCCTAAACTGTTATCTTATCAAAACAAAGGATTCTTTGAATATTTAGATTCAGGGAAACACCCTGAGGCAAGTGTGTGTGTGTGTGTGTGTGTGTGTGTGATTGGAAGGAAAATATTTCCCACTAAGTCGCAGAGAGTGTGCTTGGGGGAAATTCAAAACACTTCTGTCGTTTGTTCTGTATCTTGCTCTCTTCCCAACTGTCGCTAGCTTACAGAAAGTGCTCTGTTTCTTGTGAATTTTTGTGCGTGTGTGCATCCATCGATAGCACCCTTCCAGTGTTTGGGGGGTATTTAGGGATTTTGTACAATAATGTGTGTTGTAGAGAGAGTGTGTTTTATGTTTGGCAGAGAGAAACTGAATGAGAGTGACAGATTTTTTCATGATACATACCTCCGATCACACTGGCTCTATTGTTCGGAGGCTGGTTGCCGAGTAGATGAATTCTCTAACCCTGCCTAATACTGCTGGATTGACTTTACAGTTTGGTCTACGGTGCTTTTTAAAGTTTATTATGTGCTGCATGTGTGTGCAGGTGCACATTTTCATTACTCAGAACCTTTATGCATGCTCATACAGCTGAGGAAAATGCTGGAAAGTTGTGGCTATAGATGCCAAGGCTGTTGGCCAAGAGCAGCACATGAAATATTAAGAGCTTCTACTGATCTTCTACTGCAGCAATGTAGAGTTTGACAGATGCTAGACTCGACCGCAGTGAAGAAACAATGAGGTTCCTGGATAAAATGCACAATTGTGTACACGGACACATCAATCAAACACATAACCCCCCACCTGTTCACTTGTTCGATTCAATTCAAATATTTAAGCCTGATGGTTTACCATCCCTCAGAAGGAGCTTCCCCTTCAGCAGAGATTACTGTTTTCAATCTTAACTAGGCAAAGAATGGGAGTGTTATTTGTTCTTTAAAATTTGTGTTGATTTGTGAAAATTCCATTTTTTGTCTTCCTTTATCAACAGTAAATGTAGTTGTATTGATTTATTTATTTTTACATGGTCAATATTCAATTGAATTCAATTCAACTTTATTTATATAGCGCCAATTTACAACAAGGTCATCTCAGGGCACTTTGTATAGTCTTGACTTTATTATGTAAACAGGTAGAGAAAACCCAACAAATCCCCCTTGAGCAAGCCATAGGCAACAGTGGAGAGGAAAAACTCCCTTTAACGGAAGAAACCTCCAGCAGAACCAGGCTCAGGGAGGACGGCCATCTGCCTTGACCGGTTGGGCTGAGTGGAAAGTGGAGAGAGAAAAGAACAGAGCAACAAAATTAACAACAAAACATTGAGCAGGTTAATAGGACCAGTAGCTGCACACTGGAGGACACACAGCACCAAATCCGGGGACACCTGAAGACAGGGAAAGAGAGGGAGAAAGACGACTACGGGACAAAGAAGACACAGAGTTAATGTCATACAATGGTGACATTATAGATGTGGGGTGAAAGGAGAGAATGAAGAGAAGAGGAAGTGGCTCAGTGCAGAGTCCCCCAGCAGTCTAAGCCTATAGCAGCATGACTATAACCAACTATAAGCTTTATCAAAAAGGAAGGTTTTGAGCCTAGTCTTAAAAATAGAGAGGGTGTCTGCTTCCCGCACCTGGACTGGGAGCTGGTTCCACAGGAGACGAGCTTGATAGCTAAAGGCTCTGCCTCCCATTTTACTTTTGGAAATTCTGGGAACCACAAGTAGGCCTGCATTTTGGGACCGACGTGGTCTAGTAGGATGATATGGTACTAGGAGATCTTTTAAATATGTTGGGGCTTGGCTGTTTAAAGCTTTATAGGTAAGAAGAAGGGTTTTAAATTCTATTCTGCATTTAATTGGAAGCCAATGGAGAGAAGCTAATGAAGGTGAAATATGATCTCTCTTATCAATCCCAGTCAGTAATTTTGCTGCACCATTTTGGATTAATTGGAGGCTTTTTAGAGAGTTACTGGGGCAGCCTGAAAGTAGAGAATTACAATAGTCCAATCTAGAAGTAACAAATGCATGAACCAATTTTTCAGCATCGCTTTGGGATAGGATGCTCCTAATTTTGGCAATGTTCCGTAGGTGGAAGAAGGCTGTTCTAGAGATTTGTTTTTATGTGTGAGGTAAATGACAAATCCTGGTCAAAAATGACTCCAAGATTCCTTGCAGTACTACTGGGGGCCAGAGTTATGTCGTCTAAAGTAGCGATATGGTTAGAAAACATGTTTCTTAGACTTTTAGGCCCAAATACAATAACTTCAGTTTTATCTGAGTTTAGAAGAAGAAAATTATACGTCATCCAGTCTTATGTCTTTTAGACATGCTTGTAGTTTGATTAATTTATTTGTTTCCTCAGGTTTAATAGATAGATATAACTGTGTGTCATCAGCGTAGCAGTGAAAATTTACAGAGTGTTTTCTAATAATGTTACCAAGGGGAGACATATATAGAGTAAAGAGTATTGGTCCTAACACAGAGCCTTGTGGAATTCCGTAACTAACTTTTGTGTATGTCGAAGATTCATCATTAACACGAGCAAATTGGAATCTATACAAATAAACACAAATAAACATAGTTACAACTAAGCAACAGATCCCGTGTAGATGGGGCATACGGCAGCCCCTTACCCTGGTTTGGGTTCTAGATAAAAATAGATCACGAATACTGACTATAATTAATCAGATGTTTTAGTTGCCAAAGCCTGACCAACCTCTGCCTATATCACAGTTTTAGTAACCCGGAAATGCAGCCGTCGAAGAATTTGGAGGTGCTGCCTTAAAGCATGAGCAACGTTTTTCTCACATGTTTTTCTTATACATCTCTGTATTTGCCACTTGCACGGCAATTCCTTCACTCACAACCCTTCATCTGTCTTTGTCTGGAGAAAGTGGGCCGTCCTCTGAGATAAAGACTTCCTGTAGTAACTCCCACTGCAGCTCCACAGGAAGGGCTAGAGCAGAAGTGTAAGGGCAGAGTTAGCACAGCCCCAGGCTCCATCACTGCCATCGACCCATTTATTATGGCTGCAGCAGGGCCGAGATGGTGGGAAGGTTCATGTTGAATGAGAGAAGATGGAGTAAAGAACACTGAGCGGGAGAAGGTGTGACAGATGGTTGAGGGAAGTCTTATGAGAGGGAGAAGTTAGATGGGTGTGTTTTACGTTCATTGGAGTGAGCAGAATTCCTGGTGTGTACAGTTGTAGATCAACTTTGACCCTGATGTGGACCTGTAGCAGCTCAGTGTACAACTAAACCCTCTGAGTAGGTCCAGGTTCCTTTCCCATCCTATCCATTCTGTTCCTGAGCCCTACAGTGCAGTATTCACAGTCTCTGCCCAGCTACTGTAGCATTTGAGCATTTCCTGTTTCATAGGAAGAAAGTGCTGACTTTGAAAGCCTCTGACACACAGATTGCCATATGTAAAGAATTTGCAAAGGTCAGCATGAACCTTTAATAATGGCTGAACCTCAGCACTGCTTTATTACCCTCTGGGTGTCTAACTGTGGAACCGTGTGGAACAACAGCCACAAGACTGCAGTATCCCTGCTGCAAAGCTCCAGTACAAACACAATCCATCCCTCCCTCTACGTCCCTCTCTCCCATAGCCAGGGGTGAGGCATCTGTTTCCTATGTTCAGTATGTGGCCGTTTAGTACACACACACACACACACACACACACACACACACACACACACACACACACACACACTTAGTCCATCTACAGTGTATGTGTTTGAACTGTTCCTATAAAGTGTAAGATAGTGTAAGATAAGTCAAAAATACAGTAAACAGCCGAGTGTGAGTGTGTGTCTGGAAGTGACTGAGTGCATTGTTTTGATGACTGGTGATCATTTGTCCCATTCAGTGTCATTTGGCTCTGAGTTTATGTGTTGACGTCCTGATGTTATCACCTCAGTATCAACAGGGACACCACTCTCATCAGATCTGGTCTCCCTGCTGATAACACTGCTCAACTTGTGTGTGCGTGTGTGGATGGATGTATGAGGTGGTGGAGCTCTGTTTATTGAGAACAGAGCTTATGTTCGTGATGCAATCCCTGAGGGCCACTCTTATCTCTCCGTATGTGTGCATTTGTTATTGGAAATTATAACTGCATATTTTTGTAGACAAGCAATAGAAGAAGAAAAGTTTGAGAAAATACAAAGCTATGACAGCATTTAGTGAATATTAGATCAACCTGACAAAAGTATGACATGAAAAACTAATGGCGATGTAAATGATGAGCAAATGCCGAACGGTTTGATATGTGTGGGTAGGGTGTACATGTAACAGTGGAAGTAGCTCAAAGTTTGCATAGTGACCATCGTCTTAACAGACCTTCTAATCTGAACAGGCCATATCACGAGCACAATAATGGCTGCAGATGTCAGTGACTATTGTGCTTGTGTTGCTCCTCCAAGCTTCCAATATATCCTAAATGGCATATTAATAGCACAGCCAAATTTAGTAAACTATTCAAAACTATGCATCTTGTAATTCGGCTGAATTCAACAATTAAAAAAACAAAGAATTTTGTAAAAGCCTCCTAGTTCTTAGATTTTTGTTTTTGCAAATGTTTTTGTCGTTCTAATGACGTGCTCAGTCTCCCAGTGATGGAGTAACGGATCACATGACTAAACTGATGAAAGGTCTGGACAAAGCGACATGTTGAAAGCAATAGGAACTCAAAACGCTCGTCGTTTGTTTGTGGTGTTGTTATGTTTGGCCTAAGCGTGCACAAATATTCCAGTTCAACATTTGTTTGTTTGTTTGTTTAAAGAGACATATGCTCGTTCAGTTTGGGGTCATTTCTAATTTGACAAACATGACAAGAAGAGAGTAAGAACATGTGCAGTTTAATATATGTAAGACAAGTAATTCTGCTGTTTTTGTAAATCTATTCGGTCAACAACGCAAAGACTAAAGCTAAATTCACAATTCCTGCCAAGTTCAACATTAGTCCTGTCAGTTTACTCAATGTCATCATCTGTCTGAAACGGTTGTAAGAATATTCAAATATGGTGCCAGGGCATAACTGAACCAATTTAAGTGTACGTTAAGTTTATACTATAACAAAAATATTGCTGCCTCATATCAGCATTTAGATTTTATCTTCTCCCTACTTTCTTCCCAACTGCTTTCTTTACCTCATCTTATCTTCTCACCTTTATTCGTCTGTCTGCCATTCACCGTGTGTGTAACTCTGCAACAGACGGTGATGTCGTAATGATGTGATCAAAGCCAGAGGATGGGACTGGCAGGTGAACGAAAATTCCCACAGGAAACTTGGTGTGTGCCCGTGCGTTTCAGGAAACTGCAAGTGTGTTTGTGTTTGTGTTTCATGGCTCCCTTTGCACCTGCTGCGCCGCTCAGATAACGTTAATGAATCAACAATCACTCTGAGGGGAGATAAAGAGGCCAGAGGATGGAAGGGGATTTTATCTGTTTTTAAAATATTATGTTGTGCCCATGTTTTGTAAAAATGATGACTGTGCAGTTTCCCAGCTGTCCCCAAAGAGCCCGACCATCTCCCCGACCCTAACCTCTGTCTGCCACCTACAGCATTATCAGTGTTGTCTCAGTGGATGAAGATAAGGGACTGAACCGACTCGACACTGGTTTGTTCAACGACATCCTTTCCAAACCTTTCTTGTCAGTTTGTCAACAACGCTCATTACTACAGTATACCTGTAGTGGGAGTAAGAGGTGGTTAGTCGGGGTCATGGTTCAAAGCCCGATGGTTGGGTTGAAACTGTAATGGAACAAGAACAATTAAAGGAAGTATACAGGAGCATGAGTGAAATATCCAAACTTCAGACCTCAGAAATGGCCTCTGTCTGATCCCTGGACGTTCTCATAGTGGTGTTAGTGTGCACTGAGCCCCAGTCAGCTATCATCCCTGCACCGCAGCTCCTGCAGTTGTTCTGTGTCTGGGTGCCTAGTTTTGTGATAAAAAGGCTAAAAAACTGCGATGCACATTAAAATGTCTTTATGATGTTCTAAATTGCAGGGTCGTGCAGAACAGAACGGGGGCTCGGGTTTACTAATTGCTGTCCTTGCAGATTGCTAAGTACACTTTGAAACAAACCACTTGAAAAAAAAGCACTTGCTCTGACTTTGTAAAAAAGATGTGCTGTCGATTTGGACCAGGTCAAGTTTGGCTCCCCTTACGTTTGTTTTGGTTTGCGCTGGAGTGCCATATCTGCATTCAAGCATTCCTAAATGATCCGGGGGGAAACGAACCGGAGTTTCTAAGGTTCTAAGGTTCACACATTCACACCATTCGGGAGTCCTACAGAAATGAATAGTGCTTGACCCGTAGACCTCTGTACACGAGGATTAGCCTTTTCGCTTCAGTGTTGCAGATTCTTCAATTGGAAAAAGAAAAGTGCTGCTTGTTTTTGCTGCAGTACTATTGTTGGAAAGGGAGTGTGTAGAGCAGACTTAAACAGTTGGTGACTTGTAAAGTGGGGCATTTAAGATCATACTCATGATGTGGTTTAAGACACGTATAAAATCATACCGCATGTTTCCAGGCTCTTTGTTGTCATCCCTTGTTCTCTCCCAAACTTTCCCGTCACTTCTCTCCACTGTAAAAGTCAAAAAAAGAAGGAAAAATACTGCGGTAGTGTTGAAGCTACACTTCAGACTGTTATTGCAAATACTGCAATTATTGCCCTGCCGTCGCTCCCAGTATGCCTAATCAATCCAGCATGGCCCTGGTTTCAGTGCGCCTGTGGCCCCCACGCCTCCATAAATTTGCTAACAGCTTTCCTAAATACGTGACAAAATAGCATTAAAGTTTACAAGCTGGGCGTCTGTCTGCAACCTACTTTTTACCAGGGGAGAAGTTACTCCTCCACCTGCAGTGGAGAGTGAAGGAGGTGGGAACGGGAAAACCTTGTTTCTGAATAACCAAAACTGGGCTCTAGCAGTTGTTCACACACACCTGCTCCTGATTCTCCAATTTGTAAGTCCTGTAGTGGCCACAAGGGACTAGAGGAACAGTAAACGGCGTGATAGCATCTCATATGAGATCATTGTGGCTGGAAACACATTCTGAGCCCTGAGACTGAGCCCATAGATGCACACACAACCACTCCCAGCCACAAAGGCAAGAAGAGGAAAGCCGGCGTTGTTCTGAGTCTGAGGTACGGACAAGGCTCGGTGGAAAGTTTGTGATCCTGATCTGCACTTAGGGGCCGGTTCACGGTGTAAACTGAGTCAACTTCCAGCAGTTCTGATCCTAGTTCCAGCCTGAGGGTCAGTGTTCTAGTCTATGTGGGTCAGAGTTCAACCTCATGAGGAAGTCTGGAAAGTCAGCTCACGGAGTTTGCTTGTATTGAGATCGAGGTGTACGTGTTGCCTCCCTGCCGTCTGCCCGTCTCCTGCTTTCTCACTTAAACCGTGTAGGAAGGACTGGATGACTCTCCTCACTTCCTTTTCTTCCTTTTTGTCTACAAACAACCAAACAACAGCCCGTCTGTTTATCTGGTCACCGATTCCAGTTTCCCATGGCATTATCTCTTCACAGATTTCATGGAAAAATATTTCAACTCCCACACAAACTGTCTATCTCCCAACTGATATGAGACTCACTTTTATTGCCAATGACAATACACTATCACAGAGAAAAAAAAACATATGAAAATTTGCTTTTTGTCGGTTTATTTGCTACAGCATTTTTCCTGATGGAAGATTAAAAACTTGAAATTCTTATTTCTTTGATTTAAGGTCACTGATTTAAATAGACTGAAAAAGTGACATTTGATTTTCATTTTGTTCACTTGAATGTATAAAAAAAAGTCTAAAAGCCCCCAAATTTGGATTTGGAACAATTTTGGAGGGAAAAATTACAAATCTTCATGAAAGGAGCTGGAAACTTTTGATATTTCCTTTAAGTATTGTAAATAATGTTATATTTATCGAGCCACCTAGTTGTTCCACCACTGGTAAACTTTACCAGTTAATTTCCTGTTCTCTCCATTGTCCTTCCCTCCCCTTCGACATTGTTTTCCTCCCACTGCTCATAACTCCATCTTGCAGCAAATTCGTCTCTTTCTAGGAAGCATTTTCTGTGACATTACATACTGCTGGCAGTTTGTGGTCTGTGCTTAGAGATATGTAAATAAATCTGAACAGTCACTTTCTGCTGACACGTCAGGATGTGCCTTCATGATACTGACTCACAGAGCAGTAAATCAAGCCTCACAAACCTAAGCAACTATTTTATACACCCCTGGAATCTGTTTTAGCAGCCATATGCTGCATATTCATAATCCAACTATGACCCATTAGCATGTAGCTGCCATCAGTGATGTGGTGTGTGTCTGTGTGTGTGTCTTTGTGTGTGTTCCTCTCCCCCCGTTAACCCCGAAAATGGTAACACACCCACAGCAAATAGGATTCCTTTGAGAAATGTGTTTCTCATGTTCTCACGGTGTAAAAATTACACTATCGCCAAGCTCCAAGAATCAGCAGCTCGGTCCACATTACATGGAACTTGGCCCACTGTGTGTGTGTGTGTGTGCGTGCGTGTGCACATACATTTGAATAAATGGTGAATGACAGTCTTTATGGGACCTGTTCTCCTCCTCTGCTGAAAACCATGGAGAGATTGTTTACTGAGGACTAACTGTTCATTCATCAGAGGTCACAGTCAAGGTCAAGCATGTGTTTGCAAGTTTGTGAACTTCCCCGTGCCTGTGGCTATGTTTAGATGTTCAAACATGCAGATAATATCGAAGCAGCGGGCGCAGACTAGATCGATGGCTTGTATATAAGTTGGACGTGGGGGGCGTAAAAGATGACATTTGCGGTGTCAGGACATCTGTCTGTGTTTAATCATCTCTGGTGATCATCAAATGAAGATGTTGTCGAAACTCTCTTTACCAACGTGTTGCACCACAGTCAGCTCTCGTAGCTTTTCTTCTGTCTGTTACACATGCTGATAAATCATTAGGAGACAGTATTTCACAAGTCAGCATTGTTTTGTGCTCTTTAGACTATAACCACTCTTACTTTGTCTGTTTCATTTATCTAGTGATTTGTAATAGACGTATCTCAAACTGGTTCAGTTATGTCTTTAACAGATCCGCAGATCAGACTGTCGCAGTCGGGACAACATTTCTGACTTGCTGTGTAAACAATGAACAATTGTTGCAGTCCAATACTGACAGGAAGAGGGATTTTCAGCTGTTGACAGAACTTCCAAGGAGTGCACACTTTCTGTTTCTTCAAATAATCCCCTAAACAAATATGTCTGCTGTACATGGTGGAATATCTGTCTGAAAAACCTTCCTTCCAGCTAAACAAAATGTAGTTTTCTGGATTTTATTTGTTTTTTATGATCACTTGAGAGCTCCGTGCACCCACACACATTTTTGATTCTTCTGGCCAATCCAAAGTGGCAGTTTACTGCAAAGGGAGAATCATACGGTATTTAAGAATAAGCACCTTTCACCTTCTCTCAAAAATCTAAATCAGGATATGCCGCACAATTTTGAAACTAATTTGACGTGAAAACGTGTAAACTCGCATCAGTAATAAACTTATTGGTGAAATAGGAGACTTTGTGCATCCAGTTGTTTCTTAAGTCATCTTTAAAATAGGGGAGAAAAAACAGCCAAAGCATCATGAGCCCCGTCAAAGAAAGTTACTGCTGTCTTTTGCTTTGTGTGTGTTTTGAACCATAGTTCGTGGGTTGCACGTTTTGCAGATATTATTAATGAGATGTTAACTGTTATTCGAGTAGTATTACAGGTAGTGGGAAGCGAGCTGTGTTTGTGTCTGGGAGAGACAACCTGCTTCTGTCTGTATGCTAAGCTAAGATAATAAGCTCCTAACACCAGCTCCACATGTGAAACATACAGAAATGAGGGTGTATTATTTTTCACAAAGCACATAAACACATTTCACATATTTTTTCTCCTGTATTAAATATGATTTGAAGGCATGCAAGCACATCTGTAGTATTTTTGCATTTCATATCAACTGAAGCACTAAACATACAACAAAACAGAAAATTCCTGTAAAATTGATCTGATTCATCTGCTCTTTACAAATGTCTAGATCATTTTCAGAAATGACGTGTAACAGCAGTCACCCTCAAGATCTGTAGATCACATTATACTCCTTGCCTAAGAGAGTAAAACCTCCAAATGACGGGAGTCTTGCTTCTTTTAGTCAGCTTGGACACAGGCTTGATTTAAAACACTTTGGGGAGCCACACAAAGCAACACTGTGCGAATAAAATGTTTTGGACTCACTATGATTGACTGAAATGTCCCTCATCTGTCAGACCTTATGACTTCCTCAGGGTAACAGGCTGTTGTTTGTAGTGGAGCATCCTCTGAGGCCGACCGCTGCAGCTCTGCCAGCTGAATATGCTCAGAGTAAAATGGACATGGAGCGATGTACAATCATATCTGCGTCATCCCCGACCATGTTACAGCAGCGTGTGCATGTGTCTCTGTGTCCGTTTGGGGGTGAAGTCAGACTGTAAATATAGCCTCATCTGTCTTCAAGTCGACGTCCAGACAGTCTGTGTCTGACAGGGGAAAAATGCTGTAGTCTCTGACTTTTTTGGTCAAAAAGCAAAGCAGGAGAGAAGAGAGGGAAGGAGGGGTTGGGGGGGACAAGGAGGAGGTGGAGAATGGAGAGTGTGTGGATGAAAGGGAGGGGGTTAATAATTTCAGTCTTCTCTAAAAATAGTGGCCTCGGTTAAAAAAACAACAACAACAAAAAAAGAGCTGTTGAAAAAAAAATCACAGCTCCATAGAATCCATTTAGATGATGTGTGCTCCCTGAGGTGGAGCCTGGGAAAGTTAGCTCTGTGTGTGTGTGTGTAAGTAAATGTTGCTAAATTGAAAGATTGGGGCTTGGATTTACACAAAAAATGGTTGGGTAGCCGTCTTGTTTGGGCTGATATGGCCTGGTCTGCACAGGCTTGGCCTTGTTTGGCCTGGTCTGGTCTAACCAAGTTTGGTTGATGCTGGTATGGTCTGGTAAAGACCGGTCAGAGTCGTGCTTCTGCCAAATCCACTCCAGCTTTCACTCCTTCCCTTTCACTGACTCACCAGGACACCATCAGGGATTGTGGGATTGAGGCAAACGCTTAAATATAAAAAGCTTATATGAGCAGAGGGATGGTGGTCAAACACAAGTGAGCAGAGTCACAGAAAATATGTTGGACAGGAAAAGTCATTTGTTGTGAACTCCTCTCCTTGAGAACTCGTGGAATGTTAGCCCACCAGTCTCCATTTCAGCTTTCCAACTCGATATCTGCTCTCTTTGGGAGAAAGGGTGTAGGCCTTCACTGTGCCGAACTGACATTCAATTGTTATTTCTACCAGCTGCTTTATCTGTGCTGTTTTATAATGGGTGGCAGGACTTAGTCACTGAACCTCAGACTGAATGTCTCTGCAGCCCCAGTTTGAGAAAAATGTGACTTTTTGTGTTATTGCGTTGTTAGGGGTGATTATCCAGGCCAGTGTGTAATCTGATGTCAAAGGAAATACAGCTTCATGCTACATATTTGCATAAAATAGGCCTAAATCAGAAATTGCATCAGAAGAACTGGAGCACATAATGTATTGTTAATTCACTGGATATTTTGTTTCTCAAATATTCCTGGCAACATATCATCAGTTTCTTAAAGCGCTTCAAAGATTTGAAAAATTCATAGATATTGACTAAATGTTTACATGTCAGATTCTGTCTTTGAATTATGAATTTTCCCTTTAATAATCCGGTATATTAAACTATGCACTTATATTTGTTAAAATCTCTGTGCTTTATTGGCTACAAAGTTCCCCAGTGGTATGTGTAATATGATCCCAACACCAAGGAAAATGTTTTTCTGCTTAGGACTAATTTGTTTATTTATTTTTTTGAATGGAAAAGGTGGTAAGTAAAGAACTTATATGCTTGTGTCTGCAATTTCATTGAAAATTTCAAGATGCATTGCAGATTTTGTTTGAAATTTTAAGTTATTTTGGCGTCAATCCAAAAACAGTCCCTGAAATCCTATGGGAATGGATCATTCTTCATCATTACTCCACAAACACTGAGGTTCGATCAAAAGCCACTCAAAGATCTCCGGCCTCCACCGCCTTTTCTGCTGTGTCAAAATGTTTGTACCGACACAGATTGAGTGTCAGTGTTGTGCTGGCAGCGCTGTGCAGATGTTATGCGATCCACTGTTTAGAGAAGCAGGGACGTTGAGATGCCACTTTGAATAGAGACAGTCAGAGCCCCAAGGGCAGCTGTACGGGGTGTGTGAAAAGGTGTGTGTTTTACAGCCAGGACGCTCAAAGAACAAAGGATCCTTTGAGTGCAGAGTTTCAGTGGAAGCTGTCAGACATGCCCTTTCTTCTCTGCGCCGGTGTTTAGGATTATCCAGCACTGTGATGGAATGCAGTTTACCTCACAAAGAGACACAGGCAGCTTTCTGTCAGGCACTCATATGTAGCTTCAGTCGTGCTCTGCTTATTCAGGTGACAAACAAATCCACGTCCACGTGTGAAGGTGTTGGTCCTGCCGGCAGCTCACAGCCTGGTCGGCCCAAAGTTATGCTAGAGTGCAAACGCTCATAACAGTATCATGTAAACACGGTTGTTTATTCGCAACATATGAACAAAGGCTAATTAAATAAACAGCCTTTAACTTAATCAGACAGAGGTTAAGGTGACAATAGCTAATAAATACCAGCTGATTACATCCATCTGTCTGTTATACGCTGTTGTTCAGTCGCTATTGTCAGTCGACACACTCAGATTGTTAGTGCTTAACTTTTTTGGAATGGCCTTTGTCTGTTGGGGACCTATGTCTCCCTCTGAAGATGGTTTTAAAGTAAATTGATCTGACCGTTGGCTGTCACCCATTGCCAAGCTGCTGGTAACTGTCTGTGGCCGATCACTAGTCAGATCCAAGACTGCAGCTGATTCGAATTCTTGACTCAGAAGAAGAGCTATAGAAAGGTATTTACATCACATCTACTTACGTTTGTAGTTGTCCATAATGAGGATTCATGTGATTGACAGCCTTTGTCTTCTGAAACATTTGAAAGTTTGCGTAGAAAAACGTGGAGGAAGTAACCTCTGAAATGTTGTGTTGCAAGTTAAGGCATGTACAATTAGAAACAAGGTGAATTTGATACTAAATATAGTCGTATGTAAACGTCCACAGTAGTGAGAGGTTATCTGGCCTCAGACTGGTATCAGTGGTGGGCCCTACGTCATTCTGGGGTAGTAATTTCAATACTATTTGCTTAATCTCAGTACGAGATGGCTGCAGATGATTGCCTACGTATCCAGGAAGTAGCGGCCTTGATGGATGTGGGTCCTAAAAGACCAGCTGATAACACAAATTTGTGACGTACATGAACACAGAGCAGAACTGCGACTTTGGCCTTGCTCTGCTTGTTAATGCACTTGTAAGTTTGTGTGTGTGTGTGTGTGTGTGTGTGTGTGTGTGTGTGTGTGTACAGTCATGTGAATGTCTTATTATACCGTGGTAAGTGCAGCTCATTTATCAGCGGTATGGGATGGACTGGGCTCTGTGGAGCTGCATCTGCTCCAGTCCAAGGCTTTGCCTCTGGCCCATGCCATAATAAGACTTATCTTCTTATTTTTCAAGCTTGAACATTCTTGTCTGGCAGCTGTGCAGTGTGTTGTGGAACCGAGCTGAGAACCTCTTAAGCTAGAAATGATCTGGAAAAGCCAGCTTCTCCAAAGCTCTGTGTGCCTCCATCAGCACCAGTGTTCTCTGATTTAGTTTCTAGGTGACTGGAAATTACAGGCAGCCGATCAGTTTATACCGGTGCAGTTTGTTTGGAACTTGTTTGTTCAGAAATTTGATTGAATTTCTGCTTAAATGCATTGTTGGTTTAGTATAAAAGTGTCTCTGAGGCAGCGAGTGTGTACGGTTGTGCATTTGCCCACATATGGATACCTGGGGGTGTGTGTGTGTGTGTGTGTGAGAGAGAGAGAAACCCCGAGGTTAATGGCATTAGCAGGCTGCGACTGGGGCTGATGGCTTTCAGAGGCCATAATAACTGCTTCATGAAGTGTTTACTGTGAGCCATTCCACATGTCAGCTACAGTCAAGCAGCCAGAGACGGAGAAGCGTGGGGCCGTCGCAGCCTGAGATGCTGGGTGGGGAGGTGACGTGGAGAATGGAGGGGTCAGCTGGCTACGGAGGAGGGAGCTTCAAATAAGTCATCACTTAAGATGTGGCTTGGAGTTTTCTTCTGCAAATTCAGCTTCTGCTGGGCAGGAAACAGAACTAGGTTCTGACGCGGCACGTCATCCACCTTACCAAAGTGTCTTTAAGCAACGCACTTGATGCCCAGTCTGAAATAGCATTTCAAAGGATGGATTTTATTTGCAGGGATGGATAGTGACGAACCTATTCATTGCCACTAATGCACATTAATGACGGCACGTGTGGTGGTGGTCTAACAGGACCCAGAGTAACCTTCTTCTTTTTGCAGTAGTGAGCGTGCACTGTGTGACCTATACCGGTGGAATCTGAGTCAGCAGGCTGCTTTTGGTTTGTACCAGGGATTTTCCCGCAGTCTACAGTAGTGACTTTGGTTGCGCTCTATCTGTGCTCTATCTGCCAGGGCCATATGGAAAGAATTAAATATAATACACTTTCAGAAAAAAATGAAGTGGCAGCCACTACAGCCAAATGCTGAAGCTGTGAAAACACTACTGTATTAAAGGGCCCTCACATTTCTTTAAGAATTACTGCTGAATTGGTTGGGTAATTTATTAGTCATTTATTAGTAATTAGCAGTTTTTCCCCCACGTTTTATAAATGCGAATAATCATTATTTTTTTCTGTTTCTAATACTGTCCATGTTTCCGTAGGTTCCCTTCATTGTCCACTTTTATCAGCCTGTTGCTGTTTGTTTTCTGAAGTCCATATTCTAAATGTTTTAAACATAGTTTAAGTACTTATAGTTTGGTTCTGCCTTTCAACATCTTGGGACCGTGTTTGAATTAACATTTTACATTAATGACCCGCTTTGCGCGTCACTCAGTAACCTCCGTTTTTTAAGTTTGTTTTGTCTATTTGGCACTTTTGCCATCAGTATATCAAATCTTTGAGCATCTATTGTACATATTGATGCAACTCAATATGCTTCTCAGGAGTGAAAGTTAAAGGAAGGTGTACAATAAAAAACACAAGAGAATTGAAAATGAAATTTAATATAACCATAAATACACAAAATAGATTAAAGTTTTAGGTAGACCTTGCTCTAAGACGTCAGCATTACACAATTACATAATGCAGCCAGAAAGAAAATACATGCTGACTGATAAGGTACACAAATCATTTTTTAGGAGAGATGGAATCATTCATCACAGAGTTTACACTGGTCCTGAGACTGAGATACATTTAATTTCCCTCTGCTGCTTTTTCCAAGCATCTAAACCCAAGTAAAACTACATTATAACTGTGACTTTACGTAAGTCAAGGCGGATGGAATGTAGTAGTTAAAAACCTCTGTTAGCATCACAGGTTACTGCATGTAGTAAATTGTCAAGTTGGCAGTTCCCATCACAAACCTACAACACCAGAGACACTGTGCGTGTCTCAGAGACGCTACACTATGACACACTATAGAGTGTGTAGGAAGGCTGGTCGACAGGTTTGTCCTGTAGTGTGTCAGAATGCAGTTCACGTTAAGGGGGTTGGGGTGGTGTCTGGGGTCTTCAGCTCAGTTGTAAGCTGGAGCGCACGATGGGGGTCGTCGTGTGAAGGGCCGAACCTCAGAGCTGTTCATCACAAAGCTAACGAAGCAGAGCGGTCCTGTAAGAGGTGGGGAGGGGGAGGGGCCGGTGTAAAGTCATTAAATGTGGGAAAACCCGCAGCTAAAACCCAGCAGAAGAATAAACCACTGTATCCCATGATTTGACTGAGCTTTAGACCTACTGCAATGAGTAAAAAAAAAATTCACATGATTTTATTTATTACATTCCCTGGTTAAAAATCAGCCGAGGCCATATCACTCAGCTCCTGTCGTAAACATTTTCTCTGGCTACGAGAGAAGCTGAGCTGCATTTCCAGCTCCCATCATCACAGCTATCCAGTTTACTATGCGTTCTACATTTGTCAGTGTGCTCTGCCGAGGAGCGGACTTCATTACAAGTTTGAATAATCAGCCAGTCACGTGATCAAAACAGTGTTAGTGTCAGTGTCAAGCTTCCAGTGATAATTAATTCAATTTTTTTTTCCAACTCGTTCTGTAACATACAGGATAGGTGCAGCTCTTAATTATTTATATTACTGGTAAATTTATTTATTTAATTTTTTTTGTTAACTGCTTAGTGTGTAAAATGGCCTACAAAATAGTAAATATAACTGTTTATGAAATGTTCTGAATGATTTAGCTCTGTGAATCGCACTTGATTTTGTGTTTACTCCAGTGTGTGTTTACTCCTGGTGAACACTCTGGACCTGATTCAACTGTGCTTAACCATGTAGTTTTATTACTGCACTTGTCATTTTCTATGTTTGGATGCAATGTGACAGATGGACACAATTTAGTAAATCAAATTTCTGTAAGTGAACAGAAAATGTGGAAAAACCGATTGTAGTGGAGCTCTGGATGTAGGAAACACAAACGCGCATCAGTTTTTGTTCCGCCGTCAGTCATACGTGGAGGTGTCGTTATTGGCTTGAGTAACAGTGTGAGAATCTGGTTTGTACATCAGGGGCCAGAGGGTTAGGGGTCAGAGGTCAGGCTCAGGGGAACCATCAGCATGGAGCAGTCAGGTGACCCTGAGTGATCCTCTGATAGAGCAGCGTCTGCTCCCCGAGAAGAAGCATTGGGATGCACATAACACAAACAGAACCCAAGAAAATCATTAAATGTGTTTTCCTCATTTTGTGCAAAAACCAACACACAGACACACACATACAGGCTACATGTATAACTACATATGGGCATGAAGAGCTGTATCAATGTTCCAGATCCCAAGAAATGGTTTTCTTTAGCTTGCAGCCTCCTCTCTGACTCTTACATCTTGCTTCATAAAAAGAGTTAAATTCAGTTCATGCTGTCACAGCCTTTATTCCACTATGTTGCAGACATTTCTGTGAGGCAAAAATCTGAACTTGCACACCACACAGCAGACTTCTCTGAGATTCATCACAGAGGTTCGGCCTTTTTGTTCAAGCTCCCTATCAGGTATACCCACGATGCCATTTTAGAAATCATCTGGGATCTGAATATTTACTCATATAGTTTTGTTTCATGTAATGTAATAAACATGAGAGCCTCTAGGGGCTGCTGCTCTAAAATTCTATTCTGTGTGTCTGAAAACCAGTGAGTGCTAGAGGGAACATCAGATCTGCTAAAAGCTTCTGCTCTGTCCAACTTGAACACATAAAACATCCTAATGTGGCTGGATGGAAAAAATACACACACACTGCATTCAATACAAATCCAAGTACAGCAAATAAAGTGTGCTGATGTGCTCCTCAGAGAGCAAGACAGGCAAAGTGTTTAAGTCATCTCAGTAGAGAGAAGAAGCCAAAACTCTTCCCCCTTCTTACTGTCCTGTTTGGATTACAGCTCCGCTCTGCTCTACGTGAATCCCTTTTTAAACTGTGCGTGGCTGGACTCACACTTGTGACGCCAATGTCAGAATGTTGTTTCTTTGCCTTGCAGAGTTTTAACTTGCATTTTTAGAGGCTGAGATGTTTCCGTGATTTCCGCTCCAGGATCAGGTCTGTTTTTAAAGCTGTCCCACCTTAGGACCTGAAGGCCGCGGCCGTCCAGTGTTATTTTTTTGGTACAGACATTTCTACGGACTGTGAAAGTTTTAACGTTACGAACAGTAGATGAGGAAATTCCCAAATTCTCTGCAGCATCACATTGAATTTTGATAAAACTACTTCCTGGGGAAAATAAAAGTATGTGCAGAGACTCGAAGGAAAGTTTCTCTGAACTGCCTTTACAATTTGAAGACATGGATGTACAATCACGATTTGACATGACACAAATACTTTGCAAACTAATCCCTAGTCTGTCCCAGAAAGAGTCATAGAATATGATAGGATGTAAAGTCAAGAAACACAATAAATTAATCAGACACTTCTCCTACAACGTTTTTACAACCCGCTTCAGCCTGCTCGGTCCCCCTTCCGTCTTCCTCTGTAATTTAATTTTCATTAGTCCCTGTGCTCAAGTGAGTGTCTGTCTGTCTGTGTCTGTCCCCGGTGAATCCCGTCTAATCAGGCTGGACCTGCCAAGGGTCAGCAGCTCCGACCTGCTGGCTCCAGTTCACCATAAATAATATGGAACCACGCACACACGCCCCCGTCGGCTGTTTAATATAGTGGTGGATCCACTAAGGAGCCCAGACTATCAGCTTTCACTGGAGTACATGGACCCATAATAATACTGCCTACACACCATTTGCAAGTACAAATGGTGAACATGAGTGAGAAGTGCCGTTTTACTGTATTTCTCAAAGTTCATCATCTGTTGAGCTTCACAATGAACTTGTGTTACAGTGTTGTTTTTAGCTGCTGAACCATGTCAGTTTTCTGTGAATCTGTTTTGTGTCCACGAGCGTGCACGGCCACATGTGTGGCTTTTCGTGTGCCAGCAGCATAGTGGGCCTGTGGGAGTGCTCAGTCCTCCTTTCCCACGGTATTCGTCCCAGGGGTCCTTGTCGTGACGTCAGGACAGAGGTACAGGCGAGTGCCCCGTTCAGAGGTCACAGGTTCACTTCCTGTCTGTCAAGATTGACTTGGGCAGTGACCAGTGTGGAGCCCCTACGCTGCCTTTGTGATCTCCCAGTGGTTTAACGTCTGTCTCCGTCTCTTTCAGGCGATGTGGCTGATGCTGCAACAGGAGGAGCCTGAGGATTTCATCATAGCGACAGGGGAGGTGCACAGTGTGAGGGAGTTTGTGGAGAAGGCCTTCAAACATGTTGGGAAAACGATTGTGTGAGTGCACAGACATGAACACACACAAAAGCCCCATTTCAGACACGCATTCCCATAAAAGTTCAGTCAGTTTCCCTGTCGGTCTCATGCAGGTCAGAGAGACTACTGTGGCATTTTTGTACGCTTTCCCGTAAGGCTTAAGTCATCTCGACAAAGGATAGGTCAAGTATAATACTGGGAGGTGATATGTGCATTTTGTTCTGCCTTCTAGAGAGCATGTGAATCAATCAAACTTTATTTGTATAGCACCTTTTGAACAGGTTTAAGAAATCAAAGTGCTTTACAGATGACTGAGAATCTTACAATAACTAATTAAACCATAAAAGAAAGCAAACATTTCAACGCACACACTCACACACACACAGATATGTCTCACTATTCTTGTGAGGGCACTCCCTGACATAATGCTTTCTCAAGTCTCCAACCTAAATCTAGTTTTATCCCTAATAGAGGATCTACGTTTTTAGAAGTTTAAAATTAAATGTCCTCATTTGTGTCAAAACCAGAATTGTCGAGACAAGGAAATAAGCCGCCACACACACAAAGTCACACACAGAGTAAACCAATAAGATAATGTGGGAATAAAACATTTTAATACAAGAACACAGTAACAAAATAAAAATAAAAATACAGAATGATACAATAGCCGGAATAAAACAGTAGGTTCTAAACTCCGTTGTTCTCAAAATCTGTTTTTGCTCATCTGCTACACTTTGGAACATCTTTACGACTTGTTCCAGAAGATCTGAAAGGACATCCTAACTCATGCACTGAAAGCATGTCAGAAAATTAGGACAGAAAATCAACTTTCAAGCGCAAAGGCAACTAGCGTAACTATTTAAAACTAGATGTAATGTCTCCTTTTGTTCTAAATCCATGTTTCTAAGATAAGATCGTCTTTAGGTTGTACACATATTTCTTTTACACTGAAGGCGACTAAAAGGTTTTTTTATTCTTTAAGTCTTTCTTAATCATCATAACATAAGACCAAACAGCTAAATTTCAACTTTGATTCTTGTCGGCTGCATTACATGAGCAGTACATTTCTGTGTGAAACGTTGTGAAATAAAATGCATTCACAGATCTCTAAATAATGTTGATAACAGAAGGAAACACTGTTTGACATTATTATCATCATTATTATTTATATTATTACCATTATTATATAAACAAAGAAATAAATAGTAATGTACATGCAAAGTAGCCTGCAAGAGAACTCATATTGTTCCTCTTCCTTTGTTATTTTTCATTTCATTTTTCACAGTGTCTGATAATAAACATAATGCATTATTTGAAAAGACACTCTTTCAGTTCCCCATGTGAGTCCCCTCCTGTGTCTCGTCTCTGTTTCCTGTCCGTCTCGTCCTCAAAGATACCGACGTGTCGGTATCAGTGTGTATGTGGCTGCTCTCAGAGCCTGCAGTGTTGCTCTCAGACAAAAAGGCAGGTGACGTGTTTTGTCTGTGCGAGATGTTAAAGAAACAAACAGCAAAAAAATAAAAAATCCTGGTGAGAGAGCCACGAGCAGCTGAACCTTTGAACAGCTGTGGGAAATGTTGTTCCTTCACGCTAAGATTTGTGTCCTTTTTTCAGGTGGGAGGGAAAAGATGAGAAGGAGGTTGGCCGCTGCCAGGAGACGGGGGTGGTGCACGTGAAGGTGGACCCGAAATATTTCCGTCCCACTGAAGTGGTGAGTCAGGTTTCTGTCTGCGCAGTATTTCACACATTATGTACTTCAGTGTGGTGTGGCAGCATCGCATTTTCACTGTCCTTCATGCTGCCTCTCAGCCAGGATCTTCTTGTAAATGAGAACTGGTTCTCAATTAACTCACCCGGTGACATAACTTTAGTTTCGAGGGTTATCCGGCTGTCCTAGGGTCGTTTTCCATTGTGTACAAGTAGACAATGGCAGCGTCATCTGCATTATTGTCTACGCTCTGTTTTGTGCATGTCTGCATGTTTTAGCCACAAAGGGGCAGACGTAACCCCAAATAACCCCAGGTCGACAGCCTCATTTTTTCCCCATGCACTTCTGCTTTTCCACAGCACAAACACATGTCATGGCAGCAAACGAACAGATTATTTCTGAGACCAGAGGAATGAAAACGGCAGCAGCAGTAGCATTAATGCGCATGCAGATGTGGGTAGTTCCAGACAGTCTCATTCAGTTTTTTCCCCAAAGGTTTTCGCTGTTATCACTGTGATACACATACACAGGTTTGCATCTTGTGCACACAAAGCGTTAATTTCTGACGACGTGCAAATCTGAAGCTCCGGATCAACGCAGGCTCAGCAGGGATAAGTGTAGTCAACGGCAAGTAGACCTCGACCATTAGAACGGCCATTCGGACTGGAACCACACACTTATCATCTGTAACGGCTCCAGCTGACAGCCCTGGGCTGCTTATTGTATGCGTTACACAGCTGGAAACAAGCCAGTCCTCTTCTTAAAGACCAACGGAGGCTGCATCCTGCCCGTTGAAGCGGGGTGCTGCTCATATTCAGCCACTGAGTGATGGACGTACTCTGCTAGCGAGTCTGTTCTCCTGAAGGAGAAGCCGCTTTGATGGCTAGTGGGGAAGTATTTGGGCTTAAAATCTGATGTGCCTTGTGTGTGTGGATGGGTGTGCGAGCACCTGTGTTTCCCAGCTGTGAGCATCCAAATGAAAAGATGTATGTAACCAGTGCACTATCCACCCATTTCTCTCAGCGCAAAGTTTCTTTGAGGTCCGAGAGGTCTTTCTCTCATCACTGTGACCCAGGCGTATTGTGGCTTCGTCCCAGGAATGGGATAGGGTTACCCCGAGGTGTTGTGGCGGAGATTAGCCGCCAGGTTCTCAGTTTAAAGCCAGGAGGCAGCCCTCTGCTGAGCTTTGGCCTTGTAAGGTTGGAGTTAAAATCCAGTTGTGATAGTGGAGGATTAGTGAGGAGGCCCCGCTGACTGACTGACTGACTGCTGAGGCCGTGGAAGCACCGATCACTCATTCTCACACACACACACACACACACCTGTGTCTGTAATTTTTGTGCATGTTGGCTCAGTCATTCATGGTCCTAACCCTTAATCCATCCTGAAAACAGCTCTGTATTGTGGTCAAGTCAGCCCACAGTGACCTGTCAGCGAAGAAACTGTTAGACATCTTTTCACAAGAGCTTTCGCAATCTATCAGCAAACAGACAGTATCCCTTGTGTTGTTGATGCCTGCCTAATGTGTCGACACGAGACGAGTATGGAATGCAGCGTATGAAAATATCAGACAGCCCAGTCGATTGATGACGGCAAAAGTAGGAGATCTTTTGTGTGAGTGCAGGTAAACATCCACTCAGACTTCAGGAGGGAATTAAGTCTGTGCAGACAGTTTCAAAACAATTCACAACCAAAGCAGAATAACAACAAAAAGGTTCAGTGGAAACATGTTTGTGAGTCTGGCGGCAAATGTCTTATCTTAACAAAATTTTATAGGTCAGGAAAAATCAACCATGCCCCATTCAGCGTCACTTATTCGCCTTTGTTCCGCATACTTAAGCTGGGTTTCAGCGGATGGTATAGAATGTCCGCATATGTACACGAACGTACCCTACGTAACCCTGGGACAGTGGATTCCTGTGACCTGATTTGCCCAGGTGGAGCTCCACTGGGGAATGCCGGTTTCTTTGCCGTGTCTACACGTAACCATGTTTCTCCAACTGCGCATCTGCATAAGAAACAGCTGCAGACGCAGCAGTGAAAGGCCTCAACTTCCAAACAGTAACCAGGTTTCTGAAGTGCCTGTAAACATTGTTTGCTAATGATAGAAATGCAGTCCATGTCCGTATGGCTGAATGTGTGGAGTGGCTGCCATGTGATTGGCTGATTAGATATGTGCCTTATCGATCAGTTGGACAGGTGTAGCTAAAAAAGCGACCGATGAGGGGACGTTTTTAGTGACGTCAGTAAAGCACTCTGTGTGTGTGTGTGTTTTACCCTCCTCCCTAACACATTTGCATAGCTTCAAAATTCTGAAAATATACATACTGTCATTTGTGTTCTTCTCTCTGCCATGGCTGGTGTGTTGACGCATGCCACCTGTCAAGCAGTCAGTCACAACATGCAAACGCAGTGCAGCGTTCGGACACCAGTGCTGCTCTTCAACTCATTTGTCAAAACATTCACAAAGTGCTGCAGTTTGGTGACACACGAGCATACAGGTGTCGCCTGAGATCCGACTTGACAACTGACTTGTCCCGCTGTCAGAGCTGACAGATGTGCTTTAAAGACACAACTGTGTGTGTGTGTGTGTTCCCCCCGGCCTTGTTCACTGTGCCTGACTGAATCCTTCTCCTGTCCACATGCCCTATAGATCGAAATACTTACAAACAGGAACTGCTTATGGCTGCATGTGGAAATGAATTGCCGGCATATTTCTATCTCACCAACCCTAAATCCCACTCACCCTCGTTAAGTCTTCCCTCCTTAAAGTTCAGACGGTTATTCGTCTTTGTTTGGTTGAAGGCTAAATTGAGGTTTATTACTGTGTGCTAAAGGAACATATTAAATATTGATGCCGCTTCTGTAACTTCACTTTTCTTTTCATTATATGCAGTAGTTTGTTTTTTTATACTTTTAAGCTGTTTTGATTCGTTCGTTTCAGCTCGTGTTCACTTAGACTTTGTGCATTAGTTGTGCAGCTTTTCAGTGAATGAAACTGAATGAGCTGCAGGTTCTGTTACTTAGGTCGTGTTTAGTTCGGAGGGAGCAGGACGTGCAGCTCTCTGCTCTGCCTCACTGTCTCTTAGAGACTGAAGAGTGTTTAATCTTTGACCCCTTCAGACAGGAAGTGAGTGACACCGTGGCTCACAGCTCAGCATTGTGCCTCTCCTCGAGTGGAAATACCTGTCATCAACTGTGTGTGCACACTGAGAACTGAGCTGACTCAGACTCTTTCAGTGTCATGTTTGCTGGTATGGTGAAAGAAAATTTAGATCTGTGTGCGGAATTTGTGTATGTACGTGTGTGTGGCTGAATGTAAGAGCAGTGTGTCCCCGGGCTGTGTGCTAATATTTTACTAATTCATCATTATCCCTGTCAGCGTGTATGTCTGACATGAGCTCATTTATCTCCCAAGCCCCCTGGGATAGGAGCAACAACCCGGGAGCTGCATGAGGGGGTTGAATTTGCAGGTGTGTCTCACATGTGGTGCGAGTGTGTTCGTTACTGTGCGTATGAATTTAGGACACGGTGTCCTACTGCTGCATTGGTGACAGCAAGTTTGTGTATCTGTAACGTGATGGTGAAGAAGAAAGCGAGGGAGATTCCATGATCACATGTGAAAGACCTGTGGTTCATAGCTGCCAGGGTTGTTTTGAACAAAGGTACAGGTAATTTTCAGACTGCTCTGTTTTGGCTGCTCTTTGTTTCAGGTGTATTGGCTTTGCAGCTCTGTCAGTCACACTTGTCAGCTTGTGGGTTTCTGCCAGCACTGAGGTTTGGCTCAGATGAGCGACCTCTACCTGAGCCTCAGAGAAGGTGTGTCTCTGCATGTCATGCTTTAATGGTTCTGATTAGTTTTGGTTGCAAGGTAATATACAGTATCATGACCGTGGAGAATCCTGGTGTGATCAGATTGTTTCCTCTGTCTGGTTCTCACAGAGGGAAGTTAGTGAGGGATTTACAAGTGACTCTGTTACAGAAGATCGTTCGTTTAATCTGCATGAATCAAGAAGGGAGAAGCACGGGTGAAGGAAGAATGGTGCGAATATTAGGACAATGTAACAGATAAATATGGATGCATGTTGAGTAATCGTCTGTCTAGGTGTGTGGGTGTTTTTGATATGGGAAGTCGAGCACAGAATATGCGTGGAATTCCAGTCACAATACGAATGGACGTCACCTTCAAACGTTTTCAGAAAGGCTTTAGAGTCCACCGCTCTCTTCTTTGAACACGTGTTTTCATGTAATTAGCACTTCTGTACTACTGGGGCAACGGTGAGTCGCTTGAGTCAGTCCAAGTAAACTCGGCACGACAAGCTCTTTATCTTGTTACTTTTTGGTTTAGCTACTCTAACTTTGCATCATGATGCTTTCAGTGTCAGACATCTCGGCATTTTGCTGCTTTCAGCAGCTGAACTGTCTCCGTGACCTGCTTTTTCACAGTCACTGCTGCTACAGCTGACATTAAACTGCAACTGTTGCTGCACAAAGATGTTTAGAATCCTACAAGCTGCAAGTGCTGGCTGATACCGTTTCTTCCCCGGGTAACATCATGTCAAAAACCATGCGTCTTTCTTTCATTGCTCCTTAATCCACCTCCCCATGTGTATCAGTGAGGCAGTGACCCCACAGCAAGTTCACTGCTTGTCCTTCCTTGGATCTCATTCATAGAATAAAGTTCAAGCAGATCAACTGTGACAACACAGGATCCTCACAGAAGACTGGTAAATCTGCAAAGGGTCAATCTAAACGGAGAGGAAAAGTAAAGGAACTTAGAGCTAAGTGTGCATCAAGCTGTCTCCCTCCATCCAAAGACGTGTGCCTTACAGTTTCAAATCCTCTGTTACAGCATCTTTGATTGCACTGTTGCTGTTTCTCTAAACCCGTACAGGCTTCGCTTTAAACATTTGACAAAAATGCGGTGCTTTGTTGGTACCTGTGAACCTCAGATCATTTTCACTCACCGGGTTGTTTAAGGTGTTTGACGTGCATTTAATAAAAGCCAGTTTTCATGGCAGTGATCTGAGGTTAATGTTAATGCTCTCTATGCTTCCAATACTATTGTGTTTCCAGCGTAGTACTTTGGATTTAAGTACGACCCACTAGGGAGTTACCTGACACGCGCCAGATTATTGATAGATGATAGATAGATGTGGGTTTTAAAATGCAGTTTGTCTCCTTTTCCTTATTAAAATGTTAACATCTTTGTTTTTTACAAATCCTGACGTGTTAAAACCCAGTTTTATACTATGGTGATTGTGTTAGTCAGTGCACAAGTAGGTACGTGCATGCAGTTGACTTTGCGTGTGTCAGTGTGCGTGTCCTTGCTAATGCAGCTCGGCTGTCATTCCTCCAAGTTCATGTGTCGCTGGAGGGTATAACCTGCTGCGATTTGAGTGACAGGCCTGTGGTTTTTGTCCAACCTCTCACACAGGGAAAGAGGAGGGGGAGGCAGTGTGATAAATGGGAAGTTGTCTCTTAATCTGTCTTCGTCTTACTCCTGTCACTGTTTGTATGTCTCTTCTATAGTCATTTTCTCAGCCTTTTGCACTTGCATTTGTCTCAATTGTACTGACACAACCAGAATATGTCAGCGACAGAGGAGTGTCCATCCAGGTGAGAATATTACCTTTAAGAGAACTAGAGCAGACGGTTGTACCTCTCTCACCTACCACTGATTAAAAAACGTCATCCTATCCACCATTATTTGTGATAAATTGATATCCCTGTAAACAAAACAAGAGTCCATTAAACTCCCCATTAACGAGAGTCTGTTTAAATGAACTGATTTATCTATCCAGTGTTTCTTGTGATCTATATTAAGAAGATCTAGCAGCCATCTTATGAATATCGACAGATTTTAGAGATATATCAGCGTGTTGGTGTCTTGGCAGCCGAATGACGTGAGCCAGAGGCAGCTCAGCCTAAAGTTAGAGTTGACGGTTTATTATTCTGCACTTTCAAAACTTCTTTAAATTGATCAGATACATTTGAAGTGGTAAAAACATATAAAACTAGTAAGAAATGCATATCAACGGTTCCCAGGAACTCAAGCTATATCACAGAATTAGTTTTATTGGTTACAAAGAAAATGTTGGAGGTTTTGGCTCAACAAACAACTCCGAAGATGTGTCAATTGTCAGATGTTGTTTGACTTTTAGTTGATTAATAACATCATTGCATGATGATGACACTGCCATCACTGCTCTTCACACTGGCATGTGTGGGAGTCCATTTATCTCTGTGGCATTTTTTGATTGACATGTAGCACTAACAGTCTGAGGTTCCCATGTATTAAAAAGTACAAGTGTAAATTGGGTTTTGTTTGAGTGGCATACCAGCGTTCCCTGCAGTACAATTGTACTGTCACTTAATGACCGATTATCCTTTTGTTTTAAACAGGCAGGTTTATTCTTGTTCTGCACAAACGTCAATAGCAGAGAGATGTCTACATACACCGTTCCTCCCCACTGTGTCAGAGTTTGTCAGCGTAGGTCTATACAGAGAGGAAGCGTGATTTATGCTCGTGTGTCTGATTTGTACTATAACTCTACACCCACAACAGCTGTGATTGGTTCACTGGGCCCTTCTGCCTCAGTCAGTCCAGTTGTCCTGCATATCTTGTCTGGTGTCCTCTATATTTCCTGCCATGCACTAATTTCAGTAGAGGCTGTTCAACATCTGTGGGCTAGGCTGGCTTTTGCTCTTATCCTGTGCAACACCCTGCCACCAGAGCTAGGTGATAAAATAATCTTTATAATTCCATTGGGAAATGTAAATTAAAGTTTTTCTTTCCGCTAAAGCCGTAGGATTTAGTAGTTGAAAACACAAGTTTTATAAAGATGGCCAAAAGTCAGAAATTGAGAGGGTTAGTTCAGCTGCATGGCAGAGCATTAATAAGCATAACTGTTAGATGGCGTTGGCCGTGGAGCATATCAGTAATAAATACCTTTTTAGGTCATATTGACCAGCCGTACATGTCACTGCGTCTCCTGTCATTTTAGCTGCTCATCTTGACATTGGTGGTAGGAATTTAACAAATGCTAAATTTCACATCTCTACATGTAGCCTTGACCAAATGTGAAAATTAAAGAATTGTTGGCTATATTACAAAGACTAACTCTGTGGCTTTATGAGGACTGCATGTGCACCTGTGAGATTGTGACAGCAGTTGCCCTGCCTGTTTGAGTGAATCGAGACAGAATCAAAAGCGCCTGAAATAACTCCTAAAAATAGCGCAGTGGACACACCCCACCGCTGCCTGTCAACTGCCTGATCCTCAACGCATGTGCAAAAATCTCAAATCTAAACTTCCTTCTTGCTTTAGTTGGCTTTCATTCCAGCAAGAGACACTGTACTGCATATTCTTACGTGTCATCAGTCCTGACATCATTGGATAAAGGAGCGCAGACAATGGCTCCAGTGATCCAAGAGAATAACGACGTTGCGGTAACCTTTGTGCTGTTGGCAATCAGTCATCCCACTTGTTTGACACACCTGGCCGATGGAGTTGCTAAATTATGTTTTGTATTGTTACCATATTGAATTTAAAGGACTTTTCCACTCTAGGATACTCTGACACAATTAGGTTTCATCAGTGCATGATACTCTGTGCATTCCTTGTGGCTTTGTGATGAAGTGTTGCGACCTGCCTCTGCTGCTTCCGTTAATGACCTCACGAGTCTCACAGAGCATCCTTTGATTACTCCCACAGACAGGTCCTAAACTGAAGGCAGGAATACACATATCACCTACTAGCAAGGAGAAAGTCACTGAAAGCTGAAACCGTTTTGTTAAAGTGAGAAAGAACAAGAAATGAACAATCTGTTTATATCTTTTTATATTTCCAACTTGCTTTTATACAAAACTGTGATTGCTATGTGTCAGTGGAAAAAAGAATGAAGCCCTTTCTTTCTCATTCTGATGGTAAATGGTAAATGGCTGCTGGCACTTTACAACATTGCTTCTCATTCATCCAGTCACACACACTCGATGCCGGTGGCTTGGTCCGTGGACGACGACCTCACTAAATGAGCCACAGTCACTCTCATTCTGATAAACTTCACTTGACCTACACTTGTCTACATATGCACAAGTAAGACACAAAAGGGTCTAAAACGATGACCTGAAACTATTACATGAATGCAAAATGGCAAAACAAGACAAGTATGTTGCAAAACATCCAAAAATAGAAACACAATGACTAAAATCACACAGAAAATAAATAAAAATATGTCTTTGCCAGGGGCCCAACAATCCACCCACGATGCAAAAAATGGAAGAGACCAGTAAATGTTTCCAGTGTTTCATGTTTTTGTGTAGTTTTGTTCCTATGATCAGGAACATCACAGAACTTAATTTAAACATCCAGTCAAGGTTCCAAGGCTTTGAGAGACATAAAATATGCCAGACAGAACTGGGAAAAGGTTTGTTAAATGACAAATGTGTAAAAATCACATCTTGAGAATTTCCATCTGATGTTATGATTCAGTGATGAAAACATGGCAGTTGAAATCATTCGCTCAGGGTAAGTGTCACACAAAAAGAGCTGTAACAATACACTGAAAGAGAAAATATACTTTATGTTTTCATAAAAAAAACACTTTTTGAGTTAAAGGCTCCCTATTAGCACTGGACATTTAAGGGGGGGAATCTGAGTTCAAGAGTTTAGCAGTAGATGATCTACTGACTTACTCTGGTAGGTGGTATCAGTCTGAACAAATGTAGAAATTGTGGAACCTTCACCCTCTGTTCATAAGACCAAGTGACAGCGACAAGTTCTTCTTACAAACAGCCTTTAAAAGCAACTGGAAAATCTTATGGTTACATGAAATGGCTTCAACATGTAATTATTCAGAACAGAGAAAGAGGTTAGGTCAGTCAGAGTGGATTGATCTTGGCGAACTCTTGACTGAGCTGCGTTGGAGCTGTTTATATTGGCTGTGTTGTTATAAATTACTCAAATGGAGACAGTTCAGTTTTTCATATCGTAACATTCAGTAGATCACCTGACAGATGAAGTGTGGGCACAGGATTTCCTGTCCACAGTGACAGCTCTGAAATGAACACACTCCTCCTAAACAGTTCTTGAGAAGTGACAGAAATTGTCAGATGCCAGTCGCCCTAAATCTATTTGTCTAAAGCCTTCGGAGTCACCCAGGTCGCTGTTGTGGTTGTAGACGCCCTCGCTGAGAAAGCAGAACGGGTGTTATGTTTCACCTTTCTCCAGTCCAGACTTTGTAAATCCAGTCCCAATGTACTTAAGGAACTAGGCTCAATGACAGAATGAGAATGAGAATTTTCAAGCTCCGTTTCATTTGCTTTCAAGGGTCTGTATTGTCAGCACATAGAGTATAACCTTTGTGCTCGACCCCAATCACTAATTTTACGTTTAAGCTTCTACACAATAACACCAGTGACAGACAACTCATGCACTGATGCAGTGAGAGGCAGCACATTGCAAAAGCCACAGTGTCAGACTCCGCTATGGAGCAAGTTATTCACTTCAACCATGAGAAAAAGAGGTACGGCCCCACGTACACGGGTGCAGCTGACATAAAGGCTCCTGGCGGCCGGTAACGCGTACACCTCTGTCCCGGCGCCCCAGAAAAGTCTTTCACACTTGGCCTGTCCTGTTTTGATGCATAACCTTGGCTACTGAATGAAATGGTGGCTGCTTCTGCGTATGAAGTTGGAATTCTCTGTAGGTGTCCACTTGAGAGGTTTTGCAAAGCACAGAAGGCTCCTCAGCCAATCAGCGGTTTTATTTTTTACTACTTAAGTTATTTCAGCGTGTCTGTCTTATTTTTATTTATAAACCTTTCCGTCTCAGTGAAATGAAATTGGGAGAGGACTGATGGTGCTTCCTATAGTGATGTTGTGTGTAACTGCCAAAAACTTCAATGTACTGTTGGACTTTGGTTAGGGAGCAGTTTGGCAAATCTGTATTTACTGGATGTAAAAAGTAAAGGTACACCCATGCTTTGTTGAGATTTATCATTTTTTTCAATTCAATTCAACTTTATTTATATGTCGCCAATTTACAAGAAAGTCATCTCAAGGCACTTTACATGATAAAGTCAAGACCATACAGACATTTAGAGAAAACTCCAAAAATCCCCCTTGAGCAGCTTTAGACAACAGTGGAGAGGAAAAACTCCCTTTAACGGAAGAAACCTCCAGCAGAACCAGGCTCAGGGTGGACGGACATCTGCCTTGACCGGTTGGGGTGTTGAAAGTGGAGAGAGAAAAGAACAGAGCAACAAAAGCAACAACAAAACATTGGGCAGGTTAATAGGACCAGTAGCTGCACACTGGAGGACACACAGCCCCAAATCCGGGGACACCTGAAGACAGGGAGAGAGAGAGGGGGAAAGACAGGGAGAGAGACGACTACGGGACAAAGAAGACACAGAGTTAATGTCATACAGTGGTGACATTATAAATGTGGGGTGTCTCAGTGCATCAGGGGCTGGTCCCCCAACAGTCTGAGCCTATAGCAGCAGGATTAGAACTAACTATAAGCTTTGACTGAAATATTGTTGAATATGAATATAGATTGTAATGTCACTGAATCTCTCCACTTTCCACTCACCCCAACCGGTCAAGGCAGATGGCCGTCCACCCTGAGCCTGGTTCTGCTGGAGGTTTCTTCCGTTAAAGGGAGTTTTTCCTCTCCACTGTTGCCTATAGCTGCTCAAGGGGGATTTGTTGGGTTTTCTCTAAATGTCTGCATAGTCTTGACTTTATTATGTAAAGTGCCTTGAGATGACCTTGTTGTAAATTGGTGCTATATAAATAAAGTTGGATTTAAAAATTGAATTGAATTGTTTGTGTTGATGATTTACTGATTTTAAAACTGCCTGAACACTCGTGTGGTGATGCTACTTGGAACATTTCCATTGGGCAATTTACAAAGTACATTTTTTTGGCCTGTTTGGGACATTTTTCACTGCAAAATGACATGTTTTGTGGTACCCTGTGCACTTGCTCCCAAAACAATCAAATTAGCAGCAGTGGTATTAGTGTAACCAAAAGGAAAGATGCACCAAACCACAAAAATAACAGCAGTGTCATGAATTAAATATTTCTGTAATTGACTCTGGCTTTTATTACAAGGCTGTCACACAGCTCATCAGTCAATGACTATCTAAATGTTAAGGCAGATCACTACAGTATATCAGCCAAGCTGTAAGCAGAGGTATTGACCTTCACTTGTCCATTATCATTCAGTAAAATACGGTTTTGGATAATGGGGCCCTGTCTGGTCGGCAGGGATAGGGAGGAATGAGCAGCTATTATTATCCTGCTTTATGTCTCTGGCAGTGCATGGGTGTAAGTCAGAGGCCGGCAGTGGAAGCCAGGGGGCCGGTTAGGACTGCTGGCTCTCTGAGGTGCTTCATTTCGGGGCAGAGGCAGTGAGACCTCTAACTGAACCGCAGCCATTTGGATGGGGAAGTGCTGAGGCAGCAAACTCAGCCCCTTTTACTGGGTGGAGTTCATATACTGCACTATATAGGTCTTCAACAAGAAGAGGTGGTAGCCAGAATGAGCCAGTGTATGACTTTATGATCAAGGAACCGATGTCCCAAAGCTCAGATTCACACATCCGTTTTGTTTTACTCTGCACTTGTTTCTCCGAGGCAGTGATTAGCACCGCCATCTGTGATCAATTTTTATGATTTATGTGCCATAAATTGGTGTGTGTTTTAAAAACGCCATGTGTCTGTTTCACTGTGTCATGCTGGGTGTTGGCGAACAGACTGAGCTCCAAGATTCCTCAGATTCCTCCTAGTAGAAGCCAGTGATAAGGGGAAATGTGAGGTAAGGAGGCCTCGGTGTTCTGACAGCAGTTTGCCGCGCTGATGGATTGAGGTGAATATTTGAACACCAGACAGACGTAAAGAAGCAAATGGCTTTTATGAGCAACATGATTTATCCATTGAACAAGCTTTGTCGAGCTCCGCCGGCTGAATTTACGGCACTTGACACACGAAACGAGCTATCAGAGCTGTGTTTGGATGTTTGGCAGAGGCCCATTGTACTTTCACCCAAAGGAAGCATGAAATATTAGCATTATTTTAAAAGGTTTCCGTATATTAGGGAGGAATTGGACGTTCTATTCCAAGATGGTTCAAAGCCATTCACTTTTCCCCTACCTAGTACTGTGCTGTCTGGAAAGATCGCTGACAGTCAGACTCTCTGCTGCTCTGGTTGGAAAACCATTTAAAAAAACAACAAATAACAAGGTCATTTGTAGTATTACAAGGTCGTAGCACTAATGCTGCTCAGTCAACCAGTCATTTGCATTGGTGTATAGAGAGAGTATGGATTTCGGTTTTCAGTAGACTATTTACCAGTGAATGTATGAAAAAAGAATTCCTTAGCATTTCATAGCTGATACTAATAAACTAAAATACCTTAAAATGCCTTGGACACCAAAGGCCGATTTATAGTTCTCCATCTATGCATGTCAACATTGATGCAGACCTGTGTAGATTAGGGAATTATGAGTAACTGTAAGGTGCAGAGGCCCAAATCTCAGCAACTCGCTGTGCGGAGGTGTCAGTCGAACACACCGATTGTATAACGTTGGGAGTCGGAAATAGAACCAAAAATCCCCAACGGAAAAGTAGAACAAGAAACGTAACTGTTCATACTGATTAAGGTGTTCACACCGATTTTATTTATTTTTATTTACATTTATTTACATTGTTTAATTTATTCTGTTGTTTTACTGCTGCTTTATTGTTCAGCTCTAATAGCATACTATACTTCACATGGGACACAATTTATTTGGATGATGTTAATTAAATGGTTTCGCAATTTATCATTTGGTGTTTGAAACGACAACTCCTTTTATCTCTGAAAATATGCTTAGGTTTATTCAGTAACAACTAAGAACATTGAAGTTCTCTACATCTGTCAAATGCTTCACATCCTCATTTGAGCAACTTCTGCAGAAAACAAGGGAACTCCAGAGGCTTCACCTACTTTCTCTGGTCATTGTCATTTTGTGTGTTTCAGTGACATGCAGTTCTGCATTGTTGCAGAGGTGTGGAAAAAGTTAATCACATCCATTGTCGTCCCGCCATCCCAAGAAACTTGAAAATTAACTTTTAGCTGCAAGTGCTGTACATGCTGTGAAAATGAGTGATGTGCTCACATCACTGAAGGCCTCCAAATGGGATGATGGTCAGTCAGGTCCAGATCCTACTTTGTACAACGTAGACGCGGTAAAGGACCCAAAGTGTACGCAAGTAAGTTCAGAAGAAAATATAGTTTAGACCAGACAATGGTTACATAAAAAATTCCCAAAAGGAAACACTGGTTGTAAATCAAGATAAATTGTGTGTTGGTGTGTGTGTGTGTGTGGGAAAACAATCACCTGTCAAGTGTAATGACATTACACTTTTGGTCCCATGTTTGATTGAGATTCAAACTGTAATTTAAAAGAAAGATGTAACAAAGACATTCTGTACAAAACAGTGTACATTCATGCACGTGTTGGCTTCGGGTACGGTTCCTTTACTGTAGCAGTGTTGATTTAAAAACCGCTCTCAGCATAACTGGCTGGTTTGGCTCTTACTCCTTTAATTCAAATGACAGTTAAAGGACAGAAGGTGCTTTTTCCTGAACTGTTGTTTTCCTTGCAGTTTGTTCCTGGTGTAGAGTTTTCTTGTAATGTAACATAACACCGGAGTCTCCTCCGTATGTCTTGTTAAACGTTCTAATTAAACTGGACTACTGAGCTCACAAAAAATGAACTTGGGGCTGGTGAATTCACGACAGATCAAGGTTTTTTTTTTAGGGCAGGACACCAGTTGGCGTGGCCATTTTATGGACAGGAAATATGACCAGTTAATCTCTAATCAAATTGCATTAATTAACTGTATTGACAAAAAGCTTGAACCTTATGAATGTTCTCAAAAGGAGGAATGTCCTAACAGTTTACATCATAGGAGATATGATTGCTGATATTGATAATGCCCACTTTTTATTTAGTACTGCTCTGAGGGTGGCAAGATCCTGTCTAATTTGGTCTAATGGAGGAGGATCTTAGAGAGTACTGTAAATACGATTCTATTGTGGAAACCCTTTGTCTCTTGTAAGTAATTTTGTAATCTAAATATAATGTGTTGAATGTTAGCCCTGGGTGGAAAGGTTATGTGCAAGAATGACATCCTGAGGCTAGAAGGGTATTAAAGTTTGGGAAGAGTCAGGTACGAGGAAGCATGGGCCTGTATGTGAAGATAAGACACCCGCACACACAAGCTTTAAATATGCACTACGATTTGTTCAAGACACAAGAGTGAGAGACACATGAGCTCAGATTCACTTGCCAGGAATTTGCAAATTAACAACAATAATCAATCAATCAATCAAAACTGTATTTGGTCTTTTGTAAAGATTAATACATATTAAAGAGCTTCACAGATGGTTGAATGATTTCTGGAACGAAATCAGAGCAACACTCAAACAGTAAAACACCACAGTCAACAGTCATTGAAGAGTAAGTGACTCAGATAAGATTTTACAGTTATGGCAGAAACATTATTATCATTTTTTCAATGGTGTTTAAAGCAATAGGTGTATGGTGATTAACAAAGACACTGAGGCTGTGGTTGTTACTCCACATTTAAGTAACGACACAATCAGGCATGTAGTATGAATAATAGAAAGAATTTAAAATCTGTTACTAAGAAGATGGCAATGTTTTTTTCGGTTTTTAGTTTATTTTTTCTACGTGACTATTAGTTCAGTTTTTAGTGCCAATAATAAAAGCTAAAGCTGGCAAATTACAGGCCAACCTCACCAGTTTTAAACATGTTTTCTATAGCTGTATTTTAGCGTGTCACAAAAATTTCCCCACTGTGGGAAAAATAAAGTCAAATCCTATCCCAAATGTAGATTAATGCCTTTAGTCCCTTTGATTTTTCTCCTGTTGAAATATGTCTCTGCTTCTAGCTCTGGGTGATGTCATCATTTGAACTAAGGGTTCCTCCAAGTAATGTCATCTGGAGACGTTTTTTAGCGAGTAGGAGACATATTTTAACGTAGCGAAGTCAAAGGTGACTTTAATGGCATTTAGGTACATGTACTACCCAAAGTAGAACAACCAGAAACAAGTTTTAAAAACGGGGACGGCGTCCTTTAAGCCCTCTGTCGATTTAGAAGCCAGTAAAGCCTGGCCAGAATATTCTTACCACTCACAAACAGTTTGATTTTAAACATGATACTGAGATATGGACATTTCAGATCAAAATAACAGTCTGAACTGAACACAGTTTACATTAGTTTCACAGATGCTTCTAAAGTCTTTGGGTGCCTAGAATGTTTCAGAGGATTGAGGCTTTTCCAGTACGGTCATGACAATAAATGGGCTAATTTATGTAACAGTGGCATCGGAATAAGGTGCTTTTTCATCTTCTTTACCTTGTAGTATTCACATGCATAATTTGTGTATGTGTGCAGAGGATTCTGTGATTTTCTGTCTGGATATACTGGCCTTTAGCAGCAACTTCATTTACTCTAAATTCCACATGAAATTTGTCATTTAATGTGATGCTAACAAGTAATGTCATGATTGTAAGTGGTGATGTCTAGATGCCAGTACCAGCATCAGACAATAGGTCCTATACTGCACGTGATGCCATGTTGATCTGCACAGTTGGACAGAGGGAGGAAACAGTCTGTGTTTCAGAGCTGTTTAAAACTCCGGTTACTGCCATATTGGTTTTGGAAGGAGAATGTGCAAGAATTTGCATTCTTGTAGGATTTGTGGATTTGAACATCCAGTGTTCAGGTGCGTGCTACATCCAGTTTGTCGGAGACTAGAGATCTGTGACAGCTGGTATAAACAGACGTGTGTTTAAGTTCAAACTGTCCAGTCTTCGAGAGACTTGTCCCCACCACTGTTTGGACCAGCAGTGTCTCCGCGTGTCTCTCATCAGCTGTGCACTGGATTAATGAGGATTTTACTGTCCAGCAACTCACGCTAGCGATAGAAGAGTTTAGTACTTTTATAGCAGTACTTTGTACGTGAAAGTACTCAGTCGAGGAAAACGTGGTATCTAGTTTTAAGGTGTAATAAAAACAGAATATCTGTTTTTTACAATGTGTTATTTGCTAAGAAAAATGTTGCTTTCTAAATCTAGGATATGTTCTGTTTTTTCTCTCTCTCTCTCTCTCTCTCTCTCTCTCTCTCTCTCTCTCTGTCTCTGTCTCTCTCTCTCTCTCTCTCTCTCTCTCTCTCTCTCTCTCTCTCTCTCTCTCTCTCTCTCTCTCTCTCTCTCTCTCTCTCTCTCTCTCTCTCTCTCAAAAAAAGATGTTATTGTGTTGTATTATTGTAATGAATTATTTTGAATCATACACAGCCTGTACTTTCATGGTCAGCCGTCAGGTCTATTAATTATGGCAGCAGATGTGTTGTCACATAACAAATGCAACCTTTGACCTACAGAGATTTTACAAAATATAACATGGCAACTCTTGCAGGTGAGCAACAAGATTGCACAGTAGTCTGAAAACGCTGCCTTACTAATGATGGTTTAAGTCAAAGCGTGAATGTCTGTCTCCCTGTGTGGAGCTCCTAGCTCGAGGTTCATCATCCAACCTCGTCCTCTGCTCGTGTCATAATTTCTACAACCACCAGAGGTGCTGAGTTGCAATATGCCACTGTGCAGTGTAATGGCACAAACAGCACAGGCTCGTAATTAAAGGATAATCTCAGACATCTGCCTGCGCCTTAATAAAGTACATTTAAAATAAACTATTTGGTGACTTACAGAAAATAAAGTAACAACAAAGACATTATGAATTCAGATTTTGCCTTGGATTACAGGTTCCTGCAGTGGAAAACAGCTAATTATCTCTGGTGAATATGGACCATACTTTTACTTCTCGAGCCCTGCGTGCCCAGAATAACTCGTAATGATGTATTTCTCGGGGTTAGTGCAGAGTAGTCTGTTTCCCCTTGCAGGACATCGTCACTGGCTCAGTGTTACCTCCCGGTAACCTGACCCCCTGCGGTTGTAAAATACAGCCTTCAACTGGGGTGTAACTGAGACACACAAATGCCACGAAACAAAGAAGTCAGCAGTGTGTCCTATTCTCTGTCTGAGTGGACGCTGAGATCAGAGAGCGGACTGTCAAGGGAACACCTAACGGGTGTGCGGATGAGTGGGGGGGGGTGGGAGTGGATTCATCGGCTATCAGATGAATACTCCTCGCTCACCACCCGTGAACTGATGTGAATTTAGGTAACAGGCAGCTGTAAGCCCTGGGAAAGGATCCATGAGTGGGAAAGGGACCAAGATGACAGAAAAATGGGATTGACCCTTAACCCTCAGAGTCAGTAATGTGATCCTGATATCTCTATTGCTATTAGGCAGAGCTGTGGGGAGGAGGTCACAGGGGAAAGGGAAGGTAGCAGGCACGCCACACTGCTGATTAGAACTTCCTGTGGTCAGCCACACTGCTGCAGTATGGAAATACACAAATGTCTAGACAAACACAACGCAACACAAATGAATCACGTAAAACCAGAAGAAATCTTTGAACCACTGGAGACTGTGGTCACAATCACAGTGAGTTATCGAACTTTGTAACCTAGATACATTTGAATATGTTGAACCAGTTAACACTCAAATTCTGATACATGATGTTGAACTAGATTTTAAATCTTTATACACAAATATAACACAGACAGTTTTTTTCCTAACCACTCCAATAGCATAACATTTATTTCCCTGTTGTGCTGTGTTTTTGAGATTAGTTTCATCATTAAAATTTTTCAACTTCAATCTGAAGTTTCGTAATTGTCAGACATTTTTTTTGTAGTAACATGTCAATATTCTAGTACATAAATAAGTAAATATTGTTTTATACATAAAGGTGCATTAATTTGTATCTGTAAACAGTAAACATTGTAAACAGTGTAAACATTCTTTAGCTAGGCCTCAGCGGGATAACCAAAGTTTCACTGCAGCTACCGGTATATTGTGGCTTTGTCCTGCTAATCAAATCTGCCAAGGTGCCGTAATGGAAATCACTATGTTCCCTCACGTGCTGCACTCTATGCATAGCTTATTGTCTCTCCTGACATTTATTGTTTTAGTGCATAAACATTTCAAGAAAGTATGAAAATTAGAGGCAGCTTATTCACAGAGCCCTGATCCTAAAGAAGAACTGAGTGTTAGTGATAGCAACGGTCAAAAACCATGCAAAACAGCCCAGCTTTGTTGCATCATCCCTAACCTATAAGGATTTGAATACTGTCAGGGGAGGAGGGAAGGATTTGTTTTTCTTCTTTCTTCCTTCCCCAAATCTGCAAAAATGCTCCTGCACAATGGAAATGGCCTTTTCTGTCATTAATTGTTAAAAAATATCTCCAATTGCGATAAGGGAGGTTTACTTGAAGTGAACCAACAGTCTTCACTGATTGTCCTATTGTACATACGACTTACTGGATACTGGTACTGGATTCCAGAAAACCTTTTGTTAAAATCAAATCTTCTCTGGAAATGTAATTATTGTGCAGAACGTCTAATTCCCTGCGACGAGAAGCACCACGCTGCACTTCAGCAGCTTGCCTGGGTATTAATTAATGGACCTTCTTTCAGTCCTCAGGTAGGAAACTGCTCAAAAAACTTACACCAGGCTCAGTGGGGAGGTTGGGCTCTCAGGGGCAGAAACACGACTCCATGGTGATTTATTGCTTAATTGAGCTGACTCGTTAAATGGAGCTGTAATTGATGCCATAAAAAGGCTGGCTGCCAGCCAAACTCTGGGTTGTGTAACACCTCAGGTTTATCATGCAAACTGTGGTACCCATAAGAGTGTTTTCTGATCTCTTTTGTCTGAGAAGCTCAGCTCGACTGCGCCGAGTGATCCAGGCAGTGTGCGCAGGGGCTTCGGTCTGCTTGCAGGAGAAATAGAAAGGGAGATTGTGGATTGTGTGTGTGAGTATGTGTGTCTGGCAGTTTGGTATTTCCTGAAGGAGTTTCCTCCTGCCGTCAGAGCGGAACCACCCTGGGCCCCTTAGCAGTCCAACCCACATACTGACCCGGTACTGCTCCCGAAAAGAAACAGAGAGACATGGCAGCAGTGTGCAGTCGCACTAGATACGAAGGTGTACGAACATAAAGGAGCATTGATAAAGACGGGGTCAAACAGTTCTCTAGGTTGTTAGTAAGACAGGAACGCGTCGGCTCACCAAGCCAAGGCAATGTTTCCACTTCTGCTTCAGGCTGTAGGCAGCTATCCAACGGTCGGGATTCTGGTTGTTTCTGTGTTGCTTGTGCACTTATTTACACCGTGGTGTCAAAGACTTGCTCGATAGCTGCAACTTTAGCACCTTACAGTAATTTGCCAGCCGTGGTCTCCCCCAAAGATAGGCGGGCAGCACCGAGGACTGAGGCCAGGATTCCTGCGCTATCAGCCAGCCTTACTGTGCACAGGGCCTGACGAAAGAAACCGGCCAGACAGGGAGGAAGGAGAAGGGGAAGGGAGGGAGAGGGAGTCTTGTTGACAAGGTGAAGGAGAGAGGGGTGAGGTATGTCAGCCTTCTACTTTATCCCCCAGTCTCAGCTGGGCTTGATTACCCACAATGCTCTGCTGTGGAGATCCAGGAAACATGGCCACCAGACTGTAAGACACATAGAAGCTTCTCGGGACCCCAGACAATTTGGGCAGCTCTTCAGACATTAGTGCTGTGCTCAGTGACATGTTTTTAAAATGATGCATATTTTCTGCTTTAAGCTTTTGGGTAGAGTTATGTAAAGGCATCATGACATTCATTAAGGCAGGATGGGAATCATCACAATAAAAAATATACAAAATACAAAATACAATTATTGGTTTGTTTGCAAAAGTCCTGTATTCAGCCTGATGAATGTTTGGACTGCACTGACTATATCCACCTCTAAGATCACTTCAGCCTTCTCCTCCTGCCCCTCGGATACAAGATTTATCACTTATTATGCCATTCATATCCACTGTGTTTTTATGTCCATATGTTTGCCTGACAACACCACTGCTAACTGATGTTCAGCTCCTTCGGCGTAATTAATTGGAGTTTATTGTGTCCTGATAGACAGTAAAAAATCATATACTATTGATTGAAGCTGGCAGCAGCAGTGCCAATGCAAACACCACGTTTGTGCCACAGAGCAACTTCAGTTTTCAAATTACTTAAGACAGTTTTATAGGAAATGAAAGCCTGGCTGCATATTTTGAAAGACATGAAAACAAAATAACTGGTGAAATACACTGAGCATCAAACACAGTTACTGGAACATTACTAAGCCATTAAAATACGAGTATTAGTAAAAGTGTTACTATGTTTAGGAGAAAGAGACTATGAGGAAGTGTGGACACAGTCACACTACTGTATCTTCAACTAAACGTTTTAGACAATGTTTATATATATATATATATGTATATGTGTGTATATACGTGTATATCTATCTGTGTGTGTGTGTGTGTGTGTGTGTGTGTGTATATATTTATTTTATCCTGTTTTAGGTTAGGTTGGCATTTTGTTGTAGCTGATGGGGACACTTATGAAATATTTTGAAATTGTGAGTTAAATGCATGTGCTGCCACAATCTGCAGGTCTGTATTCTAAGTGGAGACAGAAACAGAAAGCTGAGATTTGACTGAAGCTAAGATTTGAGACTGAGAATGACAGGAAAGGCAGGAAGGAAGGAAGGAAAGGAGGAAAGTGAGTAAGGGATGGAGGTGTAGCATTGACTCGGAGGGAGTTGCTGAGATTTTTTAAAGTGTGTGTGTGTGTGTGTCCCATACAGAGGTGTGTTTATAAATCAGTGAGTCAAGCAGTGTGTGTCTCACAGGGCCGGTGTTTCCTGCAGTGTAATCCGAGTCTCTGGTGGAATGTGTGAACCACATCCGACTCCACTCCACTCGAGCCTCGCACTCACTCAATGTCGCACTGTAAACAACCTGGCTCTGTGCAGGTAGAGGCACCGAAACCCCCCAAGAATAAAAAATACAGGAAATACTTCAAAATAAAAGCTGGAGTGTGGCATAAACAAAACTGTTACTTTCATTCACTGTTTTTTGCAATTAATCTGCAACTCTGTGTGTGTGTGTGTGTGTGTGTGTGTGTGCCTGGTTTAAAGTAAGAGGTTAATTGTAGTGTGACCTCTCTAATGTCTTTCCCTGGCTTGTTATCTTGATGGGTAATTAATTCTGTTGCTGCCCTTTTCAGTCGCCTCAGTCTTCACACACTCGTATGTTTCTCTTTCTCACACACACACACACACACACACACACACACACACACACACACACACACACACACACACTCACACACACACACACACAGAACACACACTTACAAACCCTCCTACACTTAAGAGCCCCCACATTCCTGTAACCCTGTGGCTGCTCTGTTCCATTACTTTCCCTCTCTTTCACTCTTTCTCTCTCTCGCTCAATTTATTTCTCTTTCTCTCTCAGTCATCCTCTGAGCTCACTTATCTGTCATTCTGTGTTCCCTCCCACCCTTCTCCTCACTGCTGTGCTTGACCCAAATGATGAAAAAAGCACCCAAATCCCAAACTGGAGTAAAAGTAGCCGCACTAACACATAAAAGTTTCCCAATCCAAATAAAAGTCCTGCCGGCTGCAGTTTATTACAGCGTCTGTAATTATAACTCTGGCCTAAGAAATCAACCTTTGCAAAAGAAAGTAAAAAATTAAAGGAGCACAAGTAGTCAGACAGGTTGTAGACAGGACAACATGCTAACCACATACACATAAGCATTGTTGTGCAGGGTAAAACTGAAAGTGAACAAATGTTGCTAAAAGTCCCTTATTACACAATAAAACCATGTGCAGTGGCCATTACCGTGGTTCAGCGAGCTGTGAACGATGTTTTCATGCAAGCAATCAGTAATACAATTAACAAGTAGCAATCCGACTTCATACTTTCACTGAACTTTATTTTCTCAACTTTCTTCTAAAGATTACATCCATATGGAAATAAACTGCAACCGCAAATATGTAGCAAGAAATGTAACTCTGGCAGCATTATGTTTTCTGTTAAACATGATGTGGATACGTTGTTAGCGAATATAAATGTTAAGCTACAAATATGTTGTGATTATCAGTGTAATTTTTCCAGGAAATGTATTTATGAAAGTGTCAAACCTTGTAGTACGTCACCTTACTGAAGGTGAAGAAAACCTGTACATTCTCCATAAATGTGATCCCACAGTCGCAGTATATTGGCGTATATATAGTAGATGTTGTGTCACTGTTCCTAGCTGTCATTGGTTGGGGAATTATATATCAGCTCTACATTCATCTTTGGGTGAATATCACCACGTGCAGATGACATCACTCATGTTCTTGCAGCATTTAATCATAAATATGTATCAACAGATGAAAACACTGTTTTCATATGAAATAAAATGCAGAGCACAAAAACAAAAAAATGCTAGACTGTCTTAGTACACACCTGCTCTCCACTGAAACATAAAATATTATTACTCACGCATTCACATGTAAGTGACATTTTAATAAAGTTTGTGGAGAGAATTCTTTCATATTTGATGAGCCAACAAGTGCTGGGAGGGCTCAGGTTTCCTAGAGTTTCTGTGAAGTGTGCTGTGTTTGCCAATCAGTGTGTTTATTTGTGTGCTGTTTTTTTCCTGGATGTGCAGAGTGACAAAGACGTGAGAATATGCAGCTGAATAAGTATTTGTTCTTTTGCTACTTGGTAAACCATTGGCAAGGAAAGCTATAACAATAAAACCATAATTTATACACATATTTGTGTTATGTATAAAAAGTCTTAATCTGCAAAGTGAGATGTAATTACAACTGTCATTAATGTAATGCAGAAAATGTTTGATATTTCCCTGTGGAAATATCGTAAGTGGGGGAAAAAACAAATCAAAATGCGACTAATCCAAACACACTTGAACAAAGTTTATTTACTAAATGCGCTGAAGTACTTCCCACTGAAGACTCTGCAGCTCTTTTTGGATTTGGGAGCATGCTCAGTTTGCAGGACACAGACTTCCTCTACCTGGCAGAGAGCTCTGTGTTTTTCTCTCGGCCTTATCGCTCCATCAACAGCCAATAGACGTAGAAAGAGAGTGTGTGTGTGTGTGTGTGTGTGTGTGAGAGCGAGTGAGCGAGTGAGCAACGCTTTGCGCTCTCTCTCTCCTACACACTCATGCTGTCAGGCTCCGGCTCTCCCTGTTTGGGCACGATGAGAACGGCAGATTTTTGGGGTTGATAAGATGAGGAATGCTGCTCGGAGAGGAAGCGCCGTTCTGGAGGACGTGTTGCCTATAGGAGACTGTGCCCTCGTCCTCACCATGTGTCACCCCTCACCCCCCAGCCCCCAAAACCAACAGCGGCCTTTTCCTTCTGTCTTCCTCCATGTCGCAGAGGCAGGATAGAGACAAGAAGTGAAGTTGACCCAGGACCACTGGGCATGCCCATTCAGGCCTCCCTGTTTCTCCTGCTTGCCTTTCTTTCATCACTTTTCACACCTTTTCAATAAGGACATACTAAATGCATGAAATGTGCAACAAAATCAGTGGAACTACTTTCTACCCTGGGAGAACGGTTTGCAGGGAAATGAACAGCCAGAAAGCTCTGTCAAGAACAATGTTTTTGTGTGCAATTTAGTCATGTGGCACCAAAGACCTCGTGAACAGATATATTAGAATTTAGATTTCTCTAAATGTGTTTCATTAAATGAATATAACCATTACTGAGCCTTTAACTGTTTCTTTCAGGCCTAACTTTAATTAAACTTCATTATTTAACTTGTTTTAAATGGTTATGTTGTTTTTAAATCTAACTTGACAAAAGTTTTAAAAATAAGGAGAGGTTGTACATTAGTGTTCAGCTGAGCTGAAAAAAATGTGCTGTGTTGTGATTCCAGGACCTGAATTGGATCACATGTATCATATCCATGTATTTGTGCACTCATCACACATTTGTCAGCTGCACCCAAATGCAGGAGTGTGTGTGTGTGTGTGTGTGTGTGTGTGTGTGTGTGTGTGTGTGTGTGTGTGTGTGTGTGTGTGTGTGTGTGTGTGTGTGTGTGACATAGATTTTACATGTGATAGCGACTATGGCGTCAGGCTCAGACATCTTACATGTCTTGGTACTAACACCTTGAAGCGTCAGTCAGTTGTGGTAAATCATGGCTGTTCTAGTTGCAGTGGTAGTTGATCTTCTTGTCAACTCACAGAATAACTCGCTGAATTCTTAAAGGAGTGAGACAGGTCAAGACTCTCAGGTGTAAAAGCTTCAGGTTAGCCAAAGATTCTGGGCAGAGTAAACAACAGCGAGCTGTGACGTCATGGCTCTGACAGGCCTGTTTCCTGGATCAACGATCACTTGTCGTACTTGCCTGAATTGGGTGTGTCCCGTTTTTGTCGTAGACCAGGGAGTTTTTTTTCTTCAGGTGCACTCGCTTTCAGTTTTATATCCTAATATGGTGGTTTACATTAATGCCCGAGCTCTTGCTTTTTTATTTTTAATCTGCTGATTGTCTGGCAGACTTTTCTTTAACTGCTGGAGTTTGTTGTAGAAGATGTTCTGAACCGTTACTTTGGTGGGACAAATCAGGAATTGTAAATGATTGCCCACACCTTCCAAAATAGATTTCTCAAACTTATAAACATTAAAAAGCCTCAGCAGGTTGAGCCCATAATGTTTGTAATATTATATAATATTTGTGCAAGAAACAAGCTAATGTGTTCACAACTGACCTGTGGTAAAAGAATTTGTCACACAAAAGAACACAAACCAAGGTGGACAGTTTTACTTTAGATTTGTACAACTGGACATTTTGTGATTTGTAAAGATCAAACAAATGTATTTATGTCATTCGTTCAGTTCTTTGAAGCCCTGAAGTTGCTTGACTTCCCCCTGAAGTCGTTTTAACCATTGTGCAGTTGGTTTGTGGCAAATATTCACAGTTTTCGGTTAAATTTTCACAGCACAGGCTCTGATGATTTCATCCTTCCCCATCATAAGGCACAAGTTTGCATCATACTGAAAGGCAATACCAAACCACATATATGGCTTTTTAGGGCAGAGAACTTTGTATTATTGAACCTGCTACATGTCAATTTTCGCAACATTATCCATGTTAAAATGTTTTAGCACAGGAATCCCTTCACCTGTCAGCAACTGAGTCTGGGTGTCTGGGCACAGACAGGCCCCTTAGTGCTTTAATGAGATTACACAACAATTAAGAGAAGGCGGAACATTTTCCTCTCCTCCTTTGTGTCTCTCTCTCTCTCTGCTTTTCTTTTTGTAGTATTATTGTAAAGCAGGTTGTTTAAAGACGGGAAATTATGTACATTTTTGATGTCTGCTAAAATATGAAACACCCAGAGGCTGATAGAAAAGCTCAACACACACACACACACACACACACACACAGACGGAGGCTGTGCCACACAAAGTGTTACTTCACCAAACTTTTTTATACAAACCCACAAACAGACTAAACACAAATTCACTTTTCACTGGAAATAACTTAACTGCTCAGTTGTAATTTGCCCTCAGTGGAAGTGAACAGTCACCTGAGCCCCCTCACTCGCCCCCCCCATATCTCCTTCTCTCCATCCGTCTCTCACTCTCACAGTCTCACAACTTTCTGCTGACTCCAGGAATTATGATCTGTTTCCCATCCACAGGAATAATAGAATACAGGGGGAGGGGGAAGTGGGGGCTCGGCAACAGTTCTGTGGAACAGTAGTGAAGAGTCCAGCTTCACTGTGGTTACACCGTGTGTGTCTGTTTGTTCGTCTGCAAATGTGTTTATATCCAGATGTGTGAATGTGTGATATTTTCCTCTTCATTTCCATAAACTTCGCACATTAAAAGATTATCCTTGGACCTGGACACACACACTGAAACGCAAATGTAATCTCGATTAACGGCCTCCTGCTGTTATCTTGACAATAAACGCCTCACATATACAACTACCCGGCGGGCTGCGGATCTTTCTCCGACGCGCTGCCAGACCCTCTGGGCACTTAACACTATCGACAATCACATCCAGCCGCTCAAGTGTGTTTGGTGTGTGTGGAGTGTGTCCTCAGTCACATAAATATTTATCACATGGATCCCCCTGGAATTTTAATGAGCACTGATGGACAGCAATCGACACCGAGGAGAGAGACACAGGAAAAGGAGGCGAGGAGATGAAGAGAAGGGACAGTTTTGTGTTGTGCTGTTTTGACTTTCACTGTTTTCCTGTGGAGAGTCACGCTTTCCGGCCTTTCTGCTAATTGCTTCCCGTTGTTTTTGGTTTGTTATGTGCAGTGTCAAGCGTTGGAACAGTTTTGCCCATTTAAATGTTGACTCTTCTAAGATTCTGTGCTGCAACATACGTGTGTGTGTGTGTGTGTGTGTGTGTGTGTAGTGCAGTGCAGTGCAGTGCTCATACTCATCAAGGTGACAGGGCCACCCCTTAGAGGTCACTTAACACATTGTGTACAGGCCAGGCTGCGTGGGGAGCCAGGGCAGGAAACCTGAGCTATAACTCACACAGCGCTCGCTCTCACTGGCTCTCACACACACTGGAACTGACCTTTGACGTCTGCCTGGGAGTGGCTAATAACTGTCTTGGATTCCTAGAAATACAGCAGTTTACAACTCCTTTAAATTTACTTTAGTATTGCCTTACTGGCTGGTAGAAAACATTAATGTCAGAGCACTGAATTGCATTGGCATGGGAACACAGTTAACCTTTAACACCCCAAATCAAAATTAAACCCCTCGGAACCTCAGTAAACGGTACGGAGGGTTTTCACCACCGTCACCAACTGGTGTGATACTTTCCCAAGTCAACGGGGAGGCCTTTGGCAGCCACTGGACTGCGATGCACGTGTAAAGATGTCTGCTGAGCTACTGGGCCCGCGGTTCAGGTTTTCAGCTGAGTTTGCTGTGACGTGGGAATTGTCGTTTGGGAGACTCGTGAGTGGACTTCTCGTAGCTGCTTGTCTGACATTGTCCTCATGTCGTGTTCAGTCCGTCTCCCTGAACCAATCCAGAATAAAAACTACTTGATGCCTAACGAATCAGAATAACTGACAGATACCAGCAGTGGTTTGTGCAGTACAATGAGGATTTACATCATACAAGCAAAGGTAAACAACTGTTTTCATTTAATTAGTAACATGTTAATTGCTATCTCTTCCATTAAATAACCTCAATAATAACCTTTTTTAACTATTGTGTCCAGTCTGCTCCATCCATATTCAGTCGTTCCAAGTCTTCACTGATGTCATGGTTGCAGATGTAATGTGACCTGATAGTGAGAGCCCGTGTTTTCTTCTTTGTTTGTATGTTTTCATTTGAGGAAATAAGAGGAAGCTCTGGTTTCCATTTTTCAGTGTTACAAAATGTACATTATAATCAGGGCATATGTCTCATACATACAAACTGTCAATTACACTTCCATTGTTTTTGCACTGTGTATATTAAATCAATTAGTGTTGTCAAGGCATAATGGATAATAAAAAAATATAAGGCATTTTTTCCGTAGAAAATGTTTTATCATCAGAGGTTCCACATGTCCACTGTTAGACCTGATGTATGACCTGGCAGGATCAGCAGTCACCTATCATGGAAAAATCCAGTCCAAAAATTCCATTCATTTTTAAAAACATTATGGCTACAAGTGGTTTTACAAGGTTTACAGGTTGTAGTAGAATTCCTAATTTTCAGATGAGCATCGACGTGCATATTAATAAGGCTCCTGTTTCACTCCTCCCTCCTCACCTCCTCCAGCTCAAACTTGGAGCCTTTTGTGCTTTAAAGGAAGTGAGTTGAGGCAATACTGGCAGATGTGTGTCAGAAACTGACCAGTGACAAATTATCATTATTATTTTTTTGTATGTAGCTACAAGTTTGTCCCCACCTTCGCACTCACACACCTGGCTGCATGTTGAACAAAGCAGCCTCTAGGATCATGCAGACAGACAGAGTCGGAACATTGGAGAGTCAGCTGCTTTTTTTCTTCTCATCCTTCGTTCGTATCACTGTCACAATAGTTCAGTTCATCCTGGGTATAAAAAGCCCAGCGTCGGGGTTGAGATCTTCCATCCAAACCTCCAGCAAGTTCAAAGGTCAGAACATCTGGGTCTGCTGGGGACACAGAGACCGTGGGCTCCAGACTCTCACAGCATTCTCGACTGCTTTATCTGATTTTCTTTGAAGTCTCTGTATTCACAGCCTCATGTCCACTACTGTACAAATACCAGAGACGCTACTGGACTTCCCAAACCACATCATAGTCTCCCAGCATGCAACCCTCGGAGAGAGAGAGGGAACGAGAAGAGAGAGAACAGAGTTTCTTTTATGAGAATGTTTGATCTTTGTCCTGTAAGTGGGCGGTTGTCCAGAAAGAAGAAAAATAAATGCACTTTATGGGCATATAGCTTTCTGTCTACCTACGCTCACACAGAGCTGCTGTAGGTGCTTGTATTTGTACGTTCACACACTGCGACGTGTGTGTTTCGGGGTCGGCCCTGGTGTGCCGTGTGATTTACTGAAAGGCTTTGCAGTGATACCAGAATTCCTTTGCGTTAAATGCCTGCGCTGAGTGCCTCTTACTGCCTGTGTGCCTTATGGACCGTGGTCGAACTCTATTTGTCTCTCACTTTTACATTTTTAAGGATTTTTATGGCTTCTCCTTTTGGCAAGGAAGGAGAGATGGGGATGAAGTAGAAGAGCAGATCTGGAAGTTGACTCTTTTGTTAGCAATTATCATCCTACACAAGTTCACGTCTGATCCACTCAACTTATGAGAAATCTAAATAATCTTTGTTTCGTCTTGGTCAAAATAAGAAGACTTTTGCCTTTTTGCCGTCCAGTACAAAAATAGAAAGCAAATTCTTTCAGCAAATTTGTCTTTCACCAGTTCATCCATCTACCTGGACCATAAGCCGCTATTTTTTCCGACGTTTTGAACCATGGGCTTTTACAGATATGAATTGTTTCTTAGATGGGCAGACTCAAACAAAAAGCAGTTTTTATTCATCCATCTATAAATTCCATAAATAAAGACTTATGGTACAAAATCTATCTTAGTGGGTCATGGCTATGGAACAAGCCGTTTATTTATAACAAGGACGCGTTTTGTCGGCTCTGTACACTCGACATGTGTTATACAAAATACTAAATGCTGGTCCTCATGCCTACTGTGAACAATGAGAGGAGCACAACAATATTATTTCTCCAGCCTGGATATTGGCGGCTTATAGTCCGATCATATGTGACAAAATATATATTTCAAATTTTTGGCAAAATTTAGGTGCGCTCTATAGTCCAGAATTTACGGTATAAACCATAACCAACTATCTTAGTGGGTCATGGGGGCAGGAGCGTATCGCAGGCAAAAACTAAATGCCGGTTAAGCCGGTGAGACACCAAACTGCCAGTCGTCCGTCAGCCATTTTTGGCAATAGACGGAATCTAAAAGCCAGGGGCTGCTTGGAACTTTGATTCCACATTTGTTTGTCACCGACTCCTCGAAAGCATTTGTGCGCTCTGAGTCCTACATGTCCACTGGTTTCAGATGTGATTATTGTCAATAATTCTCGTAAATGTGTCCAGTGCTCGCAAGATGAGGGGCACATTTAATCATGCTTCATATTTTCAGACACCGGCAGAATGCTGCTTTAAACAGGATGCATCGAAATGCTGGGTTTGTCTCCAAATCGGATCCATATGAAGATTATATTGTGCCCCCATCTGTTAGTAGTTCATGTTGAATTATTCGCTACATGCTCTGTTTGGGGTGAGTGCACTTGGTCACAGAACGCTCTTGTTAGCAGTATGGAATTAGCTTTTTGCCACTGAGCTACAGCTGTGCATATGGTTCCGTGAGGGTGAGATTGTCTGTCACCTGTGGACTTTCTGGTTGAGAAAGACCAGGCTCTGGATTAACTTACTGGATGCTGAACCGTGTGGTTGTATGCTAAGACGGCCGACTTAGTAGTCCAGAGTCTGATTTCAGCACATTCAGAAACACAACTTTTCTTACTTTCCACTAAAGCTCTGGATTGTTGAAAGCCCTGGATGCCAATGCCAGTTTGCAAATGTCGTCGTTTTGGAATAGCGTCCTTTGAGTAATACATTTTATTCTGCAGAAGAATTTGGCTCAATTCAAAGGTTAAAGAAGCGCTGCGTACTAGCATTGTAGCCTCAAATGTCTCCTGTTACAGGGAACGGGGCAGGAGCTGTGGCTGCACCAGGGTAGGAGTGGACGGTAGCTGTTACACGACAGCCAGACACAGACACGTCACCAGGATCGTGCTGGAAAATGTGCCAAAGCTCAAGTCACTAAAGACCCTTTTAAAATCAACTTACAGTGAAAATTGTGTGTCGTTATAGTCACCACCAAATTCATAAAATTCCCTAAACTCAGGTCTATGTCTTCCCGATTTGAAATTATTTAAAATCTTTTAAACTTTGTTTTTCGTTTAAAAAAAAAGGGGGGGGGGTTATGAATTGTGTCGAAAAAGTCTCCTGTATGGTTCTCACATACCAACAAAACTGTTTAAACTGTGCAGAACTAAACAGGCAAAATACATAAAAACAATAAGATGGAACAAGGGAGAGGCAAAGGCTGAGAGGCCTGCACCTCAAAATGAGAGACCCGAGTCCCACATTTGTGTAGGTTAAGACAAGAAAAGGGAAACGCTGTGGCTTTGTTCAGAAGTCATAAACACACTGTTTGAAGGCATCAATAATTTGTTTTAATTAAGAAAAAACAGCCAGTCGTCGGTCCGATCCCCGTCTTCTAATGCTGGGTCAGGCAAGCACCTCAATCAGTAGCTGCTCTTGTCAGTGTGTGTGTGTGTGTGTGTGTGTGTGTGTGTGTGTGAACAAGTACATGAGAATCAACCTGTAAAACACTCCAATAATTAACACAGCCAATAAGATACATAGACACATGATTGCAGACTATTTTCAAGTTTTCTCTAAACCTAACCAAAGAAACATAACTATAACACCTTTGATAATAGGACAAAAACTATCTTTGAGCAGTAAGAAATTTGTTTCCCGAGAAAGATTTCACTGATATGTTCAGTGAAAAATTGACTTGGGAAATCATAACAGCTGTAATTGTGTTTCTTACAAAAACATGTTCGTGGTTGCAGTTGTGTAGAAACAGAATTGTGAGGAGACAGGATTGACTTTGGCTTTATCTATTTTTTTACCCTTTAATCAAATTAATTTTATCATGTTGCTATTTGGCTGTGACTAATTGAGAAATCGTAGACTGTAAGAACTGCAGTTTGCACAAATCAGAGTGACGACACACTGCAAAAACAAGGGTTAACAGACCCTAAACGATGTGAGCGTCCGACGCTTGTGTCACTCACTAAAGGTCTCTGGTCAGATTGTTTTAAAGGTAAAAGAGACAAAACAAGGAACAAAATGGTCTCCACAGTTGCCAAGACATAGACACAAAACTTCTAATGTAAAATTGCCACATGGACCAAAAAGACTGTGTGTGTGGATTGGGGGGGGCCTTTCCATGGCTGTGCCCAGGGGCCCATTTTCTCATGCGCCCATGATGACAACAACTAAACAATAGGCAACCTCAGGGAATTCTACAAGGCCGTGCAGCACTTCAGCTTCCTGATAGTTTTTTATTCCTCTTTCTTTTCTTTGGCATCTGACTCTGAGAAGCTCATCTCAGCTGAGAATCATTCAGCCGTCATCAATAACGGACATAAACTTCACCCTGATTTTAAACCTGTATTGTTTGTAACAAGCAGAGCAGCTTTTGTGACCGGGTTAGCTGATGATCTTTTTATGCTCTAATCAATATAATTATGAAGCAGGCGGAGCAAGTTGCCCTATAATAATTACAGCCCTGTGAGAAATTATGTCTCATTTGTGCAGGTAATTAGTCTGGAAATGGCTCCAGTTAGAGCTTTGGAGCCAGAAATGGAATTGAGTAATGTACAGGGCTGCTTACAGACGCAGCGGAACACGGGCTGGAGCAGGGCTGTGCAAAACCACGTGAAGTTAAAAATAAAACGGCCACTCACCCAAAACTGAACCAGGTTTTCAGCTGTGTCTCAGTGGTATCAAGCTGAGCTTTTTCTGTGTGCGTGTAATCAGAGAGATGTGGCTCTCAGCTCTACAAAAAGCTCATTTGTGCCAGTGCGCCTGAGTGTTTGTTCCTCTTTAATATGATCACCCACAGAAGACGTTTTCAGGAGATCCTGGTTCAGATAGAAGCACGGCTTTTTCCTGCTTGTAGTCTGTGTTCCGCCTTGTACTTTCAATTAAAGGGAATGCTTTACATAATGGTGTCCACCCAAAAAGATTGTTTCCTGTTTGAAATTGACGGTGGCCAGGTCCATAAAGGAATGGTTTTCCTGGTTTTATGTGGAAGAACGTGACTTCTGCTCCTGACCTCAGCCCCGCTCAACACCTTTGGGATGAGCTGTAACTCTGACTGCAGCCAAGCCCCATTGATCAACATCAGGTCCCAAAGCCTAAAACCAGAAGAGATCAAGTTATAACAGCAGCAGATTTAGGATTTGAGTTCTGGTAGCACCTGTGGATATTTGTGGCAGTGCCAAAAGTGTGTTAATAAAACCGAGAACCATTAGAAAGGTTTAACAGTCCCCTAGGAGCCGGGTGTACGACTGAAAGATGACAAAGCTCCGTCCAGAACAGAAACTGAAAAGGAAGTCGGAGAAAGAAAGGAGACTCCAAAAACACAGAGGATGTTCAGGGATCATGTTGTTTTTCTGTCTCTGGACGGTGTGAAGCAGGGTCTCGATGGATTCTCAAGCCGGCACAAAACACAACGGGGAAAAGGGGTATAAGGGCGGTGGGGGGTCCTGCACTGGGGGGGCAACACCACCAGAGTCCCACAATTCATCATTCTGTGGCTGTCTGGACAGGTCGGTGGGGAGGTCTGACAGGGAGGATCGATGGCAAGCAAGACTCTACGGGTTCCCTTTCCCCCCAAGAGAGGAGTGTGTGTGTGTGTGTTTGGGGGGGTCTGTACATTTTCAGCATGTCTTAATATCAGGTCGGCACGTGGTCGTCCTGCCCCTGACCACACATGACGGGTGGCGTGTTTGTCTTTTTAACAGGACTACCTGCAAGGCGACAGCACAAAAGCGTTTCAGAAGATGGGTTGGAAGCCAAAGGTGATGTTTGAGGTGCGTATCACTGGTCCAAGCACTCGTGAGAGGGTTCTAATAATTATAAGGGAAATTAATTATGATTACCGTTAAAAGTTAAAAAGAGGGGACACGGTGGGTCAGGACAGTTTGTGGGTGGGACAATAATTTCACTTTTTGTGAGTTCAGAAAAAATAGGAAGTTTGCTGCAGGAGAAGAAAATCAGCTAATTTTATCACCAGCCCAACATTTAGTCATTTATGTCTGAGAATTTAGGATCCATCTTCATGTTATGATGAACAATTAATGAAGGACAGAAATAGTGTAAATTTACAATGACACAATATACTTTTTTTTATATTTATATTAAATGAAATAAGATGAGCTATGTGTGAAGGAAGAAAATGATAAAAAAATATTTTTTTCTAATATTTACTAAGATATAAAAAGTAAACAGATGTCCTGCGACATTAACTCTATCCAGCCATTTTGCATGTAACCAAAATTTATATTATATGGTTTTGTAGATATTATAAAGACATAAATATGAAATGATTATTAACTGTGGTGAATAAGTTTTTAAATGTTTTATTTAACAATAAAAATTAAGTATTTCTAAGATAAGCAGCCATAAAAGAACCGAATAAAATAGTCAAACATATTCGATAAAACATGAGCAAACAAGAGTCCAAATGTGGACCAACATTTGGTCTTATCGTGGAGCGATTCCCGCAGATTTAATAACTCAATGCCCAAACATAAAACCTGTCTTTATGAAAGTTACAGCCACATTGGCGTATTCACCAAAGAAAAACAAAGCTCTGCTGTGGATTGTCAAGAGCTCTCAGCTTATTAAAACGTCCAGTGGCCTCTCACTAATGCTCAGTCTCTGCTTGGGTGACGGACATGATGTCCCTCTGCAACAGGAGCTGGTGAAGGAGATGGTGGACGCAGACATCGAGCTGATGAAGAAAAACCCAAATGCCTGAGACCAGATCCGCCCGTCCACCAGGGCCCGAATCCTAGTGCTCCAAAGTTCTGCCACTGAGACCAAGTCTAAAGGACACGTCCTGTTTTAGCTTTGTGACTTTTCTTCTTTGCCCAAACTGTTGATTAAACTTTTGTGGTGTTGTATCATATCAATATCTTGGTTTTAATCTCACACTACAGAGATGCCTTTTTATATTTCAACACTTAATGTCACAACTTATGTTCATAGTAAGTTTTAAGGGTTTATTTAGGTCTTTGTTTAGAAGTTTAAAAGGGGAAATCAAAGAATTTACTGTTACAGAGAAGAAGAAAGATTTTATGATTTATTAGAAAATGGAAATTAGTAGGTGTGTTAAATTAATCATGTTTGACAATAAAGGCTCAATATTTTACATGTTCTAATTTTTATTATTTCATATAAAGCTCTGATTTTTTTTAAGGATTTTGGAGTCAATATTTACAGTGTGATTTGCAGCTGAGAGATTCTCGGATTCTTTTGTCTATTTTTTATTGATATATTTATTTATTTTATTTTATTTTTAATTCAAGCCAGCGACTGAAATCCTGAAGGAACAAAGCTGCAGGCTTGAAATTGGATGTAAGTGTCTCCGTATGTGTGTGTGTGTCCGCTCTCTTCTGGTTTTTCCCGCGGCCCGGGGCCAACACACCCTCTTTCTAATGCGTCTTGTTTGGCCGCTCGGGCTCCAGGTTTTAGCGGGATCGGGTCCGTGTGAGGGTCGCTGGGTTTAAGTGGCACAGCTCACAGATGTGGTTTGGACATGCTGAGGTGTGTTTACGTGTCCACGCACTTTTTCACACTTAAAAATCTTGTTTTTGATGATTTCCTCACTTGTTTTGACAATAATCTTATTGGAACTCCAATTTGAACTGTAGTATTTTTAATTGCCTTTTTATATTTTAAACTTGTTATAATAATAATAATATGTCGGAGCCTTTCTTCCGCCCGCCGTGTGTTACGCAGTCTGCGGACAGTGGAATCCAGTATTTTGGGGAAGTTGCCAGAGGAAGTACTGAGATCCTCTAAACACCGCGCATGGCAGGTGAAGGTCCTCCTGTGTATGTGGGCCTCTATCAGCACCATTTCCAGCCCAATATTTCAGTGTGCGCATATTTTCATTTATGGAGCTAAGTTTAAGGGTTTTATGAGATCTAATTTATTAGAATTAGTCCACACACTTTGAACATATCATAAGGTCCAGTTGACTGGAGCCGAGTCTTTGGCTTTGCTCAGGATGTTTTTGAGGTCAGCACCTACAGGACTGTGCTCGTCCTGGACAGCGCTGCATCCGTGCGCCAAACAGACGTGCTCACACACACACACACACACACACACACACACACACAGGTGCAATCAGGCACGACGTGATCACGTTTAATTATGACACACACAGGGAGTAAAGTTGATGTGAAGTAAAAAAGCAGCTAAATCTTGAAAATGGTGGGACTAGCCTGTTTTTTTAAATGAAATTATTTTTAAAAAATCAACAATTCAGTGGCTTAAACGACTCAAACACGGATTTAAAGTCTGCGGGGGCCATAGGTTCTCTGTCCCTGTGAGACAAGTACATCACGTTATTTTCAGCTGGTGAACAGGACAAGACGTTTTTCTTACTTTGTAGCAGCCGTATACTGTAAACCAGTGTTCCCAGTTTGAATAGTGGGAAAATCAAGTCAGTAACCAGCACGAAGGCCTAACAATCCTCTCCCTCTCCTCTCAGGCCTCAGGGCCTGAAAACGCAACATTCGTGGCCTGTTTTATTTCAGTTTGGTGACGAATTTTGGACACGAGAACCAAACTGTTCACTTACATTTGTCACCTTTTAATACACAAAATAGAAACGCGTCTTTGCTGTAAATTAATAACGCATAAATTACAATAAATCCGGCCGATCTGCTTCCTTTCAGGGTTCGCGAAGCTTTTGCTGGTTTGTAAACCTGATCAGGGATTTACTACAGACCAGCAGGACTTCAAAGAAACAGCGAACAAAATCCTAGAAACTGACACACACACACACACACACACACTCTGAGCAGTGTGTGAGCAGACAGTGAAAAACTCTCCTCACACAGTTTCCTGCATCACTGCGCAAACTGAGTCCACGGTGGACTGGAGACTGAAGCTTGGAACCGGCTCCACGATGTGTTTCCTGTCTGCGTGAAAAGCACCTGTGCACGCGTGTGCTCGTGATACAGAGACTATTGCGCACTGATTTCTAACAGCCCTGCTTCCCTGTGGGTGGGGGTCCTAATCCTTAACACCCCCCCAGAGAAGCAGCTTTTGACAAAGTGGCGAAAGGCTGTGCTGCACCTTCACACTGCCCCCGTCACCTCCTGACGCCTGTTTACAGCTTTCTGTGGATCTGGGGAGGTGTGTGTGTGTGTGTGTGTGTGTGTGTGTGTGTGTGTGTAGCTTTGCATTTAGGGTTGCCTCGGATTAAAGCCCCTGTGGCGCGCGCAGTGGTAAAGTCAGCTGTAACTAGCCATGACTGCTCAATATGGAATTTTTACCCATGAAAATCTCATCGTCAACACAGATTTGTCCGAGGCACCGATTCTCCCCAAACACACACACACACACACACACAGAAAACGTGTCATCCGTTCACTCAGAGCGGAGGTGACGGGGCTTTTTAAAAAAAACAAAAAACAAAAATTAGTCGGTGAAAATTCACACTGTCCAAAAGCGCATCATTATTGCTATTATTATTACTATATTATCAATATGTCATCGTTATTACTACTATTATATTACTATACCTGTTGTTGTCAGTATTTTTTATTATCGAGGTTTTTATAGCTCAAAAATAATAATGCTTATTCTCATTTTTGGTGCTACCTGAGGCCTCTCACCCGTTGTCTCGTCGATTAGACCAAGTTATTATTAAGCTGAAGTTAAAACGCGATCACACAGTTTTCTCCGTATTTTTACATGAACATTATTTACACGTACAAGTGCCGGCCGCCATCTTAAATCCGCTGCCCTGGATCCACCTGCTCGATCCCAAATAGAAAACGGCCACTATAAAAAAAGGCTGAATCCTCCTAAGAACCTGGGGGCGGGGTGGTGCTGGTTCTGATCGTTAATGAAGTTTTGAAACAAATAAACATTGCGGGGCCTGCAGCTGCACGTCCGGTTCTGCTCCTGCAGGGATACGGTTCCCCACAGACGTGCAAATGAAACGCAGTGACCCCTCCATCAGTCCGGACCGGACCACACGGGTTTTTATTGACAGCCTGCATTTCCTCCCGCTGCAGGTGGGCCTCAGCCGATTACAGGCGACGTGAAAACACGGCCGCTCGTCCCAAACTGCACCTGAATAAAATCCCTGGAGCCTCACACTCCGTGCGTGCACTTTCTAAACGGGCTTTTCGTTTCTGTGGGCATTTGACTTTTAGCAATAAAAGTCCAATGTTTGAAAGGCTCCCTCCGCTCAGTGTCGTTGGTGCTAATAAATCAGTCAGGTTAAAATCACATAAACGGCACTTTATTAAACAAACAAACTGTAATGCCTTCAAAATATTATTTTCTAACAAATCAGACAAAACGAATAAAATAAGTCATCATAGGCTACAAAGGTCCCCCTCTATTTCTATACAAGAAATGGGACAATTTTAGGCAGCAAGAAGAAAAGTGGAAAAAAGTGTTTGGTCCAACCACCCCCCGTTCCTAAAAATAAATTACTATATTAGGCTATAATTTACAGTCTGGAGTCATTGGAGCCATCCTCAGAAATTATTCTCAAAGTGAGAAGGAGGAAAACTTACGTGTTTTTGGTTGATACACTTGCCTCGACAGAAAAATCTGAATCTCGTATGTCCATTGTGAATAAAGGAGCAAAAATGCAAAAAATAATAATTATTATTATTATTAAAAAAAATAGGGAACTTATATATTAGAGTTGTTCATTTCAAAGGCCCGACCTGGCTCTCAGAACTTGCTGCAGTCATAAACAAAAGCTCCTGAGGTGCGGTAGATGGACTGGCCGGATGGGAAGGCCATCTGACAGCTACTATTCCCGTTGACCGGGGAGCCGTTCAGCCCGATCCGCTGGGACTCGAACATCTCCCGCACAGAGTGGAAGTTCTGCTGCTGCGCCGGATAACCAGGGCTCAGGTGGCTCAGGTCCCCGTACCAAGACGCGAGCCGGCCCTGGTGCGCGTGGTGGCCGTCCTGGCCCGCCTGGCTCAGGTTGCCATGTCCCAGGGGGGACGCAGTGGTCGTGGTGATGCAGTAGTCGGGCAGAGCCTCGTCCACCGTGGTGGACGGCGCCAGGTGGCCGCCAGATGATCTGTCCCCGGCGTAGAGGCTCATGGCTTGCATGTTGCAGTGATAGGTGGCGTTGGAGTTCGTGGAGATGACGTTCTGGTTGCAGGTCGTCGAGCTGTAAGCGGGTGTCTGGTTCGGGGAGTAGTTGAGTGACAGTGAAGGAGCAATACCTGTCCGAGAGGAGGCGATGAGAGGCGGGGAGAGCTCGGCCTGCGGCGACCCCCGCAGAGAGGTCATTATGTTGTCCACGCTGAAGCCCTGTGCCGGGGCCTGGCCGTGGTGGTGCTGTTCGGCTCCGTCCATGCTGAGTGAGCGGGTGGAGGGCACGCTGTTCGGGCTGCCCGCGGACATGCTGCTGCTGCTGTCGGGGCTCTCGATCTTGGGCACGGCACTCAGGGTCGGAGACGCGGCCTGCGGCGGCGTTGCGGTCCCGTTCTCGGTCTTTATATCCTGGATCCTCACCGGCTGAGAGCCCTGCACCGGCGGGTCCTGCTCCCGGCCCGGGGTGCGGGAAGAGGGCTCCTTGCCGTGTCTGTCCCGGTCCTCCTTCTCCTTCAGCGCGTCCTTCTTTTTGAACCTCCTCCGGCGACGCAGGAAGCTTCCGTTCTCAAACATGTTGTAGGAGTCCGGGTCCAGAGTCCAGTAGCTGCCCTTACCGGGCTTCTTGTCGTCCCGGGGCACCTTGACAAAGCACTCGTTGAGGGACAGATTGTGCCGTATGCTGTTCTGCCAGCCCTGCTTGTTTTCCCGGTAGAAGGGGAACCTCTCCATGATGAACTGATAAATCCCGTTCAGGGTGATCTTCTTCTCCGGTGAATTCTGGATCGCCATGGTGATGAGGGCGATGTAGCTGTACGGGGGTTTGACCATGTCCTTCGGCTGGTGCTGAGGGGTGTACGGTCCGTACGCCCGGGCCATGCTGCTCGGGTACTGGTCGTGGGCCGCATGTGAGTACATGCTCATAGGCGCGGGCATCCCGGTGTATCCACCGCCGGCCCGGTAGTAGCTCTGGTCGCTGCTGATGTACGGAACGACTCCCAAAGAGTTGGGGCTGGAGACAGAGTAGCGCGCCTGCATCCTGCGCACTGCGTAAAAGCTCCCCAAACTGCGTCCCCCCAGAAAGTCTTGTGTGTGCTCCGCTTGTCGTTAAACTTCTCTTGTGTGTCTTTTTCTTCAGGAAGTGGCCTTTTGTAAGAAGCCACAGCTCGCCACCGTGAACCGGACAAAGCTCACGCTGCTGCACTGAACATCTGGGAAGCTACAGGCAGTTGAAAGTGAAGCTGGAGGAGCGCGAGTCTACGCGGCGAGCAGCGTTTTTTTTACCCTGCACATTTTTCCTCCCTTTTGGCTGCTCGGGCTGCTCCTCCCCGAATGACTGCTCCATCATCCAATTGGAGGACGAAATGAACCTGTGGAAAAGCTGCGCGGCGATAAAACTTACTACACCCCCGCCCTCCTCCTCCTCCTCCTCCGCCGCCGCGGCCGCCGTCTCTCTGTCTTCCCTCTCAGCTCGGACATGGACTCATTAGCGGGCTTTTAAGGGTGCGCCCATGCTGCTAAAAGCTTTATTTAATGAGCCAAATTACGAGACCTGAAAAATCCGATAATATGTAATTTAAGAGATCGAAAATTGCAACTGAAAAGAAGAAAGTCACTTTGGATTTTCTTTTTTCTGCGCAGGAACATCACAGCTCTGCGGGAAAAGGAACGAATCCAAAATGTGGCCTGTCGGCGAAGGCCGCTCTCCAGCACATTCTGTGTTTTATCAACAGCGGACATGAAATTATTCTTTTTATTAAACGAGGTTTTAATTCAAGTTGCTGCACAACTAAAGGCCTGAACACTGAGAGGAGGACAGAGGGACAGAAATAAGTGGACATGCTCTCCCATGGGAGGTGTGTGGAAACTAATTAATGGCTCAGATGATTTGGCCGAGTTGGGTGACAGAAGCTTCCCTGGGTGATCTCCATATGTCCTTCACACTGATCGGGTGCTAACAGAGCACAGGAGGGACGGGAACAATCGTTTAAAAACAACTACGATTAAAGGAAGGGCGGTGTTAGTGCCCCTCTGTGAGCTGACAGCCAGAGTCACTGCTAAATCACTTTAGGCCAAATCTGTCCTGTCTGTTTTACTTGATCATGCGCATTGATCACCACTGAATTCGTTATTTTAAAGTCACTTTTACCTGTTTAAAAACGACTTTTTTTTCTGAGATCACATTTTTATCAGAACATCCGTCCTGATGGACAGTGGCGCAGCCTGTGCGACCGGAGGCTTTGCACAAGTAGATTTTATCAAACGCTCCAATTCTGCTGTGGAGTTCACAAATCGAATGTCCTGAATGAAATGTGTAAAACACAGACGCACAGACCATGTGCGCGTTTGGAGACACGCATCCACAGCTGAGGGACCGAAATAACAACAAAGGCCCTTCTTATTTTATTTTATCTCTTAGAAATGAAACCGGACTTGTGATAGGAGCGGGACGATCAGTGAGCATCTTTTTGCCCTTTGTTCTGTGATTTGCATGTGTTGCCTGAGCTCCGCGGGCTCTGTTGCAGAGAACTGAACCAGAGGAGATTTAGTCCTCACAGTCAGAACCGAGTCCGTCATGTGATGATATCTGACCACATCACACTGACGTCGTTTTCTCAGACTTTACTGACTAAACTACGAGAATCCGACGTTTAAACGGAACCTGCTGCAGAGCCGCTGGGGTCCTGATGTGTGACACTCTCCTGCCCCCCAGTGGCCCCCGGCACCAACTTCAGTCCTGCAGGTTCTCACAGTTCAAAGTGTTTCACAAGTTGCTGTGAAGCTGCAGATGAGACAGGTGCTGGTCAGCGGGTAAGATGGACACTGTCTGTAACGATGTCTGCGTCAAGGTCTTTGACTTGTTCCTGTGTCTCCTTGTTCCGTTCTCTTCCAAACAATCTTTCTCTGAGGATGAACAGCACCTCCTGGGCCTGAGGAAGCTTTGATGAACTTCACCATGGTAACAATGAGATTTTTTTAATGAGTATAAATGTGTTAAACTGTATTGTTTTATTCATGAGCTCTTTAGCTGTGTCAGGATGCATTTTAAACCCTGCAGACAGCTCTTCCAGCTCCGGACTGGGAACTCTGGTTTCCATTACTGCAATAGAAACCATTCTCCACTGCACTGGGCTGCAGCATGTTGCACTGTGTGTGTGTGTGTGTGTGTGTGTGTGTGTGTGTGTGTGTGTGTGTGATGGGTTCTGTGGTGAATGACCCACATGAGCACGTTCTTTACTTGTTCTTGTCAGCAGAAAGATCCATGAGCATTTGAACAGTGAAGTCGTAAGTTTGCGTCAGGTTTACGATGAGGCAGCCCACACGTCATGAAAGGGCAGGTTTTCAGCTTTAATTCAAGGGGTTCACAGGAGTGGACTGACTCCTTAATACCGACACTTTTACACACACTCACCCATTTTCAGAGGCTCAGTGAAGCAGCTTTCCACTTACTGAAGACCAGACTGAGGGCACAAAGATGCTCAAACAACACAACAGCTGCAGTAAAGGAGAAACCCAGCGATTAGTTGCCTCCGGTGGCATCAGACGACAGGCTCCAAAGCATTTCCATCCAAACGTTAAGCTTTGTATGTGTATTCATGCTTCCTTCTCCATTTACATGTGGGCCTCTGAACTGAGGAGTGTGTCTATAATGTCGAAGGAGATAAAACCAGAAGTGAAATCTCCTGAATTACAGATAAAAGTCAACGTTTCATTAGAAAGGTCACAAAACGTGTGACTGTTCAGATTCCTCGGGATCTGACTGAATCTGTCACTGAGGATTCTCACTGAGTTTTCCTCGTTAACTTTACAAACTAAACAAATTAGGGTGGCTAGGTAGGCTTTAGCTGATTGTCAACTTATATATATATATTTTTTATAGGTTTCTTCATCCTCATCCTCATCATCATCAGCGGAGGCTCTCTGCAGCAACAAGTTTCTCCACCTTGTAAGTCTGGTTATGATGCAGCGCCCCCTGCTGTCAGATTGATGCATATACACCCTCACGCTGACAACATTGAAAACAAAGGAAGTAGGATTTGATGAGCAAATGTTCCACTTCATGGGGTCAAACATTTTACTGATGATAAGACAACAGCACATCACATTTGAACATGTGTGTTAGTTGGTGCTGTTTCCTTGTCAAGTCCTTTATAGGCACTTTGCTGTGTTTATATTAAGAGGCTAATTAAAGGCAGCTAGATTTCCAAAATATCCCAGGGCCTCAAAGCAATGCACTCCAACGCACATTGGAGCTGCTTTTCAAATAAATAACTGCCAATCATCCATGTGCAAAACATTCATCTTGTGTTTGGTTCTCCAGCTGTGACTGGTTTGAAGTTAGTGAAGCTGTTCAAGGCCACAAAGCGCCTCGCATCTCCAACTTTTCCCCTATTCCTGCAAAACTAGACATTTAAGACCACACACCAGAGTAAGCACAGCTTCCCTGGAATCCCAACGGAGGACTGTGGAAAATGTGTCCTCAAGAAGCACTTTGAGCAAGACTAAAAATGAAATATTCACTGGGTTATCAGCAGCAGCTACCAGCTGGGTTAGCAGCCGTGATGAGTCCATCTGTCCTCATCTGCATGTGAACTGAGATATTAGCAGCACAGACTGAAGAGAAGAGACATCAGAGTCGTACGAACAGCTCCTGAGGAACTTCAGATGTGTATGTCTTCAGTGTCTGCTGTGGGAGTGTGCACATGGGTGAAGTCTGTTTCTTGTTGAATTATGAACGCCGACCTGGAGCTATCCAAAACCAGATTGAAAGCTGTGCTTTATTTGAATAGTTTTTAGCCGAGTGTAAAACTGGTGAGCTGAAAAATGAAGTCACTATATTTTCAAGCAACTGTCTTGAACGTTAGTGGTATCTTCAGCCTTTGACGAAACACTGACTAACCATGTCGTTTACCACAGAGAACTAAACAAGGCCCAAAAAAGTACCGTTGACTCCTTGTGGACACTGCGGTTTTCGGCTGGGGCTCGCTCTGCCCTCTGGTGGACCAGCTGCATCCTCATGACGTCTGAAGACTGTCTTCCTCCCCTCTTCTCCGAAGTGGTTTAGCACAGGTTCGCTGTCTTTGGTTGTGCGTTTCCTATTGTCAGTCTGACATTTAGGACTCCAGCAGACTGGATGAGTCTCCTCCTCATGAGTCTCCTTCTCTGTGGGCTGTGAGTGTGTCCAGCTGAGAAAAACAAAGGATTAATTAACAGGTTGGGTTTTGTTTGTCCCCTTATTTCTGCAGCTTTATTTTTCCTGATTGGCTTATTGATCTGAATGGCTTTTAAGTGTGTGCCATACGCTGTAGCTGATGGAAGGGCCTGTGTGGACGAGTGCTTTGCTCCTTTCTCATGGATCTTGTCTTTGTACATACACCAGGTGTGCAGTGCAGATGCAGCTAGCAGGCAAACAAACGCGGCACATACCCGCAGGAAGCAGTTACAGAAGTTGTCTGTCTGTGGAGGAGCAGGTTTTAATCAGCGAACTCATTGTGGCAGAATGACCAGGGGACTGCAGCACAAGGTCTGATATTGTGCATTGGAGGAGTCTGCAAAGCTCTGTCTATCTGTCCCTCTGTCCCTTTGCGAGAGGAAGGGGACAGTCAAACACTCACTGGTAGTACAGAAACAAATGCCCACGTGCACATTTCCACTGTTTCTCTCAGAGCTTCTGCTGCAAATTCCGGTTAAGTCCACAGTAAACGTCACAGTTACTGTTAAAATCTGAAACGGAAGATAAAAAAATTGCACACTGACTGTTACCACAGCAGAACCACCACCATTACCTGGATGTTGGTACAGTTACAGGGTCACTGTGAACGCACTGTTTTCTTTGGCATCCTAATGTGCTAAACGTCAGGAGCTAAATTGTTTTGCTATCACACTTTGCCAACATTAACATTCGGCTTCAAGCAGCTGAGACCAGACTGGTGAGAATCCAGAGGCAGTAAAAGTGTCGTTATCACAGTTATCACATAATCTGTTACAAGTGAAAGTTCAAATTTTACTTTAGTAAGACACAAATAGCTCCAAAGTGCTCAGAGTATTTTCAAGGCAGAACAACTCACTTCACATCAATGAATGTGGTGCTGCTGGATTATAACTCATCACATGCTTTTCATCAGGCTAAATGAAGTTTTGTTTTGCAGTAATAATTAATAAAAAAAACAACCAATAACTAAAGCTATGACATAAATGTAGTGGCCTTCCCGCAGAAGTCACAGAAAATTGAAATGCAGAAGTAGAACTGCCTAAAACTGGACGTGACTTCAGTTCAGCCATAATTTCTCAGACTTTGGCGTCGTGTGAGCAGATGGGATCAGTCCAGCTGTTCTTGATGAAGCCTTCACACATGAGAAGAGAAGAGTCCCGTGTTTGACCAGATACTGTTCACCTCATGGTTCTTTTGTTCCTGTGAAAAATAACAAGTTGGATTAGACTGTTGCCCAACACAACCAAACATCCTGGACTGTACTGAGGAGGGACCAGCTGGTTCTTCTCAACTTCCCTTTAAAGATTCGAGGATATCGGTAAACCATCCAGGACTGAGTCACTCACTTTGTTTGCTTCTCTGTCCAGGACGTTCCTGCTGATTGTGACTCCTGACGACCGCAGTTGTGGGGCCTAAGTCTGACTTGTTCTAATGACACTTGTTATTGGCGAGAATGAAACTCCGTGCATCCGTTATTATAACCTCTTTTCTGGATGGCTCGAGCCTATCCCAGCTGTCATAGGGCAAGAGGTGGTGTTACACCCTTGGCGGATCTTCAGTCTGCCAACCCAGACAGACACACACACAGACAGACAGACAGACCTACGCACAATTTAGTCACCAGTTAACCTAACATGCCTCTATTTGGACTGTGAGAGGACACTGGATGAAACTCTCGCAACCACAGGGAGAAGACGTAAACTCCACACAAGAAAGGCCACGGTTGGCCGGGGATGCAAACCCGCAACATTCTACTGTAGCTGTGAGGTAACAGCTCTAACCAGTCCACCACATTAGCTTCTCTAAGTGTGAAATATTATCGTGAATTTTATTATTGACAAGAAATAATCAATTTAAGGAAACTGGTGCAGACTCCTAGTGAGTGAAACATCAAGGTCAAGTCTGACCTGCAAGCCCTCCATCGACCACCAGGGGGCCACAGACCACTGGTTGAAAACCAAGTCTCATATCAATCCAACCCACGTTTGAATCACAAGCATCAACCTCGTGGCAGCAGCAGAACAGTGGTTCCTGACCCATTTCCTGCATGGATCGATTTTTTTTCGTCAGCTGACGACCCCTGAACATATGCCACAGGACCAGAACAACTGACCAGCTGTGCAGTTACCTACATACTGGTAACCAGTATTACAAACGTGTACCCGTCCATTTAACAGGAGGACCAAAAGCTTGGACCTTCTGTCAGCCCGCAGAAATATCCATGGATACCCACCCAGTAATTATTTGGATATCTGGTCAACCAAACGAAATGGTTGAAAAGCCAAACTTTGCTCTAAAGTCTTGGATGAGGTGTGTGTGGTCCTCGGAGCTCCTGACTTTGACACTAAATGCCGTCAGTCATCTGCTCTTTGTGTTGGCCTGTCACAGTATCATCAGTTTGATTCTGCAAAGGCCGGAATTCTGAAGCTGCATTCAAATAAGTCACCGTAGATCTTCTTACCTCCATCAGGTGTGCTGGCTGAATGGGAGCACAAATTGTAAGGGTCAATGGTTCGATGCTGAGGTGTCTTTGAGCAAGACACTGGACCCCAAAAAACAGCACCTGGTGACCAATGAATGTAAACCTAAAGTGATGTCACTTATTTCTAATTATTTTACTTCAGATTTAACATTGTTATGAGTAATCCGCTGATGCCGTGTACACAGGACAGACAGCTGCAGCGACATGTGCAGCCCCTGCCCCTCGTTTTCAGATGAAAACATATTTACAGATATTTCTGTTTGTGTCGTTGCACAAAATAATGGCATCACCATCACCCTCAATGGGGCAACTATGTGCATATGAGGCTCCACATACTCGAGCACTTACCGATGACTGGACCAAAGCACATGACTAGAGGCTGAGTCCAAGGTCACAGGCTTCAGAAAGAGGCGATGCTTGTAGTTTCTCAGAGAGGAGGCAAAAGGGTTCCGCAGCGTGTAGGCTCGTGCTGCAGCCACTAGATGGCGCAGTGCTCCACTAAATTGCAAGTTCAGTGGAAGTCCTCAGATCCCTGTCATGGAAAATCCAGCTGCTGCAGGGCCAGTTGATGTGACTTTTCATCATGGAGGGCTGCTCTCAGGAAATTAGACAGGACTTTGTTGTCTAGTCAACCACATTCCTCTTTATGATTTGTGACTGTTGATGCCCTCATGCTCTCATTACTCTCAGTCCCATATGAGGTTTGTTGAAAGTGTTCAAAGCACCAGAGGAACGCTTGACTGGAACATGATTCAGTTCCTCATCCGGCGCTTTCCTGACGCTCATTCTGGATCTGAAACAGGCTTACAGGCAGTATTTGACTGTGATTTTGGGTGAAGCCTTTTGGTATGATTGGTTAGGCCCCTGTTTCTTTTTACTGGTCAAACATGACTTTGGACGTGACTTTAATACCAACAGAATAGTGAGAACATGCTCTCTTTATTTTTGCTCTGAGCAGTGCATTTAAATCTTCCTACTTGATTCTGTTTAGGCTTTTTTTTTTTTTCATTAGAAAACATCTTCAGAAAATCCCAACCCCAAGATAAACGGCATTAAAATCAGCTGCGTGGTTTACAGGTATTAGTTAAAGCATTTTCTCAGGCTTAACGAGGCTTTTCAAAAGCTGTGATGATGTGAGCTGCCACTGTCAAATGGTATGTGCGTCCGTGTGTGTGAGTCATGAAGGATGCTGGTTGGATTCATGACCAGAGGCCCTGAAAACTGGAGCAGCAGCAGCAGCAGTCTGCTTTGTGTTTGTGTGACGAGGCAGCTCTGTCTCTCTGCGAGTCTCATCTGTTTACCACACTCTAAAAATACCGTGTTTATCACAGCCCCGCCGCTGCGTGTGTTTATACGTGCTCCTCAGAAGTTGGCAGTCAGGCTGTAGATGTCCACATGGAAAGGAGCCGCCTCAGGATGCTAAACGCTCTGCCTGAGACAGGCTGAGCTCTGAAATGTCCACAACGTGCAAGAATGAAAACCTCGAACAATCAGACGCGAGGCTTCTTTGTTTGACAAAAGTATCTCTTTCTGTAAGAGAAGTGTGTGAATGGTGCGTTTGCTTCTCAGATTGTCGTATGGATTTGTTGTGTGTTTCCTCACCCATCGACACCCACATTGTGGAAACTAACGACACAAATCCTTGTACTTTTGAGTATTTCCTATGGAAATTACTTTTTACTGCATGTCAGATGGAAGTATTGTATTTTTCACCCTACAACACTAATTTTACAGCTTTAAACAAAAGCGTCTTTAAAAAGATGAAGCCTACACATTTGAAGCTTATGCAAAATTTAAATACAGTTTATCTGGTTAACAACCAGTAATTAATTTACAATGTGTCAATTACAGCTGCACGGGAGTTAAAGTACTTTGGATCCTTTAAGTACAAATTTCTCATAATATTTTTGTGTATTTTTATTTAGTTTGAAAATGTCGGCCCCGGACTCACATTGTTTCTACCGATGTGCAGCTACTTTTACTTCAGGAATCTAAATAGTTTTTGCATCACATCTATAATCACAATTCTCCAAACACTGTAGTAAAGCGACTAAAATTATGCACATTTCACACTTTAATTGTTCAGAAAATGAAAGGTCTGTGTTGGCTGATCAAAGGGTCCCTCAGCTGAAAAGGCTGAATAAGGATCAGAATATTGTAGGTATATTTACTGCACATTACATCGTCATACTGTACACAAGGCTTCGTTACTGAGAGTCATTCGTTTTCAACATTAAAGCGTTTTCAGACCCGACCACTGGTGGTGGAATACTGAGTAAAAGTAGCAATATTCCAATGTAGAAAGCTACGCAACAGGCAACAGAAGTGCATTCAAGTCCTCACTTAGAAGTATTAAAGTGTGCTAAAAGAATCAAAGGTATTCGGTACATAATCATGTAATTCATGTTAAAACTCACGATATGTTTTCTATCTGCAGTTGAACTGTCTGTCAGAAGTGTAGAAAATTTAGATTTTTTCAAAAAGTGTAATTTCAGTTCCCCACTGCTGACCAGACCGTTCAAAAGTGCAGCACCTCACACGCAAAGACACAAGCCTGTGTGTAGCCTAAAATATAGATCAGCTTTATTGAAACCTTTTACAAGACAAAAAGTTGGCAAAGGGTTATACAATAAGTGCAAGGCCTGCTGCAGCTCGGGTTAGGCTAAAGCGTCGTGTGTGGAGTTACTCAAAAAGGATAGGACGTAGTTACATAGGATATAATGTGTTTGCGCGTCTTACAAGAGCAAACACGGAGAAAATCGAACTTCGCTGAGTTCCCCAGAAGAACCAAACCCATGTCAGAGCTCGGAGAAGGCAAAGTGGTTTCTTCATTCGTTTCCTTCGATGCATAGTTTTCTCAAGTCAAACCAAAAGGCAAAGAAGCTTCTTTGGCCGCGTGGAGGAGGCAGACACCGTCGGTCCTCCTCGTTCCAATCCCCCAAAATGAAAATAACCCGAAAAAGGAAGAACGTCGGCGTGTCTGTAGTTTGTGTGTGTCACCGGGGCCTCGTTTCCTCTCGGTGACGGGAGCTCACATCACGCAGGGTTTGATGTCCTGACACACGCTCTGGGGATGGTGGTGGTGGTGATGGTGATAGTAGGATCCGCCGGCCGACGGGTGGAAGGAGGAGATGCCATTAAAGTTCAACACGAAATCTTTCCTGTCGCACACCGAAGAGTGGCTCTGGTAGCGCGGGATCCCCACTGCGTAAAGACACAGGCAGAGGTTAGACACGTCAACGACACGGGTGTGTGGGAGGCAGAGGTGAAATGCATGTGTCAAAGAGGTCTGCTCACAACAACTGGCTTCTTTTAGAGACCCGTCCCTCAGGTTAAACACTGGACACTGTTTATTATTGCCCACCTCACATCTTCGCGGATTCGTTGGAATTGACGCGTCATTTGGACATAAGAGTTAAAGAAGTCGCTTTTCAAATAATTGTAATAATAATTAAAAACAAACTTTCTTCCGAAGGATAACGCCTTAGTTTTCCGACCTTCAGTGAGAATGTTCACATGCCTGTAAACGAGCCTGTCTTTGCACAAACGGAGAGAGAATGTGAAGGCTGCGGCTTCGTCGAGGCCAGAGGGGCTCCAGATGTGACTGTGTTTTTCAGAGGGAGACAGCAGGCTCCATCCTCCAGGCCACAAGTCGCTGCCCTGCGGCCCTTGTCGTTGGCTCCAGCTCGTTCCGAGCTCGGCCCGGTGCAGGGCGACATTTTTCTGCTCCGCGCAGGCCCAATTAAGGCGCTGCGTAAAGTTAAACGGGCCTTCCTGCTCTCGTCCGCCGGTGTGGTCCGACCTGCACAGTCCTTGTTTGGGTAACCTCGGGGACCCCTTCGGGCTCCAGCTTAGTTTGCTCGTCTCGGTGAAATCCCCAGACTTGAGTAAAGCCACAGTGGGTTGTCTTAAAGCCAATGAGCGTGAACAGGGGAAGCGAATCAGGAATTAAGAGCTGCTTCTCCTGATGTGTCAAATGTCCAAACCTGCCGTTAAATGTGATCCGCTCCAGAAAACACGGAAACGCGACCTGAACATTTATTTACGGCCAAACGTGATTTCTACGGTTATTTTGCTGAAGAGGCGTAGCAGGGCTCCGTCGTGGGCGGGCTTCGTAATCGTGGAAACAGCCATTGTTCCGTAAATATTCAATACAATTAACGACATTTGTCAATTATTTTTGCAACCCCTAAACGCGTTATAGCTCTGTTTAACATTGCATCAAATTAAACCTACAGGACATTATTAGTATGCAATATTTTTTCCCTCAATAAGACACATCTGCGTTTGAATTATTTTACCTTAAAAGCATGAGTCCACATTGCCGATTTAAATCTAAAGTAGTGTATTCCCAAACAGATTTTCAGCCTCACAGAAAATTTAAATGGTTACAGGCCGTCGGCGGCGATAAAGAGTTTGGCTTCATCTTGCAAATAATATTTTTGTGCTGCTGCTCATTTGTCGTGTCGCGCTCAGTGTGTCCTACCTGATATGTCGGTGGAGTGGCTGTCTCTGCCGTTCTGGTGAAGGTAGCTCTGCTCCAGGGAGTAAGGCGACATGCCGGAGTGTAAACCAGAGGATGAGGGGCTGCTGGAGGCTAGAGACTGCTGCTTGATGTAGGGGGAACCGCCCGACGACGCCCAGTGTGCAGAGGTACTGGCGTACGGAGAGTGGCCGTCCAGGGCGCTGGCCATGGCCGGAGAGGACGGCACGGGGCTGCTGCTGCTGTCCGGCCCGTACTCCCCGTTAGGCGGCACGGGGCAGCTCGCCATGTATGTGGAGCCGGGGCTCGGGGACATGTGGGGGACGTGGTGGCCACCGCTCAGCCCGTCGTATCCCCCGGCCATTGAATTGCTCATCATGTCCAAGTTGTAGCCGTTGCTGTGGCAGGCGAGGGTGGCGGACGGAGCCTGGAAGTCAAAACTCTGCGGCAGAATTGAGGTGCCGAAGCCTATTCCGTTCATCATCCGATACATGGGCTTCAGAGCCTGACATTTTCTTCTGAAGCCTCTGGGTCTGCGGCGAAACGAGCCCTCCTCGAACATGAACTCACTCCCAGGGTCGATGGTCCAGTAGTGGCCTTTCCCGGGCCTGCCCAGGCCTTTGGGCAGCTTGATGAAGCACTCATTAAGCGAGAGATTGTGCCGGACTGAGTTCTTCCAGCCTTGATACGAGCCCCGGAAAAATGGGAAGCGAGCCTGCAGGAACTGGTAGATCTCACTGAGCGTCAGCCGTTTGGTGGGGGAGCTCTGTATGGCCATGACGATGAGAGCGATGTAGGAGTACGGCGGCTTTTCTGGACGCCTCAAACCCGAGCTCGTCTTCTTCCCTTTAACGGCGGTGGACGACGTTTCTGTGGCGGCTTGTGGGCTCAGCATGGCGGGGTGCAGGACGCCGGACGCCGGGCTGGATCTCAGAGGAGGCGGAGGGTCCAGCTGCTGCTGAGAGGTCTCGGTTGTCATGTCAGCTCTGACGTACGACTGGCGTAGGGAGACGAGAGGGAGGGAGAAAAGACGAGCTGTGCGATGTTGCACAAGAGAAAAATGTCGGGATCCAGCGGTCAGTGTCCTTGCAACTGAGCGTTACGCCGCCAGTGGTCCTCAGAATCCCAGTGCAAAATGGAGAGAAATCAGTCTCCAGTTACGCACGACTCTTCGTTACGCACGGTGCTCCCTTGACGCACGAAGAACGCACGGCGGGTACGCACTGACTCGGAGAGGAAGAGGAAGAAAGAGTGGGGGGAGCTGGTTATCCAGTGGAGTCTGATTGTCCAGCGTTTCAGCTCGTCACGCGGGGTTCCACTGGGTGTCACAGCGGCGCTAAGTGGGGCTGTGTAGCGCGGCGGGTGGCCATCGACCGCTTAATAATCCCTCAAGTGGAGGAAACACGAAAAGCTCTCGACGTATTGCGCGCAGCACTCCAGCCAAACAAAGCTCGACCACCTATCATTTCATAAATTTTTCTTCTCTCTGCGATTGCCCCCAACCCCCACCCCCACCCCTTCTCCTCATCCACACTCTGCAAATCATTCTGAAATCAGTGACGATGGGAGCCCCCGCCCCCACCCTCTTGCCAAATTTGGCCCAAGTCCACTTACCGTTCTCAGCAGCGTCAAAGCCCCCCATTCTCTCCTCCTCGTCTCCTTTCTTCTCCTCCCACCCCCTCTCTCCACGTTCGGACTACACGCAATTAAGCCATCTATCAAACCTCCCCCAGACATCCCAATCAACAGCGCCACACGCCAGCCGCACACGTTAAAGAACGACCCCCTCCCACCCCCAGGTCCTGTATACACCAGTTTGTGATTTCAGCCCGGTGTGCCAGAGATCATACATTTTCCTGACATGAACAAACCACCACAATATGTGTGAACGTCCAAGCTCCATAACGAGACCTCGATGCCCCACGTATGTGCGCGGGCCTCCACGATATGTGCTGCAGATAACCCTCCGACGCATCTTGTATTATTTATACTTTTTGCTCATAATTTCCTCCCAAACGGATCCAGAAGATAACAAAAACAAACTGTCGCGGTGCTGGGCCGAGGAGTGTGAGAGATGGAGAGGTGGTCTTTACCGTGCGTGTGTGAGTGGGGGGGTCGCTCTGAGTAAATGACTTTGACATGAGTGGAAGCAGGCTTTTTCCATCAAGCCCGGCCCTGGATACCACACACAGCGCACCAGTGTCAGCTTACCGCCTCGGGCCAGAGCCGGTCCCATGGGCCCCGCGTTCATTAGAGAGAGAAAAAGGAAATTAGGCGAGCGGGCGTCGACAGTTCTCTCCCCCATGGAGACATCACACGCAGATTTGTCCGACGTGATGGAGTTAGATATCTCATAAAGGTAATATCAACATCCGCGCCGCGCCGCGTCGGAGCGGGGCTCGCTGGGCTGTGAAGAGCACAGACGCATCGACTCTGGCTGTTTTCAAGGACTGTTGCTTAAAACGAGCGCGTCCCCGTTTCTTCCCTGGCGTCCTGCAAAATCAGGTTTTTGGGAGAATACAAACGACAGCACAATAAGTGAAAACGTAGCTGCAGCACAAATCCATATTTTCCAAGTGATGTCACCTGGTCGGGGACGTACCTGTGCACGTGATCGTCGTCACGGCCTTTTCAGGTTTACATCTGGCCCGAGGATTTTCAAAACAATAAGCAGCGGCACTAACCTTTGCACTTTGCACAACAAAGGCTGCGCGGATAAAATCATTTTCCTCCATGACACACACAGCAGTTTCGTGGACCTCACGGCCCCAGAAATTTCCTGCGACATCAAAACTTATGACCCCCGCCGAGATCAGGATGCCTTGGCTTGCAGAGGGGATCTTTGTTCTGGGAGCTCTTTGAAGACGGCGCGCCGAGACAGCACCAGCTCCTAATTTAGCCTTTCACAAATAGCAAGTGATCGGCGGCCACCACGAAAAGCATTCACACGTTTGACATCGTCCCAGGACGACCGGAGGCCAACATGAGCCCGGTGCCGGCACAACGAGGCCCTGTGTTTGTTTCCTGTTTAGGTGCGGATCTATTCATCCATTTATCCGTTTATCACGACTACAAAATATAGGAAAAATATAAGACTTTATGTTTACCATAAAAATAACTTATTCGTGCTACAATCTTAAAATTATAATCACCAAATATTACGAAGCGGTTTGGCTCCTAATAATAGGCAAACACTCTATAAAAATTGCTGTGTGTTATTTGTTCGTGTCGGGTTTGTGTAGTTCTGTGATAAACACGTCTGATCACATAAAACGATTACACACACTGAGATCAGCTCGTAAAACAACAACAACAACAACAACAACAAAAAAACAAAACAAAAAAAAAAAACGAATCCAATATTCTTGTAGTTTCCCGGCCTTGCTTCTGTCCGCTCCGCCTGGGTTTCCTGTGGCGGTGCCGGAGCTTTGGTGCTGCCTCTGGGACGCTGGGAGGTCAGGCGCGGTTCAGTCTGCCGGAGTGACAGACTGTTTGGACTTCCTAACATTGTGCCTGCCTGAAAGTTTAGTTTCATAACACAGTGGGCCTTATTGGTAGCCCCTCAGCCCCGGAGCAGGTCTGAGGTCCCGCTCGGCCTGCGTCTTGTGGACCTGATGTGGACACACTGAGTTCTACATGCAGGAAAACACGGGCGGTTGTTTTCCAGGACAGAGGACGCGCGTCATGACGACGCGTGTGTTCACGGATGACAACAGAGAGGGTGAACGGGAGCCACGTGACCACCCCGCAGACAGGTGTGCTGTTCCGTAGTTTCACCTGCAGGCCGCAGCATTGTTCCTGAAAACAGGCCGGGTCTCACCTGTCACCTGTTAGGCTGGGAAACGCCGACGTGCTGCTGATTCACACACAGACACATTCAGCCTGCGCCGTTGGAGTGTTCGGGCCTAGTCAACGTCCACAGAGATTTTCTAACCTTTAATCTGATCCCAGAGATGGAAAAAGCCCCTGAAGACTATGTTTGGTCAGCTCAAAATCACCTGCACCCGACGAGTTCCTAAAATTCTGCAAGTCCGTGGACATTTCCCGAATCATTCGACTTCTGTAGATTATTAAAGAGCCGCTTTTCTCAGCCGGCAAAGGGACAGAAAATGCAGCACGTCACTCACCGTCAGTGTCACTCATTTGGAGAACCGTACCAAGGCCTGGTCGTCTTGTCCATGATTTTTTTTTAAACTCGATCATATCTGGATCATCTTAATAGCGACTTTTTTGTCAACGATAATATCGTTTATTATTATTTTTATATTAAAACGGTGGCGGCTCGTCGTTGCCAGAGAATAAATTAAAAGCCAATAAATTGGATGTTTTAGCTTTTTAACACACAGGGTCCAGTGAATGTTTCAGGACCGCGGAGAGCAACTGAACGCTCGGGCCCAGTGAACGGTTCTGCTGTTACAGATGTTTACAGTGTGAAGTTCAGACCCACAGGAATCAACCCGAATCTCTGACTTGTTTTCATTTCGAAATATGTTTAATACATTTCAAAATAAAAATCATAATGACAATATCCTTCTAAATATAATGTGATGAAAATAATAATTTACTCAATAATTTCCTAAACAGATCATCATTAAACTAAACGAATTCTTTATTAAAACATTTTAAAACATTTATTTTTACAATTTGTGTATCTGAGAATATTCCACCGCTTTATTTTTCGGTGTCTTGTAAATACACAAACGTGACTGTGCGTGTTAAAATAACGACACAACATCATGATGATTGTGTGGGTGTTTAAATCTGAATTTCACGTGTTTTGGCCTTGAATCCAAAGCAAACTGCGGCCTCAGCCGGAGCGTGGACCTTTTATTGTGTTTAAATGTGCAACCCAGGACGAGGAGTTGTGCTGTGTGATTTTCCAGGGACCATGGGACAAACGGGATCCCTGGTGAGAGCTGTGGAGCAGGTGTAAGGCCCGCTCACATCCAGCAAACACCCCCTTTTCATGTCGCTAAGGAAAAACTCAGTGAACAGCAGCTCCCAGGCTTTTATGATTTTTTATTCATAAAAATACCAGACATGCAAATCAGGCCATTGTTCCACGCGTTTTTTTAGTGCAGCCACGTGATTCTCAGCGCGGCTCAGTCACTGTTTTTAATATGTACAACAATATTTTACACAGCAGGTCATACAAAACATGACAGTATAAATAGATGAACATGGTACTTTGCAGCCGTCATACAGTAGAAATGACCAATGAACCATGGGTACATGAACACAAACACTATCTAAACATCTCTAACACGCACGCACGCACGCACGCACACACACACACACACACACACACACACAGGGATGTGCGATGACAGCTGCGACAATTGCGTTGTTATCACACACTTGTCATGGTTTTCGCTGTAAAACGATTTACAGTGGTCTTGATGAGAAAGCACGAACAAAGCGCACAGCATGCGTTACAACGCACACGTCTGCCGCCGGCCCGGGCGGCTTCACGACAGCAGGGAGTCTATATGGAAGCCCCGCGCCTTGCTGCCCACCTTGACAGCTGCCTCAGGTGCGGCCATGGCCGGTGCCGTGTTCTGGAGGTAGGTGAGTGCGTCCCTGCCGGGCTCTGTGCCGCCGAACCCCGCCTCTGACAGGTACGCGTGCTGTGTCGGATAGTTCAGCGTGTAAGGCAGCACGTGAGCGGCCGCTGGCCAGAACAGACGGGGGGCGTGACTGTCCTCCCTCCGCTGGAAGGGTGTGCTGAGGATGCTGTCGATGGCGAAGGAGCTGGAGAACTTGGCCCCCACTCTCTCCTCCGTGGCGGGCAGGCGGGTGTCCTCGCTGAGGATGTCCGGGCTTTCCTGCTCCTTGGGGGGCCTCTTGGCGATGCGCTTCCTCCTGCGACGGAACACCCCGTCAGCAAAGGTGTACTCGCTGTGCGGGTTGAGCATCCAGTAGTTGTCCTTGCCCCAGGGCCTGGACGGGTCCCGCAGCACTTTGAGGAAGCAGTCGTTGAGTGACAGGTTGTGGCGCACGGAGTTCCTCCAGCCGGTGTAGCTGCCGCGGAAAAACGGGAACTTCTTCATCAAGTAGTCGTTGATCTCGGCCAGGGTGAGGCGGCCGCTGTTGGACTCACGGATGGCCATGGCGATCAGGGCGATGTACGAGTAAGGGGGCTTGGGTCTGCGGGTGTAGGGTTTGCCCTTGTTCCCGTCGCCGCCTTGCGTGACAGGTTCCGGGCTGTTGGCCACGCAGTCCCCGTCCGACCCCAGCTCGTCCCCGGACAGAGGAGACGGAACTCCGCCTTCTGCTTCCATGCACAACTCCAGCGGCTTCTGCACGAAGTGGTGCGCCGAGAAAACCTCGAGTTTCATTTCCCCAAGAAAAACAAGGACTTCTTCCTCCCCGGTGGAGTCTCGTTCCGGCTGAGCAGGTGTAGCAGTCCTGTTGGCACCAAGGTGTGGGTATGTTTGTTTTGGAGCGCTGGAGGCACCGTCAGCCTCAGTCTGGAGCAACAGATCTGTCTCCAGAGACACGCTTGTCTTCCTATAATATAATGCCCCGACGAGGGACGGCCCACGGGCGGGGTTTGCAGCCAGAACCCACTGAAGTGAACGAGTGATGCGATGTTTGCAGCCGGACGTCGCCGTGCCACGACAGACTCTGTCAGTCTGTTAACCGTTCTAACGTTTTCCCACAACACACCTTCGATCTTGATTTTCTGTAATCGATAATTAATTGTCATTTTTCTGGATTCCAGGCTCATTTAAAGCGCATTGAATAGTAATAATATATATATATATATATATATAAAAACTGTCTCTAATCAATATTCCGGCAACAAATTTAATGTTCCCTCGCGCTTTATTGCAAGAGAGGGGACAGTTCAGTATTACATTTTTGGGGCTGCACCCTCCTGCCGAACATCTCTTTAACTAACTCAGACAGGCACTGGGCATCCGGAAAACAATGGCACAACCGACTGAAAGCTTGTCAAGATTCTTACTGCTTTTCACTTTAACCTGTTTTACTCCCCCCACTGGAACCGGGAAGTACCACGGACGCAAATGTGAAGCGGGCGATGGGTTGAACGCTCAGGTGAGGCCAAGTCTCCCAAGGAGGTCGTGTAAAGTTCACCAGGACTATTGCACCTGCATGCAAAGACACACCTGAGTGGCAGAAGCCTGCGTGGAAAACAAGCTTTTCTCTCACTTTGACTCAGTCATGCAAATGAGACGAGAGCGCGACTGTGTTTGTCTTTCAGCACATTTGAGATTTTTTTTTTTTTTATGTCAAATGCAAAATCGCGCTTAGCCCAACAACAGCTATTGTACGATAGTATTTCCTGTGAGCACAATTCATTTTCAAGGCTCAAAGTTGACTTAGTGTTCCACTGAATTCACAGACTGGTTGAGTCCAGATGTTGAATATGAGGAAAAAGTGCCTTGTTTATGTGGCATACTCCTTCTGTAGCCGAAACTTTAGGTCAGCTGAGTCCAAGAGGTTGCAGGAAGTGACAAGCAGTGTCCTTAGCGGCAAAGGTTAAGCTGTGTGTGACATTTGCACAAAAAACGGAATTTTCTCCTTTTCTTCCCCCCTAAATCTCACTCTGATCAACTGAAAAATAGAAAAACAACAAAATCACATGGAATTCTACACTATGTCTGAGAGTTTTAACAACATCCAAACAGACACACCCACAAATTACCTTTCAATGATAAAGACAAAAAACAAACACAGCTCCACCAGTAAGTGAACCTGAAGACAAGAACATTTGACAGACAAAAGACGACTTCACATCAGCTTTGTTTCAGTCACTTAATGATAGAGCGAAGGTCAGTGTAAATATTGGAATACAGGACCGTTTTACAGTTTAACACAGTTTTTTGATGTCCACATTTTGAATATATATTTGTCATACTCACATGCAAACATTTAGACCTACTGACATTATTGTGCACACAGCTACATCCTATGAATGAATTCCTATGAATACATTTAGACAGAGTGTGTGCCTGTGCCTGATGCTGAGCAATAATCTGAGGAAGGAGTGTAGGAATCCCACAATGGTCTCATGGGACCTGTTGCCGGATGGTCTGTTCCTCCCAGCACTGACATGTGATCCTGAGTGGTGTGCATGTCCTAATGTTATCATCTAATTAGCACCTGGTGTGTACTATACACGGCCGCCATGATTAAAGATCGTGAGCTGATTGTATGAGTGTGAAAGAGTGCGAAAGCGACAGAATTCAGAGGTTGAGGAGGTTAATTACGTGTAAGTGTGTTGATGTGTGTGTGTTTATTCAGCGGAGGCCTGTTGATGGAACCTCACACAGAACAAAGAACAGATCCATCTGCCCCACTAGAACTTCAAACGTCAGAATCATTCAGTTTGCCTTTTGTAAATCTACATTCTGACACGTCAGTGTTTCCTTTGTTTGCATGTTCGTCTAAGGATGTGAAACAATCACTTTTTTTAGAGCTGAACTAAAGTTCCACTTGGGGTTTTTAACCTTCGCTGTGTCTCCTTCAGCACATGGGGATTGCTCAGTTGCCATTAGCTGTTTAAAGTAGTTGTTATGAGGAAGTCCAACAAACGGTGTCCACTGCTAAGGAGCAGGGGATGTGGCTCTGGAAGACATGAGTAGTTTAGTCCAAAAGGTCAAACTGTGCATTAAAACTGTAGAACTGCTTAGTGGGGCACATCAGGATATTGACTGGACTGTTTTTGTGCTTTTTAAAATTGTCTTGCTGTCCCATTACCTCACAAAATTCTGTCCAAAGCAACTCCTTGTGCTTAAATGTGCAAAACAGACTTTCCAGTAGCAGTCCAGTGCGGGTCTGTAATTCTGGAGGCCTAAACGACTCCATGTTAAATACTTTGAGTTGGATGGTGTGGCAAGAACAGCTCATTAAGTTAACTAACTTTATTCTAATTAATCATGTTTCTGTAATAAAAAAATAAGGGTTTTTCTAAGACACTCGTCATAAAGCCACAGAAAATTACTTTTTTAAGATATGTTGGCCCTAACAATCCAATTCATACACTCAAAAAGCATTTTCATCCATTCTGCATTTGTTCAAATCACGTAAATATAATTTGTTTTGAACATGACAGTAATACAAAGAACAAGAAGAAACTGAGTTTGACAAATTATGTTTTTCCTGTTTATTTCATTACTATAACATGATGTTTATTTGATTTGATCATGCTTTTTTTATGGACTTAGTACTTAGTGGCTCTAAGAAAATTTCCACCAAGTTAGACTACCCCAAGGTGACTATTCAATTTAATTTAGCTTTATTTATGTGGCCCCAATTGACAGAAAAGTCATCTCAAGGCACTTTACATAATAAAGTCAAGACAATTTAGACATTTAGAGAAAAGCCAACAAATCCACTTGAGCAGCTATAGGCAACAGAGTGGGAAGAAAGGAGGAAAGTGTCTCAGTGCATCAGGGGTTGGTCCCCCAGCAGTATAAGCCTGTAGCAGCAGGACTAGAACTAACTATGGTTTGAGCCTAGTCTTTAAAGTAGAGAGGGTGTCTGCTTCCCGAATCTGGACTGGGAGCTGGTTCCACAGGAGAGGAGCTTGATAGCTAAAGGCTCTGCCTCCCATTCTGGGAACCACAAGTAGACCTGCATTCTGAGACTGACGTGGTCTATTAGGAAGATCTGGTACTAGGAGATTTTAAAAGGGTTTTCTATTTCTATAAATTCTATTCTACATTTAATACGAAGCCAATCGAGAGAAGCTAGAGAAGATGAAATATGATCTCTCTTACCAATCCCAGTCAGTAATCTTGCTGCAGCATTTTGAGTTGGATGACTACTGTCTCCACATTCAGTGACAAGGATAAAATGCAGAGGACATTAGTGCTGTCACTGAAGGCCTTGTCCTAACTGCCCCGTTAGTAGGTTACTACTCAACCAAATTTTGGCTTCAGGGAAAGACTCCGACTTTTGGCAGGAGACAAGTAAACCACCATGTCCAATTGTCTACCTCTGGAGTTTGCTGGTTTCTGAATTAGTGTGATGTCGGATGGGATCATGGGAGAAGTGATGTTCGACATATAGAAGTTGTCAGACATCTAATCAAATTTAGATTTGGCTTCCTTCTCTCGCTGCGACACCGCTGCAGCAGCTGGAGCGTAGAAAGCAAAATGTTTTCATTGAACCTGAGGAGGCCCACCGCTGCGCGTCTAAAACCAGAGCTGAGGAAATCGGCAGCGTGTGTGCAATCATTATCACCACAGCTGTACAACACCCTGTTTTTACGCACCTTGGCTGATGGTAGGATTGTCTGCCTCTATTATTCCGCTTTAAACATGTGCGATGAGGCTGTATTTGATTTCAGGTGCTCTGCCAAGGCAGCTACACACACCTGTACTGAAGTGATTTGGTGTGAAAGGCAGCACACCTGTTTTTAGTTTTTTACCTTCCACACGGCAATTTAAAGTCAGAAGTGAGAAAGCAATCTCCCCACCCAGGCGCCACCAAAGTTTCCTCTGCTGGTTGTAGAGCCTCACATCACTCTTAAAGGTCAGGATTATCTGCTACCTTCAGTTTCTAGTGAACTGCTTTGATTGTCGCTGACGTCATAGGAGTCAACTCTGCTCTAGTGAGACGAGGGAAACACATCATGCTTATATAACCTGTTCAGGTGTCAGACCTAAACTTGGCACCAGCTCGCTGCCTGTTGAGATTTAAGGTGTCTCCCTCGCCGAGCAGCAGGAATCTCTTTTGACTGCTGACATGAGTGGAATTCCAGTCGTGTCACTTCACCGGGTGAATCCTTCTCACACGCGAACTCTCGTCAGCATGGCTGACGGTGACTTCTTACCTGTGTCTCACCTTTATTTTCTTTCTTCTCTGTGAGTGAAGGGGGTCTAGCCCCCCACAAAGTCAGGCCAATGAGGAACGCCGGCGTAGCTGAGATTCCCGGGCGGCTGCTGATAGTGGAGCTGCTTGGATGGGACCACAGGCAGCCTAAAAGTCAGACGTTCCACTTCAGTTCTCCTCATTCCTGCACTCATCACAGCAGGCCCCAGTGTGTGTGTGTGTGTGTGTGTGTGTGTGTGTGTGTGTGTGTGGCGTGTGTGTCTGAGATTGTCAATGTGCTTCAGTGAGATGGAAGCGCAACACGCACACGTTCCATCTAGTTTATTCTTCGAACAGTGATTACTGTAATTAGCTGACAATGCAGGCCTCTAAACGTTTGTTGCGCTGCTGAATATCAAACCTTTGTGTTTTGGAAGATGAATTGTGGGGGGCATCCTGTCCATATAATCAAAGGCACACCTGAACTCTAAACAATGACAAACGCAAAGTTCCCACAAACCTGTTTGATACACAACACAAGAACTCTCCGAGCTGAATGCACTCACAGGCAACATGTAGCTTCAAAGCCTTACGGTGAGATACCCGATACACACTCACAGAGAGACATAAATACAATACACGCATGACTCATAAGCATAGTTTGAAGAGCATAAATCTCTCCTCCTCCTTTGTCAGTGATTAATAAATGAAATCTGATAAAAATGCAGCAGCATATCCTGCAGTCAATTGGCAGCCACTCGTTGCTATTTTGGGTTCTCCTGCATTCTTACCTGAGGTGCTCACGCCCAACCAGACCAACAACGGGAAAAAAATTAGACACATAAGAAATAAACACAGCCAACAAACACACGATTAAAGTAATTAAGGAAAAGGGTGAATTGCAGGTGAAGCGCAGGTGAGGCAAGGCAGCCTGGCCTTGCCAGGACCTAAATCACCTGTGAGGCAGTGATGTCATTCTGTGTCCCCATGTGTCTTTTTGCTTCATACAAACAGAAGTTTCTGTGGCGTGGTGCCTGCCAAATCTCATTCTGCCTAGCTCTTTTTGAAAGCTTCTTTACTGCAATTGGACATTTTGCAACACAACAAATAGATTTAAGTTTTTAGTTAATGGTCTGATTGTTCTGTGCTTTTGGCCAAAGCATCTCATCGGATTAGTGGCTCTCTCTTTCTAATGCCAGTAAAAAGAAATTAATATCTTAGTCTCAATGGTTCCATCAGGTTGATCCAAGTGACCCTCTTGTGAGACCAGGAACACCCCTGATTTGCAGGAAAGCTACTCTAGTCCCCAAAGTGACCTAGTTGGCAGATGTGCAGCTGCGGTTGGTGCTATGAGCCCTCTGGAGAGCCCTATGTGTACAACCCAAGAACCCCTTTTGTTAATCAGAATGCCTTTCATCCAAAAGTTTTCTCGGACTCATTCATCTCACGCCTCATGCAGCCCACAGGTCACCCCTAAAATCCCGCATATTATCTTGAGTAATGCTCAAATTGGTCCAAACTCCTCATCAAACCAAGTGCACCTCTGACTGACCTCCAAGGGTTCCCTAGTGACCCTAATGACCCCAAATTCTATTTGGTTGCTGACCTTCTGCTCAGTCCGAACTCTGGTTAAAACCTTTGTTCAGTCTGAATCCCACATGCTTCTGTTGTCAGCACTGTAGGTATGGCTCAGTAGGGAACTGAAGCACATACCATGCAGTGTTGGCTTTGGAGTGTCTCCCAGTGCGCAGCTACTGGTCCTACCAACCTGCCCAATGTTTTCCACTCAGCCCAACAGGTCAAGGAGAGACGGCCGCCCTCCCTGAGCCTGGTTCTGCTGGAGGTTTCTTCCGTTAAAGGGAGTTTTTCCTCTCCACTGTTGCCTATAGCTGCTCAAGGGGGATTTGTTGGCTTTTCTCTACAGACTTTATCATGTAAAGGTAAGGTAAGGCTTTTATTAAGGTAATCTTTTAAAGTGCCTTGAGATGACTTTGTTGGGAATTGGCGACATACAAATAAAGTTGAATTGAATTGAATTATTAAGCTGGATTGTTATTGACTGTGATAAGCGTCACAAAACCCTGTGCGGTGTCCAATATCTTTATCAGTGGTTATCAAGTGACCTTCTTGAGTTCAAGGGGCTAACAAAGTTCCCATCAGCAGTCCGTCCACCTTTAAGGCCTTGAGTAAGTTTTGTAACTCAGGCTGGTAAATGTGTATCCCACTTTTATTGCAGATAGTGGTCTTCAGTGTACAGCAGCTCAGAACATAGTCCCATGGAGGACTTGAGCAGACCTGAGTGCAGCCCCTTAATCCTGCCTGATGCTGTTGGTGCATATCTGTCAGTGACGCTCGCCATGCAGGCAGCACAGACCTGAGTCCTGCCTTATCTGCTGCTGTCATCCGTTTTCTCTCTTTTCACCCCTCCCGTGGCCATGCCCGAGTCAGGAGGTGTGGAGGGAGTGTGTGTGTGTTTGGGGATGCGTAAAGAGAAAAGCAGCAATGATTGATCTCACCCATAGACACCTCGCTTTATCAGTCCAGCTGATAGGACCTACCACCATTGAGAAGTGCTGTAGGCTGTTTTTGTGTAAGCATAAACACGGAGCCAAATCCGTACCTGCGCTGCACTGTTTACCTGGCAGCCGTTCAGCCCTTTTCTGTCTAAACTTGAAATAGGATCCAAACACTGTACTCACGCATAGTGGTTTGCACGAGATGCTTTGCCTGCCGTCCAACCTACCGCAGGGCTCCATACGACTATTTATGCACTGTCTGAACCTTAACCGCCCCTCTCATTTCTTTGATTGAGAGGTGGAACATCCAGCCCGGGGGCTCTAACTGTAAACACAGCAGTGATTTTGAGCCGTTACCAAGGAATCCTCCCACAGACAACAGACAACAAATGCCTCGCTGACTGATAATATTAGTCTGTGGGTTATATTTAGGCATAAGTATTAGCACAATTAATAGTTTTCAAAGGGCCTTCCCAGGCCCGTGCTTTTTAAATTATTTTATTATACGGCTGCTTTGTCTTTGAGCGCCTGAGAAAGTAAGTGACTGAGCAGCTTGAAGCTGCAAATGAGTTTTCATGTTTGCCGCTTCTGAGCTAATTTCAATCCAAATAGAATGATCTTTTCAAAAGCCACTTGAGCCATTTTTAGTGAGCCTGAAATTGTTTACAACAGACAAAGGAGCAGATTTTTCCTTATTCCACCACTTTAGAGTGGAATACCCCAGAAGGATAATAAATTGTATTGTCAGCATCCTCATACACACATTTTAAATTATTTTTTATATAACAGCAGAGGTCAACAGCACAGAACACAGGAAATTCACTGTTAGTTATAAAATCTTATTAAATCAGAAAATGACCTGTGTTATTTCTTAAATTCATGATTAGCATTTTCCCATCTCTAGTTCAGTCAAAGAAACACGTTAAAAACCATTAATTTATGAAACTGGCACATCAGCCACTGAGTCACTGGTGCTTTCCCTTCATGGGGCTTGAGTGTTTCATTATTTCACAATTCCACTGCCTGTGAGTGTGGATCTCCACTTTTCTCGAACTCTTGCAGCGGAACACCTCATTTGTGGGGTCAACTAATCTCAACACTCACCACAGTGAAATATAAAAAACTTTTTATTATTGCACTTTGTGATACACAAAGTCCGTTCCAGGCAGGTTCCAAACCAAATCATAACTGTCAATAAATGTTCTGATGTTAGACTTCTTCAAACCTCTGTAGACTTTGCACAGATCTTTGTGGGGGTAATAAGACACACGGGCTCCTGGGCAGATGTTACTGTTTGTAGAAAGGGCTATTAGATATTGATTTGGTGATAATTTGTAAATGAACCTCATTAAGGTGCGGAAGTTGGGTGGGGTGCTGGGTTGGTGGGGGGGGCACTGTGTCCTGCCCCCGCTGCTGCATTGATTCACCAGAGCAAACAGCAGCTGCCTGATTGAACTCGTCAGTATAAAACAGATTAGATAAAACAGAGTGTTGCTTGGTAGAACACGTCTGATACTCGTAACGCAGGGTAAGTGCAGACAGTGGATGAGCTTTAAAGATAAAATACGACTTTATTGATCCCGCAGTGGGGAAGTTCTTTAAAAGTCTGGATCTAAGGACTGTTACGTCATTTACAGGACATGAAATGTTACTGTATGATTATTGTTTTTACTGATGTACAATGTAGTTGGTGTGCAACAGAATTCCCCTGTCAGTGTGTTGCATTTAGTTTACAGATGTCGAACGCTCGAAGCTGCGTCGATGTGGATTGTTTGGTCTCCTAAATAGATCATATTTTTAATGAAAGTAAAAAATCAAAAGCACCGCACCTTTGGCCTAATGTAACCTCACGAGGAGCTGGAATGAATGCCATACACACTAAATGGCAGCCACTAATGGTTAGTTGTCTGATGCTTTTTGTCGCTTTTTTCGGTGCTGTCCCCAAGCCTCCGGTTTAATTTGGAATGGATCTGTCCACTGAATGTACGTAGTCTAAGATTTGTAACTCCCTCTGCGTGCCACAGAAACAGGTTTGACCATTGGGGCAGCCAGGTGGATGCAGGGGAGGGGGAAACTACAGCACCTGCTTGTCCTGGTTAGCACCACGGTAACAGGCCTGGCTGAGGCAGCAGTGCCCAGAGAAACAGAGTTTTAGTTTGAGAAGATGGCGGCTTTAAGAAATCGAGTTATTAAAAGAATCGTGTATCAGGTATTCGTGTGTGCCTCTGCTACACTTGAGTCATAAATCTGCAATCATGCTAAAAAAGAAGAAAACCATAATTGTTTCACTGTGAGGCTTGTTCATGTCAGGAGATGTGTTACTGCCACGCCACTCTAATTGAACTTTCTCTCAGAGGCATTATGAGAAAACAGGCGGCAGCTATTTATACAGCTACACCTGACCCGGCATCTATCCAAACAAAAGGTCTTGAACCCAGCCCTTGCGTGCCTATCAAACTCAGACATCTGATTAATTACAGTGTGGCCATTAAGGCAAAGAAAACCTAGCTGATGAAAAGTCAGCGAGTCTGCAGGCTCGACCTGCCCAAACAGCATCATGCATGTAAGCTTGTAAAATCCCCCCCTAAACACACACACACTTGCCCCCTCTCCATGTCTTTTCTCCCACACGCCCCCACCTCCCTCCTCTGCTCCGGGCCCATTCGTGCAGACGAGGTAAAACATCTCCCTGACTGTGTCAGAGCCCCGCAGGTGGGCCCTGCGTGCTCAGGTAGATAATATCACTGTTACTATAGACCGTGTTTGGGTTTGCTGGAAAACACTTTTCATGGCAGCAGCAAAACAAAGTGCTGTGCAGTGCGTGATAACAGCCGGAGCTGCTCCCTACAAATTAACCCGTGGAAACACTTTGGCCTCGCACGAAACACACATGCAATACCTGCCCCTCTCTTTTTAAATTCATCTTCCTCTGTCAGCCTGAAATGATTTCATGAGATTTCTGGGGATTTAGGAGTGATGTTAATCCAAAACAGTGAAATAAGCCTTTAATGTCCCGCTGGTCCTGCTATAGGACTGAGCTGCCTTATGTACAGATTGAAAGCATTGGACTGAATAGACAGATCATTCTGTTTCTAATCTGCATACTGCTTGTGCACTTCATTTTTTAAATTGACTTTCTTTAAACAAAGGAGGCATGAAAAGCTCGAATGTGCTCAGGGCCAGAAGCTGGGATGGCTTCCATAAACAGATCACCCAGGTGGTCCATGTGTGAGAGAGGGAATGGAGCTCTTGCAGAGGGGCCTGCTGCTGCCGCTGCCGCCGCTGCCGCAATCACAGCCTTGTGCCTTGTCAGTCCAGGAGCCCCCAGTGTCTCAGCATTTCTGCTGAAGCCACCAGCAGCTCATTCATAGCTAGAGCTTGACTTTGTCTTTGAGATCCAAACGTAACTCAGAGATCTGCCGGTTTGTGACATGCACATGGTTGGAAAATGTGCACGCTTTCAAAAGGATTATACGATTTTGACTTACATTCAAAAGTGACTTATGTGTAGAATAAAATCTTGATTGTTGGAATCTTTCTGCAGTTTGAGCTGTGCTGGGTATGATGCTCTGATTTAAACATGGTTAAACATTTCTAAGAAGCAGAAATGAATGTTCAGCTATGCATAAACATCTTAATGTCCAGCTGTTAGTTCCAGGATGCTAACCTCATGTTGGGGTTACGTAAGTCTACAGAACAGATTTTTTTCAGAATATTCAATAATAGAAATGTGGTCTAAAACTGCAGATTTCTCTCAACTCCTGCCATGAATACAGGTTCGCCTTTCTAACCACTCAGATCCTTTTCAGGATTTCTGCTTAGAAATTTTTTCTTTACTTTATTTGATAAAGACTAATATCTGAATTGCTGTGCAGATCGTGGCACAGTGGATTTTCCTCACATTTTATCAGATGGATTTATCATTATGAAAAACAAAAAAACCCTTCTGCTCTTTCTCGTACTAGCAGAAAGACTTCTTTTACTTTAAAGTGTTTCTCCTTGACTTCGATTTTTTTGCTGCCTTGTACCTAACTTATAAGTTGCTTTGGATAAAAGCGTCTGACACACGACTAAATGTAAGTGTAAATGCACAAAGACAGCGACAGTACTGGACACCTGCAAAGTTTAGTTAGCATTTTATGGGACTAAAATGTCTTTGTTACGCAGATGATATTCATATGAATCTCACAGTGAGGCCTCTGATCTGGAACAGAGGCTCTTGTCAGTGACCCAGAAAATGCAGGTGTAGCTTCAAGCTGCATATGGCCAAATGTGTCACGTCCTGTCAGAAACACAAGATATCCAAGCGGTTTCTACACCTGTGTGTCCTCGCTGAATACATCCACGAGCCCTGAGTTGTACAAAATGCAGATGACCTGTAGCTGAAATCAGGATATTACTTCACTTTTAGCGTCACTACACTGGCTACTGATTTTTGTTTTGAGGATATAGTCTGATTTCTGTTATTTTGTAGAGTCCTTGCTCTCTGCCAAGCTGTGCACATCTCTGCTTTGTATACGCTGGCACACTAATGTTTGGCCGTTCCTGTTGCATGCAGTGTGGGTTTTGTAGATGACATTTACCCAGGTCTCCACTATCTCGTCAGCTGCCGTAACGCAGCCACTCGGGTTGTGAGGCGTTTGTGTGCTGAGCGACGGATTATGCACAGTGAGCGTGACAGATCACCTGTCACATCCAGCCTGGTCATTTATTCAACAAGTCCAAACATACTTGTACCATTAGCTGCTGGCACATGTTTGTCTGAGAAAAGGATTAGTGTGAAATATGAGGAAACAGTGACTGACAGAATGTGACTGTGAGGGTAACCCAGCTAATGTTTCACAACGCTTAATAGCATCAGGTAAAAGCTGTGAGTCATTGTTTAGAGTAGCCATCGCGGGTGTGTTGTGCCGTTGAGGTTAGGGCTGTGTGTGTAGGTGCTGTAGAGAAAACTGGTTCCTCAGAAATGTTGTTTTGACAGATATCAGTAGTGCAGGGATCACGGGTACAGGGGGTTCCCTCCACAGGCACGAACAAGGCGAATTTCGATTTCCTGGCTTTTATTTGCTCTCGGGTTTGGTATTTGAGCTGAACCTGCGATGCCAGGCCCATGAATCAAGTCTGGCGTTACTCATCGGGGTTTGGGTAGAAGGTAAGGAGGACGTGTTTGTCTGAGGCTTAAGTGCTGCTGCAGTTTCAGTTATTGTTTTTGTAGGACATGCTCACTCTGTGACTGCAGCGCTAAAAATAACACAAAGCCCATAATTATGGTTTTAACCTACCCCCCCCCCACACACACACACATACACACACACACTCACCCCCCCACACACACACTTTATTTTGTGTGTTTGCCAGGTAATTCATGGACAAGCAGGTGTCAGAAACACAAATTCAACAGATCCATATTCAGTGGAAACATACCAATAACAACAGCCCATTTATTTTTAGTGCTGCTGTTGTGTTGGCATGTGAGGTGTGGTACTGAACAGAAATTGCCACCTCTCATCGTCACAGCAACGTTTAAAGCAGCAGCACTTAACCCAGCGACGCTTGGAGCTAAAGCGACGCCCAAAGCGATGTTACACATTGATGTTTATTAAAAGTAATTCGTTACACAGATACTTTACTGCTGTTAAGGCAGTAATGTGACGTTTTTTTGAGTCACCTCTGCAAAGGATCGCCGTATAAATTAAGATTTAATATGATCTTCAGTGTAGCCTACCACAGTGAGTGTGTCCTAGTTTCAGCCCCTCTGTTCGTCATCTTCATGAAATGTCAGCAAATACGGACATTACAAAATGTACCAATAAAGCACACTGATGGTTAGAACAACCTCAGGTCAGGGGGCACTGCAGCTCCACCTGCATAAAGACGATGTTAATAACCATGTATCCTTGTCTTTATCCCCCTCACAGCTTCGGCTCTACAAACAAATGTGGAAATGGATGAACTGAATTCTGAAATTCTTGACAAAATGGCAGCCTAAAGGAATTATTGTAGGGTTTTGCCGCTGACAGATCTTTAGCCTTTTGCTGCCTGACAGTGGGAGAGGCTGTTTTCTTTTTTTTTTTTTGGCTGCATTGAGAAGGTCCATCCAGAATGTGTAGAGAAATGTTACATTAATCCCATACTGTCAACCTCCCAGCTGCACAGATCACTCGGATTCATAAATCTCACGTCCAGGTTGTTGTTGTCTAAACATTGTATGAGTAGAAGATGTTTAGTGCAGAATGTAGATATTATCACCGGTAACAACATTGTCGTTTCCCGTGCATGTTGCATTTGTTCAAGTAAAGACTAAAACATCAGTTGACAGTGACCCAACAGAGAATGGTCACACTGTGAAACCTGGCATCAAACACTATCCTTGTATGATTTACATTTAGTCATTTGGGAGACGCTTTATATATATAGACATGATTATATATACACATATATACACATTATTCAGGGTGACAAATGCACCGTGCCCATTAAACAGAAAGAGGTGCTGCAGAAAATTCTCTTCTTTTATTCAGAAATTGAGGCATGGTGCATTGTTACGTATATATACATATACCTATATACACACACACACATATATATACATATATACAATTGTGTGTGTGTATACACACACACACACACACACACACACACAGACATATATATAAATATATATATATATATATATATATATATATATATATATATTTGTTTTTTTTCATTTTGGCCCTTTGGCCCCCTGTGCCCTGTGCCCTGTGGGTTTCTTCAGTAAATGCCTTTTGGTTCAGATTTTCAGAGAACATACTCTGGGAACTTTGGCACATGGAGCGACGTGGCTGTGGGAAGCAGATCCTGATCTAGTTACATATGAAACATCATTCCCACACTCACGTTTGTATGTAGCTTTAATGTACGTTAGCTGTGATGAGGTTTGCAGCATGCAAACAAGCAAACGCACAAGAGCAATCACAGTTACAGTTACACTCAGTCATTTAGCAGTTTCCTTTATGCAAAGTGACCTCCAGCTAGTAGCCAGGAGGACCGGCAAAGTCCATTGGGCTCTGATGTTTGCCGTGTGCTTTAGCAACAATCGCATCACATTTCTCCTTCTCACCTCCTCCCTTTAGCTGCAGCCTATCAGTCCTCTCATCACCACTGTTTCTGCTCTGCCCTCTTCATCTCGCATGCGACTATAACGTGACAGCACATGCGGGCATTTTCTGTCAGTTCAGAGCGCCGGCACGCTCAGCGAGGTGTGTGACATCAGTGAGGCCAGCTGTAGATCCGATCTTGCTGTCGTTAGCTACTACCGGACAGCACAGCATAGCACGACAGCACAGCCCACTATCCAGTCAATCACCTGCTGTGCTGTCACTGAACTTTAAGGAGGCCGATTCTTACCTCAGACCACATCAGACTACCTGAGTACACAAAGAAAATGCACAACTACATTTGTGTTGACTTAATCTTAAAGCAAAGCTTCGACTGATAAAGCCGTCAAGTGGAGATCCAACTGTCTTCTGACGGTATGATGGTTTTATGTCTGTGACCACGTGAGAGGTCACAGACATAGAGATGACAAAGAGATGGAAATCAACCACAAAGAAACAGGAAACAACTAAAAAGACACACAAAAAGGTGATAAATAGCCTTATAACCCGTCCTGGCATTTTGGCCGTCCATGCCCTCAACCCCCCCACAATGGACCAAACAGGAACGAATGAGGGAACGAGGTGGTGGAGTTGGACTCAACCAGGAACCAAACGGCTTTGTGCGACAACAGCAGGATTGGATCTAACACAAATTGAGTTTGTAATTGTTAAACCAGCTCCTCTGCTTCCTATCCTGGTGTTTATTTTAAAAGCATTAATATCCAGACGCCAAAGACCAGAGATTAGCTGAGAGATGCCGCAGGATGGGCTGGGACCTCAACATGTGTCACTACTGTTGTCTTTGTCACTATGAAACAGCTTAACTTTCTTTTGTAATCAGCTCTTAGTTGCACACAACCTGTCACTGTTAGCATTGTAGGCATGGACAAACATGTCAGGCCACTGGAATCCTGCGTAGGACGAAAGGCCAGACGAGGAATGTGCACCTGAAAGAACACAAAAACAGAGTCGCGACGTCACCTTCAAAACAAAGGCCTAAATATGTTAACAGTCATATTGTGGCTGTAGACAAAAACACACACTCATCCCCGGCACAGCACACAGGTGCGTGAGAATTTCTTACACTTGATTTAATGAGCTGTGCTCTCGGATCAGATAAGCCTTATCAGATCTGTGCTTGAGTCGTTCTGTGTAAACAGCCAAGATAATCTGTGTGTGTGCGTCTGCGTTTTCGCGCGCCTGTGTGTCTGTGTGAGCACACACACAGTGTGTAGAATATGTGGTTGCATGTTTATATAGGACATATCTCAGAACGGGAGCTCAGGTTTAAACCCAAACAGGGCAGTAAATCTGAACTGGCAGGCTGCCGCGGGGCAAACAGAACTGGGATTGACAGCCTCTCCAAACTCACCTGAGCCGGTCTCCCAGGTGCGATCACACCAGCTTGATCCACATGGTCTAAGCCAGGTGCATACCCCGCATAGTTATGTGCTAATCCGGCAGGTATTTGCACCTAATTGTCCCTAAAGGGAAAATATCACTGGAGTCTAGAGCGGCGTGTTCCGTGTGCTCGGCTGCTCAGATGTTTCACCGCAGCTCAACTCGAGCACAGGACCACTGAGCGACAACTGAATCTGCTGGTTACGTTGGTGTTGGAGGTGGAATCTCGTCACCTTTGTCCTACACTTACGAGTTTGTTTCCAGGATTTTCACAGATTAAATGTAATTTTCTCTGTATTTGTTCAGCGGTCTGGCTATGCTGCATTGACTCAGGATGCCAATAATTGTTTCTTGAGCAAACGTGAAACAAAGGGAACTGCATGGGGAACAAGTGTAGTGCTCTCACGTTGCTGTTAGAATATGTTTGTGTCTGGGTGCGTGTGAGAGAGAGACTGGAATCCTGCTGGTCTTAGTGTTCTCAGGTGTCAGTCCATGACGCTCACATGGCTCTTTTCTGCGTATTTTGGGTGTAAAATAACAGTTGAGTTTCGTGCTCTGCTCCTGGCTGTTCAGGACATGTTTGTCATATTTGTTCGTCCTGTCACAGGAACGGTGCTCTCTGTTCAAATCAGCTGAACTTTAACCCCACTCACATCTGACCTTTCTGACTTTTAACGAAGAAACCTTGTTTAAAGAATCAGTAAAACGTTCTGACAGGCCATGAATAACACAGCAGACCTCTGAAACCCAACACCGGAGCTGTCTATTCACTGGTGCAACACATGTAACGTTTGTGTTAAAACACCAAAATCGTTCGTGTGACTTGAACAATGGTTAAAAATAATTTCATAAAACTTCATTGAATAGCAATTTTGCAGTTTTTGCAACAGCTGGCCTGTCTGCAATTTGTTGAAAACGCTGATTAACTGGGCTGCTGGGCTAATCCCAGCCCACCCATAAAATCCACAGCCTTCCCACCAGGTGTGTGTCCCTGAGCAGGACACCCACATTTGACTGTAACATGTATGTGCTCGGTGACGAATAAAGGTTCATCTTCTCAGGACAGGATGTTCGGCAACACTTTAGTGAAAGCAACCCCCTTCACCTGAAATGAAAAGCATCTCTGCTACACAACCGTCGGCTTTAATGATTAATGACTGAGCACAGCGTCAATCCAATGCTGACCATAGACAGGCAGTGTTACCGTTGTTCTCTGTGCTTTGTCTTTATGTTGTCCTCTCCTCTCCAGCACAGCAGTCTGTCTCAGACCACTAATTAGACATCAGATCTCATACCCCACAACGGTTGTCATGCTAACACACAAACACACACACATGCACATCACTAATAACAGCAACAGTTCCTCCAGGCTCCCTCTCCTGACGTACGCAGGCTGAGACCGGTATGCAGAACATTCCTCCCTGCTGTCGGCTGACGCTGCACTTCTGCTGAGCCAAGCAGAGCTGCAGAGTGACGTGGGCCTGAGACCCACATCCGCCCGTTGATTGTGCTGCAGAAGGTGTTTTACTGCCGCTAAGTACCTAGAATTGGACACAGTTCAGTCGGCATTAGTCATTTTAAATATCAAAACTTATAGAACTTGTAAAGTAATGCTGTCAATTATTATTAACGTAGAAACAGGAAGATTTGACTGCTGCTGTTCTTCGATGAGGTGTAAGTCTTAATGTTTAGGTCAGTGAGTGCAGTAAAGAACGAGTTTGGTTTCTGTTTCTCAAAGAAGATGTACGTAGTTTTATGGGTTCGGCCTGTGTGTGTGTGTGTGTGTGTGTGTGTGTGTGTGTGTGCCTGTGCGTACCACTCAGTCGGTCCTCACATCTTCAAAGGGTTTCTTGAGGGTCAAGACTGGGTTTTAGGGTCAGGGTTAGAAAGAGGTTTTGGTCAGGGTTAGGCATTCGCTTGTGATTTTGGGTTTAACGGAAGTGGGTTGGGGACTGTATAATGTCAGTGTCCTCACAAGTATAAAGGTAAAAACGTGCGTTTACTTGAAGAAAAGATTATCATGTCCTGATTAAGGAAAGTGGAACGTGCCAAAATACTGGTTACTTTGGTGCATAACAGTAAAAAAAGAAACACACACATGGACCTGTGTGTGTGTGTGTGTGTGTGTGTGTCTTTGTTGTTGTCGCTCGGTGTGATAAGCAGATAAGTAACATAAGCAGAGTCATGGTGGTAGCCAGCAGGTTGCACGCCATCAGCACATCTCACCCTAAACGCGTCTCCGTTCTCCAATAATCCACACTGAATACTGGGGCACAAATGCAGTTGTGTGCATGTACTGTTCATGTGTGTGTGTGTGTGTGTGTGTGTGTGTGTGTGTGTGTGTGCACGCAGGACTGTAGTGTCGAGCCTGAGAAACGCAGCGGGGATTTTGCTTCGTGGCCCTGCAGATTGAGGGGGCGGGCAAGCTGTGATAACAAACTGCGCTCACTTCGGGACCTGCGGGCTCTCGTCCTCGGGGAGCCACTGATGTGCTCGAGCGTGGAACCATTTACTGTCATTAGCTCTTACATCACAGGATGGAGCCTGGCTTGGCTTCGATCTTGATCTCTTATCTGCTCATTTGCACTTTGCACACCTGGACACACCTGCCCGTGCAAATAGCCCAAAATGTCAGAGCTTGTGTTCAGTCAGTGAACAGCTGATAAAAGAAAAGCACATTTCTAACTTCTGAAAATTATTAAAAACTAAAATCTACAACATCCAGCTTTTCACCTGCGTCATATGACACAGTTAGTCAGAACATTTTACATTCCCAAGTGTTTAGAAGATCAGATTTTTAATTTATATGTCACCACTGTAGGACATTAACGCTGCGTCTTCTTTCTCCTGTAGTCGTCTGTCTCCCTCTCTGTCTCCCTCGTCTGTCCCTGTCCTCAGGTGTCCCGGGCTTTGGAGCTGCGTGTCTTCCAGTGAACAGCTACTGATCCTACCAACCTGCCCAGTGTTTTCTTTCTCTGTCCACTTTCCACCCCCCATAAGTAAAATTGAATTGAATGTTTATATATAAGGACCTATAATTTTCAGTGGTATTACATATAGAATGTCAGGTATCAGTAAGATGTTTCCAAGACCAGTTTATGTACGGTGTCCTGAGTTATTGTCTATTTGTATCTCATTCACAGTGACAGACACTCTCCACAAATCAAGACTGAACATTAGTGAACCTTCCCAGAAGCAGCAGAACTGCCAAAGGAAAACATCTAAGAAACAGAATGTCTGTCATGTCCAATAAAGGTCCGGGTGGCGTTGCTTTACATGATGGCCGAGGTGACTTGCTGTAATTGAAGGAATCATGAATTCTCCTCATCAGAACTTCATCTCATCAGTCTTGAGCTGACGCACAAATACACTTGCGTCATGCAACAAGACAGTTGATCCCAAGTAGATAAGTTACGTCAGGATGACTCAGAAGGAATAAAAGTAACGTTTTTAAAGCGGCCCGGTCAAAGTCTGGACCTAAACCAACGGTTACTTTCAGGGGGCGAAAGATTCTTTTACTTTAATAAATGCGCTTATCATTTAAAAAATAGATTTACTGTTTGCTCAAGTTATTAACATCACTCGACAATAGTTTTTCTGTCATCCAAACATTTTCTTGCTCGTTTTCTCCTTTTTCCTTCTTCTTCGCTTTTCAGCAGGACCCTCGTTCACAGGTCATCCTCAGGTCAGAGGTCAGCAGCCAGTCTGAGAGGCTGCCAGAAGAGTTAAGTATGACAGGCAGTTAGCATCAATGCGACCTTCAGACCTGCCGGAGAAAATCGCTCTGTAACTCAAAGAATGGATGCAGTCATCGTCAACAGGTTCGTGTGTCGGGGGTTTTGTCTTTGGAGAACAGCTGATTCAGACTGGATGCACAATGACACTCGTGTAGAATATACAAAGAAAAGCAAGCTTTTCTTTACACATCCTTTAACACATTTAGACAATAACCGTTTTTCTACCATGTGTCTTCATGTCACAGTACAAACAAGACATAAACTATACATGCTGTAATATGTGAGTTATGAGCCGACTCTAGAGCTGCTCGCTGCTCTGTGTACTGAACAAATGTCCGTCACTTATGAGGAGTTTTTTACTTTGATTGTGTCGTGCTCACTTCTGCCTGTACGTTAAATTACATTAAGCACGTTATCGCAGAGTTTATGTGATCATGTTTTAGAAACAGTCAAACACTTTGTATTTTCATTATTACCCAAAGGGCTGCGTGCCGGACTTTCCCACAAACACAGACCACACACGCATTGATGTGGACCACCTTCAATGTACGCTCACCGCCACCGTGACTGGTTCAACTCACCACAGCTTCAGGTCCATTCTGCAGAAGAGACTGGGTGAACGCAGTGAGGCTGGTAAAAGCCTGCGTCATGTTTATCAGCCAGTTTATCAGCGTGAACACGATGATTCATATTTATCAGTGCACATGAACTGCAACCCAAAACAAACTTGGTGTTACCTCTGCGTGATCACATGGCACACAGTGGGTGCACAATGGCCCAAAGTGCCGGAGTCATGCCTCCATTTAACCGCTAACGCTGAGCCAACAGAAAGCAGAAGCTGAGGAGTCCAGTGAACATTCGGCATATTTCATGGACTCATTTCATCTTTCAGATGCATTTGATGAAGTCTCACTACCGCTCTAACCATGCAGTTAGTTTTGGTTCAGTCAGTATCTTAAAGGTTTATCATGTTGAGGGTCGCGGATGCTGAAGGCGATCCCAGCGGTCCACTATGTACAGGTCTGTACAGGTCACTTGTCCATCAGGGTGGACACAGAGACACCAGAGACCCTGTGGCATCTCCACCACAGTGCTGCCTAACAAAGTGGTGATTAGAGTTAATGGAGCAGATAATTAGGATGATGAGAGACAAATATTAGGCTGAGGGGCAGGGTAAACGCTCACTATGTCTTATGATATCTACATAACAATTTTTACCTTATTGGTGCCAAACGTGCTTCACACACACTAACACACCGATGCCAGTAGCTGCCACGTACGTTCTGACCTTGGCCACCAGGAACAACTTGGGGTTCAGGGTCTTTTGAGGAGATGGGAATCGAACCATCAACCCCGCCCACAACAGATCTACCTGCTCGGCCACTGCCGCCCCAAACCCCAAACTTATGTCACACATAACCAGCTCTTGTCTGGTTTATATCCAAATATGTCTCATACCTGGCTGTCAGGAACGGCAGGGTTCGAATCTGGGCCTGCATAAAGCTTAACTGCTGACTCTAAGTCGTCGGTTCTGTGAATCTCTGTCTGCCTGGGTGTGTCTCTCTGTGTTGGCCCCGAGACTCACTTGGAGACCTGTCCAGGGTGACCCCAGCTCTCACCAAGTGGTACATGGGATGGACTGCAGCCCCCCACGGCCCTGCTCAGGATAAATGGTTACAGACTTCTGGACGGGTGATGCTGCCTTCTGTTGCCTGTCTCTGGTTTATTTGGACCCTGTGGTTCCTTCTGACATGTTTCAGTCGTCAGAAGTCTTGTGTCCTCCTCATCAGAGCGATTTGTCTTTGTCTTCCCTTGTCATTTCTGTGTTCATATACAGTCCATTTTCTCATCACACTGCCTCTGGTCTTGTTGCACACACACAGATACAAAGTGTGATACTCCCCCAATGACAGCTGATAGTTTCAAAGAAAACAGATGGAGGACTCGGACTGTCAGGACCTCCGAACCTTCTGAGTACTAGTCCATTTCCTCTTCGATGTCTCTTCCATAAAATTCTGCCCTGTAGCAGTAGCCTTTGTCGTTAGATGGAGGAGGAGGGCTGCGGCCTCCGAGTCACCTGCTGTATTCACGCTCTGTCAAATCTCGGAGACGTCGCGTCACATTCTTTCCAAAGAGCCTCTGATGGGAGGGATGTTCACACCGATCAGCGTGAATGTGTGCACATCAAGTGTTGTGTTCAGCTACACACTGACATGTTGGGAGGGTATCGAACATTTAACACTCCCATCACCTGTCTCCGCTTTCATAATGACTTTCATGCCACACAGATGCATCATGACTTTCATTTCAGAACTTGTAGGTGTGTGCGTTTGAGCGCATGTAATCGTGTGTGAGAAACTACAGAAACATAATGTTGCCGGTATTATTTCCCCGATTTTGGTGCAAACTGTTTGTTGCGTCCAACCTGAATTCCCCTTACTCTGGATTGTATAAGTAGCATAAATGCATCATATTTTCACTTGATTGATCAACACTCACTTTCTTTTCCTTCTATCACCAGCTGCGTCATCTGGCTCTTTGAAAAAAACAAATGAAAAACATGTGACATACCCACTCAGAACAGTTTAACATTTCTCCATCCCTCATGTTCAGTGCCAATACTTTCATAGATTTGAACATCATCGTTCTACATCTCTGAAAGTCATGTGTGTCCCCGATAGCTCCCAGGATAAAGTCAATCACCTGATAGTCATAACCTGACCAGCTCAAAGGTCAGTGACCGATCAGTGTAGCCTGTGTCCTCAGGGACCCAACTCAGGGGCCCAGGGGCTCACAACCATCAAACGCACAAATCACAGCTCGTTCGTCTCTAACTTCTGCACGTATTTCGAAGTCGCTGTGAAATAACAAGTTTATGCTCCTGTTGCTCGTTCTGTTAATGCCCTACACTTTCAATACATATTTATCTAACAGCAAAAGACACACACACACACACACACACACACACACACACACACACGTGTGTACACACACACCAGGCCTGAGCACAGATTACCTCTCCTCTCTGTCACTGGGAGGCTTTCCCCGCTGATTTTCAGGACCTTTTTGGGGGCTTTTAAGTAAACTAATCTTTGGGCAAATACCACAGTGTGTTTCTGAAGTCTGCACATAATGGAAAGTCTTAATACATGTGAATAAGAGCAAACACACTCCGCAAGAGGCTCGCTGAAAGTCCGGGATCAAAGCGTCGGGGCACAAAGGCAGAGATTTAGCATGTTAGAGTGATCGTCACTCTTTCATAGCCAAGTATTGTGTCTGTGTTTCTCTGCTCGAGTTCTTTGAATTCCCTCAGTGTAAAACTGGTATTGTCGTCCGCGGGTTTTACCGCCACAAATCATGTACTTAAACTTCTCTGCTCTGCCTTTCAGACTCTCCTCTATTGAGGGAACGATTGAAAAAAGAAGGAAGAAAGAGCTGGGGAACATCAAACGGAAAGACACTGTGGGTTGGTGTTTTTCTGGTGCTTATTGTCCACAGACCTGACTGGGTGTAGTGAGTCTGAGCTGCCTGCAAACACCTCTTTTCTGTGCTCGTGTTTCAAGTGGTTGATAGGCCCAGTTGCCTTGTATACTGGGCGTGTTCCAGGTGTATTTGTACAAGATGTAGAGTTTCTGTGTGCATAAGCAGGTTCCCTGCTCATCCCTGCTCCATTTTCCTCGTGAAACCGTTTGATGGTTTTGGCTTAGATGATCCCTTAGTCTGTCACCATGGATCTTCATACAGAGTGGAGACATTGCGCAACACTCACAGCAAGCAGGTTTCACTGTAGTGAGCCCGGAACTGCACGAGCTCGGTGCTCAATTTGATTCTTTAGAGGTGATTGGACATCGCCTCCATGTGATCCTACGTGTTAACCGGCTGTGCTGTCGGACGTACGTTCATTTATCTGCAGAAATCTCTCCCTTCACCCCCCAAACCCCACCCCCCCGGCGTGTGGGAGGATTGAACCCCGGTGGTGTTTGTACAACACACCTGTGGAAAGCAGATTACGCATTAGCAGTGTGAGTTTGTGCTCAGCTCCTTTGAGTCACGCTCTTGACTGACTGTTAATAATAATACCTGATAAACACAATCTTGACTGTTTTTGTTAACTGAGTGTTAAATTTGACATGGAAAGTTCAGATTTCCCTCAGTTGAAAAGACTCCCACTCAAAGAGCAAAACAAAAAGAAATTCACTTTGTGGGAGGATGAGGTTTATGGCGGGCTCCCTGCTCCAGCTGCCAAACGATTGAGCTCCTTCTCAGGTTTAAGAGCGAGCGGCGCTGAACTGCTCCTGCCGAAACTCTGGCCGTGGGTGTGCTGAGTGGCACAGAGCAAACATCTCTTCGGACCAGCTTTCTCTAACGACTCAGTCAACTTCTACGACCACTGAGCTAAAGCTTAACTAGCTGCCTCCAGCTACATTTTAAAAAGTTATCCCACTGCTCTGCAACATCTACAGATCATTAGCAAACCAGTGGCAAAGCAGCCACACAGGCAAAGAGGGCAGCTGCCTAGAGCTGCAGTTTAACGAGGGCGGAAAAGTCTGTGCGAACCCAAAGAATCCGTCCTATATGGTGATGATAATGAGTCAGTCGCACCGCACCTGCCTGTCATGTCAACGCGTTACAGTGTGCGATTGTTGGGAAGAAAGCTGCACTGTCACGACTTCACAACCTGATCACTGGAGTCCCTGCACGCGCCTGCTGGGTTGTTTGTATATGCATTTTCAAAATGCCCACATGCATGAGACTCTGAGTACACTGGAGCACAGTGTAGTTCTGTGCATCTTCAGCTGCATAATAAAAGACTAAAGTTTACCCTCAGCCAATCACAGCAGCTGCTTGTGAATATTGCAGATGTCAATGTAATGGTTTGTGTATGAGGGCTGAGGGGAATCTGGATATTTGTGCAGAATCTAAACATCACATGATGAACAAAGTGTCACAGAGACTGCTACCGGAAGCTCATAACATAAAGACATATTTATTAAGATGAGTAAAAAAAAAGTCCAAGCTCTTTAAAGGACCAGACTCCATTTTTCTTCCATCCTGTCATTCACAGAAGAAAGACGCACAGCAAAGTGCAGCCTGGAAAAATCGGTTGGTTATGCTACACAACTAGTGTAATCCGTCTCTTCAGGTGCTGCTGCCCCATCGTAGGGGTTTGAAATCCAGTTTATTCATGAGCTGGCCAATGATGATTTTGACCTAATCTCACACTTGCTCAGCAAATGCAGAACTTTGTCCCTGCTTAAATGGATTCATGCAGGCCAACACACTGTAACGTCCCGGGTTCAAACCTTCCAGCCTCTTTCTGTGCCACTCTGCATGTTCTCCCTGTGCCTGTGCGACATGCATGTCAGCTCAACTGCTGACGCTGAATTGTCTGTTCTGTGAATGTCTGTCTGCCTGTGTGTGTGTCTCTCTGTGTAGACCCCGAGACTCACTTGGAGACCTGTCCAGGTGACCCCAGCTCTCACCCGCCCCCCACGACCCTGAACAGGATAAATGGTTACAGATAATACATGGATAGTTCTATGTAAGCCACAGTCTGAGACGCCCAACCAAAGTCAAAAGTGAAAGAGTTTACTGGAAACTCTCCCTGCCTTTGTCTTTTGTCTCTGTCTTTGTTAATCGTCCTTCTTTTTGACAGGACATCATCCACTAATCAGCTGTGTGGTAAACAAGGCCCGGCTGGAAATGTAAAGATTCCACCCGAAGCTTCTCTGCTTCTTCTTGACAGGATTCGATAAAGAGGTGAACCAACGTGAGTGGCAACCCGCTGAGTGCAACAGTTTTCACCAGAGCTTGGCAGAGCTGCCGGAGCTTCCCAGCACATGAGAACTTGTTGTTTTTCAGAGGTCAGGCTAAAGGATGCAGGAGAAGCTGTGATGAGGCTGTGATTGTTGCAGCATGCCAGAGGAGGTCATGAACCACATTTGGAATATTTTAGTCGGCTTCACCTGTTGTTTTGTCAGTGCTACTCTGTGTTTTTTCTGCCTGTCAATCAACAGCCTTTCCAAACCAACAGACCTTTTGAACTTTTCAGTTATGGTTCCTGCTCCTTGAAACCCTGAAAGTGATTTGTCCCATAACATTTGGACAAATCACAAAAAAATATTTAACATTTTAGACATTTATGGCACATTAAAAGACAAATGCTCTTAAAGTTGGAATATGTTTTTTTTTTTTTTTATAGAGATATGGTCCAAAATGTATCTTAATGTGAGGAGGGGCTGTAGACACCCCCCACGACTCACAGACCCGCACCGGCATCATCCTTTCAACCAGCCAGTGAAAGCGTCCGCAGTGTGTCTCTCTGAGACATCGTGTCTTTGTCACGGTGACGGCGTGTCACCCCAGGTGGAGTGATTTGGAGCCTCATGCTGCAGCTCATTAATCAGTCGTGACCAGGTGCACAAACCGCTTTGGTTTTGGCGGGTGAAGCAGCAAAAGCGCAAAAGGTCTGGCTGAGGTGGAATATCGATCCCAGGCTGTGCTGATTATGACTTCAAAACAACGTTATTGGACTGCAGAAAGTTCCATTGTTGTGCGTCCGACTTTAATGTGAGGAAATTTTATCAGTGATTAAAATAGCTCAGCAGGCTGCTGTGTTCCTTTACTTTTACTTCATGGGCCTCAACACAAACAAGCACACACAGAGCAGACACACTGCAGAATGCTTACAGAGATATTTAATGTTTAGGCTTTCTTTTATCCACTTTTATATTAATTATGAAAACAAGTGACTGTGAAGATCCAACAATAGAGTCCATTAGGAAACAGTACAAGTGGTCAGACAGGTTCAAAACAAGTTCCTGCTTAGCTGTGCATTGTTATTTTTACACCACTTCTTTGGAAACAAAAGCAAAAGTGAATGTTCAGACTCTCCTTTGAGGACATCCATGAGATGTTTTCACGAGCCAGACTGCACTGGACAAAATCCATAAATGTATTACTAATAATCCCAAATCTGAAACGTACTTGGCACCTGGAACCTGCGGCTTCACCTTCAGTTTCGCTTTAAATACATTTCTTCCCGTAATTAGCCACATACTCCATGTGTAGTGCTGCTCAGGATCAGGACTTGAGGAAAAATAGTCAGTTTTGATAAAAAAAAGGTTCTGGCTGTGAAGGAAAACAATGTTCCACTAATTCAGGGGGTGCAGTGAAAAACCATTAAAGGACACTAATGCACAGAAAGTCAGATTAATTGAGAATGCCACACGTGGGGAAATGAACAGGAGCTTCCTGCTTTGTAACAGCAAGGTGTTTGTTTATGCCTATTTATATTTTATTTCATTGAATGTGCTGCTCATTATTGCCCTGAACATTAATTTCCTCGCTTCCTTGTGGCTGCCGGTTGCCACCTCCAAATGGCTCATTGCCCTTTGTTTGCACCTGAGCCGCCAGGTTACATCAGACAGTCAGACAAACACACACACACTCACGCTCGCTGGCAAAAATGCCACTGGTCTGGCATTGGGCGATGGGTTACGGCATGCCTGTGCTTTATGGATGCATTTATTTGCCAAGGAAGACTCCAAGTTTCACCCCGATGCAGAGTGAGAACTCTCCCAGGGGTTCACAAAGGGTTCGCCAGCTGACAACCGTGTGTGTGTGTGTGTGTTTTGCAGCCCATGTGTGCGTGTGTGTCTGTGTGCGCATATAAACAGGTGAGCCACAGGGTGATTATGTTGTCAACTGCTGCTGAGTCATACACATCTCCACCGAGTTAATTAGAGGTGGCAGAGCATACCTGGGTTTTCACACACACATAAATACACGTGTACACACACGTATGCAACCACGTACGACACAAGAAATTACAGAGCTAGACAAATGATATATAAATAAACGTGCGTGCCATCCTTTGGTCTGCACTCGACACCTTCGTACGTGGAGCATGTGAGGAAAACCCAATACCCCGTTCAAACCCATGGGCATTCTAAGAAATAAACCCGCTGTTTATTGTACCGCCATGTGACGCTGTATAATAAATAGAAACACTTCTAACGTCAAGATAATCTATGCTTTATTTAGCAAACACCGCCATGTTACGACAGAGCTTTCAGGAGTTTGTCTGAGCGCTGAGGTTTGAAGCCGTGACAATTTGTTGTAGCAGGGCAAAAATATGGGAGTAGCAGGGTAACGGACTCGTGTGCATCAGCAAGTATGGCCGCTGGGATTCTGCAAGTCTATTTTTGTCCACAAATTAGGAAGGCAAGAAATGTTCTACATTACTGTTGATAGCATTTCCAGTTTTTTAGTTTTACAAAATGGCAGGTGTCAGACATTGTTCTGTCAGACTCCTGTTCGAATTCTGCCAACTTTTGTTACGGTAACACTGTAAAAATGACGCTGTTTGTTCTCACGTGCTGTTCGGGGGTTTAGCCTGTTCTCAAGAAACCGAAAACCATGCTGTGATTTAATAAAAAAGAAGAGTCACAACCTCACGCAATAAGTTTCAATCATTCCTCACAAAAACACTACAAATTATCTGACATGATCTGTATTAATGATTTTCAGAAAAGGCGGATGACAATCATTGAAGTGACAAAGTGGCAAATCAAACATAGAAAATACAATCAATGCATTGAAATCATATCATTTATACATTTGTCCAATTGAGTAGGAACAATATTTAGTATCAACACTCATAAAAACAACATTACAACAACGTCTAAATCTGAAGAGACGTTTCCTCAGAAAGCAAAGGAAACCACTGTCTGACTGCATGCACATGCAGCGGAAACACGTTGAAATATGAAATGGCAGACGGAGGAAAAATGGTCAGCAGCAACAGCCCAGGTGCTGGAAACGCTTTCCCTTGACCTGCTTCAGATAACCCACGGTGAATTCTTCGGGTTTCACCAGCAGCAGCAGCGGGTTACATGACGCCAGACACTTTTCCCTTTGTCCTCTGTTCGTCACCGGTGATTAAGTGACAGCGTTTACCGTTTCCCGCTATGGCAGTTTTACCCCGATCCCCCTCCCCGCCCTGCCATTTGACTGCTGTGTCATAATAACTTCCTTTAACACAATGGCCTGTGGGCACTCTGTCACACCTCTGAGGAAAATGCCGGACGTTTACGTCTGTGGTTCCTGTGGTGTGTGAGGACTTGTGGTGTTGATTCCTCGCATGCACTAATGTGCACACGAGGTGATCATTAAATGTGAGCTGCGTGCCAAAAATAAAGTCAAAGTCAGACACGCCGTCACTTCCCTGTTAGGACTGGACTGACTTAGTTACCTGCAGACTGCAGCACAGTCAGCTCCTCTTGGGAAGTCGGTGTTTTTGGACACAGCATCTAAATGACTGATTCTTCATATCTTTATCCTAAATGATATTGTTAGAAGGCGAAAGCTCTGTGGGAGGAAGTCGGGGTGGAGACCACTGTTCTTTTCCTGTGTTCTGCTCAGTCAACACTGTTGTTTTTCTCAACCACAATAAGCAACTCGACCAGGGAACAGATAATTAAATCAGTTTGGAATATTTTACTTTTTTATTCTGACACTTTACGATAATTGAGACTTATATTTTAAAAGAATCTGGATCTTCACTAGTGCCAGTTCTCAAACGCTGATATTCAACCAGCCAATGACAAGGCGAGGGGCTTCAATCCTTGGTTGTTGGTGTCATGGGTGCTGGTCCGAGGATTGTCAGGGGGATTGTCACGCACAACCATCTCCAGGGTTCACAGAGAGAGCTTTAAAAAATGGAAAATATCCAGCGAGCAGCAGTTTGCTGGGTTACAATGTCATGTTGATGCCAGAGGTCAGAGGAGAATGGACGACAGAAAGACAAGCGTCAGTCCGATAACCACTGGTTATAAGCGAGGTTTGCAGAACAGCAGGAAAAATGTTGCTCGACTTCTGCTGCAACACGCAGGTTTTCAGGTCACGATTTGGTGTAAACAGCACAAAAGCTTGGAACCATCCTGCCATCAATCAACAGTTGAGGCTGCTGCTGCTAGTTCAACGGTGTGGGGGGTAATTCCTGGCACACTTGGCAAAGCGGCATAAAGCGAAATCTTATTCCCTTATCAGTTTCCTCACGGGTTCCTCCTATAAAGTGCCGATAAATTGCGATCTATGATTTTCCTTGGCACGGTGCTGTTAATTCTGGCCACACAGCATATTTGAATCCTGCACTGATGCTTATTTGCTGTACGTGTAGAAAAGGCTCAACGAGAGTCTGCCGGCGACTAAAAGGCAAAACGTCCCTGAGCGCCTCCATAATGGCTGCGTTTCGAACTGTAAACTAAAGTGAGGCAAAGCTCTGTTTCACATTTCACATGTTCACGTACAAGATGCATTTTTCATAACTCCTTGACGTAGCTTTTCCCTGGGTGTGGATGGAAATACAGAGAACAGTCCACCTAAAATGTAAACAGCAGTTTCTCATTTCTCTGCCTTAATTTCAATGTAAACCAAACCAATGGCTTCCACTGCTTGCGTACAAACCACTGAACTTGATGGTTTCTTGGTGTTCCTTGCCCCGGGCCACTCGTTTGGCACGTCGTCCCACACTTGTGTGGCTCATTACGGGAGGTCCCGCAGTGAACAAAGAGACACACAACAGCACTCCAGTGGACATTTCTGGGGGGGGGGGCATTAGTGTCAGTGACCAGTCGTTTGCTTTTGCTTCCTTCAATGCGTCACCAAGCTCCCACGGGTTCCCGTGAATAGCTTGTGGAAGAGACTAGAATTACACGCCGGATTCCTGTGGTTAAATTTGGTTGTGTCCGTTCTTACTCTGTTCATAACATCACCAAATCTTCTGATGACGGTGCCTGCTCCAACAGGTCGAGGGCTAGACCTGGATATTCATTTGTTTGCTGTGCTGCTTTTCAGCTTTGGTAGCCTGTTTTTTCCTTAACGTAAAAGTACAAGAGCATTTTGCATTTCCAAATCACAGATGACCTAGAGTCTGGACAGTCCTTAGACACACAGACTGATCTCAGTGACAATGAACCACTTCATCAGTGGTTGTGCATCATACCGGATCGGCGGTCTAGAGCCTTAAACAGAATCAGAGTGAAGAAAAGGAAGAGACCTGAGCGCACAAAGGGGAAGGAGGGGTCTTCCCCCCGCAAACATGACCCCTCCCACTGTAAAAACCCGAAAGCAGTCAAACTTTCACTCGTACAGGTGTGCGTTTGCTAATCTGCTCTTTGTGAAAGGAAGCCACGTTCAAACGAATCATGAATCGAACATTTCCCCTCTCGTCTCTCTACAGGCCAGAATGTTGAACCAGTCAGCGGCTAAACTTGAAGGGTCAAAGTTCATTCAGACTGAACTCACGTCGATTCATTTTGCTACTGACTTTGCTGTTTTAAATCAGCCTTTTCTCAGAAACCTTCTCACTGTCTTCTGGACTTCAATTTTGTTGCCCTTTGCCCGACATCCTGCTCCTGTTCAATAGTCAACTGACAACTTCGCCACCAGCCACTGGCCTTGATTGTGGCTTTCATCACAGCAGCACGACAGTGAGCTCTCCAGACATTCCTGCATTGTGATCTGGACGTTGGTGTCCTGTTTTCTTGCTCACCTGTTCACTCGAACCTCTTTCTACAGGCCTGGTTTACCTGCCTGCTCGTCCGGTGACTTTGGACTTCCTTCGTGTTTCCTACCTGAGTTTTCATGCCAAGTAAGATCTGCCGTTCATTTCTAGTGCATCACTATTATCAGTCAAACATCCTCGGCCTTCCTCTTGAGTCCTGTATTTATGGGCCCATAAAACATAACCCTGACGCTCTCACCTTCTGATTCCTACCCTCAGCTCCATGTAAAGCTCAAGCGTTTACTGAATCTGAGACACACGGCCAGATGTGACCCACCTCACACAGCAGCACAAAGACCAGGACGTTGCCTCTTCCCTCACCTCCCCGGTTTTCACAGAGTCGACCCACGATGCTTACTGCGGAAACTGCACACTGCTGCTAGAACATTTTACTGCCACTGTGACGCAGCTGTCGTCTTGGGCGGGGATCCAGCACATTCAATCTTCACCGATCTTTATAATTCATTATCAGCTGCTGTCACCTCTATTTGCACAGATAACGGGATCAGTAATCAATGACAATTCATGCTCTTGTAAAAATGACAAAATAAACTGATGGCTGCTGTGACATTCGGCCATGTTTGATCTGCCGAGCTCCAAAACAAACTGTCCCTGCGACACACGGCTATAAAGCAATCGGCCAGGGATAGCACAGGCTCTATTATCAGCTGATTAAGCAATATTCTTCCCCGCTGTGTGTTTTGCCACTGTGTTGGCCTGAGACTGCAGGTCCTCTCCTTCTCTGGGAGCCGACAGGGGCTCACAAGGCCAAAAGTTTATAACTGGGCCAGGATAGGAGTCAGATGGATCGACACTGTAAAGCCACAACACACGCACACACAAAGCGTAGCTGTTGTTTCTGAGAATAATGTGGCTGTTGGTTTGCACTGAGGTTTACTGAAGAAACTAAATGTGTACATTTGATGCTGCTATTTACTTCACTTAGTTAAAAGATGAACAACAGCTTAATGCGAATTAGAAAATAAGGACAAAATGTGTATTTGCTTTGTTTCTAGACACAGTTTATAAAAAGGTTTTACACAAAAAAAAAACTCTTTGCACCAAATATGGCAACAATATGTGTCAGTATTATCAATTAAGGCTGATAAATGGTTTTAATGACCTTCTGTAAAGACATTAGCCCGTCGCCACACATGGCAAAGTTCACAGTTTTATCAAAATCTATAATGCTACTTTACAACAACAGTTTTTGCAGACAAAAGTCCAACAAAACACCAGGTCATGTTTAGAGTGTTACTTAATTAGCAGGTGTAAATAAGGCACATTTTTATATTTGGTTTTAATTCTTCTTCTTCTTGAAGAACAGATGACACACACCTAAAGCTGCTGTGGATTTGTGCAAGCAGATTTATTGAATGCATAATAAGATAATACAGTTAATCTTTTGAAGGTAAACAGGGAACACACACACACACACACACACACACAACCCCAAGCAATGGAAAGACAGATGAAAATCACAAACTCTCAAACACTGATTAGATGTTGGACGAACATTTTTATGATGGTAACAGGAAACATATCACAAATTTTGTGTCCTTAAAAACTGAGCTAATGGTTAAATATCTTAACGTCAGTCAATTAAGTTGTGGGTGAGGCCTGATACAAAGTTATATATTATTTAAAAATATATGTCACTGTTTTTTAAATGCCACAATTTAAAAATAGTCATTAGTTTGTGTTAGGTGATGCTGCTTTCGCCTGAGCTGATGAGCATACACACACACCGACGGGCCAACGCCGATTCCTCACGTCAAACTGACCGACCAGGTTCTGATCACCAGCATTGTGGGACACACTGCAAAAGCAGCTGACGCTGGCCGACACTCGCCTGGGTAAACGCTGACACACTCGTTTGTGCCTGTCAGTTCCGTCCTTGTACAGAAGATGGATCTTATGCAAACTCACAAAAATGTAAATAAACAACTTGAGCAAGAGCGAAATTACAAGATCCATTCACAACTTGTGCTTCCGGAGATTAGCAGCGAGGCAAACATTTGGAGGATGATTCACGCAAGTTGAGCTCTGTGGATCCTGGTGTAACCTCAGCACCTGCTGAAACCCTCCGGTTGTTGTGTTCGGCACCTGACCATTAATCACACACCTTTTTTCACCGATGCATTTTAACAGCAGGAACTCTCTGTAGTTCCAGTTCTGGTTAATGGGCTGCAGCTCCTGGATGCCAGAATTTCCCCCGTCCTGAGGTCTGAATGGTGGGGGGCACTGTTGTGTTTGAGCTGCAGCTTGTACCATGGAAAATCTGAGGAACTGCCACAAATTACACATGCAGGCAGCAAATGGCCACGTGACATTTGCACCACTGTCATGTCTTTTGTCCATTTAGTAAATAGAAATATTTTTGACTTTCCAAGGTTGCAGCACTGGGTGTTGTTCTGGCATCGGAGCAGCTTCGAGCTTCTCTTCCACCTCTTAAAAAGCTGTTTTGTCACAGCTCAAAACAATGAGTCAGTCAGATCCCGGCTAACACAAGTGCTTCAACGCTCGTCTGTCCGTGCTGTTGTCTGGGAGGTGGATTAATGGAGCTGGGATACTCCCAGCTTTCACAATGCCTGGCGAGATAATAAATAAGAAAAAAACACATTGTTACCATCCAGCTGCAGCCAAGCGTTATGAGTCACCAAACTCCGAAACCTTACTCACGGGCTCCACACACACACACACACACACGGAGGCTTGATTAATCGCTTGCAGTGGTTACACGCACTCATAATGTCCGGTCCATGTGCCAGCCCGGCGCTGCACTGAGTCTGGACTGAAGCCACTGCAGCGAAAGCTTTTTCACTTTGAACATATTTGGACGATCCACAGCAAAAACTTGGTATCAACAGGAAGTCTCTAATATTTTGTCTATATTTGGAGTGTACATGATTGCAGCTAGTTGTCTTTTTGTTGGATGAAAGTTGAATGATCCCTGTGGGGAAACTGGGACATTCATGCTGTAAACATCCAAGGATGGTTTTCAGAGTTTCTGAGGGAGCATGATGGCAGCAGCAACAAAGAGCCGGTTCCCAGCCTTTGTCATTGTAATGTGACGGCTGGTGTGTTGGGCTTTTTGAGAACACGTTTCCTTCCTTGTCTGTTTCTCCTCTCGCTGACTTCTGTTTACGCAGAGGCTTCATCTGCCCCTGACAAAGGAGAGCAGCTCGTGGCGTTCTCTATGTTAATGTCGCTGTCTTTGTGTGTGCGCTGCACACGTCGATAACTCCCAGCTTTCATCTAAGCCCGTGTCTTGGGAACGGAACATTCCCGGCGGCGTGCGCACCAGGATTAGCTGCAAGGGTCGCTGTAACGGAGCCTAATCTACAGCAGGCCCGTTCTTCAGCGACTCGCTGCTTTGAATGCACCTCTGTGAGAACACAATGCAGGTGCCAGACGTCGCCGCTCTGCATTTGCATGGCATTATGAGCTCTCACAATAAGCGGGGGGTTTTTGAGTGGCATGTACCTTGTCGTGCATTGCCCCAAACCAGCAGGCGTTTGTCTGCCTCCGGTGCATCCAGGACGGCTAAGAGAGAGAGATGTCAAACGAGAAGGCTGTTTATCTGCATCGCCGGCCCTCTACACTTGATGGATTTAGTGATTTAAGGAATGAACACATGCTCATTCTCCTGCTAAGGTGTGTCCGCCTGACTAATGACTGTACACAGCCACTCAAACACATGACGCTGGAGGTGCAGGTCGCTTTTCTTCCTCCCTGACGGATCGACCCCGGAGCAGAAGTTCACTGCTCCCCTGTCCTGCAGCTGAACCACGAGAGCCGCTCTTGTGTGTGGGCGTTTTACATCGTGTTGCACGTGTTCGGTGTGTCTCAGGGCGTCTGGAGTGTTAATACCTCCGGCTGACAGACAGACACACAGACGGGCAGGCACTGCGAGAAACACCTAGTTTCAGCCGCGCACAGCTCAGAGCGCTCAGACCAGAAGAAGCCAGAAACAGTTTACTTCCTGTCACAAGTAAAAGTTACTTCCGGTGCTCCTTACAGTGCCTGTCCCAAATAACCATCGTGTAGATGTATCACTTACTGAGTAATAAATGTATTTAGTGAAATATTTCACATTTTAATCCAGGACCTTAAACACAAAACCTGTGGTCAGTCCATAAATAACTGGATGCTCAAACTGTCCAGAAATGTCTATGAGTTTTTAATTAGTTGAAGTAATAAAATACAGTCACTCATTAGGTGTCATGATCTGTGTATTTCATCTGTCTTTGTTGCCTGTCTCTCTCTGTGCAGGACGGCAGCTCCGTCTCCCTGTTGTGGCCTCACCTGGAGCCAGTGCCGTTAGTTGGGGTGCACAGCTGCCTGCACGTGAGACCGATCAGAGCACCTTTAAAACCTGTCCTGAACAGGCACTCTGTGCTGGTGCGTTGTGTGCGCTGTTGTCCGTCCCCTCGCTGTCCCCTCGCCGTCCCCTCACCTGCAGAGTGGCTGGTGTTTGGGACAGTGTAACTCTGGTTCGTCTGCCCTAGTTTTTGCTCTGTCTTTTGTAGCTTGTAGTTTTGCTTATGTCACCGTGTTCCGGCCGGTGCAGGTAGAACTGTAGTACTGCCGTGATTGGTTTGGTCACTCCTCCCTTTGAGGAGTTGGGTTTTGTTATATCTTTGTTTTGTAGTCTTCTGTTCTGTATTGCCCGTGTTTTCCAAAGACGCTAAACTTCGGTTTTCTTCTCCACCTGAAGGAGACTGAAAACTGAAGCAGTGAGGTAAACAGAGAAGCAGAAACGCTGCAGGGCAGGGACAGAGGAGAAGCGAGCGCAGAGGTTTTCGACACCCGTACAGCAGCTGGCTCTGCCAGTCACGCCATGCTGCGTGGCTTTATCGGCGAGCACGACTCCGCCCAGTCACACAGCAAAAACACAAACGCGTGTTCTAATCGGGGGATTTGTTGCTGTCACTGTCTGTTGGTTAAAGAAAGTCACTGACATTGAAGGTATTTGTTTGCTCTTTACAAACCCACATTTCTACAAACCTCTAAAAGATAAAGCGATGTCACAAAGAGAATCTTTATGAGCAAAACATTAGACAGAATGTAAAAGTCCACATTGGGTCAATGCGAAGTGTGTGTGATTCCAGGGTCAGGGTTGAGTTTTTGTCCATGACCCCTACACAACACTAACTGCAGATGCCGATTTTTAATAGACAATCTCATTAACGTGCCTCACAATGTGTTACTAAGGATTAACCGCCAGTCAATACATAAAGTAAGAACTCATTTTTACAGACTGAGCTGACGCGTAACTTTGGCTTTTACTGCTGCATGAAGTTTTGTTGAGCATCATTTTACAGTTTCTTCATGATGTGCCCCTGATGACGTAGGTCCGGTACACGTCCTCTGAGGATAGGGTGTGATCCAGTCACTCTCTCCATTTTGTAGACACAGCATGTAATATTTAGTTAGCTTTAAAGTACAGCATGCTTACTACCGTTAACAAGCCAATAAAAATGTTAATTTGGTCAATTCACTCTCAATTCAAGAATTCATTTCAATATTTGAAGGAACACAGGTCTGTCGTGGAATAAATTAAAGGCAAACACAAGACACATGACTAGTTTGTTCAAACTCAACGGGTTTTTTGTAAAGAATAACGTGTTCTTGTTTCTCCTTTTTAATCACAATTCCTCCAAAGGCTACACAACTTAACACATGATTATTCTCAGTTGACATTTCATTGATTGATTGATTGATCAAATGCAGAATCACACATGCTGCACACCCAGACACAGAGCGTTTTCATTTTTTGGCACATGATAAGAAAGAGGTAAAAATAGACGGGCTCCTTTCAGAGGCCGAGGCCTCAGGGTGTGCGGCAGTTGGAGAACACACTCAGTGACACTACCAACAAAGGCAGCCTGCGGGCACATGGCTGTCACACAATCCAGCTCCCGACTGACTTCGGATGTGTTGTTCCATATATGAAAAAACAGCACGATGTGTCACCCATATCGCCCATTTCACTCGTATCACCCTATCCCCGTCACCCTGACTTACGTAAATGAGATTAGATTAGATTAGATTAGATTAGATTCAACTTTATTGTCATTACACATGTACAAGTACAAGGCAACGAAATGCAGTTTATGTCTAACCAGAAGTGCAATAAGCAGCAAGTGCAGGATATAGGTTATAAATTACCTCGAGAAAATATGTACACAAGAAATTATGGATCATATTTACAGATGCTATGAACATACTATACAGGGTGTTGTTAACTAGAGCAGAAATTTACAGATTGAATATGCAAGTAGATATGAATATAATGTGCAGTTTGCTTATTTACAGACATTTTACAGACGTATTTACAGGTGAGTATATACAGGCTAGTGCAATGAGTATGTGCAATATTGAATAGTGCAATATTGAGTAGTGCAATGGTTTGGGGAGAATGTCGGGGTGTATGGTTATGGCAAAGAGGTCAGTGAAATCAGTGGGGGCAGAGTTCAATAAGGAGACAGCTCTAGGAAAAAGCTGTTCCTCAGTCTGGTGGTTCGTGTCCGGGAAATCTAAAGCGCCTGCCTGAAGGCAGGAGAGAAAACAGTCTGTGGGCGGGGTGAGAGGAGTCCTTAAGAATACTGCGTGCTCGACGCAGACAGTGTTTCTTTTGAATGTCCTCAATGGCTGGAAGTGGAGTCCCTGTAATGCGTTGGGCAGTTTTCACTACCCGCTGCAGTGCTTTAAGCTCTGCAGCAGAGCAGCTCCCATACCAGACTGTGACACAGTTGGTTAGGATGCTCTCTATTGTGCAGCGGTAGAAGTTCACCAGGATAGCCGAGGAAGATGGTTTTTCTTGAGTGTTCTCAAGAAGAAGAGGCGCTGGTGAGCCTTCTTGATTAGGCTGGAGGTGTTGGTGGTCCAGGACAGGTCCTCCGAGATGTGGGTACCCAGGAACTTGAAGGATGAAACAGGCTCAACGGCCATCCCGTTAACATGGATGGGATCGTGTGAGCCTCTTTTCTCCTTCCTGAAGTCCACAATGAGCTCCTTGGTCTTGTTGGTGTTAAGGAGCAGATTATTATCCCTGCACCAAGTGACCAGATGCTGGACCTCCTCCCCTGTAGGCAGTCTCATCGTTGTTGTTGATGAGACCGATCACTGTTGTATCATCTGCAAACTTAATGATGGTGTTAGATCCATGCATGGGCTTGCAGTCGTGGGTGAAGAGGAGTAGAGGAAAGGGCTCAGCACACAGCCCTGTGGTACCCCAGTGTTGAGCGTGATGGTGGTGGAACAGATGTGGTCTGACCTAACATGCTGAGGTCTGTTGGTCAGAAAGTCCATGATCCAATTGCAGAGTAATATGTTAATGTCCAGGTCTCTAAGTTTGGTAATTAACTTAGAGGGTATTACAGTGTTGAATGCTGAGCTGAAGTCAACAAACAGCATTCTGCATAAGTGTTCTTATTGTCCAGGTGTGTTAGCACAGAGTGCAGTGCAATGGAGACTGCATCCTCTGTGCTCCTGTTGCCACGGTAGGCAAACTGGTGTGGGTCTAGTGTGGGTGGGAGACAGTCCTTCAGGTTTGCCAGGACCAGCCGCTCAAAGCACTTCATAATGATGGGCGTGAGTGCTACAGGGCGATAGTCGTTCAGGCATGTTGGGCTGGAGTGTTTCGGCACTGGCACAATGGCGGTGGATTTAAAGCATGTTGGCACAGCTGCTTGGGCAAGGGACATGTTAAAAATGTCTGTGAATACCCCAGTAAGCTGCTCAGCACATGCTCTAAGAACACGTCCAGGGATGCCGTCTGGTCCAGCAGCCTTGTGCACGTTGACCTGGCTCAGTGCGGTGTAGACGCTGTGGAGGTGAGTGTGATGGGTGAGAGGTTGGTTGAAGGAGTGATTCTGGTGGCAGGTTCTTTGTTGTCTCCTTCAAAGCGAGCATAAAAGTCATTAAGCTGGTTCAGGAAGGAGACATTTGTGTCCGGGAGGGTAGAGTGGCTGTGTTTGTAGTCCGTAATAGCCTGGATGCCCTGCCACATGCGTCGAGGGTCAGAGTTGGAAAAGTGCTCCTCTAGCTTTAGTTTGTAGCGGTGCTTGGCCTTTTTGATGCCCCTCTTCAGATTTGCCCTGGAAGTGCTGTAGGCTTCTGACACGGATCTGTAGGCAGCATTACGTGCCTTCAGCAGGAGGCGCACCTCCTTGTTCATCCATGGCTTCTGATTTGGGTATGTGGTGATCTGCTTCTGGGATGTAACACTGTCTATGGTGGCATTAATGTAATCCAGAACAGAGGAAGTGTAGCTGTTTATGTCCGTGTGAGAGCCACTGGTGGCCTGGGAAGCAAACGAACTCCAGTCTGTGTGTTGAAACCTGTCCTGGAGTGTGAAGTCAGCCCCTGCTGGCCACACTTTGATGTTCCTCACTGATGGCTTCACACGGTTGATGAGGGGTGAATACTTGGGGTGAGGAACAAAGAAAGGTGATCTGATTGTCCCAGGTGGGGAGGGGGTCACAGCGTAGGCTTGGCCATGTTTGTGTATACATGGTCCAGCGTCTTGTTTCCTCTGGTGTGACAAAAACGTTTTGGTGGAATTTGGGGAGCACTGCCTTTAGGTTGGAGTGATTGAAATCTCCAGCAACAATAAATGCAGCCTCCGGGTGAGCAGTCTGTTGTTTGCTGATGGCCGTATGAAGTTCCTTCATAGCGAGCTTGGCATCAGCATCGGGAGGGACGTAAACAGCAGTTGTAATGGTGGAGGTGAACTCCCGTGGCAGATAGAATGGTCTACACTTAACCATGAGAAACTCTAGGTTAGCTGAGCAGTGTCTCCCAAGAGTGACAGAGTTCGTGCACCAAGCTTTGTTAACATAAATGCACAGTCCTCCTCCTCTGGTCTTACCGGATTCATCTGCCGTTCTGTCTGCCCGGAACACGTGGTGGTCAGCTAGCGTGATAGCATTGTCCGGTACGCCGCTGTTTAACCAAGTTTCGGTGAAGATTGTGATGTTACAGTTCCAGAGTCTTTTGCTGTGGTTGATGTTGAGTCGAATCTCGAAATGAGTGTCGCCCAACTCAGATGGACTCCGTGGGGAATGTGTGAGGCGTCATCAGAGCACTTTTCCAGTATCGTGTTCACAGCAGCACAGTAAAAAGTGCGTGGTTTAGGTGTTCTATGTCATATTTCATGGAAGACTATCAAAAGCTTAAACTGTATTCAAAGTGAATTGACTTCAAGCCCTGGTGCTCACACCTGAGGTCAAGGTGAACAGAGCTAAAGCTGAAAAGCAACAGCGGAGGAAATGTTCTGTGCTAAAACGTTGCCCACAGGGACGTACAGTGTTGCTGTGAATGTGCATAGACTGACACGATTCCAGCGTTTTCAGCCTTCGCTTGTTCTTCCGGAGGCCTTTGTACCTTTGGTTCCGTGTGACAGAAGGACACGCTGCGATCAGCATCAGGTGATGCTCATTCACTGTGCTCAGCTGCGTGTCTTTGTGTGGGCTCCCCGTGTCCTTAAGTACTCTTTCCGTGTGTGAACACTGCTGGCATCGGTCGGGAAATGGAACATGTCTCCAGCAGGAATCTTTCATAATCAGTGTGAAGCCTCGGGGTTAGGCGGTGAGCGGAGCTGTTTCTCTGTAGGTTCTCCCCACCTAGATGGAAATATGTTTGCATGTGTCCTTATCTGGCGAGTAGCGCACATTGGAAACCACCATCTGTTGATGCAGATACAGTAAATACCGTGGGCACAGTGGACGACTGAACAAGTAAAACTTCACCCTCATCGCTGTTGGACGACTTCGAGGAATGTCTGTTTTGTTTGGGAATCACTAAGCTTTGATTAGAGGAACTGGCATCCGTGTTTTTTTGTCGTTTTGATTTACCCACTGATTGTTGGTGTCAGTTTTCAGCTTCAGCTTTTAGTCTCTCTCACAAATTTTGTTCTGGTTTAAAGATGTTGATGTGTTTCTGTCATTTCTCTTTTTTATGTTACATTTCCTTAAACTCTAAACTCCGGAAAAAGTCAAAATTGTAACATGAGTCATGTGATATTTTTGTCACGATAAGGAAATCTTTGGCTCATAACAACGAGATGATTTTATGATTTCACAGCTGTGGTTCAAATTTAAATGGGTTCTGTATTGTGAAAGTATGATTAAAAAACCTTTGCATCATAATTAGAGATTTTAATCTTGTCTTAAGAGACACAAATTATAGCCTTTACACTAATTTCAATATAAATTTTTTAAAACATATGTTACAGTGATGTGTCATCCTCTGCCTTTGAGTGACTGGACTTTCGCCAAGCCGTGGATAATTCGGCCATACCTGAGGCCAACGGCGTTCGGGGGCCATTAGTGCAGGGCGTGTTTGCACACTGTCCAATTGTTTTGTGCGGATGACTCAGTGCTCACATTAACCTAAATGACATGGCAGCTTTATGGTTGCTGAAAAAAGGCTGAGATATTGATGACTTTTTTGTGTGTTGTCATGAATACCTGAGCAAAGTCTCAAAGGCGAACAAGAGTGCAGCTGTGTTGCGCAACCAAACATTTATTTCGGTCTGAGCTTATTCAGTATTTAATAGCCCAGCACAGAGAATAGTTTATATGTGACCATAGTGTGAGAACAATGGCAGATAAGCTTCGGGGCAGAGCTGCATCTTGTTTCTAGGTGTGAACACACCCGCCTATCAACAATCAGAACTGTTTAAACGAGATAAATCCAATCCATTACTAACTCAGGTGTGTAACCATTCAGAGTGTGTAGCACCTGCACTGATAAGTTGCTCCACAGTTTACCTACTGAAATCTTCAGACAAAGGCCCAGAGATGGAAATGGTGTTGTTATCAGCATGTGAAATGGCAGCCATTTTATTTTTCCCGGACCCTCTGAGCCTAGTTCTTTACTTAGGTCCAGTTTTCATCAGCCATTGAAATTTCCTATGTTTAATCTGGACAACTAAAGGATCTGTGCTCCGTGTGGAGAGACTGATCCCTCAAATGTTGTACGTCTTGTGTTCTATGGCACATCTGTCTCTGTCTCTGGCCCACACTGAGACCATTTGAACCCTCTGCGAGTTCCTTTATTCTGTGCTGAACTTTCACTCGACGGTTGGTTGCCGGGAGTGGATGACTGCTCATTTGTATATGATGCACACAGGCTCACTGTTAATGTCAGCCTCGTACTATCAGTGGGAGACATCTCACCTGTACAAATTCAAATACACGCGTAACGGCTCGTGTAAACATGCAACAGCTATCACCTGTTGCTCTGAGGACCACACGGAGCCGACCACCTCTTTCCACGGGCGCCCCGAGCGCTGAGGCGGTGTTTATGTTCGGCAGCATGGAGAAATGATTAGATGGATTAGATTCAAAGCGATGGACAAAGCATTCCTGAAATCTGGATAAATAACGAGAAAAACAGCTGAATAGGAACTGAGGTGGGATGGATCCTTGCAGAAGAGAAACCGAAAAAGAAGTCCTGGGAATTGGGCGTGCTGCAGGTTAGCACACATGCATTGTAGTGAGCGATTGTGCCTGTGCCTGCTTGTATGAGCCACGGTGTTGGAATGCCGGCCCCGGGCACGCAGCAGCTCACAGCTTTAACTTCTGTAAACAAACTAATAGTGGGAGGCTGCAGGACCACACAGCCGACTGCCGCTGCTTGTGACGGTGGACTGACGGTTTCACTCGCTCACATTCCCGACGGCGGCTTTGAATACGACACACCTCATCGTGTGATGTCCTGCCTCAGAAAAAATCCGAAAAAGCTCTGATGTGAAGTGCTGCTGCACTGCCTGACACAGAGCTTTGTTTCACACGGCGTACGCTACACAACGCACGTCTATTCCTAGACTTTGATGCACGGCTGGATTAATGAACGACTGTGACGGGCTCAGGCCCAGGGGCCTGCAAAGAGAGCGGACCGTGGGCCAGACCATCCGAGGCTGCTCGTCAGATTTATATATTCTTATATACTGTATGAAATAGCTCAATTAAAAAGACACGGCCTGACCACAAGAAGCAATTTCTAGACACAAAGTGAGTAAAAAGTCAAACAAACGATCCAAAAGCAAGCGAAAACTTACCTCAAAAAGAGGAACTTGGTGATGAGGGCAGGGGTCCGTTTTCTCCACATCTGTCTGTGGCTCGGTGGGAATGTGCAAATGTGCCTGATGTAACTGTACAAAAGAAGCTGTGGCCAACGTCCCCACGTGTCTGTGTTCTGTTACAGCTCTAAATCCAAATGAGCAGATCCAACACTGTCATTCCACTGATGGGGGTTCGTTGACGGCACACACCGAGACTTTGGAGGCTTACAGAGCTTCGCTGTCTCATTCTCGGCTGGCCAACTTCCTGCAGGTTCACCACACACGAACAAAAGTCTTTCAACGATACTTTCCACACGTCTTTGGACCTAATGGCTCTAATTGGGGTTTTAAGTCAGAGTAAGAGAAAAATGTGTTCATCATTTTATGGCAAATTATTTTGGAACAATGTGTTTGAGGAAAAAGTCGATGGTTGTCACTCAAGCTACACGTCTGAATGAGAATGTTGTAACTCTTACTGCACCAACACACTGAATCATATCAACAATTCAAATTATTGTTGTCTTGTGGAATTTCTGAATACATGCATTTTTGTCACTTCACAAACCCTTTAAGCTGAAAATTCATAATTGTTAATTAATATAATTAATGGTTTTCCGAGTGTGGTCGAGACTGTCAGAAGTTAATCTCTGATGTCTGTCAGGTTAAGACTCTGTATGCAGAATGCCCCAGTTGTATCAACCATCACCTACAGTTTACATAAATGTAGAGTCAAAATAGGATATTAATAAGATAAATTGGTGATGTCAAAGTCTAAAGTAGCAGAAAATAGTAATACTCAGGTAAGATTGAAATACCTAAAACTTTCACTTAAATACAAAATGTAGAGGTGGACTTGGGGTGGATATGTATTAACTGTTGGTGGTGGATGCTGTTCACACCTTCAAAGGCCGTCGTACCTGCGGAGCAGTTGTCTGGAGATCTTCAACCAGTCGTTGGCCCTGTCCACTGCGCCACCATCTCTACAATCCTCCACTATAGTGCCCCCGCCCAAAAGAATCCCACATTTCCAGTCTGAACGACCAGCGGCCAGTTGCACTCACACCAGTGGTGATGGAGCTGTGGTCCAGAGTCATCTCACATCACCACTCTCGCAGCAGATTGCCTACAGGGGAAACAGATCCACAGAGGACGCTGTGTCCCACTTGGAGCGACAGGGGAACTACGTCCAGATGCTCTTTGTGGAGCTCAGCTCGTCATTTGCTGCTGCATCAGCATCATGCAGCTGTCGGGATGTGAGGAGCACAAGTTGCTCCCTAACAGCACAAAGACTAAGGAGCTGATCACTGACTCCAGGAGGAAGAAAACGGACGTTTCTCTGCTCTTCATCGGTGGAGACGGTGTTGAAAGGGTAGCTGACTTCAGAAAAAAACAGCCATAACTGCACAGTGTTTTCAATGTGAAATGTGAATGAATGAATGCCTTTTGAAACCATTTGTTTCACGTATTTAGATGTTTTTACTGCTAAATGCTGAACGTAAGGATGACTGCTGCACCTTGACAAACGGACACTTGGTTGTACAATGACAATAAGCGTTTTATCGTATCTTATCTTAACTTTGGGGATTACAGAATGATAAAATGGACGTGTGGGGCCGTGATTGCCTTTTATTGCATTGCTTGTTTTGCTTCATGTTGAAAATGAAAGTCTGCCGTTCTCTTTTTCTGCAGTGCATGTGTGAAGAAGTGGTGCACGTAAATCCAAGTTGATCCCAGGTCAATAGATAGCAGCCCACTGAGGTGTCAGCCTGTCTCAGTCCTGCCTTTGTTTGGCTTCCTGATAACAATCCAACTGTCAGCTCATTATGAGCTGAAACAGGTTGGATGACATGTTAAACATCCAAGGAACCTCCCTGTGCACTCGCCTTCACAGCCGTCACACGCGATGGGCAGCCTTCAGGTGTCGACAGATCACACCTATGCGTCACCGTGTGCGTGTTTGTGTAAACTAAGCGCTTACAGTTACACCTACACAAAGGGACTGTTCTGAGTGTGTGTGTGAGTGTGCGTACCCATGATGGATGTGCGTTGTGGAAATTGTTCACCTCTAATAATTGTTGGACTTATGAAATGTATTAACCCAATGCAAATGCATCACATTCCATTTCCTGCTGCATTTAAAGGGGTTTGGGAGTGTGTGTGTGTGGGGGGGGGGGGGGGGGGGGGGGGCTGAGGGTAATTACACAGCGTGTTGGAGATTGATCTTTGTATCTTTTCCTGCCTGTATCTTCACGCAGACCCCGTCCACACGTTCTCACGGTTTTTACTGCGACTTCAAGTGACTGAAGTGTTGTAAACAGCTCCTAAGAAGTGAACTCCTCCATTATCTAGACCCCTTGTTCCGTCCTGGAGCTGCTGGAGGCTTTCTCCGCTTTCGCTGGACCAGAGGCAGGGCTCACAGCTCACCGACTCCAGTCTACTGCAGCACAACGCATCAGTCTACTCCCGTGTGCCAGACTGGAGTAAAAGCAGGAAAGAGACTAACATGTGCTGGAAGGGTCTGTTCACCCCGGGTTTGTAAATGTACAACATGGCTTTGGAAAAACCCAGTGGACCAATCGCTGTGTTTTCAGAAAACCATTTAAAATTCTGTAAGATCGTTTTGTGAATTGTGCGGATCTGACCCATCACCTCCTCTTTCTCACACAGTGAACCTCTCAGGGAATATCACAGCAGCCAAACAAGAAAAAAACACACACAAGGAAGAAGTGAGGCCAGAATGAAGTGTCCTCCGTTCGCTCAGTCAACTTGTTGAGGCCGTGCTTTTTTTCAAACCTCTTTGTTTCACAGACCACCTCCTCACCACCATCGCCGTATCTCAGCTGTCACGATGCATCACTCTCCGGTTGGTTTGCTCCACCAGCGACATCTCGGTTTCTCACTGTCACTCAGCGTGGTGCGACCGTCCAAGTCTGTGGTGAGTTCACAGATGTTCTCATGAACATCCTGTTTATTCTGCTTATAGGCAGAATCCTCAAACTGGCACTGAGACACACAATGAGGAGAGTAATAGTCCATTTTCACAGCAGATGACTTCAGTTGTCATATTCACTGGTTATGAATGACGTTAGCAGTGACTCTTATCTCTGCTGGTGCCATGATGATGTGATAATAAGTCAGCGTAAACACAGGCAGGACCCTGACACTGAGGGAGCCAAATGGAATCCAGCCAACATCCATTTCATCTTTGACACCTGTGGTTTTCTTGGTGTTATTAGTTAAAGGAAAGGCCTTCAGCAGCCTCTGTGTGGCGCTCACCTGGTCACTGTAAGTTGTCCACATTGGGTCATTGGGTCCAATGATAGACAGGCTATGGGTCCTGGGTGTTCCCCCCCTGCCCTTAGAAGCGGGAGCCATTAACATAAGAGCTAAAACGTGTTTTGTTTGTTTCAGCCTAAGCTCATGAGCCCGGGGTCACCGCAGCACATCACTGGTCGCCACTTTGAGTTGGCACATTTTAAAGATGCACTTCCTGACAAAAGCCTCCCCAGGACGTGGGCAGTTTGGGAGTTCAGTGTTCAGCTCCGTGACTTTCGACATGTGAGACAGTGGGGGCTCAAACGGCCGACCCCGCGGGGGAAGAAAAGGGTTAAACATGTGCAGAGTTGACTATTGAGTTTGAAGTTTACCACGACCGTCTCTCTCCATGAGCACCCATATTTTCGAGACATCTGTGTTTATCGTTTCCCATCAGCAAAGTGTGAAGTACATTGAAGCATTTTTCATGTGAAGGATCTTAATCCTCCTTATCCCAAAGGATAACTGGCAACCCGTATTCGTGACGTCACAAACATCTGTTTGCCGTTGATTTCAGACTCAGCTTAGCACTGATCCATAGTAGAGAAGAGTCTGTTTCTCAGTTCACTGAACGCGGTGTTTTTCTGGCTGCAGAGAGGTTGTCAGAGCGGATTCGTTTAGAGATCCACTGCTGCTGGGACTTGTACCATTGTGCAATGAAGTTGGCGACTCTATCTCCATTGTAAGAAGAAAGGCTGAATGAAAAAGGGACATTTGTCGGGTGCACTTGTGTTTCTCCAGAGGGCAAATTATTATCTGGGTGTGACACATTAGTGTGACAGTCACTCACAGCTGAGGACTAAATTAGCAACTTGGTAAACAGCGCCAAACTATAAATCATATTTGCTTTTGTTTGGCATAATTGGATTATTTATGCTAACATTATTCACGCGTCGTGATAAGGAGCATTTCAGAATCTGTCTGTCTGTCCTGTATGTGAGTCGTTGTTCCTGAGCACACAGGTGTTGTTGTATCACCGGGTGATCCTATTCCCATGCACCTACTTCTCTAATAAACCTTCGCACCAGCACATACAACTCCCATATTGTCTCCAAATATTACTGTAAATCTGCAATATCAACTTCAGAATGAATGAAAACCACAGCATCCACTATTGTGACTGGTGGCCCAGTGTCAAACACAGGGAAGTGGACCTCTATTTATCCTCATTGTTCCTGACTTCTGCTGTATTTGATCTTAAACTTCCATCCTGTCATTTATGGTCCATTTGTTCTGTGTTTTTAACGCTGTACAGAAAAGCTTTGAAGTATTTCAGCTCAAAACACAGAAGGGAAGAAATAACAGCACTTTCAGGAAATCAACTTCTTGCAGCTTTTGCAGCGTATGTCTAACGTGTGTGACCACGGGCAGAGCTGTGGGCCAGTGTTTTCATGATGGCGTTGTGCTGCTAGAGGTGCGACTAAGGACTGACTCCAACAACATACTGTACATGTCGTGACTCATGTGTGACACGAGCACAGGCTCCACAAAGTAAACAGTTCATGATTTGAAAATGAACACAAACTTTATGGGCTCAACAAAAACACCCCCAGCAGTCCTGTGTGTGATGATGATGCATAACGTTTTTTTTAATCACTATTCATTCAGCTGAAGAACACATCAATTGCTTTATTCTGCTTAATTTTTCTTCTGGCCATCACAGCTTGCCCCCCCATCAATCAACCCAGCACCATCAGCATCACAGCCCGGTTTGAAGCATCCCAGGTGGATCGCTGATTGTCTGCTGATGCTGGTGGGGCACTGTCGCCTTCTGTAAATTTGGTGTGTCACTCTGCAATCCAGATGCTGCTCCGTCAGCTGTGACAGCCAAATCAGTTCAGATAACCCGGGATTAACCTGTCCCAAACATCTGACTGCTGCTTTTCTTTGCCTAAGTTGACTTCCCAATCATTGCTTTGTTGACTAGATAGTAATGGAATAAAAAAACATTCAGGATGCGGAAAACCCAAATTATGCTTTTATCAGCCATATATTCCAAGGCTAAATCAGCTGCCCTGAACTATTTTCCCAGCAGTGTGAAGACACAGCAGTGACACACTGAGTCAGGTGTAAACAACCTAATCCCAATATGTCATTATTTTTGATCACACACACACACGCACAGTGATTGACATTAACTACGATGCCTGAGATGCACATGTGAAAACACACACACACACACACACACACACACTCACACACACACACACGGTGCATAGCTCCAGGCTTCTACTCCAGTGTCTGACAGGTCGTGGGAGGATCAAAGTTCAGACTTTGAATGCGCTGCAAAGAAAAACAACAGGACAGAGGGAATCGGGGAAGAACTGATAGAGAGACAAAGCCCTGATAAAGTCCATCAGGATTTATATTAGCAGGAAGGGGGGGGGGTGATTTACAGAACAGTGTGAGCAGGGACGCCACAAGAGTTTTGCAGAGGACAGGCAAAAGAGATGAAAATAAGAGATCACAAGTGTAGTTGGAGAAACACTTTGTGCTGCATCGAGCCAAATTAGTCAGGTAGAAAATGGAGGTCTCCTCCACCCCCCCACACCGCCTTCTTCTTCTTGGCAAGGGAAGCAGGATGTCTTTCATCCAGTTCAACTGAGGGATCAAAGCTGAAAGTCTGCTCGGCTGAAACTGACCTCCATTTACTCTGCTGCGCAGTCCACACACTTCCAACATACACAACCCTATAGTTCTCCTTTCACACACACACACACACACACACACCATCATACACACACACATTATTTCCCTTCTTGTATGCCACACTACCTCATCCACTAAGCTCAGGAAATCTCTGACCTCGTCCAGCACGTTAATAGAAAATGAATAATCTCCACATTAACACTGTGACATATTAATATTCAACCGGTGCTTTTTCTACCAGAGCTTCTTTTAAAACTTATAAAACATATAGCTGCTGTTTCTGTCGGTGAAATGGCCAGTTCACAGTAGCGACACCGCGCTCTGTGCTTCAAAGAGGAGCCCGTGTTTAGCTTCCTCTCTGTGTCTTCTTCCTCACTGTTTCCACTACAAACAGCCGCTCTGCCCCCCCCCCACACACACACACACACACACACACACACACTGTAATGTATACACATGCGGTATTTGTGTACACACATACACACACTCTCAACTGTATGTATTTATGCCTCCAAATTAAAGAGGATCTTTTTTTCTCTGACTTAAAGCCACATTACTGGTTGACCACACCTGCAGTTTTGTCAAACTTCTCCACATCACGTCCAAAGCACCAACAACAGTCCAAGAAAACTGCTTTTTTTCCCCACTATTGTGTATATGTAATATTCACTCAGTATGCCATAGATGAACTTGTGGGTGTATGTAGCTCATATCTGCACCTCTTTGCAAATGTGTTTTGACTGTGAACCATCACGTGTTTCCAGCTTAATTTACTGAACACAGTATGTCTTTACGTGTCTTTCAATGTCCCACATTTATTATTATTCATTAGTATTTATGTAATATTTATTTTGGGGCTTTGCTTTTTGATGCAGTTCATGCTGTTACTGTATGATGTGATCACACATTACTCTTTGTACATGCTATAACCACGGATGGATTCCTGTTCGGGTGCAGAGGGGCCCCAGAGCTCACAGAGCCATTCCAGTTGCAGTTCATATTCCTTTGTTGAACGAGCTCACAATAGACACAATATGATAATGAATAAGAGCCACAAAATGACTAAAACAGACGCTAACTAGGTAGAAAAAATCTAAAAAATCTGCAGTCATGTGTCAGTCATTTTCATGCACCTCCATCTGTTGCTCTCCTCCACAGCCACCGACAAAGACACTGACGACACATACAACATTCTTGGGCGCCCCCCTCTGGGCTGCAGCCGCCTCTTCTTTCCCTGGAAATGCTTTGCACAAAACTCTGAGAAAATCCTGAGGATACACAAAGGCTGGATCCTTACTGTAATCAGTTTGACAAAGGAAATGAAGACATATTATTAAATCAGAGTTTAAAAAGCCAATATGCTGCGCACTAAGTCTAGTTAATATTTACTGAGGCCAACCGAGTTCCTCATGAGTGTGTCAAATCCTCACAGGCCAACCCGAACCCATGTGTGACATTAAGAGGGCTCGCACAAGTTAAGACCCTCTCTTCCTTTCACACAGTGGAAAGTAGGATTTCATTTTATTTTCACTTTGTGTCACGTGGTCTTTATAATCAATGACATTTGTTGTTTTAAGCCTTTAATTACTTGAATATATTTAAATAAATCCACTAATGTTCCAAATTCTGTATGGTATTACCTCTGTGCTCACTTGTTTGGGCTTTGTGGGATTTATTCAAATCCTCTGTGCATGCCTTTATTTTGTCATGAGGCAGATATAATTACAGAGAGGGTTTATTAATAAAAGCATCGTGCAGACATGACAACAGAAACAATGCAGTACAAGCTCGGCCAGGTGCTCAAAACTCCTTCATCTCTGCAAAGAAACCCATACACGACATTATCTGCCAGTGAAATGAAGCGATGCAGCTACAGTAGGACTGTCTCACAAACGGATACAATCTCGCTAATAAAAATGTGGCAGACGTAGAACAAAACATCTGACCAATGACGACATAAAGCCCGGCCCGAGTGTAACACATCATGTGGGAGAATGGATGACTTTATTATGCTTCCTCCTGATTGCGATTGGCTCAGGCCCATCCAGAGAACATCCAGCTCCCCACGCTGTAACCAGGTCCACCTGTTTATGAAGACAAACAGCTCTGAACACACTCCGACCTGTCAGATCTCATCAAAGACAGAGCTGCAGCGTGCACTGATGGCTTCAGCTGTTTCCTCTCAGCGTTGCTCACTCCATGAGGGCTGAACATGCAATGGTAAATCACGAGGAAGTATTGCAGTACACAAGAGCTCTTGTGTCAGAGGAAGTCATTTTGGCTCTACGTTCTGGTTCAGCACCTTTATGTTTTAACTTTCGAGACTTTTCCCAGAGACTCTTTCCCCACATTGGTCCGAGTCAAGCCTGCCTGTGCCTCCTGAGACACAGTAGTCTGTTGTCTTGCCTGGGGGAGCAAGGGGGTGGTGTTATGAGAAGGAAGGGAACATGTTATGTTAACCTGGCTGGTAAAAGCCTGAACATATTTGCGTAAATGCCTCTTTATGCCCTCTCCCACCCACTCTTTTTTTTTCAAATTTAACTGGACTGATATTCATATCTGTCTCCAAGGGGATGCTAAAGCAAAAACAACAAAAAAAATCTATATTTTTTTGCAAATATATATTTGCAAAAATCGAAACTTAGCAGTAGCCAGAATTCTACTGGTTCGAATTTTCCCCATGACAGCCCCCACACCTCATGATGACTTGTCATCCTCATATATTCTTCACATTCTTTTTACCATTCTGTTACACTTTCTCTAAATTCAACACAATTTTTTAAATGCTGTGTCAAAGCCCTTCACGTATTTCATGACATAAATCCCCCCCAAAAATTTAACATTATTTTAATAGTTTTCCACCTCAGCACCAGCTGTAAACATGTTCCCTCATAAAGCTGATAGAGGTGATATTCAGGTTTTATTTAACATGGACACATGGAGCATGATGCCAGTCAGCTAAACCGAATTAAGCAGTTTACAGAACAAACTGGGAAATAATGCTGTGACATGCTGCAGCTGAAAAGTGGAGTATGGAAACCAGTGCGATGGAAATAAAACATGCACTTGGTCACTGTGATTTTTGTGATGTATGTGACAAAGTTGCAAGTGATTAAACTTAACTGGGTCAATGAGAAGCAGAGTAAATGGCTTTGGGTACTACAGAGCAGAAAGATGCCAAAAATGCTGCAGGCTCAGATTAAAGTGACTTCTGACTTTAATCTGTAGCAGTTTAATATTGTTGTATGACCTGTTTAATGTTATGTCACTTATTCACCAGTTCAAATGGATCATTTTAGAAATTTATGTTGGAAGATATTTGTGTAGCATTCATTGTTTAATAAAATCCACCTGTGCTTCAGGAGTTAATGATAAAAAAAATAAATAAAAAATAAAGAGGTAAAAATCATGGTCTGGTTCAAAATGGACTTGGTATTTTCTGCCCCGATCCACAATTTTCTCCTGAGATAATTTTTACAGAAGAAACTGTCTGGGACAGCTGTGACCTACAAAGCTCCATCCTACCTCAAAGATCTCCTAGTACCAGATCATCCTAATAGACCACATCGGTCTCAGAATGCAGGCCAGCTTGTGGTTCCCAGAATGGGAGGCAGAGGCTTTAGCTATCAAGCTCCCCTCCTGTGGAACCAGCTCCCAGTCCAGATTCGGGAAGCAGACACCCTCTCTACTTTTAAGACGAGGCTCAAAACCTTATAGTTAGTTCTAGTCCTGCTGCTATAGGCTCAGACTGCGGGGGGACCAACCCCTGATCCACTGAGACACTTTCCTCCTCTCAGTCGACATTTATATGGTATATGGTTCTGCTGGAGCTTTCTTCCTTTAAAGGGATTTTTTCCTGCTCAAGGGGGATTTGTTGGGCTATCTCTAATTACTTTATAAGGTAAAGTGCCTCGAGATGACTTTGTTGTAAATTGGGTCTATATAAATAAAGTTGAATTGAGTTGAATTTGAATACTTTACAGGTGGATTTCCAGATGTTGAAATTATAATAATGGAACATATTGTGTAATATGATAAACTACCGTCCTGCCTGTACATAAAGCAGTTAAAATGAACTATATCACTTGTTCTACACACTGTAGGTAACACACACCTTTACTCATGCCTTTAACTTAAATGTGCTGGTTACTCCTTGGCCATTTTTTTCACTTTCAAGACTTTGTGGACCAATCGTGGACTTTTATTATTAGCATCAAATTTATCAGCATTTCTGTTGTGACAAATTAGTTTTTTAAATAAATTTAGACAATATACAACTATTTGAAAGGTAAGGTAAGAGTTTCTCATATTTGGGTGAGGTGAGTCATTAAGATCATGAAGCTATATTATCATGGGGTTATTGTTTCTCCACTTTGTTGTAAAATCTCTCCTGTACCGTCATCTCTGCCTCCATACATACTTACATATGTTATCCAACCTCTGTGTCCAGCAGTGTGTCAGCACCCGGACTGAAAGGCTCTCTGTTCCCCTTAACTCTCCCTCTTCCATTGTTCATCTGGTTGCTTTTCCAAGCTAAGCCTGGCACAGGCTTGGATTTCCGGAGCCCAAAATGCGAGCCCGGGGAACTGGAATCCTCCAGGAAAGGGGAGCAGCAGGAGATAGCGCGCCACTCAAAAGCAAACAAACCCAAATATCAGAGGTTTATTTAAAATCTCCTTGTCTTATATTAATGGCAGCGCTACAGGCTAATGATTAGCCAGGCGTGGGTCAAGGGTTCCTAAGCCTCACTTAATTTCCCTTGGAATCTGTCTTCTGTGTGTTTTATGAGATACAAAATACAGGCAGGGATTGGATTCGTGCTCAGTCATTAAAATGTATTATTGCCCATTTAATAGTTTTACAAACCATCTAAACTACAACTATGGGAGAAGCTCAGTTTGAGTAAACATAGCAGTATTTCGCTTGCCCGGTTCACTTTTTCTAGTACAGTGCAGCTTTTTGTTGCCACACTGAGACACATATATAGATATTCTTCCATCCAATGGACTTTACAAAGAAGTCAGACCTTGTGTGGTTAGTGTCAGCTCTGCGCACACGATCTCACTGCAGCCATCCCTGACATTGAGGGATTCATACGTGTTTGATGTCTTACAGTTGAAATGCCCTGCACAGGAAGGAAGTGCTCACCCACTGGTCGCCTGCTCCATCTTCAGGAGCGCTATGGGAGAGAGAGAGGATTTCAGGGCAATATTTACAGTGACCTTTTCCTCCCACTGGTCAGAGGCCCATGGGAAAAAACTGGAGAAGACAAACAATGAACAATAGGGTTCAGGGATGAGCAATGGTACCAACTCAGCATGTGCCATTACGGGATGTGGACTGCAGAGGGTTCGGGGGGGTCACAGAAGGGATCAAGGCATGAGCAGCGCCTGCAGACGCACCTGGGACACCTGCCTAGAAACTGTGTGCTATTTAAAAACACAACATGCAAACTGCCTTTCCTCACTTGGTAGAAATACTTTCCACAGAGGTTCTAGCAGTTTGAAGGAACAATCAGCATCTACGGAAACAAAAATTCTTGTTATAAAAAATGAAGCCACAGCCAGCAGCTAGTTGGTCTGGCACATTACATATAAGCTAGTGAAGAAACTATGCACCACTTAACAGATTAAACAATAAAAGATATGACATGTTAATCAGAGCTGCTACATGCTACGTAGCTGTTTCCCGCATTTCAAGTATTTATCAAAAACTAAAGTAACCAACTGTATGTAAGCACATTAAAATACCCACTTGAGTAAAGAGTGCTCTGCTAATTTGGCTTATAATATCCTGACCTTCAATAATTTTTAAGAATATTTTCCAAAATATGATTAACTCACAGCATGTAGTGCATCCAAATGCTGGGTGGTGTCATGTGCACCGATGTCCTCATTCACTGGCAGAGACTGGACCTCTGCGCCTTAGATCAAAATCTTTCGGCGTTTGTGCTTTGACTTCATGTTTATATAGACAACCAGCCACTGTATTGCATCAGCATCTGTGCAAACTCCCCAGTCACAGTTTGATCCTCAATTACCAGATTACCCCGTCTAATTACACAATAAGGTTTCCCTCGGGATTGGGCCTTGCCTTATCACAGAAATTCTTTCTGCCCTGCACAATTTGGTGAGATAAACGTAATGGTATCTCGGTGTTCAAGTGTGTGCCTGGGTGGTCCCTGTTGCACTTCTAATGATGCTGTGCCTTTCCCAGAACAAGTGGAAATACCTCAGTGATGCACCGTGAAAAGAGAGATGAGGAAAGAAGCAAAGCTCCCACTGGGCTTCACTATTCATACACAGGAACACTTCCAGAGGGGCATAAAATATTAAAAGCAAAAATACTATTCAAAACACCGCTGGCTAGTTTGCTTTCTACACAAATATGGTATATTTTGCAAACACATTATATGTTTTGTTAATACAATCTTTGGCTGTTAATAACTAAATACATTTGAAATGGAATAACATACCACAGATTTTTTTTTCTGCGTTTCACCTTTTAACAAATAACTGTTTCTATCTTATTTTCCAGCTTGAATTTTGCTTTCAGAACTTCCCTCCATGTCAGAGCCATCACCTTAGTGGGTACACGCCAATTTTAGGTAGTGGTGATAAATCTAACCGGATGCACAGCCTAACAGCAATAAGGAATAACGGTCAGCCGTGAGATGGATTATTAAAAATGTCCGCCACAGAGAGTCACACTTTAGTCCTTTACTTTATTTTGAAAGGTGCAGCCAACGTAGGAAACCGGATGTAGTCAGAGAGCTGAAGGATAGGGCTGTTGCAGTCCAGCTGCTGTTACCTGTAAGTGACCTTCTTTTTTAAGTAAATGTTCTCCTGAAATATCAAAGAATCTTAGAAATGGCAGGCAGAGATGACTGCGCGGACTGTAAGGTCACTGCGAACGCAAATGCAGCCTCTCGGAACTCTTCCGGTACAGCGAGTTAGCTTGCTACCCTGTCGATGTGGCTAACGTGAGCTAACAAACTAGTCAGCGAAGGAGAAAGTCTGTGGTTCTGAAATCACAGAATGGCCGCTTTTCCGTCTGCAACGTGTTTGTGTGAATAGGAACCGCTGACAGATGCGCTTAGAGTCGTTTTTTGCGTTTATTAGCTGCAGCGCGATTAGCATCACCGAGCTCTATCGAAACATCCGCCCATTGAACGACGCTGGTGCCGTTTTGTGCAGCATAACAACAGCTCGAATCGACATCCAGAACCTTTGACGGGCCGTAAACGACGTCGGGTGGGTTCGGCGCGTCAACTGCGACTGTCTGATGACTAAATGTACATGTCAATGCTTTGTACTTCTCTCGCCATCTTTGTTTTTCTGATTGTGCTGAACACATTGCTTGTGTCCTAATCGTGCTTTTTCAGTTTGTATGTGATTGACCAGCAGAATTCTCTGATTCAGTGATTCAGCGATTGTAAATATGAAAGACCCCCGAAAAAACGAACCTCCCTCCCTCCATCCCACCGTGAATACGTGGTGCGCACGAACGAACGTGCAGCAGTAATATTAGTGGTTGATTTTTCTCGCAGCCTTTTCCAATAAAAACAGATCGACACAAAATGAATTCTTGGTTCAGGCAGAACATTAAAACAAAGAACATGCACTGACATTAACACCATCTGTAAGATGTGTACAGATGGGAGCAAAGAGAAAAGAAATACTGTAAATCAGAGAAATATCTGACTGGAAAATACTCGACGAAACGAAATATCAGCATACGTGAAGGGAGATTTTTAAACCACATGTTAATATTAGTCCCTTGATTTTAGATGACACATTTCTGTTTTTTATATACAGTAATATACAATAGTCTTAATGTTCCATTAGGCAGTTAACAGTTTTCTGTCTTTTCTCACTGCCATACAAGGATGGATGATTATCTGCACTGAGCCAAGATATTTGTTTATCATTGGCATCCCTCATTTTTGGCTCAGCTATCAGTTCTTCTCTTCAGAAACGATTGTGTTATTTTTAGTGTAAAATATTTTAAATCTGCTTATTTAGGCTGCGTTATCTGTCGTGAGCCCTTTCCAGAAGCATCATTTTAGGCAATAATGACGCTTGTATTTTAAGCATCCATAGAAGTGATTTGAGCTCAACGCTGCATATGTAGGACATTCTGTATAGGAGATTGTATCTCACAACGCACAATATGCTGATTATTATTTGAATTAATTTCATATTAGTCTATATAAATTGTTTTAAAACAAACTAAAGGACTTCTTATAAGTTCCTATAACTCCAGCAGATCTGTTCAAATGGCTTTTGTTATTTCAGCAAAAAAACGTAACGTTGAGATATATATGAGAACTTCGGAAATGAGCTTTAATTTTGGGTTTGTTTTAATAATGTCATAACAAGCATGTGTTACTCTGTAATCTAGAAAGCACAGGTTTAGCTGTCATTGCACATAGTTAATTTCTAGTAGTTCTAGGAGACAATATTTACTTAATAAACCTAGACCTCCTGATTATGATAGAAATACGTTTCTCACCTCAGCTTTATTAAGTGTAGTGTTTCCAAACAGGGCAGAGTCTAAGCCTCTGTAATCCCTACTCCTGTGTGTCGTTATCAAATATTGTTTTAACACACTTGTGTAGGCCTTTTTTTTGGGGGGGGGCATTCAGTACCCAGTGTGTTTGTTCATCTGATTGATTGTATCAAAGTGAAAATGAGAGCGATTCATTGACAAGTTGCCTACAGGCAGGTGCTGTGTCGCAGGGATAAGTTGTCCTCGAGCTCCTCCAGGTTACAGAGCTGAGTGTCGTCGTTCCCCTTCTCTTCCACACAGTCAGCACTGCTGAGCTGGTGGATGACTGGGGCAAGGCTGCGCTGATCCATTTCCTGCCCCCCTTCCAGTGCTCTAATTGAAAAATTTGGGTGGCCCTGCTTGTTTGTTTTGGGTGAATGTGGTGGGTTGTGTTTTTTAAAGCTTTTCCTTAGCATTGCTGCTCCGCAGACCTCGGGGTGAATCGAGCGACTGGAGTCAGGCCCCGCATTGTTTGTGAAGCAGCATTTTTCTCTCACCCCTGTCTGCTCTCTGCAGTCCGCCCCACCTGGTAGCCTCCATCCTGCTGACAGGCTTGCTGGGCCACTGGTTTTCACAGTATGGTTTCTGTGACCCAGTCAGACCTGGACAGACAGACAGAGCAGCTTTGGGCTGGGAAAATGGACAGCAAGACAACTCGAAGAGACATGCTTAGTGTGACAGGAGTCCATTTTTTCAGAGCAGTTCAACACTTGTTGAAAAGAGAAAACTAATAATGCAGCCATTTTCATAATTTGTTTATAGTTTAATCAATTGTTTCCTTGTTTTCTTCATTGAAATTCTGGATGGAGTGCTTTACTTTTTTATAATTTTTTTCCCTTTAATAAAATGACTTATTAGGCTCATAATTGGCAGTCTAATTGTAGGTTATTGATCATAAACTAATCTGCAACAGTTTTATATCAACCGTATTTTGGCTTTGAGAATTTGTGAGAGGCCTTTTATTATTATTTTCTGACATTTTGTAGATTAAAATGAAGATCAGAAATATCTGTAGATTGATCATAATCAAAATAATAGCTGGATTGCTGGTTTAATATTTAATTAGTCAATTGACAGAACAGTACTCAGCACCAATTTAGTTGATAAATAATTTTTTACCGACCAAGTAAAAATCTAATACACTGTTTTTGGTTCCAGCTTTTCCGAGGTGAACGTTGTTATTTTTTTCTCTCTTTAATCATTATAAATTAAACATCTTTTTGGATTGTTAGTTAAACAAAACATGCTATGTCTAAATGAAGTCTTGGAACGCGTCAAGGGCATTTTGTGAGTAATCAATTTTATAATATTTAATTGCAACAAATGAAAGTGCTGATTTGTAGTGTAAGCAGTGGTATTGTTATAACTCATAATGGTATGTGACTGTGGCGGGTTCTCACGCCGCTGATGCGTTTTTTACGTGAAGCAGCTGGGACAGCAGTCAGTACAGCCTCACTCATAAAGGTTCAAATCTCTCCATTTCGCCATGTCACTGGGCAGAGCTGCCTGTCTCCAGTGTCTTTATCCTCTGAAAATATCTTCCTGCATTTGCGGACCCATAGTTTCTTTTTTTGTTTATTGTTTTGGGATATTTGGACGGGAAGTTGGGAACTTCACTTCGTTAGGGCCGAGTCTGAAAAACACTTGAGACTGACAAACAAACAAACAGGCAGGCCGAAAGATAACAGAGCCTGCGGGCAGACATCGTGATGGAAGGACAGTGAGCCAGAGGCACACATCGGATCCTGCTTCGCTCTTTCTCTGTCACAAAAGATTGTCCACGGCTGCTGGAATCTGCTGCTTGCTGACTCATTGTGAAAGAACCTCCTGACTGGACAGTGGTCGCAGCATTTATCATTTTAAATAGAACCTGCACAGCGTATTGTATGGACATATAATCATAGGATCAGTTTACATGAAACATGATTACAGTTGACACATATTATAGTAAATCTTTGGCTAGTAGCTTCGTTGCCCTGAGTGGCATGTGGTTGCCCTAGTGTTAGCGAATACTGAAGGCGATTGTTCGAAACTCCACCCGGCCGTGTGATCGGAGCAGTCATCTCAAGCACGGTGATGTTTGGCCACTCTGTGCATTCACAGAGTTCGGGGGGGATCTTTGATGGAATCTGGTGTTTGTGTAATGTTGGGGAGTACGGAGTGAAATGCAGTTAGTGTGCGGAGGACAGCCATTTTGGAGCTGCTGGTGTCTCGAGTTGATGCCTGTGATGGGTGATGAAGGGGGTCGAGGTTGATGAGTCGTCTAAATGGGTCCCTTTGTGGCTCCCAAACCCCATCACACTCTCTCTTACTCACACACATCTGCACACACCCTTGCCAATCATTGACATATGTGAGTTACCTTTGAGCTCAAAACAGCAAATGATCTAAGGTATGAAGGCCTCATTCATGAGATAATTGGCTGTGGGTGTGTGTCTTAATTTGGTGGATCAGGTACTGTGGACGGATTCCCATATCTGTTACCACTATGTTACGATTGACTTGTCGTTTGTCTTGCTTATGTTGTCTGGATGAAAGTTAGCCAAAGGTCAGAGATTGGAGGAGGTGTTGTCTGACATCAGCGCTCAACTTTCAATCTTCAATAATTGGTTTTGGTAAAAACTCCTTAATAGTCCTTTCCTCTTTATTTTTTAATTAGTAGAGACAGAGCAAATGACAGGAATTTCCCTCTCAGTTAAACCAGAGTAATTGCAAACAATCGCTTGAGTGAGAGACGGTAGCACAAACTCAGTACTGAGGTGAATGTGTAAGTATTTGCCTTAAAAAATACTCTGCTATAACTATAAGTATATCTGCGTTTTTTTGTTTTTGCTTAAGTAAAGGCACAAAAGTATATAAGCTCTTATTTACTTTATGTACATAAATACAAGTAAAGATAAACAGAATATAAAAGAATGGAAAAAGTCCAGATTCATTTGACAGACTCTCAAAGGTGAAGGTTATGGCAAGACAAGTTATAGTAATTAATAAAAAGTAAGTTCAACAGTTACCTCATAACAAAAACAGCACAGTTGGTAAAGTTTGATCGGATTTTATGTATTGACAGGTGGATAATCCTTGATATTACTTAATCGGTTATTAGTTAATTAGACTTTGTAGTAAGAATCTACAAATACAAAAGTAGCTAAAGCTGTAAAGTAAATGTAGTGGAGTAGAAGAACAATTCCCCGGATTGTAGTGGAGAAGCCTAAAATGGAAATAATCCAGCAAAGAACAAGTATCAAATAATTGTACCTAAGTACAGGGATTGAGTAAATGCACTTTTATTTAACACCTCTGATCTTAGTTTTTAATTTTCAGCCATCGAATAAAATATATAAAAATAATCTCTTTATGCATTAAATGTCAAAGTGTCATCAAAATGTGATGACACATCACATTTTGTGAAAACCTAAAGTGATCTCAGTGCTAACCTCAGTCTTAATTTGTCTCACCAACAGTCTAAACATACAATTATAAAATTGAGGAATAAAAAAATTTGCATCTTTGTATCATAAATTACATGAACAAATAGTTGCTTTATCAACAATTTTTTTCCCCCCTGGACAAATAATTATTATTTTTATTATCGTAAGAGTAAACAATACTGCACGCGTTACACTGCAATGCACGGTGCCTGAGAACCAACAAACCTCGTCCAAATGTACCCATGGATAATTAGACCTGCTCCGCAACGCGTCTGAACCAAATAGACACAATCAAGGTGAGAGACCACAATCACCAGTAACAACGTACGAATCTTTTATTAGATTATTGAATAATAACAATAATATGTTCTAAGAAAGTGAGACAAATTTTCTGTGCAATAATTACAGCATATGCTTCAAAGATACATTTACATTAATTACAGGGAAATTACTATTTCCACGTCTAACTCCTGAAAACCTCTTGTATAAAAAACCCCGCGTGTTTGTAGTTTGAGTATTTCTTAACTAATCCTTCTTTTTATGAAAAACAAATCCATCGGTGCCGTTTAACCCAGACCACTCAAAGCACAGAAATTTTTGGGGTGCGCTGTAGTTCATGAAAATAAAATGGTATCATGTGACAGAAAAGATTTGTTTAGCGCGTTAATGAGAGTCGTGGGTACTCCAGCACGGAGCCAAAGAAGGGTTGCCACTTGTTAGCAGTGCTGGAATAGGATTCCAAGCCTCTGACTTCCTCAGCTACCACACAGATTAGAGCCAACCCTGCTGTTTGTTATTCAGCTTCCAAGGCAAACAAACCCGCCTCGTTAGCCCTGTTACCAGAGAGAGGCTGGGGCTGGAGGCTAATGGCATCATGGTTGGAAGATGTCTTGGGGAGAGGGAAAGGGCTAAATCCGATTCCGGGTTGTCACTGATTAAATGTGGCCTGCAGAGTAAGATATGACTTGACACCAGTGGGTATAATCCAATGGGGGTCCTCTGATGCCCCCTAGAGGTTAACACCTTCATCCCTGTCGTGGAAAACGCCGTCTGCCCCAGAGGTTTCCACTTGAACTGCTCACAAACTGCTTCTTTTGTGTTCTACTTCATTCTCCTTCAAGGAAAAATTTGTTCACAGTTAGTCCTCAGCCTGTATAAAGTTATAGTTTCTATTACCTAGTTTGCAGGGTATTTGTGATGGTGCATGACATGAGACTTGTGCAAGATTACCCTTAGTTTCTGTGTGACTTGTGTGCATGTGTGTGCTTGTGCACGTGTGTGTGTGCACGCTCGTGTTATAGAGAGGGGTCTGGGCAGTGTTCCCGTGTCCATGCACAGCCCCCGGAGTAAAGTAAACACAGCGGCTCTTTTCTCATCCCAGCCGTCAGCAGGCTCTCCCCAGGCCCGCGCCAGAGACCACACACCCAGACCACACACACACACACATTCACACACATACACACTCATATACACACACACACACACACACACACACACACACACACACACTGCCCAGACCTCTTCGCAGATCCTTCTACGTACTCGCATACAGAAAGACCACACAACACCAGCTCGGGCCTCTCGCACGCAATCTAGCTGAGCTGTCATTTTGCCCAGTGTGTCTGTGTGTGTGTGTGTGTGTGTGTAGAGGGCAGGCTAGCTGTCTGTTTGTGCACGTGCATTTCAAGACGGGGGTGGGGGTGGGGTGGGAGTGGGGGTAGTATAGAAACACTCCTGAAAGCAGAATCAGAATTGTGCAAAATAAAGATCCCAGTCTTCTACCAGTGCACCAACTCTGAACATGTGGGATTGATGAGCGATACACCAAGCTCTTGTTTTAGGCCTGTTAACCTCTTATCTTCTTCATGTTAGATCCATAGCCCCTCCATTTCCTCTGACAAGCACGGGGCAGCAGCAACAACATGGGGTAAATCCCGTTGGAGTTTTCTCATTAACTCGAGGAAGTCAAGGCAATGGAGGCAGAGGGCTGTGGTAGAAAGGTTTCCCAGAAAGGTTCCTGCTTGAAATGGTTCGTAGGTCAGGACGTGTGTTTGAGTCCCGCTGCTGCTGCTTTTCAGGCATCTGCATGTGTGTCATCTACAGTGTCAAACCTGTTCCATGAAAGTGTTAAAAGGCCAAATATTTATAATGAGGTATACTTTCACATGGCTAGTATCAAATGATTCATCTGTCAGATCATTTGTGAATTAATCAATTTAGAAAATGTAACGACTGATTAATCCATGGAGCTTCCCATTTTATTTCTAACCTTTAAATTGTTTTGATTAGTTTTTTCCTTCTAAGTCTTTTGTTTTGAATCTGTCCTTCATGCTGCCTAATGGCACAATCGGCATGGTAAATGAGAATTGGTTCACAATTATTTTCCTGGTAAAAAAAAAAGAAAATTATAAAGAATTAAATAAAAAAAACATGATGACACTAATAATTGTTGTATTTTGCCATGTTTAATAAAATGGGGCTCTGATTTTTTTTTTTAACTTTTGTACAATTTTACTTAATGCCACGTTTCAATACTGCCCTGTTAACATCAATCTTTTAGTTTAGGACTGATTAATCTCATGATTGGTTTCTTAATAATGAGTTGAATTTAATATTTTAGTATTTGAATTTATGGTAAATAATACAATATTTTTGCCCAATTTTCCTTGCGTCAATGGTGTCACACTTGTTCAAATCTGAAAGAACAAAATACTCATCTTTTCAAAACTGAAACTAAGTAATATTTTTAATATGTTCTTTAAAAGAAATTGATGTAAATTAGTTTATTGGAATACATTTTGATTAAAAATATTAAATTAAGCTCGGTTTGAATAAGCTTTATATGAATTCAATTTCCCTTTTTTTGAAGGCAGCCCCATCGGGTCCCATTGATTCAGGGCCCTGACAATAAAAGACTCTAAGGTTCTTCACCATATTTATGATGGTTTAGATCATTGATGAGCCAAATATAAATACTGAATTTGGGCTTCTTTTTTTGGACCTGATGATGTTCCATTCACATTTTGATTGACATTTTTCACCACGTAACATTTTGTAAACCAAACAATTTAAGAATCAGTCAAAAATTATTCCCACATTGCCTGACGATAAAAAGAATATTAAAGTGCTAAGATCCTAAACATGGTTTCCAGCAGTGAAAAATGCAAAGCTTAAAAATCCTGTTACAGGAAAGTCTCTCTAACAATGTTCTGTTCTGTCAATTTTGATTTCCTTTGATATTAGAATCCCTGTTGGCTCTGAAACTCAGTTGTGCGCCTACACCTAATTAGTGACCATATTATTGTGCAAAGGGTTACCACCGTGAATGCGTTGCAGGAACAGGCCGTGTGAACTCCGGCATTGTTTGTGCAGAATGTGTTTTGGCTGTGGAGTAAAAGGGCGGAAGCCTCGCTCACGCTGCTTCAGAGAGTCTAGATTGGTCAGCTTTTGAGACCTGTCTGTAATTTATTAGCAAACATCTGTGCTGCTGAAATACATACTTTCAGGTTTTTTCACTTGGAATCTTTCCCTCTTTTCCTTTTACACAGACTCAGTATGAACTGATTTGTATGGGTGCTCCTTCTCTGCACTGTATTGTGAGGGCTTATGTGGAATGATTGGGGAGACCAGGTTTATTTATCCTTTGCTGTGAGGTTTACATTCTTCCTTTCCTCCCTGCTCTCTGTCTGCTCCCTCATATTTGGCTCCCTTCTCTGTTTTTCATATTATCTGAGAGATAACTGCTGCAATGCATACATTGTTTGGAGACCTACTGGGTGGGAAATTAACAGCCAAATGTTGCTCATGTTTGCTGTCCCCAGTCATTTCCAGAATCTGGCCATTGATGGCTGGCAATATTACGAAAAGAAAAAAGCTGTATATTTCATTAGGTTAGTTTAAGGTTCCATGTTTACATTAACATTGATTACTCCAAAATCTGAAACTTTTAGTACACTGGCTATTTTATACTGCAGTAATAAGCTCAATCTTTGTAAGTTATGTCAGCTCCCAGAACAAATGTATTTTTGTTTTTAACTAAACAACATGTTATGTTTTCACTATTTAAAGATTTAAAATGAAAACCCATGTTCACTGCATATTATTATTATTATTGTTAGAGCAATTTGAACAAAAGTCCAGAAATTAACAGATAATAAAGGTATACAGTAAAGGAAAAATAAGAAAGACAAGCAAGAAAATTTAAAACCGTTAGATTGAACAATCTATAGTCAACGCCTGTTTTAGCTTTATATTATTTATAAATAATATATTTATATGTAACGAGACACAGTTATTCTAGTCATTTTATTGGTTCATTTTTAGACGTTTCGAACATTTTGTGGTACTCACCCTGTCTCCTTATTCACTCTGTGTGTGTGTGTGTGTGTTTTTCTCTCTTGTCCAGGCACTGATTGATCCAGTGTTCCTGTCTGCCTCAGGCCACCATGTCTCGTGCCCGACAGCCCCCGTTAGTCACAGGCATCTCGCCCAAGGAGGGTGCGGCTTGGACCAAAGTTACCATCCGTGGAGAGAATCTGGGTACGGGCCCAGCCGACCTCATCGGTAATACTTTCATAGCCACACAACTATCCACACAGGCACCTCTCTCTGTAGCATCGAGCCATTTTGGGTTAAGAATAAGAAAATAAGGGTTTCCACATTCATTCTAGAAGCGTTTCACGTGCTTCCCTGTTTGTGGCTTGTTCTTTGTTAATGAAAAATGTGTCAAGATATGTGAATATTTTATTTTGATTATGGTCAGATATAAATAGACAAGGTGTCAACACTGTATCTAATTAACATTTAATTGTTTAAACGTATATATATAAAATTTTTGTCAGGATTTTGTGATCACATTTGAAGTCATCTTTTTTTACTGTAATAAGGAGATGTGTAGTAAATGTGACTATTACATAAATTGTATATTTTTTTTATTTAATGCTGTAGGCATGTGGAGTATTTGTCACCATTTTGACATGATTTTATTAACAAACCACAGCAGCTTCCTTTTTTAAAACACGCTGGTGTACAGTTTGTTTTTGGATATATGATATGTAAATGGAAAATTATATTGACACAAAGCCATTAATTAAGTTATGTCTTTTCCTTTTTAACTCTTTGGTTCAAATATAGATATGTTCTTTTGAGCTACTTATAGCCTTTCTTTTAATTAATGTGTACACACAAAAATGAAAAATCCCTACACTCTTTTGGTATAAGCAGTTCAGTAGCTTCAGCATCAAAAAAAAAAAATTTAGTCCAGACCTACCAAACATTATTGATATTTCACTGTTGTAGTAATTGTTTATAGTCAGTTTGTCAGCAATCTCTGTAAGACAATAAAAAAAAAATCTGCTAATAAATAAATAAATAAATACTGAGATTAAATACACTATATGGCATGCATGGATGTAAAAATAACATTGTTGTCAGATTTTCAATAGCTACACACGTAGGATGAATATGAGCATCACACGTTTTCTATGCTGATTCTTTATGTTCCCCAGTTGCTACTCTACTTTTTCAAGGGAGGTGGAGAAGGTGATGGTGTAGGGAGTCAGACAAAAGGAATTGCAACTGCCCCACAGTTTGCAGGCCATTTTTCTGGCCATTAATACTGGTCTATTCCTGACCATGAATGTCCCTGGGGCCTAGAATTAGACAATTAGATATGCACAAATGTGAGTGCTTATGTATTCAAACAAAGTGGCCAGTACAGATGCAGGAAATGGGTCTCTAATTGGCATATTATTCACGGTTTTATGGTCTATTTGTTGATCAGCTCCCACAGCCTTTTAAGTTGTTTGATTGTGCAGACGTGAAACTTTCTGAATTCCCTCAGCTGGAAATATCACAGTAATCCTTGCGGCTGCCTTTCAGAATCTTAATACTTTTCAAGTGGGTTTAAAAAGAGGATGACAGATATAGAGCCAGAGTGCACAGTGTGCCAACAATGAGCCACTTAGCACTGAAGTGACACACGTTAGCTTAAAGGAGCCACCCACACCCGTCGTGACCCCAATTTGAACTTTGACCCCTGGTGACAGTTTGACTAAACTTGCTGAAAAGCGGCAATTCAGTCTGAGTGTTCCCCGCTCGTTAGAGATGTGTCCGTGTGTGTGTCTGTGCTACGCTGTGTTTATTTATGCTGTCACAGTGTGTCTCTATCTCTCACCCGTTTCACCCTCTACCTCTTTTTTCCTGCCTAAGGTTTGTCGATCTGTGGTCATAACTGCCTGCTGACAGCAGAATGGATGTCAGCCAGCAAGATAGTATGCCGCGTGGGTCCTGCCAGAGATGACAAGGGCGAGATCATTGTCACCACCAAGTCTGGAGGTCTTGGCACCTCCACAGTCTCCTTCAAACTGCTGAGGCCAGAGAGGATCGGTAAGGCTCAGAAGACAATAAAACTGCTGCGGCAACAGTAAATAGTGAAATGTGCCTGTTGCTGTGTCCCAGATCCAACTGTGACTTCTTGAGATGGCTTGTTTTCACTGAGCAAGAGCTCAAGCCTAATTTTAACATTGAATTGACAATCACATAAAATTAAGAAAAGCACACAGTCTTTAAACTTAGTCACTGAGTTAATGGAAGCACTGGTTTTCAGACACAAACAAACCCATTAAGCCCATTAAGACACTACTGCACTACTTAAGAATAAAAATAAAATAAAATGAAGACAAGAAATTTGAAAAAAGCACTGTCCAAAAATGTGTATGTACAGTATGCATAGAGAAAGAGAGAAAAGAAAGATTTGTATGCAAAAATCTAAAAGAATCACACTGAGCTGCTGGGACAGTTGGCATTAGGCATGTTGAATGGATGCTAATCATTCAAGCATTTCGGCTGCTGTAAGTATTCGTCAGGTAGTGGTACTATTGTTCGCTGCAGCCATGTCTCCCCCATCCCAACGCACAGGCTAATGCTCCAATGTATGAAATATGACGTCCAATAATCCACCTGTCTGTAAGTTGATGAGCGCACGCCGTGCATTTAGTAGGAAAAACACCCTTAAACTCACTGCGGGGGTGTCCATGAACTTGTCTCGAGAAGTGGCCACAAATTCTGGAGGAAGGATGTAAATATGAAAGCAGCTGAGCTGAGCTGCTCCACTTACCAGTCAAACACCGGCTGAGTCAGATGCTCAGATCACGGCCTCCCAAGCTGTAGAAGCACGAACATAAATAAAAACCTCTCAAATTCTCTTTTTTTCCTGATTTTCTATCAGACATTTTTATAGAAATGTTAAAAAAAAACCAAACCCAAATTCAAATCTTTAATTTTACATTGATGAATGAAAATACCAAAGGTGTGCTCATATTGGTCAGCATATTCCTCTATATTGCTTGCGTTTAAAATTTTTCATAATTTTTACCAGACAGAAAATCTAAATTGCAAGTAATGAGTTGAGCTTTCTTGGACACACACATTCAATAAATGCTGTGTGTTTAGAGTAGTGTATATTATTTAAAGTGTAAAACGGGTACGATGAGTAAAGTGAGTGTCAGGAAGCAGTAAATTTAAGAAGTCTTTCTTTCATGATGTAGGTGTGTCTTTCATGACATTTGCAGGTCTGCGATAAAAGACTGTGTCGCTGTGTGCGTGTGTGTGGGCACACATCTGAAATATGTTGTCGAGCCCAGTGATTTGTGTCTCGCCTGTCCTGCCCTGTGCCGCAGGTATCATGGACCAGTCTGCCGTGTGGGTGGACGAGATGAACTATTACGACATGAGGACCGACCGCAACAAAGGCATCTCCCCACTCTCCCTGCGACCCAGCAATCCACTGGGCATCGACACAGACAAGTACGAACCAGGAACATAAGAATACACACGCTCAAATCGCTCAACACAATCACACCACCATAAACACAGGCGCTCCAGTCAGTGACTCATAGTTTACATCCCTAAACAGAAACAAACTCTCCCCATATGCAGGCGTTTGAAATATTATGCCAACACAGCAATGGCTGACGAGCCTCTAACCGCTGCACACAAGGAGTGGAAACAAAATAACTGTGTACAGAGCAGACGCGACGATTTGGGGAGAAGTTAGGCAGAGATCGACACACATGTGCATGTGCTGCTCCGTAGCGGGCGGAGTGGTGCCGCCTCCCACGCTCCTGGCAGCCAGTGCAGAGTTTGTAATGTATAGTTTGTGTTGTCAGGTTCTGGCATTTCTGGCTGAGTGTTTGTTTGGTTTAGAGGGGCCAGGCCAAGTGACCGCTCGTGGCCAGAGTGAAGACCCCCATAAACAGGCTGCACCATTCACTCACCTCCCAGGGTTTCATTAATCATTCATCATACATAGTCTACACAATTCCCATTGACAGTGGTGTATGAACATGAAGGCATGTTTTGTTTGTTAAAAAGCATCACTCTGTTGTCTGTCCGGTTTCTGGAAATCGTTGTGGAATCGTGAAATCGTCTTGTTTAAGCAGTGAAAACTACATTTATCATTGGTCAGATTGTGCAGTATGAGGGTAGGACCAAACGAATTCTTAAACAGGGTCAATTGGTTGTCAATAAATAAATAAATAAGAGACCCACCAGATACACAGTGAAACTGCTGCACAGGTGGCAAAAGCAGCTTGCTATATAAACAGAGCATCAATGTTTATCTAAATATTTAAGGCTCTCTAGAAGCATTTAATTTAGCAATTAAGCTACAGACAGCGATTTGGCATTTTGTTAATATGGATAAAAAAACACAGCAAGCTGCTCTTTTTAAATTGTTTAAATTGTTGATTGAACTACTGCTGTTATAGACTTTAGAACGTTTGGTCCTTACGCAGATGCTTTTATCCAGACCAACCTAAAAGTGAGGTACAAAGAAGCAAAAAGTCTAGGAGAAAACATTCAAGCACAGTGTTGGAGACGAACATTTCCCCATTTTTCATGAGAAAAATGTGTAAGATAGAACAGATGGGATTTTTAGAAATAGTTTAAGTCCAAAGGATTCCTGAAAAAATGGCATGTAAGTCATGCAGAAAATTACTACTAATAATTTTTTTTTTTTTTTGCACACACTTACTGTGTTATTCAATTCATGTGTGTATAGTTTTAACTTGTGCATATGCCAGGCATAAAGAAATACAAACGAGGAATACAGAGCTTACAGGCTGCTCTCTGGCTGCAGTATCTTCTGACTTTGTCGTATTGATTGCTGAGTGTTTTTTACACTCCTATAGATGCTTCCTTGACACCAAATAATATTACTGAATATTTCTTTTTAATATATATGTTTCAAGTGTGCAAATTGGTATTGATATTCTGATCTGTACCGATCTCTAAACCAACACGGTTTGTGTGTGTGTGTGTGTGTGTGTGTGTGTGAGTGGATGGGTGAAGCTGGGGGAAGGCTTGGTTTGGTTTGTGGAGGCCACGGGTTATTAGTAGAGATCAAGCATTCCTAATGAGGACTTGGTCCCCCAGGGGCGCCGGGGCGTCACACGCTGCACTTCCCACGCCGCGCTCTCCCAGCCTGCACCCTGCTCGGCTGAACACTGCCCCCTGCTGGGAACACTTCGCTCCAGCGTCATGTGAAAAATGGCTCAAACGCTGGTCACAATTCTCCTGGTATCTACTCGCAGTTTGTCAATAATATGTATGTAGGAAATAAAGTGACAGAACTATGTATGTATATATGTACAAATTATTAACATTATCATTACATCATTATTACTGTTATTGTAACCATCGTCAATCACACTCTTCATATTTCCAGTATTTATTAAGATTGGTAATATTATTGTTATTATTACCGATTCTTTTGTACGTTATTTTGCGCGCATCTAGTAAACACTTACAGTCGTGTTGTTAAAACAAGTTTGGAGAGGTGTGCTATTACTTTGTGTGCTCATAGCTAATGCAAAATAATTAATATAAATATTTTTATGAATTGTTATTGTGAATGAAGGTCTGTGGGATTCAGTCAGGTGGTTCGTGGTCCTAAAGTTTTCAATGCCTTCGATTTCATTTTCGAACTGTGCAGAAAAATGTTATCATCTTTCATTTATCAAAACTTTCATTTTTAAACTAGTCGGTGCTTCAACAGCCACCTGCTGCAACTGCAAATATGTAAAAACATTTTTCTTTTACGTGCTTTCACTTCTAAAGTGTTCAATGCCTGCAATCCTAATATATATACGTTTGTGGAACTGCAATGTTGAATTCACAGTAATTTTAATGTGCTTTCACTTGAAAATTTCACACTGAACCATTTATATTTATCTTTTATACTTTTTTAAATATTCATATTTTTTCAGCATTTTTTTTCTCATTCAAATGCTTTGATAATCCTTCAGCTGCTACGTCTCCTTTCCGCCTTAACAACTCAGCCAAACGTCAGCCAACAGAAACCATTCGAGCAAGTCACATGACATTCATCTTCCATCTTCCATTCAGCTTTTTAATATCTTTTCGGGTTTTTGACTGATGAAGTCTAACTACACACAGACACACAGACAGGAAACACTTTCAAATTAAAGATCTTTTTGTTACTTTTTCAGATTTTTCCCCTTTACATGCTAAAATGAGTCTGCCTACAAGGGACAGACACACGCACACAAGAAACCCACTCTCAAAATAAAAGCCTTTTGATATATTTTTCAAATGTTTAGCATTTAAATGCTAAAATGCGTTGCTGAAGTCCACCTCCAGTGGACACAGCAAGACACGTACCCTCAGAGGCAGGAAAGACACTTTCATTTTATTGCAAAAATATATTTTGTGGTTTCAGTCTACCTACAGTAATAGATTGACGTTTGCTGATTGCACAATTTTTCGTTAAATTTGTCCACATTGAGATGGAAATGGTTCTGCATTATTTGACATTCTGAGATTTCACCTTCAAGGTGATTTTTTTGGAAACGGTCGTAATAGTTCATAAGTTCTACTGTTGCTCAGGTGTTTGATTTAAAATTTGCACACTACAATTTGCAGGATCTTGCAAGTACTTCATGTTACGGCTACTTTTGGCAAAATGATTCAGATTTCTCAATTAGTTAAGCTGCAATTTTAAAGATTTTATTTATTTATTTATTTATTCTGTTACAACGTTTATCTATTTTTAAACAGTTCAGCTTCAGTTCAGCTTATTTTCCCCCTTTAATTTTTTACAGATTTGTTTTGGATTTTAATACTTTTCAGCAAAAACAGTTCAGCTTGTTTCAGCATTGCTTGGAAAAACTTTCACAGTGAATTTTCTTTATGGAAATGCCTTTTCTAGTTTTATTTAGCGTTTTTCTCCATTGATCTTTGTTTATCTTTCCTTCCCCAGAGGCAAGATCCCCCAGAAAGACCTGGAGCTTATATTTCCGGGGATGAGTGGAGACTTCACCAGTGAGAACTTCTCAGCCACTTGGTACCTCATAGAAAACCACGCAGGCTCCAGGTAGGCCCTTTCATCATCGCCAAGAAGGTGTGGGAGCTCCAAAGCAAAACCGAAAGAAAGGAAATTACTTCCAGTTTACTGAAGAGCCATTAGTTTGTCTGCATAATATTACTGTCCTCAGCTGAAGCAACTAGACAAAAAACATGGGAGACGGGGAGTGCAGAAGTGCTAGGATTTATTCCCTCCAACTTGGCTGGGCAATCTAACAAACATTAACACGTCCCAGCAACTGCTGCCGCTTTGTTTGCGGTGCTTTTTCAACAGGGCTTGTACATTTACAGTAACACTCTTTGCTGGCAGGAGACATAAGTAGCAGCAGAAGATGGCAATGACCAAATTCAAAAGCAAATACTTATAGTGATTTGCTATGTATTATTTAATTACTTATATTATTTTGGCTGATTCACACTATGCTGCTCAGTCGGTTCTTCATGGGTATGCATTCGAGGCAGGCTCTTGACCCAAAAAACCTGGGGCCAGTTGACTGTCATGTCCGGGCAGAGAAGAGTTATTTTGGACTCTCCTGGCTTCCTCTCCCACTCCGTAGCCTTCCAGTAACCCAGGCCCCGAGGATCGAGCATGACCAGGGGCCACTGTGTGCACCTTGCTGGGTGATTGTTTCTTCCTGTTGAGGAAACCTCATCCAGAACACTGACACACAGACACACGTACTCACTTTTGCCAACAGATGGGTATGTCTAAAAAGTTTCTCTGCCCAGACGTATGCCCCCGTGTGCTACCTCGACAACAAGGTAGCCAAATAATAATGTAATGTAGAGCTTAAGTGACTCTTCAGTCAATTAATTTTTAATAACGTTTATAATAAAAGACAATTGTAACAGTTAATTGACATTTTTTGCTACTGGCTGTTTTTTTTTTGTTGTTGTTGTTTTTTTTTGAACACGTCTCTTTGGCCTTTAGGAAATGAATTAGTCGTTTTCGGAGGATTTACTGTTGGAACGATTACTCCGATGCCTGAATCATTTTACAGAATCTGATCATTATTGTAATGGCAATATTTTTTTCCCATAGTTTTGAGCAGTTGAGGATTGCAGCCAGCAATCTTAAGAAGCAGGCTTCTAAGAAGAATGAAGGGAGTCTGGCCTATGTGAAAGGAGGCCTCAGTACATTCTTTGAGGCCCAGGACGCTCTAGCAGGTGAGAGGGATTAACACATTTTTGCGTGCTGTGTAATTGCACCAAACTGTCTACAGCTAATAAGCAAACCTCCAAATCATCACTCTTCATCTCCGCTCAGAAAAGCTCTTGATTTTTTTTGGAAAGTGTGCAAGTGTGTGTCTTGAATTTTTTTCCCCGTCCACATGCGGTTTTGCAGCGGTTGATTAAAGAGGCTCATTTGGACCCTGTGTGAAAACCTTCCATTTTGCACCAGAGTTACATCAGCCAACTACAACACGGCTAATTCACCTTCATCAAAATGAGATCACCTGTCACACACAGTCTCTCTCCTTAGAACCTGTATGTGGACACACTCACAGAAACACTGACAATGATTTCAAGGTAGCAAAGACTGACTGCTGTCGCTCTGCCAGGTACCTCAAATCAATTGTTCACTTCATCATTCATACTTTTGTCTGTTTACTCTGTGCTCCCACCATAACCGCTCAGTTACTTCCCCTTACTATTTATACGTACACTTTTCTGCCTCCATCATATTATTATTGCTTTCCGTATGTTTGTGCCCCGGTTGGGAGAGAAGCAATGTTTTCATTGTTAGTGGCTGAATCTAAATAAACGAAGCAGCCCAACACAATGCAGGCCAGAGTATTAGGACTGATAGTGCTGATAACAGACCCAATATGACCAATGGGAACAATGCGTAGTCATTCTCACGTTCAAACTGAGCGTGCCTACTGTGTGCCCACGGCCCCGATGGGGAATGTACGGTCTCCAGAAGTGGAGGAAGCAGTGCATCATGGATGGACTTGCATGACCTGTGAACCATGAGGGCATGCTGATGCTGTACATGTGGGATAGAGAGGCAAATAGTTAAAGTGACCACACTTTTTATTTCTTTTGAAGAGACTAGCTGGATTTTGCATGCTTTCCAATTTACACAAACATGTGTACAAAGATGAATCACTAAATAACTAAACTAACCAACAAACGTGAAAATTCTAGACAACTGATGATAATAGACGAGTCACGCTTGTATTATACATAGGAGAAAGTTATTTATTTCAATTTTCAATCTTTGAAGCAGTTTCTTTTGAAAAACTAGTTCATATTTTTGATTTAGAACACTGACACATGTGGAATGGAATTCACCTGCCCCGCAGCAGCTGGATTCATTAAAAACATTGAAAAAGTCACAGTATATACTACTTGCCCATTAACAGCAGAAAGACAAATGTGGGTAAAAACGTGTGAACATAGTGAAGCTTTTATCTCGCCACTTTTCCAAGTCTCGCCTCTGTGCCCCAGAGCACAGAGGTGAGACTTGAGTTAAAAGTTAAAAATAGTTTGCCAAACTTGCAAACAGTGTTCAAGTGTTCGTTCACAGCATCTTTTTCCCACAATACCATCGTAAGGTGGTGCTGTGTTAAAAATGTCCCTCCCACGAGGGAAACGTCAACATTTCATTAAACTCTGTTTGGCTTGTCCAGACGTCTTTGCTAAAGTGACTAGCCGACATTTCTTTATGATAAAACATTTCAGTAGAGGTCCATGATTGGCTCTACAACACGACAAACACACATGAACATTTGTAAAATTTAAAACTCGGTGACACATATGTTTTAATGCTTCATTTCAAATGTAATTTTTACAAAAACCTACCTCCATGTCCTAAATTCAGGACCAGGATGACTTAAAAGTTCATTTCAAATTTTTTGGACTCCAGTCTTCTCATCATGAGTCATTACAGCACTACAACATCCTCTCTCAGCCAAGACTTGGCCGCCTGTCGTAAAAAGTGAAGTGGCAGCCCAGAATGGAGAGTTCAAGTGAAGAGATTGTATATGCGAGGTGTGGTCAGCCAAACCAACATAGCAGTTGGCATGCTGCTAGCAGCCGGCCAGCTTGAGACGGCTCTGTTAAAGCTCACTGCCAGGCCTAGTTAGCACAGCTGTCTGAGTAACCGTGAATCCTTTCTTTGTCTCTCGGCAGCGTTTGGCATGTCTCTGTTGCTCTGAGTTAGTCCAAGTGAACTTCACTTGAGATGTAGCTGTGACTATTTAAACGAAATTAGCTGGGGAACAAGAAATGAACAGGGTGCCTACTTGTTCAGAATTTCAGTTTTTGAACTTGTTGTAGTGCTTCCAGCCCTCGCAGGCAGCATCAACAAGTTTTTGTCTTCTCTCGTGTTTATTTTCTGGGCTGCACGCATGTCAGATTTTTACTGATGACTTTACAAGTCAGGAACTTAGGAAAAGGTGGAAACAAGGGAGAGATGCCAAATGAGGCCAATAATTTTATATCTGTGTTTCTTTTTTCCCAACTAATTGAATCCTAATTGCCCCTCAGTGTGGCTAACCATCTCCAGTAGACGTAAGGAAAAACAATGTCCCATGTCTCTTTTTAATTATCTATGAAATGTGTGCTTTAACAAAAATGTTTAGAGTTTTGCATCTGCAAACTACAAATCTTACTAATGCCAGAGCTGTTTGAGTTAGTTAGCTAATGTCAGCTTTTGGCAAATGGAGAGAGAAGACTGACAGTTGCAGGCAGCGTATTAGACATATTTGGAATGTGGGGCGTATTTAGAGCTGCCTAAGTACAGATTAATAATGTACGATTAGTTTTCGTAAAATTTGGATGGTGTAAGCAATAAACTGGTCCCAGATCAGCATAATTAGTGATGTCCTATCTGCAGATGCATTTATTCAAATAGCATTGGAGTGATTTTATGGGACCAACACTTTAGCATCTATATTTGACATTTCTGAAGTTTCATGGGTTTTCTTTTAACTAGTTTTGGCATTAAACAGAGTTTGTAGTGGCCATTTTATTGTAGTTCAAGAAAATCTCATCCAGTCATTTTTGCTTACCTCATTGTTTTTGCTTGATTATGAAATGTTAGTTGTTTACTGAAGGGATTTTTGCAGTGAGGAAACAAGTGGTTTTGTAAACACTGTGTAAACAAGCCCAGACTGGTGAAAGAAATGGAAAGTTTTGCCTATGGCAGCTGTTTGGTAACGGAGCCTCAGTGACGAATTGAGCTGTTCTTCTCCGCCAGAGACACGCCAGCTGATTGACTGACTGACATTCTGTCAGGGGGTCCAGGGTTGTTTCTACGAAAATGTTGAAATTTGAGGTTTTTCATTGTTTTGTGAAAAGGAAGTCTCCCAGCGATGCAGGAAACGGAACGGCTACCATGTTCGAAAAATGCCAGATTCCCAGGGTCTATTCCCTGAGCCCCCAGCCCCGGCAGGAGTCAAAACATGTCCAGCTTTAGAATCCAGGGACACTGTATTTTTATTCGTATTCTTCTTTTTCTGTCCTCTGCGGTTCCAGGAAGTGAAGCGGGAGCTGCAGCTCTTCCTCAGGTCCTGTCTGCGTGTGTTATCCGGACGCCGGTCTAGTGTTTAGGTTAGGTGTGACGTCATCAGTCTTTCGGTGTGTGACAGATGCAGAGGACACACAGCTGCCAACAGGGCGTGTGGAGTGTGGAGATGTGAAGCTGACGTGTGTGTGTGTGTGTGTGTGTGTGTGTGTGTGTGTGTGTGTGTGTGCGCTCGCCTTCCTGTGTGCCTTCTTGCGGATTTGGCCCATCAGTCCTTTACTCTCTCGTATACACTCGCATGCTGCATGCTTTTATCCAAATGTGCATCTGGCAGATTTTCTGCTAGACGAGAGGTCCACGGAAGGGTCAGCAGTGTCTGCACTGATTAGGCACTGGCATGTTGGAACAGTGTGTTCGAGGAATACCTCAGTCTCTGCCTTGAGGCTTCTGTCTGTCAAAATAGACCCACATATTTATTTGCAGAGCTCGCCCCCTTCACTTTGCCTCCCACTCCGTGTCTGCGCTCTCACAACCAGCGTTGTTAATAGAACACTGAGAGGCGACACTTAGGCAAATGAGAGGATGATTGTCCTTGTCTTTAAATGTTTTTGTCCCTTCATTCTTGACATATCTGCTTCTCATTCCACAAGTATGTATGAGAAAGTCTCAGTCTCTAAATCTTCTTCACCTCTCTTTCTCTGTGAACCCACACTGCAGCTCTCACCGCCCAGCTGCCCACTACTGCACACTATTTATTTGTTCACTGTGGTAGCCACACTGCTCACTGTGCCTCTTTTTCTCTCTCCCTCTTTTCCCCCCTGCATTCCGTTTTCGAATTCCCTCTCCCGCGTAATGTTCTTCATGCTAAGTGATGGATGCAAGCCATCAGAGGGTTCGTCCCTCCCCCCCTCAGCAGTCATTTTTGGCATCCAGACCTCCAGCTCTGCTGTCCCAAATGTTAGTGTTCAGACAGTCGAAACATTTTAGATTCACATTACCTCCGGGTCAAAGGGCTACAAATGTCCCAAGACCACAAAGCTGTGCTGTTAATGGCTTTTGGTTAGGTGAATTGATCCAATACAGTCAACACTGCAATGAGGTCAGGTCCTTGTTGCGTGGGAACGGGCACAAGGGGGCGTGGATTAGAGCGCAGCATCTGTAGGTGGGGAACAGACAAGGTTATCTCCCATCGACTACTGACTTAGAGCTTGTTTATTGTTTTACCTTGAGTTCCTGGTATTTAAAATGTTCCTGTCTCTGGAGATTGCAAGTGAGGTATTCCATAATGTAGTAATATTTTTTTTTCTGGACTTCCACATTTCTTAGAAGATCTGCGTTCACAATATTAATTTTTTTCTCTGATTGTACTGGGTTTTTTCCTTACGCACAAAGTCACTTTACACCTTTGTGTTGCAGCCATCCACCAGAAACTGGAGTCTGATGGCACGGAGAGAGTGGAGGGATCAATGACCCAGCGCCTCGAAAACATCCTCAACAGTAAGTATTCTTTACTTTTCCAAAGAAAATGTGTTGTTATCTGGCTTTAAGAGAAGGTGGCCATTTTAGTTTTTGGAATGGACATAAAGGTTTCAACCTCGGTTTTACATATATTATGTCTCTAGATTCAGCATATTTTTCAAAATGTACAACAGCAGTACGCCGTTATCAGAACAGATCTGTAAACTGCGTGTCCAGTCACCTTTGTGCGTCTTCCCCCGTTAGTGAGCAGATCCCTCAGCACATCGTGTGTTCCCACCCTCGCAGTTCATACATGATAATGTGAGTGCTCTAATGGAGGGTCAATGAGCAGGTCCTTTTCCCTGAGTCTTGAGTAAATAAACCTCCCGTCCGGATGTAGCTTTCATCCCCACAACTTCAGTCTTAAGGGTCCACGGCCTCATGGGCACAGACCACCATTTAAACCCCAAGACCCACGCAGCCACAGTCTCCCAATCACAAACAGGAATCTAAGCTTCATGACAACTCAGACTGGTGACTGAGAAATGTGAAATATTCCTCTGTTCTGTTTCATGCTGTTTTTCCTTCAGGGATTTTGTGTTAGGGGCGTGGGGTTTTGTTTTGATTAGAAGAACTTGGGTTTTTCCTTTTTGAAAGCACATCCTAGGCCACCCACAAAGCCATTTAGTTGGGCAAAGGTTCCACAGAGTTGTATGACAAAGATGAAGCTGTCACTTTCTCCTTAGCAGCTTTCTTTGTTCTTGTGGTGGACTCTCATACAGAGCAGGCATATAACCAGAGCCAGCAATAAAAGGAAAATGTGGTATCACTGTTTATTTGTATAGTATCCCAGTTTCTCCTTTTCTCCTGCTTCTCTACCTTCTTTACTCTCATTCCTTGTCTCTCTCTCTCCTGTGTGATTCTCATAGGAGCGAGTGACACAGCAGATGCCCTTTTCCAGGAGGTCTTGGGGCGGAAAGACAAAGCCGACTCCACGCGCAATGCGCTCAACGTCCTGCAGCGTTTCAAGTTTCTCTTCAACCTGCCACTTAACATTGAACGTAATATCCAAAAGGTATTATTCACGCATGTGATAAACACAGCCACAATACATGCCAGCATTTAAAGTGTGTAAAGTTCAACTGTGTATATCACACAAAATATCTCTAGCTGTGTGTAATGACATATTACATCATTTGTCAAGAGGGGAAAGATTTTTCATTGCTCTTTTGCTCCTACAGTGTCAGGCACAGTTAAAATCTGGTCATGTGTGATGCCACCCGTTTGTTCTTACCCCTCAGGTTAACGAAACTCATCTTGAGTTAGTTTTTTTTTGGCATAAGAGGATGTTGTCCAAAAATGGAAATGAAGGGAAAAAATACTTTCATCATAAATCTGTATTACTGGGTTATTGTAAACCCAAAGGAAGTAATTTAAAAATTGACCCCGTCAAAAGTTTTCCGTTTCATTAACTCCATTACCTCGTCTAATCTGAATTCTTAAATCTGATTTTCACTTTTGAACTTGTTACTCAGAAAATGTTACTAATTTCTCAGTTACTGAGAAAGTTATTATTACTTTGCTTTTTAGTCCCTCTCAAAGTTAACTTGTTACAGTAAGTTTGTATATTACTTTTCCAGCGTCTGAAAGATGGAAAAGGGTCAAAAGAGAAAATAGGCAACATTACATTCATCACAGACGCAGCCACAAGCTTTGTTAGGTCTTTGATTCTTGTTGTAGCTGCTGTTGAAAATTAAAATCCAGTCAATGTACGTATCAGGGGGACCAAAGTACAGGTGTCCCGTTGTCCAAGGCACCGGAAACACTGCACCTGGGACAATGGGACACAAAGATTCGGGATTTGGGACAATAAAGACATTGACCTCACAGTGCGCACATTTTGTTGTTAAGTGTCAACCACAGCACGAAAATGATAAATGTTTGTGTTCTGAAAACAACTGTTATTGGCGAACAAGAAAATAGATTCACGGAGCAGCTTCCTCTCTGCGAGTCTGAGCGAGGACAGAGCTCAGCAAAGTGTCCCTGTGTGCAGGGTTAGGGTTAGAGAGCAGACAGCTCAGGTAAAACCAAAGTTACTTCTTAACAAGACGACGTCGGTGCTCATTCGGGCACAAGCTGACGATCTACACGAGGACATGATCAAATCATTTGTTAAACGATCACAAACCTGAAGACCAGCGATAATTTTAAGGATGGAAGTTTGAAAACGCTGGATGATCAACTATTCAGCCAACTATTGAGTCGTGCTTAAAGAATGTAGGATTTAATTTTTTACAGTTCTTCTGCGCTAGACTTTATGTAAAGAGTATCGGTGTGTCCTCGCCAAGGACACGCGAAGTTTAACCCGGAAGAGTTCTGTATCCCCGCCTGGGGAGCCACCAGGCCACTTGAATGGCCAAAGCCATTCTCTGCGGCAGGAGAGGGCTCATCCATGTTGAGCCTGTGAGTTTCAAGAGGTTAAGGCCATGTTTTCCACAGTGGAAAGAATTTTACCGCTACCTGCATGCGGCGTACCTGTACCTGTGATTTTTCTTTACTCCTAGTGGGTGCCACCAGAAACTCTGGATATTGGGGGAAGCGGTCACATAAATAATTGGTTGATGGTGTTTAAACTTTCAGTAAAACATCAACCGCAGATGAAAATAAGGTCACGATGCACAGAATTAATTTTGCACAGAAATCCAGTGTTTCCCACAGGTAGAACGAGATCACTTCGAAGCAACAGGCCTGGTGCAGAGTTCTGTGCAAAGGCATGTGCGGTTAAGATGTGGCACCTGATTTATTGGGGTAAACGTAGTGTTTGGCGCTGCACACATGTGCCATATATTTTTGCTCATTTTGATAAACTCTCCGACAGAGTAATGTTGAATAAGGAACAGAAACACCAAGAGCTCACTTCATGCTCATTTATCTGAGTAAAACTGCATAATCGTGTTTGTCACTCGTCCTATGCACCAAACACGAAACACCACAGACGGGCACAGTGATTTTCAGTTGGAGTGGTGGTCGTTATAAGCAGAAGAAAACTGCAGACTACAGGCTAATGTATCTTTAATCTTTATTTATTCTATTCTAATTTATCCCCACCTCGGAATTTTTCTGTTGGTTCTCAGCGTTTCCTAGAATCGGCTCCTATACGTGTTACAGTCTTCACCTTCTTATCACCTTTTGTCCTGACAAAATCAAAGCAGCGTCACTGTTGATGGAGAGAGAAACTCTAGTCTTACTACAGAAAATATATTACTGCGTGTCGCTGGGAAACGTTATACACATTGCTAGTAACACTGCTGATGGTTATAATGAATCAGCTTTTCAAACAGACTTAATTATATTTTTTCATTCGGGGATGACCTTGATAATTCCCATACAGACACATTTATTATCTGTCCTCTGTCCAAAATTATTAAAAAAATTAAACATGATTTTCCCGACAAGCTAATTCATGTTGCAGATGGACGACACTAAATGTGAGTGGATTCATTCACCGTTGGTTTCAGTGTCTGTATTCGGATTGTCAAAATATGATTCATTTAGAAAATAACAATAATCCTTTAGTCACAGAGAGAACTGTTAAGGCTGTAGATTTTGCAGTGTGCTGTGTCCGTGTCAGTAAACCAGTTGTGGTTTAAAGTGCTCAAAGACATGCACAAGAAGTATTTGACGTTTCTGGAATATTTGTTTTTCTTTAGCTGCTTTAAAGGTCTAAAGGATAAAGGACATTCAGCACGTTACTGTGGAGTCACTGAGTTCTGTTTCAAAGCTGAAGAGCTTCTTTATTCCCGGTTCTCTGTCTTTTCTCAGTATTTGCGGTCTATTTAGTTTCAGGCCTTGATGGATGTCGTCCAGAGGGTGGAGCTAGAGAAGCTTCAATACACAAAGTGTGTCATGATTGATAAGTTTAAAAAAAAAATAACTGTCATCCGACTTTTCTTTCCAGGGGGATTATGATGTGGTGATCAATGATTATGAGAAAGCCAAATCTCTCTTTGGCAATACTGAGGTTCCAATTTTCAAAAAAGGTAAAAAAAATGTCCTTGTTTGTTGAGTTTTAACTTCCAACATTTTAATAACATTTGGTGAAATACAGTGTAACCGTATATCAGACCTTAAAGGTTTATTGCCATTGTGAGTAATGTCACTTTATGGATTTCTGTGTAGTGTATGCTGAGGTGGAGACGAGAATCACAGCTCTGAGGAGCCTCTTACTGAAGAAACTGCTGCAGACACCGTCGACACTTCATGACCAGAAGAGATACATCAGGTCTCATTGCACTTTTTATAGTCTGGATAACACTCGCCGTGTCCTCCACCATTATTTGTTGTTACACATTTTCCATGTTTTTGGTTTTCATTTTTATGCACCAGACAGTCTACATGCTGTGTACAGTGTGCAGTCATCAAACCATACCGCTCAGACTCAGTCAGAACACTTCATCTGGTTTCTTTGATGTCTGTCTGTGTCATTATTTACCAGAACTTCATCCTCTGTCTTCCTCGCACTTCTCTAAGAACGCTCGCAACAAAGCCTCTCAGCTTTTTGTTGTCCCACTCTTGTTCCTGTTTCTGTTTTTCTCTCTCTCTTGCCCTGCTTTTGCGATTTTCTCCCCTTCATCCATCTGTTCATTCATACTTGCGGTCTTCTCCGATTTATTATTGTTAAGACCAACCTGTCAGGATCACAGAGACCAGCTCTCAACCACATGGTAACATCTTTCATCCTGCTGCATTAGGCACAGCTCTGAACGCCCACTCAGCTCCTGTTTACTCTTGCCGTAAATGGTGGGAGCTCTGAGTGTGCGCTTCTCTCTGTGAGAGAGTTGTGCTCAGACTTTTGAAAGATGCCACCTAATGAGAAACAAACGAGCAGCTGGGACATAGGATGACACTAGAGGGATTTAGGCCACATCCCAAAGAGTGAGTCATCTGAGATTGTACTGGTCACTGAGTGATGTCCGGGGCATAAAGTCCTGGGAGAAGCGTCAGTAAGGCTGGAGATGGGTACGCTGGTGAAATCGTAATGAAGTGGAACAGGACCCATTTATTTTGAATGCATAGACTATACGTTTCTGCATTTACCCGTCTGTAAATTATAATAATAAGTGTCTCATCTCTTTGCTGCTTTGCCTTAAAATGTTGCACCAGTTTTTTCACATGGATGAACTGAATTTAATTTTTGGACACAATTTTTTTTGACGATTTTGTGGTACAATATTTTTCTGATTAACATTAGATACCGTATGTAAGCTCAAACCCGTGTGTGTGATAAACTAGCCATTCAACATCTTTTATCCTCTCTCCAAGTCCTTTTTTTAACTGTTTCCACTGGAGGGTGCCAAAGTCAGAAACTGGGAATATTGTATCTCAGTTTCATATTTATATTGTGTTGAAGTTTTATTGCCTAATAGGTTTTTACAATGTATGTTTAGTTAGCAGAGACACATGGCACATGTATTTCCATGCTGGATTTAAGTCATGCATTAGTTTAACCATGGAAATTATGAAATTTTGAAGTATGTAACTCCTGCATCATACGTTGTTCATGTTTATGGTGAAACAACACTTTACAAAGATAATTTATATTGTCTTTTCTTTTACTTTTCCACCTATCTGTCATAATGTTTGAGACTTTTATTCTGATAAAATGGGCGGTAAGAAATGTTTGTTCACAGACTTTGCGCTTGCAAAGCAGAGCCACACTTTGCAAAGTAGGTGTGTGTTTTCCTTGCTTGAATTTCTGAATATGAATTTTCCATGCATCTTGCATTGTGCACCTTATAGGTACCTGTCTGACCTACACGCTTCTGGTGACCCAGCATGGCAGTGCATTGACGCTCAGCACAAGTGGATCCTCCAGCTCATGCTGACCTGCCGAGATGAGTTCATCAGTGGCCAGAGAGGTGACGAACACACACGAGCTCCTACATGTCCAAGTTGACTTGCTGTACACGTACAGGGAAAAGCCCCTATTTAACATTCCCAATCAAGCGGCTGGTGGATGTCATGTGAGTCTGAAGTTAGTTGAGAGAAGAGAGCGCCAGCTACCCCTCTGTGGTACCAGCTCTCTGCATTCCTCTCTCCTTCACTGCCCTCCCCTGCCTGTTCAAGGCCAACGTGTTTATTTTTCCGTGAGCGTATGAATAAGATGAAAGCGAGGGAGCATTGGCTTTGGGTTTGGGTTTCAGGGCTTGACATGTTACTGCACACACAAACTGTCGCTCTCCCTCACACACAGCTTCACAGATGGATTGCAACAATTAACCCCAATTAAGCCGTTCCTCTGTTAAATCAGCTCGCAGAAAAATGTGGACGTGAAACCGTCTACTCAGGAAGAAAAGCAGTTCGCCGACCATGCTTGGACACACGCGTTCATTCCTACATACTTACTTACTCATAGGCACCCACACGGATACGTGGTGAGTGGGTGGCTGCTTCACACAGTGCAGCTGGAACATAAACATGTCTAATGCTGAGGGTAACAGTGGTTTCCGGGGATAAGGCTTGATGGATTTGGGGGTTGATTTGTACCCTGGCTCTCCGCAGTTCAAAATCATCCTAGTTGTCATGTCACTGATGTCCCCTTTTCAGCCTACACGTCCATTCATCCGTACAGCAACATGAATTTGAAATTGCATACAAGTCACACACAACCCGGCTACTTAAAACGTTCCTGGTTTGCAAAAAATGTAGAGACATGCAATATTGTCACTGTCTTCCACAGTCTCCTATGTGACAGATAAAGTCTGAGCTCAGTTTAAATCTTGTTTGTATTTAAAAGATGGCAGACGTGACTAAATCTAGCAGGTGGAACTAAAAGTGCTGTCGCCGCTGTTGGGATCCTACCTCTTTGCCTGCCACACACAACCACCACTGTCACATGTAAGGGAAATGTAAACATAGGTTGTTTGAAGGTACCCGGTGGAGTTTTTGAAGAAATAAAACCAATTCTGTTCATATTTGGCATGTCCACAGCCTGTTTTAAAGGTTTGTCTCATTCGCATCACTTTAAAATGTTTTGAATTCGTCACTGTTCTGATTTCTGTCATTTCTGTCTGTCCTTCTGTCTTCCTCGTCCCCGTCGCACACACCTGGGAGCTATTTGCCATTGCTGCTCTTCACTGTTCACCTCTCGCCCAAGTACGAAACCGGCGCCTCCACCCAGGCAGCCCTTAAACAGCCACCATTACAAAACCACATCCAGTACATTCCCCTGACCCCCTCTTCCTCCCCTGCCTCCCACCCTTCACCCTCCTCTCGTGTAACCAGGATTCCCCCTACTTGTGCCTCTCAGCCAGCCCCTCTGCTGACAGCCTCCTCTTCCTCCTCAGATCACATTTGCCACCTTGATGCATTCAGAAGCAGAATCTTATGTTATTGTCAGCGGTACACGTGGCAGGGATTGTCCCTTTGTGATGGGTCAGCCACGGGGCTGCAGTGACTGATGTCACTTTCTCTGTTTCTAGTTTTTTCCACTTCAGAATGTGAGGCTAAAGGTTGTTTGGGTATAGTTATGACTTTTTAATTACACTAGAAATGGCCTTATGTTAAATAGGCCCATCTCCATTTATCTTTGTTGAAACCAGATCCTCAAATTGGAGTTCCCTTGCAAAGAAGCTTGGGGCTAAAACTTGCTCGCGTATGTCTAAACACTCCCCTCGTGCCCGATTCACTTATAAACTGCAGTACTCTTAATTTCCTGAACAGTGCTTCATCTGCCAATGTCAATACAATTAGCAGGAAATTTTGTTCATATCAAAATAAGTTTGTCACTGAACAATTACGTGGATTTCTCGTGTTCATGCACTTGACTGGGAAGCATGCGGTTGTGATTTTAGGCTCGGCCAGTACAACAATGTGGAACAATGTGTTCATTATTACACTTCATTTAGTTTCAGATAGTTGTTCACTATCTGCGGTGGGTGGGATATTGTTGAAGGTGGTTTTTCATCAAGACTATTTTTCAAGTTTTAAGTCTGTTTTAAAAGGTAGAAATACATGGTGCAAAAGCACATTTTAAAATACACAGCAAACACACGTAGGTTTTGCTTTTTAGTTGAATATAAATTTGTATTTAATGTATGTTTTTATTTCTTGTTAATGATTGATTTTCAAAGCAAAACTTTGTTTACCAGAAAATATGGTGATTAGTGCTTTGCAGCCGATGAGTATTTTTGAGCTCTTTTTGTTGGTGCGTGTGTGGTCAGGGTGGGTGACCCCTTGGGGAACAGGAACTCGGAGAAGCTGCACAGAATCCTCAGACGATATGAGGAGGAAGTGAGCAGAAGTCACAGGCATTGTCTCAGTGTCTTGAACACACACACACACACCCATATACACACACACACACACACACACACACACACACACACACACACACACACACACACACACACACACACACACACACATCTTTTAGCTTTTAAACAAACAAGCCAAGAAAGTAGAACTGCCCTTCATAATTTGTGTGCACACTGTTACACACACGTCCTCGTGCATTTTGTGAAGTTTGGGCGTTTGTGTAACCAATGGATGAACAGCAGCTCTCATTTCTGTAAAAGAGGAAAACATGCACAGCTCCATACGGTCTGTGTGTGTCTGTGGCTCTGTCAGAATGTATACGTGATATGAGAAACCTTCATGTGTTTACAGATAATGTGACTCAATTGAAAATTTCCTTACATTTTCTGCCCTGGATGGGCCGTGTTGTGTGTACAGCGTTGTCGACCGCATTTGCTCCTCTGCTTGGGGATTTCTCAGTACCTGCTTACACACTGCGTTCAGCCAGTGACTCACCGGTATGCTTTTCTCTGTGTGTGTCAGACATATGTTTTGGAAATGTGGCCGTCCGTCTTCCTTCGTTGAGACAAGCAACATGTAGGCGTATTGCAGCGTTGCACAAACCTGTTTCATTTTCATTGTAGTAAACTCTGTCCCCTCTCAGCACTGTGGTGTTTCACTTTCATTCCTGTTAAAATTTCACTCCTTCTTCTTTTATCCTTAAGTTATCTTACGGTGTAATTGCTCTTAAGGTGTCTCTCAATCTGATAGACGACTTCCTCCAGGACTTTCTCCTTCAGTGCTGCAGCACAGCTCCCTGTTGCCATCTAGTGGAGCTCTTGGTCTTTCTTTAAGCTCAGATAAAACTTTGAAGCCCAGTGTGACCCACTTAAACCCATTTCACCTCAGCGCTCACACAGCCCCACAGCGCGGTTACCTCGCCCTGGAAACAACGGGACGTTCTCTCAGCTGTGGGCAAGGGCAGAGATGGACTCAACACAAACAAAGACAGGCAGAGAGGTCCGAGAAAGGGTTGTTTGGTTTGAAGGCGTGCAGGGCTTATGGAGGAATGTGGAATTATGAAAATGCCTTATTTGATTATTTGATATCTCAAGTATATGTGTTGTCTCCCCCCTTGATTCTCTTGCCTTCGTTCCTGTTCCCCGACCAACTAAATAAAAAAAAAAAAAAAGTGTGTGTTCCAGTGCGCAGCTACCGGTCCTACCAACCTGCCCAATGTTTTCCACTCAGCCCAACGGGCCAAGGCAGACGGCCGCCCGGCCTGAGCCTGGTTCTGCGACTGTATAGTCTGGACTTTATTATGTAAAGGTCCTTGAGATGATATATTGTTGTCAACTGGTGACATATTAATAAAATAAAGTTGAAGTTCCCCTCTGCTCCTTTCGTTATGTCTGACAGTGGGTACAGGAGCTCTGGATCTGGAGGGGGAGACCCGTCCGTCGGCTCTCGGCAGGCTCAGCCACAGTGCGTCTTTGAAGAGAGGGGGCAGCCTGCGAACGCCACGACCAAACAGTGAGTACCACACTGCTTCACAGACGCTCCCACGCGCCCGGTGCCGGGGAGGGGCTTCCCTTGCCTGAATTAGTCTGTGATTGTGCGTTTGTTTGTTTGTGTGTGACACTTTTGCAGTGTACAGTGAGAAGGGGATTCACAGCATAAGAGTGTAGAGGAATTGTGGTGAATCTCTGTACATCAGGCTGTGCAGTAAGAGCACAAACAGAAAAACAGCCTGCTGTGTCAGGAAGTGCCGTACAGTAACAAGCACTCTGATGTTTTCAGCTCAGTGGCGTGTGCTGTGACGTGTCGTCACCCAATTTCAGAGCAGTCAGGAGTCGAGTTTGAGTTTTTCTCCTGTGTTTATCTTTGTTCCAGCCTGGCGCATAGAAACCCCACAGCAGGTGCAGTTTGTGGAGAAGTTGTCAGATGTGGTGATTGGTCAGCTGCCCAACTTCTGGAAGCTTTGGATCTCCTATGTTAATGGAAGTCTTTTTAGTGAGGTAAATACCTGAAGGGTCCCTGCTGTCAGAAGTCAAATACACAATATACCCAAACAGTCATTTCACTCAAGTGTTTCACTATGTTTTTTCGCTTTCCTCAAGTGGTTATAAATAGAACTTTCTTGTCTAGGTTTTGAGAAATCAGTCTCTGAGAAATTTGTAATTGTCCCAGTAAAATAGAAGTGAATTCACTCGTGGTTGTTGGAGTGAAACAAGGCAGATATCCAGAGATCACCAGCCACACATCCTCGTAGAAACAAAATAGCTTTGAGTGCTCACTCACAGCTGAACAGTATGCACACCTTAGTGTTTTTAAAGTGATACAGTCAAACTACTCTAATAGTTTATTTGCTGCCAAACGCTCAGGTTACAGTTAATGTTAATCAACCGCAGGTCACAGTTAGTTCACACTGATGGTCCGTACACGTGTTAATGGACAGTTAATTTGGCCTAATGGCAGCAATAAACATGACATCAAAACACACCGTTTAGGAATCGAGGTGGTTTATTCGAAATTGCTCCTGCTAAAAGGCTATAAAAGCCTTTATTTCTACTAGTGAATTTAAACCGACCATGACCAGACTGATGGCATCATGTTTCTTCATCCTGGAGCAGTTTGACACACAAAACATTTGGCGATAAAGTGCTTGCATAATCTGTGAAAGATGTTTTTTTCTTTTCTTTTTTCCGTTGCAGACTGGAGAGAAATCTGGGCAAGTGGAGAAATCCAAGAAGAACGCCAGACAGAGACAGAATGACTTCAAAGTAAGTAGCTCTTGTGAGTTTTTTTTACGTTCACCAAGCAAGCAATTTTTTACCCGTCCGGTGTTTTGAAGGTAAATGCTTCTTACTTATTGTTTTTTAGAAAATGATCGAGGAGTTGACCAATCGACTTGTGAAGCTTATTCGAGGGGCGATCCTTCCCACCACCCTACCGAAAGCGGAGCTGAGTATTTATGGAGGCTGGGAGACCAAGACAGATCTCTCTGGAGCTTGGCTTACGCAAATAATTCACACTGTCAGGTGTGGCTGGTCGTTGGTGTCTCACTGACAATGGGCTAGTGGCTCTTTTAGTGACCGTTTCCTCTCTCTTTGTGCTCTTCTCCACTGTCTCCAATCCAGGGGTTGTTATGAGGCTCTGTCGGCATTGGAGATCCCCAACGATTTGCTGCAGGTGATCCAGGATCTGCTGCTTGAATTGAGAGTCCACTGCCTCCTGATGACTCTGCTGCACACCACAGAAGGTGAGGCCACTTCCTTGCAGTGAAGCGGCTTTTAAGTACAGCATGTTGTGTGCTATCAGTTAAAGGTGCTGCAGCCCAAGGGACACAAGTTGTTTCTCATATACACAGCTTTTGAATGTGGGTTTCAACCAACAAAAAAGGTTTTCAAATATGTCGAGTCAGTGTGTTAGTATTAATTATACTCAACAACTTCAGCATGGTGCAAAGATTTGTGGAAGTAGGCGTGAGGGGAAGAGGGTTATATTGTGACACAGTAGTATAGTTATCAATGCAAACATATTTTTCTGTCTCATAAGTTTAATTGGAACTGTCATTCTGAAATCACAGTTTGATTTGCGTCCGTTGGGGCTTGTATTGTATCATTTCCTGTTAGTTAAAAAGGAAAAGATTTCTTGCATACTAACTGCAAAAACAGTACACTAAAATAATTACTTTATGACACATATTTTATGCACTTTGCTGCATACAATTGGGAACAAGCTTTTTTAATTTAATTTATTAAAAGTGAAACCACCTTCTTGAGAGGACTGGACAAAGAGCAAGAATTTAACAATTTAATAAGAATCTGTTTGAAATCTTCCAACTGTAAAAGGCATTGGTGGACACACTTTTACAAGCATCCAAGCAATGTCCGGTCTCCTTAGCACAGCGGTGTTATGAAAATGTCACTTGTAGGCACAAGCCCCAGACAGGTATCTGTTTATTAAACTGGCGTTGAATATTTGGTGGTCAGTATCCCTAATGGTCACCTTAACCTCATATAACTTCTAGGGTAGTAATGGAGAAAGTGTTATGAGACCAAAACCAGACATGCTCAGTTTCATTTGTGGTTAGACATGGTCATTTTGAGAAGAGTGACTAGTTTTTGCTTAACTCTCCCCCACACTCACACTTAAATTGTGGTCTGGGGAGAAGGAATGTGATTTTATATCACATTGTGGTTTACCCTCAGAAACTCCTTATTCTGTTTATATTTTCATTGTAATAAGCTTGTATGAAAGTGATCACACTTCATATATAGAAATGATTTCTGTTTTTGTTTTGGAGTTTAATAGACTGCAGAGAGCTTTCAAGTAATCACCCTTTCCATTCAAACTTTGTGCTTTTTGTGCCATCAGATATCAAGAGGCTTGCTGATAAGGAGGACTGGGTTGTAGATAATGAGGGGATCACCAGCCTGGTAAGAATGTGTAATAACATCAAGCACTGCTTCATGTTTCATATTAAAGGAATAGAGCAAAAAGACATAATACAGCAAAACATATCAGCGTTGTTTTAGGAGGCAGGGCGCAAGTGTAAATATTTTTCTTACCTTGTTGTTTAGATAGATAGAATAAAATTCATGTTTCAAACATGTCGTGTTGACTGTCGCTGTTTCTCTGAAGGGAAAAGTATCGGACATTTTTCATTGTGCGGGCTGATGTTGCTGTGTGTTTTCAGCCTTCCCACTTTGAACAGTGTGTGGTCCAGATGTTGCAGTCACTGAAGGAGCCCCTGGAAATCAAAGCTGGAGAAATGAATGTAAGAGTAAACTGTTGTTGATATCGTGTTTTTAATTGCACACATTTCAGCTGAGACGTGCAGAGGATGGATGTACAGATCACATCGTCAGGTTAATGCCTCAGAGTCGCCGCTGCAGTTATGAATACGGACACTGGAAACAGATGAAGAATGCATTTTATAACTGTATTGTATGTGGTCAGAGATGCTGCAAACTCATTTGGGTTTTCACAGAAGGAGAGTCATTATGATGAATTAGTTTAAATAGATAACCGTTATGATAAGAAGTTTTAAATGTAATCTTGTAGCCCTTCAACATTGTGCTTTATTGTTTTATACTGTTTCTGTACATATTTCATATTGTGTCACACCTTTGCACTTTAACTTTTCTTTCTGTAGAAATACCAAGACAAATTCCTAGCACTGTTAACTGTTCTTAACTGTGCCCGGCAATAAACAGATTTCTGATTCTGATTTATCAAGGACAGTTCTCATCATACTACCCCTTTTAGGATTTAGTGCCCATTACTAACCAAAGGTATTTCAGTTAAGTTATTCTCACTCAGTTAGAACTTGGTGTGGGGAGAAAAAAAAGATTGTGGTGCAAAAACTCTGCATATAGTATTTAGGCAAAACTTGGGTTTTTTCTAATGCGAACTATTGTTTCCTTTTCTTCAGGTGTTGCAGTTAGACCAGGTTCAGGATCAGGCTGCAGAGCTGAGTGTGAACATCATGAGGGTAAGATCACTGGGCTTGCAGCCAAAATGATGAATTGTGAGCCACCAAGGGTCTTTTATAAATGTCCCACAAGTTAGTTAATTTGCGAGCTACATCTTCAGCGTATAAAAGGGACAGTTTGTATCGTCCTAGTTGGTCAGTCAGTCTTATAGATTTCCAGTAAATTCCATGTGCCTCGTCCCCCAAACTTAGAAACGGAGTGGACTTGCAGAACCTTTATATTGCGTTGTGTGACCGTGTGGATAACAAATGACGGTTACATTTAACTGATAGTTGTTCTTATATACGTGTGTGTGTGTGTGTGTGTGTGTGTGTGTGTGTGTGTGTGTGCGTGCGCGCGCCTGGCAACTGTGACCATGTGTTCAACTCAGGTTTTCATCAACTGCTTGGAGCAGCTGAGTACGACGACTGATGGACACATTGACACATCTCAGTAAGTTTTTGTGTGACTTTGGTGAACTTGGATTCTCGAATAATGTTTACTTAAAATGCACGATAAAATCTTCTGTGTGCAGCAGCGTGACAGTCGACTTGACCTCTCCAAATCGGTTTGCCACTGTTCAAGAGGGCTTCAGTCCAACATCTGTAAGCATGATTTATTTTTTACATTTTATTTTGAACGGTTTGCCCTTATCACACCTGAAATCCCACATTTGGTGAGTGCTGTCAACACCAAAGTGTGGGCTCTCTCCTTTACACAACAAGACAAACATGTGTCTCACTCATTCAAACCACAAAATGTTATCAGGCTGTTTCCTGGTTGTGGACAAGAAGCAGATACGTCCTCATTTCCTGTAACTTGTTTGAGGTACTAGTGAAGGGGGTTAAGCGCAGGGGAGGAGGAGGATGAGGAGGAGGAAGAGCTGGTTGTAGAGTGCTTCTGGTAAAGGGAAATGGAGCAAGGTGCAGATGGGGTTTCCCCAGCCCCAAATATGAGAAGCAGGGGTGAAGCAGCACGATTCGCTGGAGTGCAGCTGACCAGATTTAAGAATGGTGTCACTCATCGTATACACTTGTGTTTAGCAAGTCGTCGAGTTGTAGGTGTGCACTACACTACTACAACAAAAAAACATCATTGAAAAGCAAAGTCGTTTTAAGAAACGCAGGACATTTTTTTAGAAACTGAGCGTGAATTTTACAAAGTCACGATGTTGATAGATTCTTGAAAAGTGGTGGAATTTTATTAATGATACAGAGATTTGAAATAGAGGAAACGAGGGACAATGTTAGTCAGGCGGGGACATTTAGGGAAGGGCCCAGAGGTGTGTAAAGACCCGTGAGACTGACGTCTTAGGCAGCAGGGCAGAACATTGTTATCATTTTTAGAAAAATGGGTTTATTTTAGGAAAGATAGTGAGGTCATTGTGGGAATGCCAGGACATTTTGGAAAGAGTAAAAGTTTCATTTATTTAAACCAAAGACATTTTTGATAAGGAGAGAAGTGGGAGCACGTTGAAAGTCAGGACATATTTGGAAATTAGGAGGAAGATTTGGAAAGGTGCAGTAGGTAATTTAGTGAGGTGAGCACATTAGCTGTGTCTTTTGTGAGCTTCACATTGTCCCTGGTGTCCCTGGTGTCCCTGGTCCTTGCTTTGAGGTCAGACTTGTTGGGTGTTTATTGCAGTTGACACCAGAAAATGTAACGTGTCTTTTAGAACCATCATAAGTGTAAAATGATCTTTTGTGTATTTAGGAGCAGCGTCTGCTGATCATTCTCAGTAACTGCCAGTACCTGGAGAGACGCACCTTCCTGAACCTGGCCGATCACTTTGAGAAACACGGCTTCACGGGGACTGAGAAAATCACACGAGTAAGGGCCACGTTTCTTACCATTTGATTACTAAAGCTGTGGTTGAACTGTAAGGACCTCAGATAAGGGAAGCAGTGCTCAGCTCTGTCGCATACGCTTGATGAGAAGTGTCTTGTCACTAACAAAGCTGAGCAGAGATGCTGAATGTCCCTGACACTCTTCTGAGCAGAGATATGACTGTCTTCTTCATAAAATAATAATAGTAAAGGTTATTTTTTGGAAAGCTCAGTTGCACATTGAAGTCCTGTCTCTTCTTCACACACACACACACACACACACACACAGCCACAGTCACAGAGCTGCACACAATGACTAATGGCTGAATCACAAAGCAGAGAAGTGTTCGGTTGGTTTTCCAGTAAAAACAGGTGATTGTTTTTCTTTGAAAGATTGATTTAGACGACTTGTATTGTCTCCTTAATATTAAGAAAGCAGAGTGGGTAGAGAGCTTGTCTAGATGTTGATCTTTAGATATTAACATAGCTATGAACAAGACTTGAAGAAATAAGAATTCCCCTATTATACATTAACCACACAAGTGTCTGTCTGGTGCAGTAATGGCCTCAAACATAACCACTGTAAAAGGTTAAAACTACTGTAAATGTCTCTGACATTTCCACATTTCTCAGCCAGCAGCACTAACACAGTTACATGTTATAATCTGGATAAAGGTTTTATCAGCTTCTTTGATGACATAAGTACATTACAGTTAAAATATTACAGTCAGTGCTGATGTTGAGTGGAGACGTGTCGTGATGCCATATTCACAGAGATGCTTTTTTTTTAATGTCTTTGTAAATTGAGGATCTTTGAAAACAACATCTTGTGAAATTGTGCCCTTCTGTTTCCACGAAGGCCTGTACTTGTTCAGTGTGACTGGAAAAAAGGGCGGAATTTGTCGGAAAACACCACCTTCTTTTATTGCTCCACGGTCCAGCTCACCTGTCCATCATAGATGCTTTTGGCGGTGGACACGGGCCAGCGTGGGTCAGACCAGTCTGCAGCTCCGTTCACGTGTTATTCACTTCACCCGTCCATGGTCAAAATGTTACTGGAGTTCACTGTAGATCTCATGAGACATGCCAGAGATACATAAAAAGTGGATAAACAGTGGGCCTGAAAGTTTGTGTACATGGGAGAATCACCCACAGCAAGTGTGAAAGCATCTGATACTGACAGTCTGGTATGTCCTTTATGAACGGAAGAAACTTGTAATGATTGTATATTTTCCTAAAGTAGAAAAACGAATAACCATGATTAGTTTCTGATTTGTTTGTGTGGGTTTTAGGAGTTGTGTGAAGATCTGATCATGTTTGGGTTGATAGTGATGCAGAAATAGAGACATTTCTAAAGCAGTTTCAAACTCCCAAGAACCACCAAGTTCACAGTAAATGCAATAAAAGAAATGTTTGTGTTTGTTAATGCAAGTGTCCTGCGAAGGCTCACAGATGCCAGTGTAAAGATATGACGACTATATGTTTTATGTATCACTCCATGGCAGGTCAGTGTAGACGCTGTGAGGGAGCTGGACAGGAAACTGTTTGAAGCCTACATCGAGAGAAGAGCCGACCCAATCGCAGGTTCTCTGGAGCCTGGCATCTACGCCGGATACTTTGACTGGAGAGACTGCCAGACACCCACAGGTATCGAAGAGCAGAGGCACATTCAGTTCTTTCTCCTTATATGTCACAGTGATAAAATCTGGGATGTCAGGCTGAGACAACTGGGGGGGAGCACCCACAGTAACCACTAACTGACCCCAGCATTGTCATGAACGACCTCTGACAGTCCTGCAGGATGGGGATTGGAGAGAACTAGTCTGATCTAGCTTGTTGTGGTTCCTGTGTGTCATGTGTGAAGTACGGTTCTTTGTTGGATTACTGTAAAGACCAGTGAGGTCATTCTACAGGCCCCCCTTCCAAACCTCGTGGCCTTCTTTTTAACTGTGGGCGTACATGAGTGCAGTCAGACGTTTTGCTCTCCAGATGTACTACAATCCCAGGTGAAACCTAAATGCATATATGTGGTTCACCTTAGCACAGGATGTGAAGCAACATGTCACAGCGTGTGTGAGATCTGCGTGAATTTTCAGGAGGCCGGCATATTATTACTGAGTTCTAAAAGGCAGCGTTGACCGAAAGTTGGGCCGTCCTCTGGTTTGTTCCTGCCGGTGAGAGTTTGTGTGCTGGGCTGTATGTGAAAGCGGAACATTTTGGACACTAAACCACAGTTCTAGGATATGATACTTTCACTTGTTGCACTTTCTGTGTGGGACTCGCGTTAGCGTGTGGGCGCTGCAAGGCATTAAAAATCCAGTTTCAGTACTTTCGGTGTGTTGTTGCTTCTTCTTGTTGATTTACGGTTAGCTTACTAAATGTTGTATTTGAACATCCAGGAAGAACATTAGCCGTGGTCTCCATGGGTTCCTCTGCATTGTGTTGTTTGCAAAGTGGCATTTCCGGCGTATTCCTTCACATGGGTTTCTGTTGACCTAATAGTCCTTAAAGAGTCAAACAAATAATGCAGACTTAAGCAGAATGAGTAATGATTTTCCTCACTTAGTCACATTTCAGCGCCGATGATGCCGGTTCTGATCAGTTGTTAATCATCAAGACTATGGACACTTCACTGAAAAGCCACCTACACTGATCAGTATCCTGTGAGGTGCCACTTAAATTCCAGTGTTTCATTACAATTACTGGAACAATTGTACCATCAATACTTGTAATGTAGGAATGTTGAAACATCAGTGTGTTTTTAAATTTTAACCAAAGAGCCAAGTTAGCTTTCACTAACATTCTATGTTTTAATGAAACAAGGGGGAAAACTTCCACGGGGGTGAATATCTGAATATAATCAGAAATAGTCCCGGTCTGGGATGATGTGCGCTCTCCACACACGCAGCAGCTGTACTGGCTTTGCTCCCTGTCACCCAGCCAGTGGTGACGTTCTACCTGTTGGACCTGTCCACACTTTGTCTTCTGTTTCTCCCAATGTAGCTGCAGGGGCTCTGACATTTCAGAATCCAACTTCATCCAGTAATCTATGTGGTGCACTCTTCTCCCTCAGGTGTAAGGAACTACCTAAAGGAAGCCCTGGTCAACATCATCACGGTTCACGCTGAGGTACGAACAACCTACAGATCTTTGCCAATCCTGTGTTTTTATCACTTCACTTTTATCACATTTTCTCTCTCAGGTTTTCACAGTATCCAAAGATCTGGTCCCTCAGGTCTTATCAAAGATTGTTGAGTCGGTTGCAGATGAGATGTGTCGTCTTATGCAATGTGTGTCGTCCTTCAGCAAAAACGGAGCCCTGCAGGTTACACACACACGCACACACAGTTATAGGGCATTTTCTCACTCATAAGACGACCCTGACTCATAAGTCGACCCCTGCACTAGAAGGGGATTTTCCTGTCGTTTGTGATAATGCCATATTTCAGTTCAAGCTACCAACTGCTGACAGTTGAAGGTGTTCGTGCAGCTTCTTCGCCTCTGTTGTCGTTTTTTTTAACCCCCCTTCTCCTCCTCCTCCTGCTCCTCAGGCTCGACTTGAACTCTGTGCTCTGAGAGATGCCATAGCCACATACCTAAACACTGAAAGCAAGTAAGTGCAGCGCTCAGACACATTCATATAGTGGCAGAAATGGGAACTCGCACATGTGCCTGGTGATTTATGGTAGTGAATGTCAGACATAAATCTTAGCAGTCGCACATCCCTCTCTACAATCCCTATTTATGTTAGTTGGTGGGTTACACAAAGGAAGTGAAAGTAATCTGGTTCTGCTGTGTGCATGCTCTGTGGTGTGTGTGTGTGCGTGCGTGCGTGTGTGTTCATGTGGTTAGGTCAGTGCACATAGATACTTTTGAACTGTATTTTTTGGTTTTTACTGTGAATAAATGTTTTAAACAAACCGTAAATGTCTCGTCGCAGTGCCAGCTTCAAACTCGCTTTGGACGCACTCCCTCAGTTACAGAGCGGAGCCGATAAGAAGTGAGTCTCATACTGGTCCCTGTTACTAATAAAAATGGATTGTGACCTTTGGGTGTTTGTTTCATGATTGAAAGATTAATTTCACGTGATTCATGCATGTTTTTTTTTTATCTCCTTTGCTAGGTTACTGGAAGAGCTGCTGAACAAGTTTAAGAGCAGCATGCAGCTCCAGCTCACCTGCTTCCAGCCGTCGTCCGTCCAGCCCATCAAGAGATAAACTCCAACTGCCCAGACTACTGTCTCTGTTTCTTATCTATGTGGAATCGTCATCTAATGAGCTTTAACTATATCTTTTCAGTTATCACTTTGTTTACTCATCTTTTATTTTCAGTGTCACTTTCAATTTCTGCTTCACTAATTGAACCTAAATGTCTGTTCATCTAATCTCGTAGACACTAAATGAGTTGATTTCATTGTTAGTGTGTAGGACAGTCCCACTTGTGTTGGTTATGCTAATCACGTACGGTCACTTGTGTAGCTTACAGACAGTGTGCCAAGTGGCTAACTTGCGTATTTCTGGTATTTGCTCAGATTGAACAATTAATCTTGTCACCAGGGAGAAATTTGCTGAAGTTTTAAATTATGTGTCAAAGCTCTGTCCTGTCCATTTCAGCTGCAGAATAAAGAGTGGCATTTTCTAATGCACTTTGACAAACCAGTCCCAAACCCAAGATCTTTTTTTTTTTTGCTTGATCCTGAGCTTTAGACCCACGACATGGTCCTCTTTCATGAAACAGTAAGTGCCTAAACTTCCAGGTGTTCTGGAATGTCTTGTCCATTTTAGCAAAATTTAGTTGGAATGATCATTGTGTTCATTGACTGTCTGTGATTGTTACAGTAACGCCTCAGCTACAACTGCAAAACCTGTGCTGGGCTCTTCTTATTTGTTGTTTACATGTGTCAGAACCGTAGTGGACTTCCAACAGTCATCCTGTGATTCAATAAGACTAATCCACTTCAACAGTCTGATTGCGTAGGTCCTCCTTATGCTCTGGACCCCAAGACTCCACAAAACCTCTGATGGAGTCCATTTGGGTCTGTCTTGATCAGCAGCGGGTAGGGCAGCGATAGTTGGAAAACAAGCAGGACAGTGGCCCTGAAGGACGAGGGTTGCCCAGGTGTCAACCTGCTAATGAACTGGACTCCACAGGTGCGTCCTGGTGTCATCTCTTTCTCCAGATAAACATCCAGCGGTTCACTTTGGTGTCGTCAGACCGGGGTGTTCCTGATGTAGCATGGGCAGCCCTAACACACAGCAAATTGTGTTGCACTTAGTCTTCAGGCACCTGCTAATCGTGGCCAGCACTATATGTTTGTGCTACTGTAGCTGTGATCCAGATCTTCTGCTCCAAAACACGTCCCCACCCCTGACAATAATCAGCATTGTTTACTTCCCCTGTTAGTGGTTTTAATGTATGAGCAGGTGAAAATTATTCACTCAGTGTGACCCAGAGCAATCGACTGGAAGGCTGCTTGCAGTTTTTTCTGTCATACTCTCTTTTATAGGGAACTGTGCTCCCGAATTTAAACAAATTCAACTCGATTTAATTCAGTGCTGTAATTATATTTATTCCTATGTTGGATTATATTCTTTATATTCTTTTATTACATATTTCTAACAATACTTGTATGGACATAGAGATAACTTTATTAATCTGCAAAGGACAACATTTTTGGTCAGCAGTGAGCCACAAGGCAGCTCAGAGCAACACAAGACTTTAGGGCTATAATGCCAAGGACAACACAAATACAGACTAATGGACAGAATGGAAATTAGGGATGGTGTGTGAAGTCACCCCCCAAAAACAATAAGTCAAACAAAGATCACAGTAACATTGTCTTAGATTTAAAAGCAGCATAAGCACCAGGAGTCACAGTCCCAACGGCGTAAAGACGAAGAACTTCTTTATGAACATTCAGCAGAAACCACCTGGATTGGGCCGTTTTAACAGCACAAACACACTCGGACTAATTTTTATACATTTTTGCGATTTGAACTAAATACATTTGCAAGAAAATGAAATGGCTGTTTGCCATTTTGTGGTTTTCTGCATAAATTAGTCTTGCGATCATCAGAGTCACAGATATCAAACACAGCATAAATCCGCTCAAACGGCGAGTGTGATAGAACACAGTACTGCACATGGTGTAAAAAGAGAACAACATATCCACAGGAAAATGCCAAAGATAGGGGAAGCATCATGATTTGGGGCATGGCTGCCTCTGTACCTGGACCTCTGAATATTGTTTAGGGAAATACGGATTCCCAAGATTATCACTGAGAAGAATTTATCAGAAGAAGGTGGGTGATCTACTACAGAATGATTTCAGAGACACAAAATCCAGCTTTTGGTGTGGGCCAGTCAGAGGACGTCAGACCAGTAGAGATGCTGTGAAATGTTTCAGGAAGAAAGGTCCAGAATTCCTCCTGATCTTTGTGCAGCTCTAATCCACAAGGACAGGACAAACATTCTTGAGGTTATTGCTGCCAAAGGTTCAATCAGTTATTAAAAGCCTTTGTCTGGTGAGTGTGTTCAGTAAAGACCTGAAAGATCACGACTGTGTTTTATCGGCTCAAAAATATTGTGTTTGTTGATATTTGTGAAGATCAGATCATAGATTATCGCCAGCGTGAGCAAAAAAACGGAATTACTTTTTCTTACAGCTCTAATTGAAAGAATTTAAATTAGCAAATAGAGTTGGGAGAGTTGCAGCATAAGTCGCAAAAATTAATCTTAACCTGCACAAGACGCCAGTATAAACATTGTCTGTGAGTGAAGGTTATACTTTTATGCATGCCGCCTTTTTAAACATATAGTCCTTTCACGTGATATGGAAGCTGTGCAGAGAGTCGGGCACAAAAGTACTGCTGCTGCTGATGATGATGATGATGGTGACATTTCTGCACATGGCTGCTTCGAGTGTCCCCATTTGGTCTTATGTGGATGTGTGTCACACTCATACGAACCATTTTGTGTTCACTTTGCAAACACTTTGCTTGCACCACGGTTCAGATCAGTGGGTTTTCACATTCATCTCTGGAGCTGCAGCTCACTAGTTCAGTCATGCTGTCTGCCATGTCAGCGTCTGGTGTCAGGGAGGAGATGGAGCTCAGGGCGTGTGCAGGGTGGGGTGGCTGCAGGCCGTTACTGAGGGCAGCCAACAGAAGAGGCTGCAGCTGAATCCAGGAGGACGGCAGCAGCAACAGAAAGTGTGATCACAGCCGTGGGCGTAGTGGCTCAGAGCGAGCGGGGTGATTGTGGCGGGACCAGAAAACAGACGGTGGCACTCCCACAGCTCACATGAGAAAGTTCTACGAGTCATTACAAGAAGGGTTATGTGAGGACAGCGTGAACAGAACGTTGTTTTTTGAGCAGGAGCCGGGCCATTAACGCCTTTCTACATCCAAACTCCACCTGTTATTCAGTCACCTTTGAGCCGGAGCTTCCTGGTGCCTCAGGCTTGTTTTACGTCTCGGTTTCCCATCTACATGAAGGGGAAGGCCATGCAGCGCAGGCAGCAGTTGTTTTGATTCTCTGAGTTCTAAACTTAGCTCTCTGGCCTCCCACGGATTCATTCACAAAATACGTTCAAAGCCTCATCCGCTCTCCACCAGCTCTGTTTACAGTAAGAGAGGTGAGAAGGGGGAGTTTTCGTGTTGTTGTTTTTAATTCATCATTTCTGTGTGTGTGTTCCATTCAGGAACCTGCAAGAATCGACGAGACGCAAAGGCTTTGATGTGTTTGAGTTCGACCTGAGTGGGTAAATAAAAGGATGGAGAAGTTTGACACATCAGAGAAAACTCACTTTGGGCGGAGGGAACGTCATTGTTTTTGAGGCAGATGTTGTGCATCTGGATTTACAGAAAAACAAACGCAATTAGCAAGAAAGAGTCTGATTTCACACTGGAAACGTGGCATTTGATTCACCTGTGATTTGAACCGCGTTATAATGTAGTTGGACACAGGTTTGTCCATAGTGATGTTAGAGCTGCTCACAGCTGCAGCACGTTTGTTAGTGAACGTTTGCATGTAAACTGGGACGGCAGTCGTGTTAGAACAGGTGTGTGATATATTCTGTAACACTTTCTTGTGTATGTGAATTACTAGAGAATCACCGTTATAGCCAAATATTGCTTCATAATTCGTAAAGCTGAAGCTCAGATGAATGGAAAGGCCAAAAACGGGTTTTAGGCTGATTAAAAGGCTTTGATGAGGTTCTGTTTGAAAAATCCACACACTTTATGTTAATATGGCGGCGTTGTGTGATGGTCCCAACCTGCTGGTAAGTGGCATCAGATGCTGAAAGGCCTGTTCAGTTCTGACTGTGACTCCTGTGGAAGTTGCCAACACCTCGAAGAGCGTTGAGGTCACAGGGGGCGGGGGGTTTCACCCAATCCCCCATGTGGGGATGACCAGTGGTGAGCAGTGTACGTTGAAAGGAGGCTTATTGTAATTTCACTGCAGGGCCAACGTGAGGGGTGGCAGGGAGACAGAGGGTCCGTTCAAAGTCTTGTGTTGGGGCCACGTTGTGGCTCTAAACACTAAAGTTGACTAATGCCGAATCCCGTTTATTTAGCACCGTCATTTTAAAAAACGTACCATCTTCTTTTTGGCCGCTGCACACATTCAGTGGTCGGGGCTTTTACATGTGGGGATGTGCTGCTTTTCTGCGCTGTAAACTGTAACAAAAGTGATATGTTGGATTTGAAGGGACATTTAACACGATGCTAAAAATAACGAAGACTATGATTAGCTGTGGAAACCTCCCTGCTGAAAAGGCAGTAGACAGCGGTTTTCAGAGTAAGTCAGGGTTGTTTTTAAAAACAACCTCCCTGAGGAGATGACATCTTCCTTTCTCTTCTTGTAAATTATTTCGTGGCAGTGACAAATGTATTTGTGGCTTTTCTTTGCGCTTGTTTTCCATGAAAGTGGAAACAAGACTCTAATCTGTGAGTAGAAGCCAGGAAGGGTTTCTCTCCAGCGCAGCGCGGAAAGCGTGGCCGACCTCTTCCTCTCTCTCCTCCTCTCGTGATGTCATCACTTTGTTTGTGATAGCAACGTCTTTGATTAACCAGCTTCATCCTGCATCTGAACCACACTTCCTGTTCATACGTGCACACACGGTGCTGACGTTACCCGGAGAGCTGCTCACACAGTAATGAACAGAAGATGTCACACACGTTTACAACTATTTATTTTTATTTATTTGGTTTGTTTTGTTTTTTGAAACATATTAAAGATTAAAAAATATGTCTGTGAGCTATTTCATACAAAAGAAAGTTGGAAAAGCTTATCTAACATCGGTTCCCTGAGAGCTTCCCTCACAGCCAGGCACAAGACATTATTTATAATTTATTAATTGATGCTGATAGTGTCTCCTAGCAACAGAAATTATTTACAAAACTTCCTTCTAGATTGGCATATTGGCAAATATATAAATTTGCATTGAATGAGCGGTCCGAAGTCCTGTCTCCACGGTGAATGTGAAGCTCAGAAGCTGAAGAATTCTCCTTCGAACTCTGCAAATCTCAAACAATGGGGTAGGGTCTCGGGTTAAAATAAGGCAGATGCACAGGCTTTACAAGATCAATCTTGCCATCTCACTCAAGCCAAAACCATATGGAGAACACAAACTTTACTTATACAGTTCTCTTCAGTACAATCACATGAGCTGTCAGTTTGGTTTGCATAGGAAGTATGAAAGAAATCCTCTGGAAGGACATAATACTGCAATTTTGGTTCACACACACACACACACACACAACCATAATTTTCACTACATGTCCATTGATTGTGTGTGAGTGTTCTCTGGTTCAACAGTCAACATGAACCCGGACGTGTCACTCCTGCAGGCTGCTGCTGTGATGGTGTGTGATGGCCCTCTGATAGTCCTCAGAGGCGTTTATGTGCTCCGCGACTCCAGGGTGCTCGTAGCCGCGGTAGTAGTGGCCGCCCGTCTGCTGGGCGTAGTACAGGAGCTGCCGGGCGAACAGCGGCTCCACCTGCAACACACGAGGGTCAGAAAAAGTGAGTTGTGAGTCGTTAAACAATGCTTCAAAACCTGATTGGTTCTCACGTCTTCCGTTCACATCTCCAGAGCCGGACAAAGTTTTCCGTTTTCTAACTGTGTCCAGACACTGACCGCTACGACAAAAAAGTTCAGACTTGAACCTGTGCTGCAGACGTTGGACACCTTCCTTCCTGCAGTTTAAAACTGCTCTTTTTGAAAGAGGAAAGATGTGAAATGGGAAAACCCATCATGTGCCCAATGACATGACTAATAATTGTCCTGAGCAACAGCCCTGAATGCCTGTCCACAAAGCTCTGATTATTTCAGAGATTGAGCCCAGTGGCGATCAGGTACGATTAGGAGCTGCTGCTAGAAAAGCGCCTCAGTGTTTGTGGTTGTGCACTGGCTCCTGTAATTCAACATCAGGACGGAGACTAGTCTTATTTTGACTATCACAGTAAAAAAACTGTGGATGACAACCAAGTAATCGTAGCAACTGCTGCAACAGAAACAGACTGGACCAGTTCTGCAGTCACACTCACACCCGGTACCTCGGTCTGAGGAGGCTTTTTTGTTTGTGGGATTCTGGGTGGATCTGCTGGCGCCGAGAAAGCCGCTTCTCTCTTTGAGCGAGGGTTTGTCTTGTACCCGTGTCTACAGAAGCTCAAATCTTAACAGTGACTCTAATCTAAAGGACACGCTGCAGGAGCAGACGTGGGGTTCAGAGCCTAGTGTGGACAGTCACCTGGACAGTGAGGCTCCGTCTTTGTCTCTGCGGGTCCAGGTAGTCGTCTCCGAAGCTCAGCAGGATCTGGACATGGGGCAGCGGCCGACCGTGAAGCCCGTAGCTCTGGAGCTCTGATTGTGGGGAGACGGACAACAAGATGTTAACATGAGCTTTGACAGTTAAAGAACAACCGAGCTGGTAAATTCAAATGATTTCAGAAGAATTTCACCTGAAAAGCTTTGACATTTGGGCTGATTGGAATGGAAAGTCCTGGTCACACTGCGTATGCAAATACAATTAGCTGTCACTTAGCACAGCTGGGGCTGCCTCAGCGTGTGGGCGGGGAAGATGTGTCTGTGTGCAGGTCATGTGACTGTCACCTCATCGTCAAGTATGACTTAAACTGCCTCAGCGTGTTGACATTCAGGGGCTTTTGTTTTCCTTCACTCGGGTTCTGAGGTGGCATTCATGTGGACGGGCTTCCAGTAAATGAGCTGCACTTCTTAAATACTCTCTGCTGAACGAGGCTCGCGTGTGACTTCTCAAAACCCTGATCGTTAGAAAAAACCCAGACCTTTCCACAGGTCTGAGGGTCCTGCCACGGCCTTTGAGAGCCAAGTGGATCAGTCAGTCTGATGATCAGTTTGATGATTTCACCCAAAGAACACGTTCTCACTGACAGTACTACAAGTATTGAAGTGCGAGCTTACACCTGAACTAGCTCCGCCCTCCACTTTGATGTGGTTCAGCATCAGCGGAATGAAGCCTGGCAGGTGCTTTAGGTTTGAGGAGCGGACAAATGAAACGCGGAGTGACGTGATGTCTCACCTGTGAGGTAGTCCTGTGTGTGGAGGAGCTTTGTGGTCACTTCTCGCTCCAGCTTGTTGGGCTTGTCTCCATACAGGGACAGTCCTCCCTGCCAGTACACTCTGCTCTGACACTGCCGTCGAGCGTAGAGCCCGTCTGTGCCCATCCACAGTAACACCCCCCTCTCCAGCGCCGACGGGGGACTGGGGGGACACTCGTCAGCTCTCCTCTGGACTGACAGGCTGTCCAGAGGCAAAGGGATGATCTCAGGTCTTCCGGGCTGCAGGTAGTGCTTCTCCTCTGCCGAGCACGGAGTGATGTGGCAGCCCTCAGGAGTGGAGGTGGTCACCTCCCTCAGCAAAGTGTCCCGGTAGAACACAGACACGTGCAGGCGGTAGTCTGGACGGACGAGACAAGGATGCAGGTCAGAGGACAGGAGGTTTTGGTATTTTAACTTTCAGTGCATTTCTTATTAAACAGATTTTAAAGCAGCATCGTCTGCAGCTGATCACACAGTTTTATGGCGGCCGGACAAGGAGTTAACTATTGGAAGAGGAGCTGCGTGTGTCCGTTTTAACTGACCACGTTGCTGAAAACGTGCTAAACTCAGCTGTGACAGACTGTGGTGACTTAAAGTTTAAGTTCTGACCAGAACGGGAAGTACAGTGTCCAATGTGTCCAATTTAACACTGCACAGACACAGAGGGACGTGGGGACAACACGTGGCTCTTCAAATACTGGATGTTTTTGTCTAACACTGCCGAACAAAGGTCTACACAGGCTTTGAAACGCTCTTTGGAGTTACATTTCAGTTGTTCCAGAATCAGAACCAGAATCTGCTGTATTCTAGGTCGACGTGCGTGTTCTTCATATCTTTACTGTTCCAGATCTATGGGGCTTTGTGCAAAGTAAAATGTCTGGTCCCGATCACTGTGCAGGGTGCAGAGAGAGAAAGTGAAAAATGAAAGTGCTCTTTGTACCTGAAAGTGCCTCGGCCGATCTGATGCTGGCGTCCAGTGTGAAAGGGGAAGGCTGGCTGTCGGCAGGACCGTACGAGTAAATGGAGGCCCTGAGCTGGTACGCTGGTACACAAAACACCGAACGGGCACAGATGTCAGCGCAAGCACAAGACAACGGTATGAGCACAAAACTGCACAAAACATGGGGGCACCCTACCGTTCTCCATGGGCGGGGCCTGCCAGGACAGGCTGCGGGGGGGACAGGGACACTGAGCGAAGGGCAGCTCAGGGAGCGAGGCCTGGTCCTGGCAGTAGTCCCTCCAGCTGCACTCTGGGGGGGCTATGTACTGCGGCATCTGGAGACAGAGACATGAGCAGTGTTAGAGGCCTGAGCTGCCCCCTCCCACAGGGACAAGCCGCAAACTGTCGAGGTTTTTATGTCGTAGACACTAAAACTGCTCTTCAATCACTGTGAGGGACATTGAACCCATGTAGCGTCTGAGTGTGAACATACAAGAGATGGATAAATACAACGAGCAAAGACTTGAATTCAAAAAAACTTATTTGGATGATTCTGTGAACTTTCATCAGTGACATCACAACAGCTGGTGTGTAAAGTGATTTCACGGTTGCTGTTACGGATCTTTACAACTCAGACAAACAGTCAGCATCAGTGAGACTCTGCAGCTGCTGAACCTGGATCAGTTTCTCTTTCTGTCTCCATGTGTGTGAAAATCACCTGAGGCTGCAGGGCCGGGAAGGAGGAGTGCACCGGGTAGTTCATGGGACTCAGAGGACTGTCCTCCTGTCGGGGTCCTGAAGGGAGACAGAACAGGTCACACACACACACACACACACACACAGAGCACAGAGCACAGAGCCTGAGTGGTGGTTTGCCTGTTCCTGCACTGACAGCCTGACCTTGATCAGCCACACACACACACACACACTTGTGAAAACGTTTGAGCGGATACTGACTTTTTTTTGCGCCCTCGGGGATGATGCGGTACACTTTGTACGGGTCCGAGATGTCCAGCTGGCTGCGCTCCACCAGTTCCTCGAAGTCATTGCTCTTGTTGAGGGCGCAGCGGAGGCGCGTCTTCCAGGTCGGCGGGTCTGGCTTGTCGATCCCCTCCCGGAACTTGCCTTTGAACAGCGCCCACGCCTGCGGACAAGTCACGGGTAAAAGTGGACGGGTCAGCCAGAGAGCACGAGGCAGACAGCAGGACGTTTGTGGACGGACGGACGGGCGGACTCGATCATTTGTCCGACTCTCACCTGTTGAACCTCTCTGCTGTGAACACGGAGTCGGACGGTTTAAACACACATTCGGAGGCTTAAAGCGCGTTTCCGGGAGACTTTTTTTGTTTTTTTACCACCCGTTTAATCACATCACTGATCACTAATCCCCGATCACTGATCACCGATCACTGATCAGTAATTACTGATCACTAATCACCGATCACCGTCTGCAGCCCGTCGTTGCCTGCACCGAACCAGCGGCTGGCGGCTCCAGCATCTTGACGTGTGAGCGGCGGAGGGACTCGGACACACACACACACACTCTCTCTCTCCACGTGATGCCGTGGAGCAGCACACCGCCCGTCTGCCGCCGCACTCGGTGCCGCGCTGGGACTCTGCACAAACTCTCCCTCCGGAGGATGCGGGGCTCTTACCTTGAAAAGCGCGGCATCCTCATCCCGGTTGTAGTCCTGTTTCCCGGCGTGTTTCCACGGTATCCTGAAGATGGTTTTCTCGTCGTTCTCCCAAACCAGTCCGGGATATTTCCCGCAGTCCACCTGCTCGATGAGCCACTGGCGAAGCTTCCCGTTCCCGCTGCTCCCGGAGCCTCCGTAATCCACCTCGGGGTTCATGTCTGCCGAAAAGACACGTGCAACAAGCCCACCGTCAGCTCCTGTAAAGGAATGTGACCGGATCGGATCTGGTGAGTTTCGCCAAAGTAGGTGAATAACTGTGAGTCTATCCCGGACGGGGGACGCGCGGCGATGGTTAACCCCCCGCTCTCCCACGCAGACTGTGCGCGCTGGGAGCGTATCGAAGTGGTCTTACCTGTGAAACTCGAAACCCGTCAAGTTTTGAAATCAATCAGCCTCAGAAAGCCCTCATCATCACGGCGGGCCCGCTTAAATCCTCCTCCAGCCTATAGCGAGCAGCGGGGGGGCGGAGACAGAGCCGGGGATGCTGAGGAGGACGCACCTGCTGCGGCTCGGTCTCTCTCTCTCTCTCTGCGTGTCTCCTGCGAAGCTTATCAGCGCGCACACAGCGGCCGATCTCCAGTAAGACACCGGGGGAAACCCTGTCGGCGTCAGTGTGAAGTGTCACACACCCGCACACGTGGAAAATCGTGGCACGGAGACAAAAACAATTCTTTGAAATGATAAAGCCTTACGAAAAGTGTCCGTACAGTGGACCCGCAGCGAAAACATCCGCGCACGTTTGTTCCCAACAGGCAGCAAGAGCCGGAGCAAGTATTCTACAGTGTGTCACGGCTCGGGACCAAGGTCCGGAAGGTTCGTCCCCACAGTGAAATACAGAGTAAAAATCTGTCACACAGCACAAGTACAGACGGGTCGTGTCCAGTGTGACAACAGAACTGTTCACTCCGAAACAACCGCATCAGCTGAAGTGACACACACACACACTTTAAACTCAGTTTGCGCGTCTTCAGTCCTTGTTGGTTTTCTTGTCTGCAGTTTCCTTGTGTCTCCAGGGGCCTGATCCCGGATCCCGTGGCCGCGTGCACTAAAGTAGACTTAACACAAGTCCAAGTTCGGGACTGGAACTCACATTTACGTAAGTGACGGAGACCCGGCAGGTACATTTGATTGAATTCACACTCACCTCCCGCTGACATGAATAATAATGTACAGACTTTATGGAGCACTCAGAAAAATTGGGGGGTTAATTGTCTTTATTAAACACTCATTTCATTTATTCATAACGCAGCAACAGATAAACAACAGCCGCTTCTGCTTCTTTACTGGAACATAGAGGATCAGAGTTTTCACAGTGTCTATAGAAAGTCCTACTCATACTTTAAGTGCAGGACACAGCATAACAGAAGTGACGGGGGGGGGGGTTTGGGGGGTGTACGCGGCTCGCACCGCGGCCTGCGTGTGCACATTTCCTGGTGTCGCGCTTGGCCGCCCGTGCGTGTTGTTTTGACAGTTAGAGGCAGGAGCTGACATGACGAGCGGGACTCGTGATGGAGCCATTAGAAACCCCCCATCACATGATGGCGCAGCGTCGTGCAGCGTGTCGAGCAACGGGGGCTTCCACCGGGGGCTTCAGGTGCTCGGATCAGGGCCGATGCTCCTGCGTGTCCCACTCCGAAGCGCTTCGATCTCCTCGTCATCGTTGAACGAGTTGTTCCCGTATCGATCCCTCAGCCAGGCTCGATACTGCAGGGCACAAAGCACCGGGGGGGGCGGGTGGTGGGGGGGTCACAGACATAATGTAACAACTGTTTACACACGATGTCAAATCCACATTTCATCTTTTAAAGTCCAGCCTGCACGAGTCACTCAGAAAATGTGATTATTTCCTTTTAGAAATGAAGGCAACATCCGTCCCAGAACAAAAGCAAAGTTCAGACATAAACCATGAACACTGATCAGCCAGACAGGTTCCGAACCGACACCACCTGGACATGTTCTTGTCTGGTTGATCGGTGTAAACTGTGATGAGCGTTTCATGATGAATGACAGACCTCTTTTTTGAAACTATCTAAAAAACTCATCTAGAAAATTCAAAAAAGCCATTTTTAATAAATTTGAACAAAAGAAAGTGTCAAAAAGTTTTTTTTTATTCATAGTTCAAAATAAACATATAAATAAACATTTTGACATATACATTGAAAATGGTGTCCTGGGTCACAGTCTAACATTCATTATATGACAGAAACGTGTTTCAACCTGTGTACTCTTGTGTGAACTTTGTATTTTAGGTTCTTTACTTCTCCTGATTGGGCGAAAATATTGAATCAAATCAATTGTTTCTGCAAAACGTCTGCACGTCATGTCATATTTTATACCAAACATTTACACAGAGTTCATGTGCCATAGTAAAGTCTGGTTTGTTAGGCCTGATCTCTAACATAAATTAACCATATTTTCGCTTTTTCACGAATATTTTCAGTTACAGAACTTGTGCACCTACTGGCTATAATCACCTATCATCTCCGAAATTATGGCTGATCATTTGTATCCCTCTTTGCACAACTGACAATGTAAATATATTTATTGTCCTACCACAAAAAAGAGAACAAATTTCTCTAAAAAATGTCAAACTCTCTGAAGTAATAAAAAAATCAGTCTTCCTTTTAGTTTCGACAAAATGTTGTAATAGTACAACAAATTAAAATGGCCCAAATACTTTTGCTGGTTTGAAATAATTGGATTTTGGTGATAATTCCTGTGTCCATCACACATCTGAAAATTAAATGGAGAAAAGTGAAAAATGAAAGGAGAGACCAGCAGAGTAGATGCAAAGGCTGTAAGTTCATCTCCAGGCAAAGTGACACGACTGTGACTACAACAGCAGCAAGTGTCGACGCATGAATCCGTGATTTTTTTCGTACTGACAACGTCATTGTGGGATCACGTGTTTGAAGATGTGACAGAAGTCTGCAAACACACGTTTGAACAAGGGTTCGTTCTGAAAGAAGATATTCTTCTCTCATTTCAGCAACAACTCACACGTGAATCAAACGTGTGGTTTGTGTCAGAAACATGAACCAACGCACACGTTAAATAAAACACCAGTGACGTGAGGAGGAGGTCATGATGACTTGAATTATGGCTGATTGTTTAGTTCAAGGTTTACAGAACCGTAGCCAAAAAGAGGGAATGACGGTAAAAATGCAAGACACAGAGTCGAGGACAATTTCCAAAGAGGTGGCTGATGTCCAAGGTTCAGACCTCATGGCTGAAGGTCAGTCCTGAAGGTCATCTCACCATTTCCATGACAGCGAGTCGTGGTGCTTGGCTGACAGAAACCAAGGAGAGAAACTGCCTGGAAGGGCAAAGCGTGTGCTGAGTAATGCGATTAAGGACGCTCGATCTGAGAGAATTGGGGGCTCGTTTCAGGCTGGCGGTAACAATGTTTCTTCAACTGCTGGCACGCCCAGAAGAGTCAAAGTCTCTGGTTTTGGCTCTGGTGTTTTTCTGAGGTGAATTCTGGGACTGAAAGACTTAATCGGTGAATCCAAGCAGCCAGAATGAGTTTCCTCTGTAGGGTGTCCAGGCTCAGACACAGAGTGCCGAGTGTAGATCTTACAAAAACGCCTCCTGGGCATCTCCCGTTGGAGGACGTCCAGGCCCAGCTGGCAGGAGACCCAGGGTGGACCCGCAACACGTTGGAGACAATATCCCATCTGGCCTGGGAACACCTGGGAACCCCAGCAGAGGAAGCTGGAAACCTGGAAAAGCCTACTAAACCTGCTGCCACACGGATCTGACTCTGGATAAGTGAAGATGTTGGACGGATGAAGAGGTGCTGCAGTCATTTCTAAAAGTTACTTTCAGACAAACGTGCGGTTTTCAAATGGACCCGTGAAGTCAAAAGTAAACACGGTTTAGAGGAGACAGTGATTGAAAGTGTGGTGCTCCTGTCCCACTACTGAATGTGATGACCGTCACGCCAAAACTGGGCCTACAGCCTGCAATCGATACCTTAAAAGGAGCCGTGTTTGTGTGTAACCTGAGCGGCTGTAGTTCGACCCAGGCCCGGCATGGCCTCAGAACCTCCGCCGTCCATACAGAAAGTGTTTAAGTGAGAACAGCAAACGACACTCACTTCTGTCAGTTCTGTGTTTTCAAAGTCCTCCAGTTGACGCAGGAAGCCCAGGTTGGGCCCCGCGCACGGCCGGGCCGCCCTCACTGCCGCCAGAGACTCCGCCCAGCCACGGCCCGTCACCGTCATGATGTAGGCCACCACCAGAGTTACACTGCGAGACACTCCTGCCACACTGAGAGCAGAGCATCAAAGGCAGCAGCTTGTTTAGCGCACAGACTCTCTGCTTTAGTGTACAAAGAAGTGAAACCCCGTCTTTCCTAAAGTTGTGGTTAAATGCCTGATTTTGCACGTTTGATTTGAGAGAAGATGAAAGGTAATGAAATGTACTATGAAAGCTTTAACCTGATTTATTGTCGAGCAGGTTCTGATGGTGAGTGATGTGGTTGAAAATGAAAGTGGGGTTAATAAAATGTGAGGACCTCCGGCCTCTGATCAACGTCAAGCAAATGCACGTTGTTCTCAACCAAAAAAATCTGCCAAATTTCAAAATTAATGCGTCTTCCTTTCAACACTGTCGCATGCAAATGACACCGGTTTCATATCCCGTGCTTTTCTTTGCTGCATATTACAACGTAAAGTTGATTTTAAATGACAAAATACAAGGAGGGGAGTAAGTGTCCTTTTACTGTGAACATTTTTCATGAAGCGTGAAAGTGAAGCATTAACACTGCAGGTAATGTTAAGATTAAACAATTCCAAAAGTATGTCTGTTATGTCTTCGCACTGACCAGTGGACGAGGCAGCCTTCTCCTTTCAGACGGGACTCATGGATAAACATGATGCTGTCCCTGAAGTACTGAACTCTGCCAAAACATCATATTATCAGTATTACTTCAAAACACGTTTTTTTTTTATACATAATAATTATATTCTAGCTCATTTAATGTGATTTTCCAAAGTTTATCCCAGTAAACTATCAAATGGAACGCCAACTAAACATTAGAATCTATCCATAGATAGAAACGTAACTTCTCTACTCTGCATAACTCCAGCTACGGAAAGAATGTTTTGAATTTAGAATTGTCTGCACACAACTCTTTGAGTGAGAGTACATCAAATAATACTCACAATATATGAAAGAGTCAAGCTATTACACTTACTGTTAATGTTTAGGCCCTTTGTTGGACGTTTTGGCAATTGCACTCGTCACAAGTCACCACATGCTAAATGGATGTGCAGCTGTTCATCAGATAGCAGTGGCCACATGAGGATATGTTGAGTGTGTGTATTTCATAACTGAGAAGTACTCACAGATTTTGCTTAGAGTGGTCAGCAGCAGGGATGCAAAGGTACGTCATTTCCTGCAGGGCAAAGGAGGGAAGCGTTTACGGGCACAATTCGCCGTGTTCAGCCAAATTAGTGTTCTACTGTACGTCCCACTGTTCCGAGAGGGTCATTTGTTTGAACTCGCTTCCTTTTTCTCGTTGTGTGGGACAGCCCCTGAAAGCTTGTCCCCCTGACCCTGCTGCTCTGCATTGGCGTGGCAGGTCACGACTTAACGACATTTGTGTGTGCATGTGTATTTCAGAACACCTGGCAGCTGATGGTACACTACATGCAGTGGACAGAAACCACCTTGTCCCGTTATGACTGCGCTGCTGCAAAACCCCCTGAGCCCTCTGGGACACACTGAGCTCTGGAAGCGCTCCAGACAGGTCAGGCCACACACAAGGTGCTCACACGCATTTTAAAGCCCAGAAAACATGCACATGTTGGTGAAACATGTAGCACTTGTGTCAGTGAAATTGTAATTTTTGACAGGAAAAGTCATCTTATGCAAACAAATACTGAGAAGGATGTGTATCTTTGCACCATCATTTGTCAAAGTCATTATGACTGTGGCTCAGTGATGCTATTTGTCAAATCAGACCCAGACACAGAAATCACGAGTACACTACCAAACAAAGATTTATATTTAGAACAATTCTTTGTCCCATAAAGTCGTGATAACTTAACTTAATCCACCTACAGCCGTGAACAGAAAAGGGCACATCCGACCTCAGAGGTTTGGTGGTTGCAAATTTTACCTTCCTCTCTCAGGAACCACCAAGCTGTCTTCCAAGAAATCGATCAGTCAGCAGTTTTGACTGTTAGGTATGCAAATAAACCATCCCATCTGGCCATTTGGGCCCCACTGCTTGAGCAGACCTGAGTCATCATTGTGCCACAGAAAAACGCTGCGTCACCCCAGTGAATGTGAGAAAAATCCTGTGATCACCATCAGGATTTGTCCGGTGGCCTTGATTCCCGGGCTGCTGGGTGAACGTCAGCGCGGCTCACGGAGCCTCTGTTGGCCGAGACGTCATGTCATGCCCAAAACCTTTTAAAAAGTTTTGGTGGTTGACCAGTTTGGGTAGTGATACTGTAATACAAGTTGCTGTTTCTCTTCAGCGTTCAATGAAACAGGCCGGCATGGATGGAGAAAGTGCAGAGAAATCTCTGAGCACTTTTCATCCTCGCTTTCAGCAAGAAAAGATGAAAGTTGTGAAAGCGGGCCCTGAAGACCTCAGACGAATTCGGCATTTTCGCCAATGCAGACACGCAGAGGAGCATTTCACAAGGCAGCAGGTTTGATGTGGATGATTACAAAGTTCACCTCTCTGCAAGTCCAGACTCTGCAGCACCGAGTCTGCTGCTGCTGGTTCCACTGTGACTAAAAACAGGACATCTCAGAAAACTCACAGAAATAAACTTTATTTCCCCAATAAGACTTGTGATAGTCCTGAAATTAATGCAGGCGGCTAATAGAAGTCCACATGAGCACATTTGCTCTGTTTAGTCAGCTCCTTTTCCCCTCCTGACACGTACGCACAAGAAAAACACCTTCCCGCTCTCTCATACACAAATCTGCACGTCTAAATGCAGCATTGAAAAGCCAGAAACCTTTTTTTTAAAAATGCAGTTCCACTTTCAAGACTTTATGGACTTCAAGCTGCTGAGCTAAAAGCATCTTGTGTGAAACATATCCCACAGTTCGTGGCCTGCATCTGCATCACAGCTGCAGCACGAAGCGCACACATCAAACGGAAAGTGCTCAGAGATTCGCTGGGATCCCACACAACGTGGCCGCGCATTTAGAAAACCAGTTGAAATCCAGGTGCTGCCACTGACAGGTCAAAGGAGCACGTGACTCTGTCGGAGCAAATCTGATGTGTGCTTACTCCTTCACCACCACACCTACCGCAATAATTTCACGTGAAATAATGTGTAAATAACATCTGTCAGGAGAGTGAAGCATTGTTGTGAATCACAAATGATTCTCTTTTTGACAAAATAAAATGCACCATTACACTGTTGCAGCCCTGTGAAGACCTTAAGTGAGGGAAGTGCAGTGTGTAGCAGCTCAGGTCTGCAGCCAACATCGCACACTTTCACAATGACTACAAAGCAGCAGTGACAAAATTGGGAGGTGGTGAGTTCAAGGTAGGTTGGGTACTTTTAGGCTGAACGAGTGTGGGGGTCAGGGGGTCACACGGGTCCGTGTGAGACACACACACACACACACACAGAGGACAGGTCACCTCTAGGATGGGTGCAGCTGTGTCATGGATCGACAGGATGTGGGTGATGTTGTGCTGCGCCAACAGCTCCCTGTCTCGTGCATCTGCGGGTGGCAAAGATAACGGTTTTCAAAATTGCAAATATTCCTCCATCCAATCACAAATCGTCTCATGCAAGCTTTAGCCTAAATTAAGCATATTTCTACCCAACAACAACCCCCCTCCTGAAATGTCTCCCAAGCAAATGTGGCTTTATGGCTTCAAAGTTTTGCTCTTGTTTTGAACTGAAAGAAAAACCGGAAAACCAGTGTTTCTAAAACAGTCCAACAGCTTGGCCCAAAAGCAAGAAACAGTAATTGTTTTAATCAAATTTTGTTCTTTCAAAGGAAGCCAAATGTTTTCTACCTTGGACAGATGTGTCTTGAGCACTTTTTTCTCATGCTTTGCAAGTTTGCAGGATGCTGATGGTGCTACCTATGTGAGACCAAGATGGGTCTGTACTGAGTCCTCCTGCAAGCTAGGTCACTTCAGGGCATTCTATTATGCTGCAAGCTTATCCACAGTCACTCAGGAATTAATTAGAGGTTAAAACTGTCCACCGTAATGAGACACTGAAAGTCGTAGATCAGGGTCCAACCATGGCACGGGTCTCCAAGTGTGTCGGTGATGACACCGTTCTTAGAAGGTGTCAGGGTGTTGATATCAAACGAAGGGCAGCACAGAGCTGGTTTCCGGCTCAGGACAGACCATGACGCTGAGCGGCCCGCAAACGTACCACGGACCAGTTCGATATGCAAAACTGGAATCATACAAATGTCTATAAAACAAAGTTCATAAAAACCTACCGGTGCCAGAGAACCCACATCCTCACTGGTGGACATTTGGACAATGAAATTAAACTCCTCCTGTTAAAGCTAATGCAACCAGCTGGAGTGAAATTCATGAGCAATATTTAATGTAAAAGTGCCAAACCAAAATAGGACAGTGATTTTAAGAGAAGAGACTCGACCAGGCCACGAATCCTACAATTAAAACAAGGCACACAACAAACAGTCATCTAAAAGTGCGCGTCTTTAAACCCTTTCCTAACTTCCCTGCTGTGTCTCAAACAAAAAGATGCTGATGTCATGATTGTAAAAGAAGTGAACAAGACAAAAAGTGTCAGACTTCCTGTTTGATGGTGACTCCCTGAAGGTTAACCTGCAGTGATCCATGTTTTCAAGGCATTTCCTGTCTGATCTTAACAACATTTAACATGTGTAAAGATATAAAAAAGCAAACAAGGGATTAAATTTGCAGTTTTGTGGAAGCGTGCGGACTGCAGCTCGTAGCGGGGACACCCCCGCATCGTGGGGCATCCCCTCCCACACCAACCCTCACGTACTCTCAGCAGCAGCAGCCCTCAGAAATAATTTGTTTCCTCCAGCTGCTGACACACACACACCCAGAGTGAAGGAACACGCTGTATTTTTTGTGTACGCAGCTTCAGTCATTGAGCTCCACACTGTGACCTCCCCACTCTATAGAAACTGAGCTCAGCGTAGCATCTCACCACATGCCCCTCTGTATGAGGAACTGAAACACGCTCGGCTATATTGTCCTGAAAATAAATCAATTCGTCCCTCAGATGTCAAGAGGGCTGGAGGCTGACCTTTGAAATTTCCCAGGTAAAGATCAGGCAGGACCTGAAGAAAGGTAAAGGTTTAGTTAGACGCAGGAAAGTGGAGGTGTCAAAGTAAAAACGTGTCATTTTTATTCAAATGTGAGTCCTACTTTGTTCATTCCGTTACCCATGTCTGCCGAGGTGTGCCCAAATACAAAGCTGAGGTCACAGTAGAGAGCCTGTATCATCCAGGCTTCCTGCAGCGTTCGTCCCAGTGTTTGACAAGCCTTCGAAGCCTTACTTCACTGAGAACCTGGTGCGGGATGTGTGGTCATGCGACCTTAGCAGTGTGTGGACGTGTATATTTAGAACAAGAGTGTGTCACGGGGCCACAGATAGCCACATACCAACCTGACAAAGATAGCTGAGATCCAACGGGGGGGCCGGGCTGGGCCCTGACTGTCCCCTGCGGTGTTAGCACACAAGCAGCCCCTGTAAATGAGGAAACGTCTCAGGTTCTGACAGTCGTCTTAAAAGGAAAAGTGTGTGCATCTTTGGACATTAAGCTGGAATTACAGGGTGGGTACCTGAGGGGAGCCTGGCAGGAACCGATGGGACCTAAGGGTTCAGGTTGGGTTTCGCCACCGCGTAATCTGGTTTGGGTTGGGTTTGAACAGAAAACTCACCCGGTCCATGCTCTAGTTGCAATGTACTCTAGAGCGTGTGCATGTCTGGGCACTTTCACGTTGTCAGTGTTGTCAGCAAAACAATATATGAACCTTTGTCCTGTTGGGACCCACCAAAGACTTTAGGATTCATCTTGGGGGATCCTGAAAATCTGTCTCAAATGTCTTGCACCATTTCAGTCAGTGTGAATCCATCCTTTGGGAACAGAGAGTGTCCCTCTGCAGAGCTACGGCTTCATCAACATGCCTCAGAATATTTAATGAGTTATGACAGTAACTAGGGAGAAGCACAGAACAGTATTTTGTTGTGGCTGCAGACTCTTTGGTGAGGCTTTCACATAAACTGGGCCCTCACATTCTCGGGACCACCAATAGTGTGAGGGTCTTACACACCTGGTGGGCCCGATGCCACGTGTAGAGTGGCAGTGCTAGCTGGACTCTCCCATTCACTAATCACACAAAGGCTTTAAGACTTTTTCAGCTCGTGGTGCCTCTTACTGCTTATAAACAGAACTAAGAATTCCCCCATTTATTATAAATTATGTGTCGACTCGATTCTCGGTGGACATGCACCGAAATCTGCAGCAGTCACTGCGTTTCCAGTAACTCGTGCTAAGCCTCCAACACATCGCAGTGAGGCCATCGAGGTATTTTTAGCCAAGCTGTGTGTCGTTGTCTTGTGTTCCTGTGTGTGGTTCAGTTTGTGCCACAGCTCAGACACTCTGACAGGCAGAGGAGGGTGGGGGCGTTTACAAAAAGCCGCCTGCCTCAGAGACTGAGCGGTGGATCAAACCCATTGATAAGCCAGCGCACACCGGGGAGCTTTCTGAATAGATGCTGCCTAAGAACCGTCCCCATCAGTGTGTATCAGTGAGTGTGGGTGTAGATGGGTGTAGGCCGAACTGTGCAGACACATGTGAGATGTCGATGATTAAATCACTTTTAAAAAGAGGAAGAGGGGACATTACCTCAGGATTTACTTTCAGTTTCTAAGTCACTTAGTTTTTTGCGACCAGTGCAGGGGGTCAGATCTTCTCATTTAAAAGTCTACAGCGATGTGGTTAGCTGTCGCCTACACTGCGCACAGGTGATGGCTCATAGACGCTTTGCTGATCCAATCATTTATCATCATTGTGCCTGAAGTATTACATGACCTTTACTTCATATCTTGAAGTCTCTTCAGAGCCTTTATCAGAAACAACGGCATTTTATGACTTTTCTTTGAGCAAATGGTTGCTGTGTGTGTGACTGGGTAAATAAGAAGCAGGGTAAAGCGCTGTGAGCACCAACAGGTAGAAAAGTGCAGAGCATTTAACATTTATTCACAGGGTGAAGGTGGGGACCACCCTGGACACGTCTCCAGTCTGTCTCTGAGAGACAAACAGCCTACAGACAATATACAACACGCAGACATTCTGCAGCCAGCAGGGACCTTTAAGCTGTGAGGTCCGATCCTCCACCAGGCTGCCTGTTCGGACAAACCAAGAACAAAGTGCTAACCTTCTGCTGTGGGCAGGGAAGCGCTTTCGCTCACTCCAGCCCGAAACAGACAGGAGTACAAGCAGCTTTTCCCCACAGACCCCCAGCACGGTCTGATCCCCTGGGTGCACACACACACACACACACACACACACACACACACACGCCATATCTGACTGCCATTCTGAAACTCAATATTACAAATAGCACATTGCTTAGATGCTAATTATCGGTTCACTTATCCCTTGAACTCGATTGTGGTTTTACACATCGTTGTGATGTCCACACACCTTGTACCTTTGCTCTTTTAAGGATTTTACACCGTGTACATAAGGGTGTATAATATTGTATGTGTTGCATTATATATTGTTACAATGTGATAATGTAATGTTTACATTGACATTTACTTTAGTCACTTGGCAGACGCTTTTATCCAAAGTGCGGTACAAATGTGTACTTTGTATTATAATGTAGATTTGTTGTGTATTATAAAATATAGGGTATGTTGTATACATTTTTCTTATACTGTATACATAACTGCACCTTTATGGTTCTTTACTTCTTTGTGTCGTATGTGACAAATGAAATGTCAGCTAAAAGTCGTTTTATTTAACCTTCGTCAGCGTCATTAGATACGTGGGCGCAGCTCCGTGACCCTTCAGGGCCTCCGTACAACTCCTGCTTCCGGGTTTCTTCTTCGCGCTTTCTCTGTGAAGGAGCAGAGACTAAAGACGGGGTGGGCGGGGTCGGACAGAGTCCAGCTTCCAGGCTGCAGTGGAGACAATGGCGCTGCTTTTCCTCGGAGGCCGTTTGTGTCGGAGCCGGACGGCTGCAGCGATGCACACGGCCCGCTCGTCCCGGTAACTGCGAACTGACAGCTGCGCGTTCGTGTGCACGCTCCCGCGGTGCACTCAGTCAGACAGGAAATGGCTGCTCCGCTTACAGCTGCTGGGCTGGACGTGTCAGTCCGCTAGATGGCGCACTAGACGATTAAATAGATGAAAAGGAGAAAGAAATGTGTGAAATATCTTTATTGTTGATATATATTGTGGCTTATTGTGTTTGTTTATGTGACAATGCATCAGGTGATGCAAGTTAGCAGATTTACAGAAAGTGGCCCAAATAATTAGAATTATGTAGAATTATTTTATGCAGTTGTCGTTTTAAGACAGTTTTTACTGCAGAAAGAGCTGTGGTTATTTCTCAAGTGAATGCTTAAGTTTGGTGCTTTTTAAAATTTCAGGATAGAAAAGTTTGTTTTAAATGTATTATTATTATTATTAGATGATATTTACTATTATTATTGTTATTAAGCAGGCGTACGTACTCTTATATACTCTTATAGTTCCTACAGTTCAAATTAACTCACAAATACAAATAGCATAGATGGGCAAACACATTTAGACGATATAAATTATTTTTAACTCTAAATTTGCGACTGCTGTAAAAGAAGAAATAGTTTCTTCACCTTTTATTAAATAACTACAAATGTTTATACAACACTGCTGTTTTGTTTGGAAGAGAGCAAAAGAGAACGCTCCCACGGCATGTTAGCTCAGTAAAAAGCCCTGTGTATTTAGACAATACTTTGATTCTGATTCTCATACCACAGGAGAGGATGTGTGTGTCTGTAGGACACTTGGACTTGTTCTCAGCTGCAGGGTTTATCACAATGAAGTGCTCCTCTGTCGCTGCAGCTTCAGGTTTTATTCAAATATCTGCTGACACGTTGAGGTCAGAGGCCCTGCTCGCAGCATGAGTAATGCACAGTGCAAACAGCACCAGAAGACAAGCGCTGCGTCAGTAAAGCCAGGCAGAACAACGTGAACAGTGCACAGCCAAGTAAAGAGACCAGAATCTTGTCAAAATCACATGAGTGTTCAGTCGGCTACACACTAATGTCACGTTGTTATGATTAATTGTGCCCCCCCCCACCCCGCGCCGGAGCTAAGCTGTGCTCATTACTGCCACTGTCCACATGTCTGTGTCCCTGCAGCTCTTCAGTTGCCTCGGGCAGGCAGCATGTCAATGGAGTGGATCTGTACTACGAGCAGACAGGCACAGGGAAACATGCTGTTCTGTTGCTTCCCGGTGCTCTGGGTAAATATGGTTTATTCTCATATCGACAGAGCAGAGACTTTCTTGCACTTCAGGATAAAACAACATCTCCTTTTCACCTTCCTTATTTCTTTCTTTATGCCACCACAGGGAGCACAAAGACCGATTTCCGTCCCCAGCTCAAATCTTTAAACAAGGAACTCTTCACTGTCGTTGGCTGGGATCCCCGAGGTTATGGACAGTCTCGCCCCCCACACAGAGACTTTCCCTCTGACTTCTTTGAGCGAGATGCAAAGGACGCAGTGGATCTGATGACGGTAAAATCAGTCCTTTCAGCAGCTCTTGATAATTCCCACAGAGCTGAGGGAAAGTTCCCCACTGAGCGCCATCAGGGGTCACATAAAACAAGGAACCGTTTCAAGACGGGCCAAAAAAACTAAAACAAAAAAATCGATTAAATTCACAAAAGCACTACTTTAATTTTCTTGTCTTACAGTTTCCAGGCTTCACTTAATTGAGCACGTGTTTTATTAACAATCGGCCTCAGTTTACGCACATCACTGCTGTTTCTTATTTTTCTGCTACATCACAGCTGGCGTTCCATAGTTTACTGCCCCGATGTGAGATTACTTACTTGAAATGGTGCAGGTTGCACCTCTTTGCATGTACAGTAATAACAGTATGGGTTGATTTTGACAGGCTCTGGGCTTTGGGAAGTTCTCTCTGCTGGGCTGGAGTGATGGAGGAATTACTGCGCTGGTTGCAGCAGCCAAGTTCCCCGAGCTTATCACCAAGATGGTTGTATGGGGCGCTAATGCCTTCGTTTCCGAGCAGGACCTCCAGCTATATGATGGTACTGCTCCACATTTCGTTGTCTTGGCTGACTGTGCAAAGGGCGCATGACATCATTTTTCCTATTTGTGCGTCCGTTTTATGTATTGTGGCGACACACAGCGGTCCGTGATGTCTCCAAGTGGAGCGTGAGGATGAGGCAGCCAATGGAGGAGGTGTACGGAGCACAAGTCTTTGCTAAGACCTGGGAGGCCTGGGTGGACGGGGTCGCACAGTTTGCTCACAGACCAGGAGGTGATTATGTAACGCTGGAACCAAGTAACCCCCAGAATTTATGAAGCTAATAGATAAATGGGAAGTTTTTTGCAGCCACGATAGGAGAGATTGAAATGCGTCTTAATATTGTGTTGATCGAATGACCTTTATTTTGCTGTGGTTAGGGAGCATCTGTATGGAGCTTTTGTCCTACATATCCTGTCCAACCCTCATCATCCATGGAGAAAAGGACCCCATGGTCCCCAGTTTCCACCCACAGTACCTCCTGGAACACATCAAGGGGTCACGGTGAGAACGTTCACAAACACCATCATCATCACGGGGGCTTTTGATTTATTTATCCTGCTGGGCACATGCTTAAACTAAATTTCCATCTGTAACCCAGGTTACATCTGATGCCAGAGGGGAAACACAATCTCCACCTGAAGTTTGCGTACGAGTTCAACAAACTGGTTCAAGACTTTCTGCAAGAGTGAAACGACTCCGTTAACGACAGTGATTGTTTGTGGTTGAATTGCAAGTATTTACATCCCAAGAACCTCACATTAGTTAAGCAGTATCATGGTTTTCTGTAAGTTTACATGTTCTAGTTTCAAAGTTAGATGAAGAAAGTTGATTTGTCCCAATTAAAGTTTTTACAAAGTGTCCCAGTTGTTGACCCCAACCTCTCCTTCACAGGAGCAAGACACTCTTTGTCTCTTCAGACTTGTTTTATGTCTCTCTGTGGTACTTTATGTCCTTTCCTGTCTCTTTGTGGTTGTGTTGCCCCTTTAACAGACGCGTTCTTTTCTTTTCTATAGCCACTTTGTGTCTCTCTATGAGTTCTCCTCTTTTCTGTCTTTTTTTAGTGGTTTTGTGGTTCACTCTGTTTTTTGTAGCCGTTTAGTGTCTTTTTGGTCATTTTGTGAGTTTTGTGACTGTTGTAAGTTTGGTTTTAGCTCTTAGTCTGTAGCCATTTGTGTATTTCTGTGGTCTCTGCAGTTGTTTCGGGTCTTATTGTCCCCTTCTAAACATCTATCGGTGGCTTTTGTACGGCTGCCTGCATTTATTACATCAACCAATAATTACATACTTTATCATTTAAATGTATTATTCGGCAGAGGTAGTTAAATGCTTTTTTTATTTCTAAAGGCGGCTTTGGTTTCCAATCCGTTGTGCTGGTTCTGCACATCCCAGCAGCGATGATCGATTACTTCTGCCTGCGCTTTTCAGGAAGTCGCTGTTTCTGTTTGCGGGCGACACGAGTTTGTGCGAAAATGACCCAAACACAAAACGGAGCCGCGTTTGACGCCATCTCGGTCCACAACTTCTCCGAGAAGATTCTGGAGCAGGTCGTACATTTCCACGTAATGAAGCTCAGCGGTGGGTTCTTCCTGTGGGTCGGTTCGAGCCCAGTTCTGTCCAACCTGGCGGTGTCAATGAGCAGCAGATATGTAAGTAGGACACGGCCGATGTGCGTTGGTGCTGTGGAGCCCAAAATCATGAGGTTCTGTTTTATCTGGACCCCATTAGGTTCCGGCCCGTAGCTCCGAGACACACACAGAATGACGTGGTTAGATGGACAGTGAGGAGGCTTCCAACACAATTAGTGGTGGAAGAAATAAAATGAATATTTTTACTTTGGCGGGAAAAGTTGTCATATTAAAGAGCTGGTTTTACAGAATGTGTACTGTGTTTTGACGACCCTTTGCTTGGATGGTCATAATTTGAAGTAGCTGAAATTAGCAACGTACAATAAATCCCCCTGAGTCCCAATATGATGTAGCAGAACATGGAAATACTAAATTAAAGTAGAAATATCGCAAAATTGTACTTAAGTACAGTACTTGGGTACTTTCTATTACGTAAATAAAGAAAACGCAGTGGAACATTTACATTTGTACAACATTTAGCCATTTGGCAGACGCTTGTGTCCAAAGCGACTTACAGAGTAATTTGGTACATACATACGTACTCGCAGGGAGCTCATTACCACTGGAAGCAACTGGGGGTTCAGTGTCTTGCCCAAGGACACTTTGACATGTAGCAGGCAGGGACTGGGGATCGAACCACTGACCCTGTGGTCCGTTGTACAAAATGCAGTGGACGAGGAAAACCTGCATGATGTCAGTGTTTTGTCTCTAAAACTACAGAACTAAGGAGTTTTTCAGGTAAAGTTGGGGTTGGTCCAAACATGTTGTAATGACTTTGTCCTTTTTCCACAACGTGCTGACGTGTAATATTTAACAGCTCCATCAAAAATACATCTTTTTCCATGATTTAAAGTAATATTTAGTTGTGATGTATTTCCCTGCAATTTGTTTTTCCGGTCTGCAGGATTCCATGCCGTTATCTACATTAGTCATCGGGGATCCATCTAACACGGCTCCAAATTCCTTGGCACAGAGATTAGGTAATGTGTGCCAAAGAGCAGTCAAAAAGTTTTTGTCATGTAATCACACCACATTTATTAGAATGGTCTGTTGACTGTAATTTTTTTTATTCTTATCTTTTTTTTTTCATTAGTTTCAAGGCTTTTCAATAAAAATTGTAGGTGCATCTTTGTTGCAGAAAAAAATCATTGACCTTGGCTCCCCTGTGTCTGTCTGTTCTACAGCAAAGAAAACCAAAAAGCAAGTATTTGTGAGTTACAGTCTTCCAATGACAGACTCCAACCTCAGTCTTCTGGTGGAGAACAGAATCAAAAAGGAGCTGGAGCTTCATCCTGAACACTTCTGATCCTAAACGGAGCTTCTTTAGAGGAAGTGGAACAATTGACAGGTAGCTCCTCCTGCTGTCGCTCTGTGCTCCCAACACACTCGTCCAGATGCTGTAATCACACTCAATAACACAACAGCCACAAACTGTCACTTCACGTGTTCTTTTATTGACGTAATAAATTAAGTGGTTTATTATCAAAACATGTAGGCCTATGGCTTTTTGTACAAATGCATCATATTAAAAAAATAAAACTTAGAAAACAGCATTAGTGGTTGAGTTCTTTTTGTTTGTTCTTCTAGTGTTGAAAACATACAAACTACCAAACGATACGGCCTCAAATACGTGCTGAGTACTACATATGATGTAAAAATTCAGGATGTTTGGATGTGTGGGTTCAGGTTTATTTGGACAAAATGGTTAATGAGATGGTTTATCAATTCAGTGTGCTTTTGTCCTAAAAAAGTAAGGTCGATGATCCATACATTACGAATGAATGGCACATGTACACAACAGGCCTTACACCTTTATGCAGTCCTATGGGACACTTGCGTATTAAAGTGTATAAATGTACGCTAATCACAGCTAGACGAGATCTATGCACACTATTATGCTCTATTCTATTGTTCACATTGTTTATTTCAAAAAACTGTAAAATATTGTGCTTTCTGGCTAGAGGTACACGTCCCAGGAGGAGGATTACGTCATTACCACAGTACAGAGGACAAGGGCTGAGAGTTGGAGTGGAAATATTGAAGGAGGTATTTCAAGCAACAAAATCGCCCTTGGCAGCGCGACAAAATAAATACAGTTTTTTTTCTTCTTCTTCTTAAGTTACATTTTCTGTAATTTCCTGATAAATCCGTTTAAATGCTGAGATGCATCATAAGACATAGAGTACTGCACAGGTGTCCCTCAGCTCTCAGATTTGTTGAATGCAGTCCGCCAAGGTCTCCAGCTGTCCGTCACGTCAAACAGCCATCATACACCAACGTCACCTCGGACGATAAAGTGCCACATTGGACTTTTAAGTAAAGGGACAACAAAAACACTTGGTGTGTCCTTTCATGCAAAGAAGGGAGTGGGAGTGCTTTAGCCAGGCCCTGGATCTCCAATGTGTTGGCTGAACGTCACTAAACACTTGACTGTGTCTGACATTTAGTGCAAAATATAAAGAAGTATGAGATGCAGTGACATCCTCTTTCATTGAGTCAAAGCTATGACCAGAAATCACACTGGTGACAGCTACTCTGCTGGACCTTGTCTCTTCGCTTTCTTGCGTCTGCTTCTTGTCTCTGTACATAAATCAGTCACGGCAGTGCAAGAAAATCACCAACACAGCTGAAGACTTTCATATTGAACACATGTAGGCTTCAGATAAAGATGGCCCAGTGCAATATTTTTGGCAACTCCTGAATGAATCATAATCACTACAAACTACACAAAACTCATTATCGTCACCATCTCAATCAAGTGTTCATCTGCTGGGAGTATTTTCTCTCCAAAGTACAAGTTCATTGACTGTTCAGTGAGGTTAATGTTGGAGCAGCGACTGTGATGCTCACACGCCATTGGCTATGGCACGGTTACCTATCACCTCCCCGCCAGTCGCAAGGGCGTATGAAGCAGGCACCGCTGCCAGAGCGGTGGCCACTGCCACTGTAGCGCCCCCCGTGGTTGTGAGGTGTAACGGTGTGTCGTGGACGCGGGAGTAGTCCCTGTCGCTCTTGGACAGGAGGAGGTGCTGCTCTCCCGGATGGAGCAGGGTCTGACGGGTAAAGGTCTCTCCGTCAGCCAGGCTCTCTGGCAGGGGCTGGCCCCGTGGCTCGGGCAGCAGCAGCAGGCAGATGATGCACAGCAGGGTGCAGCAAGCGAAGATGACATGATGCAGAAAGTAGCCCTTCTGATTGTGGAGCTCCATGATGGGGGCAGTGAGCATGCCGAAGCCAGCGCTAGCCAGGACCAGACCCAGCCCTCCACCCCTGCACAGAGAGAGCAAACGCAGCCGAGTGGTCAGAGGAGAGGATCTGAAGTGCAGCAGCTGAGACAAATCGCTTGTCTGACACCCCAGTCCCTCAGCTGTACGGCTATGTCCCGACACTTTCTGACATTGAAAATGAATCAGATACGACTGAGAAAATGTGCAAAGAGAGAGAGAGAGACCATGATGATCTCTCAACCTCTGCGATTGTTCATACAAACCAGGGGGGCTAAAGTATTCACTCGTACCCCCGTTTGTCTCATCTTTCTCTGTAGCATCATGTTGAGAAGGTCAACACTTTCATCTTCTTAGACCAACCCTCTGTGACGACTAATTCACTGAAGCATCGTTCCTACTCGCCTGTCAGGTACGCGCACCACACCGCCCAGCCAGTAAGCAAACTGGGATCCAGTACTTTATATCGCCTGCCATACTGCAGTCACTCAGAGCTCGATGTTCTGTCCAATCACTAAGTCTAAGGTTTGGTCTGAGGAGTTTAAGTAAAAAACCTGCCAGTGAGGATGTGTATAGTTTTAAAAAATGAATTATTATTAACAAATATATTGTACTTATTATAATTATTATAATTTAGTCACCGGTACTCATGTTTTATTCCTGCAATTATTTACATAAAGTAACACAAATAGTTTTGTAACAAATGAAAAAAGGTGTGTGTGTTTGAACCTGCTTGGACACAGCGTGTCAGAGGTTCTGCTGTGTACCAACAGGAAAGTTGCATGCTGCTTTTTTTTATTGGATTTTAGCTTTAAATGACTAAAGATCAAAATAACATTTAATAATAATAATTAGTTAATTAAACTGATCACTTTACAGAATTATTATGAGTATTTTGTATTTGAGATATGGTGTAGGTTTTTTCTCCTAAAATTCCTCATATAGCAACATTTATTAAGGTGATTGTTCCACTGTGGGACTCACTGAGAGTTGTATTAAAATCAACTACGCAGAAGTTTGTGTCTACAGTGTTGTACAGGTGGTAGATGGTGCAGGGGGCTAGAGGTCATCTGCTGCGCGTCATCAGTTACCAGCTGTCACATGTAAAGTATTGTGTGTTTCTGATGGTCCAGACTCACCTGATGACGGTGGGAGTGATTTCAGCGCAAAAGAAAATGCTGAGTGTGCTGACGGCGTGAGAGGAGAACATGCCGATGATGGAGAAGGCCACCGAGAATTTCCTGTTGAGGGTGTCTCGCAGAACTGGTGAACAAAGGTGAAGAAAGTGTGAGCGCGTCACTGACACCCAGCAAACGACACAAACCGGAGCATCTGTTAGACATGCGACGACACACGGCACATACTGTACCTGTGTCGTGGCGAAGGCTGTACTTCCCAATCACTGGAATCCATTAGCGAGCGGCAGATGTGGGAGGAAAAGAGGAGAGCAGAGCTCGTCATTAGTAAAGACAAAGGGCAGCGGTCAGTGCTGACTCCAAACAAGCAGAGTGGACAAGCCTTCAGGAGAAAAGTGAACGGGTTCCAGCTGAAGCCTGGAATAACGACTGCACACTGCAGGACTGAGGAGAGGCTTCTGTCATACGGCGACACAGGCAAAGCACGCAACTCACTGTGTCCAATCGTATCTTAGGGATTGTAGCTACGCACGGCCGCTCTAGAAGGTTCAAAATACTCTTCGCCGTGGGTTTTTCTTTAGCAGTTGACACTAGTCCAAAGTAAACGTCTGATCTTATCCGATTGATTGGCCTGCAACAGCACCACTACCACTGCTTCATTCTGTGTGGTTCACTGGGGGAAACGCTGCACACGCTTAGCCGTCAAGTTTAAAGATTTTCCATTTCAACCAAGGCAGCAAACCACCTGACAGAACCGGTCCTGAGGGCAAATGTTAATCTGGGCTCAACCTGCACTTTTGTTGATAATTCAAAGTAGATGATTTCTTGGTGGAGAACTTGTACCTTAAGGAAACTATGAGCATGTTCTACCTGTTAGTACTCAAAGCACTTTACACTGATTATTCACCCATTCACACTCACAATCGCACACACGCTCACACACCAGTGGGGGAGCTGCTACGCAACTGGCCAACACTAAACTGGGTCGACTGCTCTACCAACTGCTCACAGTACATCAGAGTAGCTCAGGCAAAGAGTTAGACGTGGTCCTCCTACTTGCAGTGGAGTTCTTTTTAAGGTGAGTTCCTCCACTTGAGCTGGAGTTGAATTTGTGTTCTCCTGGTGCAGGTTTCAAGTTTAATGACACCATGACTTGCTTTTTAACTCTGCTTGTCTTCTCTTTCCCGTAGTCGTCTTTCTCCCTCTCTGTCCCCGTCTTCAGGTGTCCCTGTCTTTGGATCTGTGTGTCCTCCAGCTACTGGTCCCACTAACCCACCCAATGTTTTGTTGTTGCTTTTGTTGCTCTGTTCTTTTCTCTCTCCACTTTCCACTCAGCCCGAACGGTCAAGGCAGATGTCCGCCCACCCTGAGCCTGGTTCTGCTTCTTCCATTAAAGGGAGTTTTTCCTCTCCACTGTTGCCCATAGCTGCTCAAGCGGGATTTGTTGGGTTGACTTTAGTGTGTGAAGTGCCTTCAGATGACTTTGTTGTAAATTGGCGCTATACAAATAAAGCTGAATTGAATTTTCATACACAGGTCGAAAATGCAGGCAAACGCTCAACTAACCCACTGTGTATTTGTCTCTGTGTGCTTACTCACAGTTGAGTAAACCCAGCTGCAGAAGTGATGCCAGGGCTGTTATGATCATGAAGGTGAGCAGCCCCCCACGGCGTCCCATCAACCCCACCGCAGGGCAAAGTGCCAAGCAGGTTGCCACGGCGATGCCAGCCATGGTGTAATAATCGGCGTGGCACATAGTAGTGGGCTGGGCCTCCGGGTCCATCATGCTCCGGGCAAAGCAGTGGTGGATCCCATAACCTGTGAGACTGCAGAAAGACACACAGGCAGAGAGTAAGCTACAGCATTTGGGGAGACGGTACCCGAGACATTCGTCTGCCGCGGACTGAGTAGCGGTCGCACTCAAAAGTCCTCATTTCTCTGGGGGGACGGGTTCACGTGTAATTCATGCTCTCTCTCAACACAATGGATGTTGGCTCGGATTAGCATAGGAACTGTACAAGCCCAGCCACAAATGCAACACACTTACGAGTTGACACACAGCACCACAATGTTTTTCCACAGGTTCCTGGTGCTCATCATCTTGACAATGCAGGTCCTCTGGGGTTTCTTGTGCAGCTCCTGCTCCAGCTCTGGTAGGAAACATGAAACGCACACCTTGAGACCTTTCCTTTCAGAGGCTAATGAGAGTCCAGCCACTAGGGGACCTGTAGCACTGCGAACCTAATGTACTCTGGGACCTTCAGACACCGGACGTGGCTCTGCCCACTCTTACAATCTATCTGCCTGCTCGGTTCTTTGGAGAGGCAGGAGTGATGGATCAAACACCAGGGCAGAAGACTGCACAGTGGCTAAACCCGGACTGCTGGTCACACGTTTTGTAGTGGAATTTGCCCTGATATTAAATCCAAGATTGGAAAAAATCTAGCAAACTTTTAGAAAGAAATTGTTTTAACGTGTATAATAACAGACTGAACAGTGTAAGTACATGGGACATCAACTTTTCAGAAATGTATCGTGCCACGTAGATACAGAAAATATTTTAATCCAACAATTTATGCATAAAGGCCTGTTGTACTTGAAATGTATATTATTTTCAGCTTTTTTTCTCTAGCGAGGTCGCTTACTATTTAAATATATGTTAATCCAGAGTAATTTTTAAATTATTTTAGTACAAACATGTCCCAAATATGTTATTGTTGAGAGGTGATGTTGATGATGTGTCCTGGGATGTCAGGCAGAGATTTTCACTCATCGGGCATGCTCCTCTAACCAAGCAGAGAATTTCAACAAGTTCTGCCCCATCAGACAATTTTACAGCTTCCGATTCACTGTAATTTGGCTAATGCCTGCAGGGCTGTGCAGTGGGTAGAGGAGCAAAGCAGAGCAGGGAGAAGGAGGGAAGATTGAATTTGATGAATTTATTGCCGACATAATGTAGCTGGAAAAAATGTAACTGGAAAAAAATGTGATGTTTTAAAGTTTCTGACCCTTAGTGTATTAAAGTGTTGTTAGTTGAAGCTTCTTGAAGCATCGTCACTCAAACACTGCAAGGAGACATCACTTTAAGCTCTAGCCAAGTATGATGATTTTTTGAAATTAGATAATAATTTTAAAATTGAGCAATTTTCCCACAAATTGATCTTCCAGTGAGGATTTCCTTTTTTTCCAGCCATTTTGTGTGAATGCAATTCTTTACTATAATGTGGACAGGACATACTGCGTGAAAGCTCTTAACATCTGTGTGTGTGCGTAGGCCAGTTTATTGTGTGCAGTCGCTGCAGTTTCATTTCATCAAACATCCAGAAGCAGCTGCGACAGAACATCGATGATGGACTGAAAAAATTAGGTGCAACACAAAAGTAAAGAAGTGGAAGCACGGTGGATTTTGGATCCTTCACTTCTTATTGTCCCTGCTGAAATGATCCTCACCTGTCAGAACTCCACTCGGCTCAGTCGTCATGTCAACCTGGTTCTTCTTTGCGATGTGCAGCATCATGGCTTTGGACCGCCTGTAGTGCTGGGTGGCCAGCAACCAGCGCAAGGACTCAGGAAAAACCCTGCAGAGGGAGAAAGTGGAGAGAGCAAAGCAAAGCAGATGAGAACAGAATAAATTGTGAAAACCACTAGAAAAAGAAAACAACAGGAGAAAGCTAACATTGTGTGGGAAGCAGAGTGGGGTCAGTGTAACGCTGTGACTGTACAAGCCGTCGCCTGGTTCAGTGCGAGAAGAATCTGCCCCACTCCCCCGCCCCCGCTGTGGGTTTCCTCAGAGGGTGGGACTCACCAGACGTAGGGGAGCATCACAACAAAAGGGCTGATTATGACAATCTGCAGGACCTGCCAGTCATCCCGGTCCGGCCAATTACGGCACAGAGCAGCCACCCCTGGCATGAGTAGCTGCCCGCCCACCATGAGAAAACTGGCCACCATGGTCATGGAGAAGCGCCAGCCTGGCAAACAAAGCTCGATCCCTGAAAAGAGACACAAGTGCTGAGCTGCACAGAAAATACAGGTGCATCAGAGGAGACTCAGTTATTTCTAAGTGGTTTCAATCTTCTGGGTTTAATGGCCTGTAAAGAGTGTGTGTTTGTTTAATGTCGAGTATTGAATTATTGAGGCCTCCTATTACAGACCCTTCCCCTGAGAGAGCAGCAGTTTAACCAAAGACCTTTTTATGAGCTTAGGATGGAACCTACACACACACTATAATGCGCATTAACCCTCACCCCCCCAGCTCGGCTACTGTCCCCCCCCTTCTGTCTCTAACATGGTAGCGTCCAGATGGCCGGGCCCATATGGCAAGGTTTTTTAAAGGTGACCATTGTCAGAATCTGAGGAGGGAGGCGGGTTCTTGAGGAGGGGAGGGGGGGCTGCCCAACCTGTCCCTTAAATTGTGATTGTGGAGAGGAAGAGTAGGAGCGGAGGGAAGGCTGTCCTGAGAAAACAATAGGATGAGTTGGCCAGAATATGAATCATATGAATATGAATATGAATTACGAATGAATAATAATATGAATTAGTTTTGCCTATGAATGACATGAAAAAGTCTCGCCATCAGTAGCGTCTGCCTGTCTGTCTCCCATGGACACCTAAGAGCGTCACTTGTGATGACTTCACCATCACCAACTCTGCTGTTGCTCTTCTGAGGAATCGTTTTCATTTAGCAACAAGAAAAAAGGATGTAACCACGTTTCCAGCAGCAGGCGGCACTTTTCAGCCCTGACGATCCAGCTGTGTCTGTCCAGAACCAAACAGCAGGAAGACAACGTTACCCACTAGCTGGTGAATAAAGACGAGCAGTTAGCTGGATATTTGCATTTGCCAGCAGAGCTCTGTCCATACGTGCTGCCCATGTGCACAGGAAGCTGTTAACTCGCATTCAAATCGGTTATGTGGAAACACGAAGCGTCGACGTGAAGACGTGCTGTCCATACGTCCTGTGATGTGACGATGAAAGAGCGCGGCTCGTTCGCCCAACCAGAGAATTTCAACTGCTTGTTTAGTACATTTTATTAATCTTAGAGGACATGTAGTGACCCCTGTCTGTGTGTGTGTTGTCTCCGTGTGACCCCGTCCTCCATGTGAATAGGATGGATTAAACACACACACAAACTTTAAGAAAATCCACTGTACTTTGAAAAAGCAGTGCATGACTGCAGAAACAGAAACCACTCCCTAACCCTCTGGGGGAGGGGGGGGGTGCATGGACAGCTCCCACGAGCGCACACACACACACACACACACACACTCCATCAGGGACCTATTGTTCCAGCTGAGAGGGAGAATGGTTCCTCTTGTGCTGATTATCTCAGTCCCCCCTCATGTTAGCTCAGTCCTCCTTCACCCCTTCCTGCCCACTCTTCCCTCTTACTCATCACCCCCACCCCCACCCCCAGCTTCCTGCCTCCTCCTTTCACTGTCTTTGCAGCTCAGAGGGAACAGTTGCAGTGGGTTGACAAAACATTGCTGTGAAAGAAAAGGAGACGAAAAAGAAAAAGCAGATGATCTAATGGTCAAACTGCTCTTTTATGATAAAGGGCAGTGCCACCACACACACACACTTTTGGGTGTGTGCGGTTGTGTTGCCTGGGCCGTGAGAACAGAGCAGAGAGTCACTGGGCTTTGTGGCGGCACGAGCTCTGAGAGAGTCTGTGTTTGGGTCTATATGTGCAAAAGCTGAGGAGCTGGGCTATATATTTTACACTACAGAAAACTATTGGACAATAGTGTTCAGAGTCCACATTAGTCATTTGGAACCTGTGATAAACATCTTATATGGTATTTTAGAGACTAAACACACACACATTTGTCTTTCCCTTCAAACCTCCAGGGAGCAGAGTCAGCTGTAACTAACAGCACCGGCAATCTGCGGGTATCAGATGTTGACCTTCTGGCAGGTTGTACTCATATACTGTACTGCTGTGACACAGCTTCCTCCTGTTTCTTGGTCTCTTCAAACAGATGCTGTCTGCCGGGTCAGATCATAACCCCGAAACAAACAGCTGAAGGATGCTGAAGTGCCCCACCGAGCAAGCTGAACAGAAGGGGTGAGTGACAATTATCTCACATACAAAGCTCCAGTGTTTAACTTTTAACTGTTGAGCTCCCAGATGGAACACGAGTTCCAGGAGAATCATGTCACACAGCCTGGTTCAGCTAGTTCCTGCAGTGGAACCCGAGCTCTGCTGTGAATTATGCCCAAGCCTGCAGCCACCGCCCCACGTCACACCTCCTCTGCAGTTTAAATGTTGGCTACACGTGGAGCTTATGACAGACAGACAGAGTTTCGTATCCGATGAGGAGGCTTGGCTTTTTGTTTGAGTCTGCATTGAAACTAACTCCAAAGTAAATACTGTTTCCACCTTCCCACTCTAGAGCTGTGCCTTTAAATACCTGCCCTCCAACACTTTTATGGTAAAAATAGAATTTTCCTGGGTGGACGAATGTACGACTACATCAAGTATTCTGTCTTCACATGAAAAGAAAAGCTGGAGTGGTGGGAAGCTCCCTCAGGACCAGACTGAGGCACATGCTAAATCTCTAACTGATAAACCCGCGTAGGTTTGGTGCAACATCCCAACACACACACATTTACATTAGCAGAACAAACTGAGGCTTGTGCAGGCGGCTCCAGTCGACTTTACTATGCAGCCCAGGCTAGAGGCAGATAACCGAAGGATGAGAGATTCTAAATCAGCCTGGAGAACATAAATAAGTGAGGCTGTGTGTGCTGGTGGTAATAAAATGGAGGGAGAAAGTGGGAAGAAGGGGGCAAAGGGGAGCTGAGGGAAAATGGAAAGAGGGCCGCTTCTGGGGTTTAGAAATAAAATGTTGAAAAGACAATGAAAAGCAGGAAACGAGTATTTCGTGGTACAGATGGATCAGTGTGACCACAGCACACGTTCACGTACGGTACAATCATCATCCATGATGCAGTAAACTGTGTGTGTTCCTTCTGCCGCTGCTTATTTAACCCTCAGCAGCGCAGAAGACCCTGTAATTACTGCCTCCACCCGCTTAGCCGACAGCAACGGGCGAGTGACGTGTTTGCTACGTGGCCCTGTGGAATGTTCCATTTTGGATGAAGCACTGAGTCCATAATCTGTACTTGGACGGTGTGTACATCCAAGATGTGGGCAAACATCTGAGCCTTTCTACATTCAGCACAATGTCACAGGGTGATGACCCAGGCTGTGCCTGACAAATTACGAGCTACTTCTTTCTTGTAGCTTTCATCATATTTTCTGTATGATAGGTTGATTTTTAAAATTCCTGTTACTAGACTTTTTGCTGAGAAAACAGCAGTATTATGCTTGTTTCTACGCGGTTTGTGTCGGTTGCCTGGTTTTTTAGTCTTTGTAGACTCACTGGACTCATGTAGGAACAACCCATAGGAACAAATTCTTTATGACAAGGCCAGACACAGTTTGCCCTCTGATTTCATAAGTGCCCTTTTTAACTTGCTATAATCCATATGTGCATTTCCTAAATATTTTTCAAAACCTTGTTAGATGATAAAAATCCATTGACAGTAACTGTACAAACAGTGAAACTTAAAACCCACAGTGTCAATTTTTAACTGTGTAGAAATTGGTTGGGGGGCATTAAGTGTGTGTGCGTGATTTCAATCTGGCTATAACTTATACAGGTTTATGCGGGTAAAACAAAGGTCATTCGAATCTGATAAGTGAGAGACCCCAACGTTCACCCAAACCGGATGTGGACACCTTCAAGTGAAAAGCCTGGGAGAGATTTTTCATTAGAAATCCAAGGCACTAGAAAAACACTGATCAGCTGCATGGTGTGTGTGCTGTAGGGCACAGGAAGTGTATCTCTGAAGAGAAGGAATAAAACGAGTGAAGGGAAATGTCACACGAGTGTCTGCTCTACGTGTAGATTCCGTTTGTGGTGAAGAACTGGGTTGAATTTGCTGTTACTCTCCGTGTTTCTGTTGCAGTGGCTTCCTCCTTTCTAATATTCACAGAGTGACTTCACTCTTTCTGTCTCAACCAGTTGACCCTTCCTCCCACTATCTGCATCCACACGTTCCATACAATCTTTGGCAAATATGACACATGCGCTCTCACACGTTTATCGTGTAACGCCTGCTCAGCCCCAACCTGTCCTCCCTCCCCCTGCTCTGCTTTGCCCTTACACCCACTCTGCATCAGTCACTATCTAACTACAATAAATTGGAATGCTGCAAACATTGTCCATTGTAACTTCTTGGTCAGAAGCCGCAAACACAAACCTTTATTAGTGAGGACGTCTCCACTCTGTGAGTCATATTGTGGATCATATTTCTGCCATATTCATGTTTTAGCTTTAACAGAAGCAGTTGTTTCTATCTTGTCATGGTTATTGGAGCCTACAGGCAGTGAACTCAGCAGGTACCAACACCACGGGCTTTCACAGCCTTTCTACTTGGCACAGACACTAACTGAACTTGTCTGTTTTTTGTGACTTGTCTAAACCTTCATCCTATCACTTTTTCGTTCATCGTTTTCAAAGACAAATCATCACTTGTGTTTCCTTCGCCTCTGTAAACTGAGGGGTCCCTCAGCAGATGGCTCAGGGCATCCATTTTGTTTGTTTGGAGAAGCACTTGGGCTTCTGTTAGAATTATAAAGAACCCCTGCCGAGCACCCCCCCCCCCCTCCACCACACACACACACACCCACACACTCACACACACTCTGGCTGTATGTCTCCACAGCTTTCCGCAAAATGTATGACTAATCTCCCAGTGGCCTATAGGGTGAAGGGGGGGGCGGCAAAGAGGGGGGAGGACATTTTCTAAGACGTGACGTCAGAACAGCCCATGTTTATAAGTAGTGAAGTGGTCTGATAATGGTTCTTAGACGTCTCACTTTAAACAGTCAGTTCCCTCTTTAACGTGAAGGGACAGCACTGACTTCAACGATAACCTTTATCGTGTTACAAAACATAAAAACATAACAGGCAATACTGGACACAGCTGTTCCCAGGGCGTCAAAAGGTGACGCACACGGAGCATCCGAAAGTAACGGCAAAAGCGTTACAACAGCACAATACGACAATCCGCTGGCGATACTGAGGTGTGAACAAAGACAACGTGAGGCAATGCAGGACCTTTGTATATTCTGAGCTAATAATCTTAGCTAAAAACTGGTCAAGGCAGATGGCCGCCCACCCTGAGCCTGGTTCTGCTGGAGGTTTCTTCCGTTAAAGGGAGTTTTTCCTCTCCACTGTTGCCTATAGTTGCTCAAGGGGGATTTGTTGGGTTTTCTCTAAATGTTTGTGTAGTCTTGACTTTATCATCTTAAGTGCCTGAGATGACCTTGTTGTAACTTGGCGACATATAAATAAAGTTGAATAGAATTAAAGAATTAAAAAATAAAAGTTATTTATATTATGCCAATAAACACATATGAGTGGATTCCATAAAATGCAGATATGATTGCAGGAATTGAGTAAAGAGAATGAAGGATGCAGCGGGAATGAGCAAAGCAAAGGAAACGCGAGGAGTTGGGAGCGAATACTTACTGAGCACGTAGAGGGAGAGAGCGAGGCCTGCCAAGCAGAAACCCTCAAAGAAGCGCAAGGTGCTGAACATGGTGACGTTTACAGAGAAGGCGACGCTCAGACCAAACATGAGCATGAGAAGCACGGAGAGAATCAACACCGGGTGTCGACCAAACCTTGCAAACAGAAAAAAGGACAGAGAGAGAAAGGCCCAGCTAAGTGTTTAGAGACTGTTACGAACAGAGAAAAGCAGCTCTTGATGTGCAGTGGGGTGAAAGGGGGGAGGGGGGTCAGTGGGTCAGTGGGCCAGGTCAGACCTGAGGCCTGCACATTTCTTTACTCTGTTCCCATGGTTACTGATCCCAGACACAATGCAAGGACTTTTTTCCCACGGTTTACAGACTGCAAACATGAGAGCAGTTAACTGAAGGGAATCACAGCTTCTCATAAAGAGTCTTTGGTGCTACTTTCTACTGAGGAAGTGACAGGAGACCGTGAGGACTGTGCAGTACCAAGACCGACCCGGATTAATCTGCCCACACTGAAATATGTCAAAAGGTTCGTTGCCATCAAACTTAGGACAGACATTTCCGATGCCCAAATAAATTCTACTCTGACTAGCAGCAAGCGTTTAAAGGATAAATTCACAAATATTTTCAAATCCCTCATAAAACACATTGACAGGGAAACTTTTCTGGCTGTGACCATTAAAGATCCCTCCAAAAGATGTTTCCTGTGTAACTGATCGTGGCCACAAAGTTCAGTCGGCGCAAGCGCGTAATAAACATCTTGTCATTATCTGATGACAATAACCTTGGGAGATTAATCAAATTACTTTCCTTCCTGCTCAAGCTTTGGTCATTTTCTGATGATGATTTCAGATGCTTAAAAACAAGAATGAATCTCCTCTACAAGTCTATAATAGTCCATAAACTACAAATAAAACAGCAGAGATGTGATGATGGAAATTGGGAGCAACTGTGGGTAGTATTTGGAATGAAGAAACCTGTCACCCCGTGGATCCGTGTCTGACTGAAGTGGGTTTTTTTAACTTTCGTCTGCTGCACGGATGAACACGGAACTGATCATTGTTGAGTGTGTTTGGGCATTGTTGAAAATACAATGAATTCCAAAAATGACCAGAGTTATCCTTATATAAGCTTTAGGTCCTCATTACAATAGATTCCTGTAGAGTAAAGAAAGGGCTTTAGACAGTATAACCGTGTCAGCCATCTTCCAGTGCAGATTAGAAAAACTGTGACTTTGTCCTTTAATTTGCCGGCATCACACTGAGTCACACAGGGACTTTGGGTTTCCTGATAACTGGCCTCCTTTCTGGGACTGCCAAATCCTTCAATTCTCTGCTGTGCAATGTCACATACTTTCCTGCTGCTCAATCTGGATAAAAGTGTGATGTGGGACAGTGGTCCTGTACCAGTTGGACCTGGCCACAGTATCTCCGCAGCCATGCTACCCTCCTTCCTATAACAGCACATTAAAGTCCGATTTCTCCTTCGCTGGCACTGGGAGTTCAGAATGCCGTTGACTAAATCCAGCACATTGAACCACAAAAGATCAATGTCATCCTCCCTTAACCGCCACATTAGCTAACCAACCTAAATACAAACCAAATCTCATTAGTGGCTTATTTGTCGGCTGCTCCCCCTCGGTCTCAGCTAAAGGTTCAGTAGGTTTTGTGGACGTCCTCTCATATGATTCTATTCTGAGCATCTCGTCCCGCGAATGTGTCAGATTCGAGGCTCTAAGGACAAGCTTGGTATGTTTGAATTTGGTCGTCTGTCGTCACCTTTGTTTTCTCTTCTACAGGTGTTTTGGTAAGCTGAGCTTTGGCTTTCTGACTCCTGGTTTTCCTCGATTTCTTCGTACCAGCGTTTGGTGAGTAGGACATGATCGTAACCTGCTCGACCCTCCAAATCTAAGGTCCAGGCTGTGATAGAGCAGAATGATCCAGCTAACGAACACATTGTAGAAAGGCACAAAAGAGTAAAGAAGGAGGGCTCGTACCAGTCAGCCATGACACCCATCACCAGGTAGCCAAATATGGAACCCACCAGCAAAGAGAACTTGGCAGTGTGCACCTTCCAGGCAGAGTCGCACACCAGCTTCCACTGAAAGGGAGACAAAAAAAGACAAGCGCAATGTTTAGAAAAGGCTCCCACATGACGTGAAGCAGCTGGGCAGCTTTAACCACCAGAAGTCGGTCAAACTCTGCTCACTCCGTGACTCACTGTGTCGATAATTCATGAAGGCAGATGAGTGTGCAGACATCAGGGGATGCTTTTGGAATATTCAAACGCAAACGTGTGTGTGTCTGTGTGGGGGTGTTGGACGTGTGGAATGTGGGCGTTCATCTATGATAAGAGAAATCGAAGGTTTTCGACTCGTCCCTGTAAGCACATGGGTCAGTGCACACACTGCTTCAGCATGTGAAACTCAGCCAAGGACGAGTGGTGCTCCGTGTCAGTGCACAGGCCCCCGAGTGTGTGCTGGAGCCCGGCCCAGCAGCTCGGCACCGTGTGGTAACAGAGTTGGTGTTTAACGGTGACTTACAAATGTCCCTGCTGAGTCTCCGGCTGTGCAGAGAGGAGCGAGCTGAAGGAGATGATCATTGGTTAGAGCTGATTGTGAAACAGCCAGAGGTGGTGACAGGACGCAGTCAGTAGGATGAGCACACACACACACACACGACAATTGAAATGATGGACCATGCAAAGGTCAACTTTTGCAAGTCTGTTGTCTAACTTGGATCCAAACAGAACCTTATTAAGACTTGTATGTTACACACATGCACATCTGGCCTCTCGTGACCTCTCCCGGTCTCATGTGAGACTGTGGGCATCAAATGGCCGCTGCACTGAAGCAAACCCGCCTTGTGGCACAGCGTCCTGTGGGTCTAAAGTCTCGAAAAGCAGTTGCTTTCAGACCCCCAGGAGACGTGACTACGGCGGCTCGCACGGAGGCCGGTGTGTGCGCTGCTCTGTTCGGACACGAGCGGGTGTGTTGGTTTTTGTTCGGAGCTCGCTCGTTACCTTGGTAACCACATTCTGACTGAGTCCCGTCTGCAGCTCCAGCTTCCACTCCTTGCAGGCGCACAGCGTGCCGCTCCCGTCGCCCCGTCCCTCCCCCGTGCCGTTGCCCTTGAGTTGCAGCGCGGGCGTCCCTCCGGCGGGGGGGAGCAACGTGGACGCCCCGGTCCAGTTGGTGTCGTTCGCGACGGGTTGCACGCACGTGCCATTAGGCTGCGCCAATAGGAAGTGATCCGAAAACTGGCTGAAGCCGATGAACAGCGCCGGTATCCAGGTCAGGACCACGAGCTGCTTCTGGTGCCTCCCGAAGCCCCCCAGAGACGGCAGGACGGAGCCGTCGATGTGCGGGAGCAGTCGCGGCGCCGGGGGCTCCAGCGACGCGAAGCCGTTTTCGGGCGGGTGGTCCTGCGCCTCCGGGCGGCCGGCTGCCATCGCGGCCGGCCACAAAGAGCAGCTGGGCGCAGCGGCGGGTGAAGCACGGCCCCCGCTCCGCTGCCGTGCGCGCACTTCGCGTTAAGCCCTTTGACACAAAGGAATCCCGGGGCGCGGACAAAAGCCGTGTGCAGCGAACAAGGAGTCCTTTCCAAAAATAGCGCGCTCCGGTGTGTGCGGGCGTCAAGTGGCACCGAATCACCGAGCAGTCGCCCTCATGGCGAGGGGGCTCGAAGCGGCCAGGGGGTGTCCGAGTGGAGGGGCCGTGTCAGGAGGAGAGGGCTGTGGAGAGGCTCCTGGAGCGGACTGGACTCGGACAGGCGGACATGCTCACCACCAGCACGGGCTTTATATTCCATGAGCACAGCAGGATCCATCCATGTGGAGCTGGACTGGGCCAGGCCCGCTGCTCCTATCAAAGTGGAATATGGAGCTACGTCCACAACGGGATCCACCGGACATCTGCTGCACCTTCATTCAGGAGCGCCACAGGTCTCGTACCTGTCCACACCGTGACCTCCAGGCTTTGTGCATCATCTAGCTCCTCAGGCCTGGGGTGTCCGCGCTCCCGGTCTCCTGGAGGCACCTGGATGAAGAGGCGATGCTCGGTTAGTCGCCGTCTAGTCAATGGGACGCGGTGCCAAAGCTGGGCTCGGAGAAGACACGAAGGGGGGGTAAACCCCGCCCACCCTCGGTCGCGCTATGCTCTGCGATTGGAGAGCCGTGGAAGGGGGGCTGCGTCTGTGACGGGCATCTGAGGCAACAATGCTGCTCTTTGTGCAGCGTCTCAGCGAGCGCGAAGCGCCGTGATCGTTCCCGGCGATTCCAGGTGATCGATTGGGGGGGGGAAATCAAGTGGCCGGACCGAGGTTTTTTTGTGAGGACGCTTCGTGATGATGCGCTCGTTGAACGTCCCACTGAGGTCGTTTGCGTCATAGGAGCTTCTTCATAACCGACAGCTTCAGCTGCTGGTGTGAGGAGACAATAGGACGAAGTCCGGGCTTTGTCCCGTTGTGCTGCCTGTCAGCCGCGAGGGGGCGTCGGATGCCGCTGAGCGTCCTTTAAACGGACCGTCACCCGGATTTTACGAGCCCCGCTGTGACAGGAGCAGCGCCGCGGGTGGTGGCGTCTTCAAGACGTGGAGCTGCTGCTTCCTCATGAGTCCGTGTGACCTTGACTTACACGGACACGTTGTGTCCTTCACTGGCCTGACACGGAGCCGGAGACCGGCTGACAGCTCGGGTTCCCCCCTCACTCATCTCTCACCTTCTTCCTTCCTGTCTCCTCTGCCTCCAGGATGGAGGAGTGTGTGTGTGTGTGTGTGACGCCTATGTCATCACACATTCCAGAGCTGCCTCACATATTCCTGGTGCTTGTCTGAAAAAGAGTGTGACCCCCAGCACATGTTCGCAATTTAAAGATAATGAAAAAGGTCCAAGTTAATTTCCACTGTCAACAATTGTTTAATTAAGAAACTAATAACTAAATCTGGGGAAGATTTATAGACGGTCACTTGCGACACACGAGGAGGCGTCCAACATTTTAGGAAAACGTCTAATTGCGTTTTTCAGGGTTGGAGGACAAGCCTGATATCCTGTGTGTGTGTTTATTTAGCTGCTTTATGATAAAGTCTGGAAGCAGAGGGGACATTCAGCAGCAAAAAATTAAATTCATACACATGTCAAAATGCAGTGACAGTGTCTGATTTAAAACTCAGCAGTTTCTGGATTTCGGTGCCACCTGCTGGAGCTTTGTAACAGGTATGATCCGGTGAAGACAAGAGTCCGGTCTGTGTGTGAGGCAGAGACAGGCAGGAAGAACCTTCTGGTCTTTTCCTTTGATTAGCGTTTAGCCACTAGGCCAAAGGAATCATATTTTCCCAAGCTCTCCATTTATGTGATGACTGAATTTATAGCCCACACACTCATAAATACACAGCATTTTTTGAAATGTCCCCAAGTTAGTACAAAGTTTGGACTTAAACTTGCTGGAAGCTGGAATCAGTAAGTCGTCGCCACACGCTCTCTGGACACAAGCATGAGCTTCTCCAGCCTCCATCGCGTTTGCTGATCATGCCTCAGTCCTGCTTAACTTAATCTTTCTCTATGTGCTTTTGTTCTATTTTCCTGTACTAGTCACATTACTCCCTCATTCCTTTACTCACTACTGCACCGGATCAGCAAGTCAAATTTGCACGTTTGGTGTGTGAAACTTTTCTGATGAGAAACCACATTTTTAAAAATATAAAACTGAAGTGACTTGAGAGACGCTGTCCCCTGTCAGAGCTGCAGTGAAAGAGCCGCTGTGGACACAGAGAGGAGGTGGCGCAGCATCGTTTGCCTCCATGAGAGCAGTGACCCACATTGGTTCAGGTGTCATGTGACAGATCCCTCCCCTCCATTCACCTCCCCTCTCCCCGGCTCTGCCTTCATTCCCCCAGGAGACATATCCAATTCACCCGACTCTGCAGCAGCTGGTGAACCTAGCGTCCTGCTCTGTGCAGCCTGAGGTCAGGAGAGACGCGTTAGAATTCACAACAGCTTCTGTACTTGCACATTTTATAAACAGTAGATCACTTTACACAAACTGTGTGTCGGCAGTTTTAGTGCTGGTCGCATAAACTTGAGCACGTCTGGGCCTCTGTCCACGTTTGCTGCAAACGCCTCTTGTCTTTTCCTATCAGCTCATTCTCTGCGTCACACCTGCACCAGTGCAAATCCATGACAAAGATTAGTTTCTGTTTTCTCCTCGCTCTGCATGAATCAGTGCTAGTTTTGTAATTTATAGCTGTCAAATAAAAGTCAGGACTCCTCTCTTTATACGACTGTGTGTGTGTGTCAGCACGTATTTCACTTTCCAGCCCCACCCTACCTCCACCCTGCACCGCAGAGTCAGTCTCACCACATTCAAAGTCTTCGCAAATAGTCTGAGTGTATACAAAATGAGTCAAACTGGCAAATCCGTCTACTCTCAACCTGTGCACTAATTAAAGTGGAAACAAAAGAATCATTCACGACTCACAATAAGTGAGTGCAGATTACTCTGTGGATCTGTGTCCGCACTGAAATATTGATATGGTGTATTTAACTAAGCTGTGTGTCCAGCAAACCCTATTTGTAGCCGCTAATCTAAACTTTAAAACCATTAGACATCAGCTGAAAGTGAAAGCTAAATAGATTTGATGAGATATTCACAGGAGATTTAGAGACAGCGAACAGATTCAGTGGTGGTTATTATTATCATAAGAAATGCCTCTAAACAAATCTGACATGCTGTGGTTTTCTTCCACATCCAGGTTTGTCACGGCTTTGAGAGCAGGTGCAGTTTTTTATTTTCTTGCACAAAAAGTAAAAAATGTTTCAAAGTAAATCATTTAAATTTGGATTGTAAGAAAATCGATGTTTATACACCCAACGTGCAGCTGAACTGTGTCGAGAAAAAAGAGTCAAAGGGTAAAAACAGGAGAATTAACATGGTAACGGGTTGTCCTGACTGCTTCATATTTAACAGACAAGAGAGACAGATACGGATCTATTAATGCTACAAAAACGGTTTTCCTGTAGTGTAAAAAACAATTTCATTTTGTTGGTCCTTTTACCTTTTATCATTCAGTATGGGCCTGCAGGCATGGACGTTAAGGCTGCGTCCGTGCACGAGCATATATGTGCAGTAATGAACCTGACAGGTGATTTGGACATTTATTTAGCGTTAAGCATGTGAACTACAAGAACCACGACACAGTGTTCATTATTTGACATATAAAGTGATCCGTCAGGGGTCGTGATCACACATGGACAGTTTCATGTTCCTCATTTCCTGGAAGATCTGTGTTTACTGAGAACAAAGCTCAACCACAGGTCACACCCTGAACACCAGCTACTCCAACCGTTACTCATCCTCACTGTTAATCCCTCTGCTTAATGACTGAAAACTTTCCCCCTGCACACACACACACACACACACACACACACACACACACACACATGCCTCGCAGTCTGAAGATGAACCTGACTGGATGTAGCGGTGGCACTAGAGTCACACTGTCACCCTGACTGTCACCCTGAGAGGGGACGAGCTGCCTGCACTTGCAGCTGTGTGGTCCGCAGACATGAAGTGGTGGCTGTGTGTGACCAGACAATAGCGTTAATAACATCACTCCTCCCTAGATTCTTTCAAATCATGGGTGTGTTCACGGGCGTGGAGCCTGTACTCATCCAGGTGTTTCCCTCAGCTCATCTGTGCAAGCAAAGGCTGGGAGCAGTTAAACCCAAAAGTGATTCATTCCAACTGCTTTTGGAGAAGCTGAGAGACGAAAGGAAGTCGGTGCAGAGGCATTAGTGGTGCTGGGTTCTGTGCCCGCTGCTGGGCACTACACTCATCAAGGCAGGAAGTGCAGCACGTTCAGAAAGGCGGTGTAAATGTACAGGAGGTTGAATGCTTGGTTCGGACTCCACCAGCTCCAGAGAAGAATAACTAGCACTGATAATTTGTTCCCCTTCCTCACAGCTGAGCATGTGCCCAGTGGTCTGAGACAATACGACAATGACAAGTGTTTCTGCAGTAAAAAATATATACGTAAAAGTCTGAAGCACTCAGTGAGAACGTTTTCTTAAATTTTGACTTTTCTGTGGTTTTATAATATTTCAATGGATGAGAAATGGAAGTTTGAACAGCATTTATCAAAGAGGGATTTAAGCTCAGTTCTGGAAGTGATCAGGTGTCAGTGAAGAGCGATAAAACCACTGTCACCGCCACCGTCTGTCTTTAGTCCTGCTGCAGTGTTCTGGACGAGTTGAGGGACCGAGAGATAAAGACGCCCGAAGATGAAGACGTTGAAATAAGTTTGGAAAGGATGCAGATCTTGGCACTTTCAGTCAGCATGGATGCTGAGTTTTAGTGCTGCGCAGAATATCACACACATAATTTTCCAGCATCTGCACACACACACCTACGCACACACAGAGTGTAATATGCCTGACAATCTTAGAAACTCATTAAAATATACAAGCCCTGTCCTGTATCAGGAATGAAAGCAGAAGGCAGAGGGTGGGAACATCGGGACTACACCCCAGACACACCCTGGAATGACTGAACTTATTCAGCCAGATGACAAGATAGATTCTCTCTCACACACACACACACACACACACACACACGGGGCTGAAAGGCCTTTGTGCAGCTTTCTGAGCTCCTGACTCAACAGCCTCCACTTTCTTTCAGTGTTTTACCTGAAGTATCATTCAGCCAGTGAAACACTCTCCTGCAGCCTCAGAGTTAAAACTTGGTACAAAGTGAAACCACAACTTTCACCACTGCAAATTACATTTCAAAGTGCAGCTTCCAAAAAAAAAAAAAAAAAAAAAAAGAGCAGCACCGGAATGCACTTTTGGCAAAAAGGTGTGTGTGAGTTTATGCACAGGCAAAGGCGTGTTCTTAAAGTCATTTGCCAGGGGGAATAACGTGACAGCAAGGTGGGACGCTTTTACCCTGAGAAAAATGTTTTGCAGTTTATTACTTTAATGAAACTCCACTTCAAATACAAAGACAGAGTCTGCGAGTGGAGCCGCTGGATTCATCGTTGTGTCCCAAAAATATGACAGGCTAAATTCCTCTGCACCCTCGTCGTCACAGAGTCTGCAATTAAGGCCGAGCTGATGGAAAACAACTGTTCGCAATCAATCATGAGTAGCAAACAAACTGTGGAGGAGCTCCCTGCTCCCACTTTCTCCTCCATGCAAACACACACGTGCCACATTCCTCAGCGGCTGCAGAGTTTGTTGGGGGGACTGCCGGGCCTCTGCAGATATAAACTGATACGAAAGCTCTCAGGACTGACTTTGGTGGACTGATGGGTCAGAGTCAGAGGAGACATTGGCCCTCAGGCCTGCTCCTGCTGTGTACAGGCATGCCGTCAAGTGGAAGGCATGATTGGTCTTGATCCCACTGTAAAACCCCCAACAGGATATATCTCTGATGTTATATCATTTGTGTAGTGAGATCGCTTTATTTTTCTTCTCTTTATTTCTCTTCTTCCTTTGGCAAATGTCTCATTGTTCCGGACAAAAGAGCGTTTGATCTCCTGAGAACGAGTCTGATAAAAAGGCTCAGTTATGTAACTGACTGGGGCTCTATGCAGGCATGATTCTTTACCAGTCAGCACAGCATCAACAGTGACCTGTCCTCTGGAGACACAGATTTCTGTCCCCGGGTTTCATGGCTATCAGAGCCGTGTTTCCATGTCTGGAGACAAGCAGGTAGCCGTGGTTAAAAAAAAAACGACTGATTGAACCTTCGGCAGCAATAACCTCAAAAATGTTAGTCCTGCCCATGTGGATGAGATGTGAACAAAGACCGGGAGGAATTCTGGACCTTTCTTCCTGAAACAACTGCTTCAGCGCAGCCATAATCTTAGGACACGCGGTGTGAACGGCTCTTCAGGCCATTTCACAGCATCTCTACTGGTCTGACGTCCGGGCTCTGACTGGCCCACTCTCGAAGCTTCTTCTGAGCTTCAGCCACCCTTTGATTATCTGTCCACAGGACATTTTCCCTGCAGCGTTGTGCAGTGCTCAAACTTCAGACAGGCTGCAATCTTGTTTTAGGAAGAGTAATGTCTTCCTCGTGTCTGTCCGGGGTTTTGGTTACCTTCTCAAAAGAGATGTTACCAACTCCACCAGCTGTGACTTCAGGGTTCTTTGTGTCTCGTTGAGCCTCACAGAGCATTCCGTGTGGTCGTCTTAGCTGGGTCACCACTTCTATGGGGCGTAGCCACAGTATTGAATCATTTCCATTTAAACACATATTGTCTATAAAAGAGGACTGATAAATAACCCAACTCTGCAGAAACTACACACCACAGAAGAACAACAGACGACAGCCGCTGGGATTGGTTGACTCTGTCCCGGAACTGCTGTCTACTACCTGTCACCTGGACATCATGATGTAATCTGCTTTGTTCATCGAACACCAATTTAATACTGCAGCAGTCTAAACGTCGAAGATTAAAGTAGCTTTAAGATGCACTTGTATGTCTGCTGAGAAGAGCTGAGACAGGGCGAGTTTGTGCCACTCTCACACGTCATGCTCATGGATGTTTCATACATGATAAAACAAGTGAGATATATAAGAGCCAACATAAGAGCTGCCGGGCTACAGTTTGTGGAATCTTTGGCCCTCAGGTACAGGGAACATTAGTGGTTTAAGGATGGAACCACCAAGTCACCAGGGACTGGATTTGTAGAGGGAACATGTGGTCTGCAGCTTCCCGCGTAGGACAGACTTAAAGATTACAGATGATTATGATCTTCATTGTGATGACAAACATGACAAACACGTGAGGTGTGAATCACTAAATCTTGTTTATCTTTTCCCTTTTATCCTCTTTAAATATTCCTCTAAGTGAGTGATGGCGAGAATGATAATGCAATTCAAACAAGTGTCACTTAAGAACAACGGCCAAACTTGTTTTTCCTGTGAGTTCCACCCACTGGCTGCAGGCAGGAGTGTGAATGTGTGCGGCATTATTCTTAGCCACACGAAGTGTGTGTCTGCTCAGCTCTGACGATGTGTAAAAACCTGCATTCAAACGTATTTCGGTTGGAAAAGGCCTGCTCATAGCACGTTCATCCAAAGCTAATGTGGCTTCTCTCTCAAACACCAGTGGCAGTGGCTGCCACGCAAGGTGCTCGCCTGACCCACTAGGGTTTCAGTGACATGAATGGGGATCAAACCACTGACCCTGTGGTCCGTGGATGAGCGCCTTACCAACAGCCTGTCCTGCTGAATGTATGATGCATGTCGATTTGGTTTTCGCCGCCTTAGCTTTCCCTTCCCAGACTTTGTTCGACTCCTCGCCTCAGATTTCCAAACACTTCAGGCTGTGACTTGACTCATCTCACTTTCCAAAATGTCCGCCGCTCGCGGAAGATTTCCGGTACGTCTATACAAAAACGTCCGGCTTTGCCTTCACTTGTGGCCAAGTTTCCAAATGGTCCTAAACTTTTTATTATGGCCGCTGTAAAAATTACGCACAGTTACACCATCACACACACTTTGTGCCTCCAGCACAGTTCGGGGCGGGCGGGGGGTTTGGGGAGTGGATTTGGGCTCAGCGGGTTTGGGCGGGACGCGGAGGTGTGGTCGGCCGCCTCCAAAAGCGATCGGTCGGGGCCGTCCTCCGCAGTCTGCAGGGAAGCCACCTGCTGCGCCCATCCTCGGCCCGCGGAGTCGCTCTGGCTGCCGTTTCCTGGTCACCATGAGCCTGTACGGGTCTCAGCAGAACCTGAACCGCAGGGCCGGGTCCAAAAGTGACTTGACCGGCGGGGGGACCTACCATTACTCACGGAGCGAGGTTGTGCACGGAGGCGGTAATGGATACGAGCCCTACATGGACGGGTACAAAACCTACAGCTTTTCAAAGTCCTCTATGGGAGGCATGGGGGGAGGCGTGGGGGGAGGCGGGATGATGAGCGGAACCCTGAGCGGAACCCTGAGCGGAACCCTGAGCGGAAGGGGCGGCGGCGGCGGCGGCGGCGGCGGGATGATGAGCGGAACGCTGAGCGGCGGCGGGGCAGGAATGAGGTGTGTGTCCCATTCTCTTAGTGCAGTTTGTGTTCACTCGTGCCTGTCTCCCCGGACCCAGCGTAATCTGAAGAGCCCGGTCCGTAAAATATTGATCACCCCAGGCCGTCGTATCCCGGCGTTAAACCCAGAGTAGAACCAGGCCTGACACACCAAATGCATGATGGTGTTTGCAGCCATTCTAGTGACAGGGAAGTTCTTTTGTCTGTGTGGGTCAGAGTCACACACAGCGAAGTAAAGCTGCTCCTGGTTTACACCGGAGTCTCCAGCAGCCGGGCCTCACAGTGAAGGTCAGGGGACACAGTGGGGACAAAGCTGCCTGGTTCCCATTATCACCCAGAGAGGAACTGTGTGGTCACACACTGCTGGACTTTAGGGCAAGAGAGCTGAGATCGGGAAGAGGTTTGTGGCTCCAGTAACCCGACTGTTGTGCCTAGGAAAAAACCAGCATTAGTTCAGCAGCTACTGGAGCTCGACCGGGCTAAAAGTGGCCTGGTACTAGCCAGCAGCAGCAGCAGAGGCGTGCTTCTCGTCAGGCTCTGAGGAATGACGAGCAGCCAGATAAGACGTCAAATATTCAGTGTTCGTAGCCGTTTTCAGGGGATCTCTCCTTATTCCCACACAGGTGACACAAAACTGAAGTTCAGAGGAACCGTAAATGTGCAGGACTTTGTGCAGAAGCAGCGTCTCCACTTTAGAGTTGATCCAAAGAGACAATCTATGATTTAAAAAAACGCAGAGCAGCTAACGGAAAGTGTCCAACAAACTACGTTTCTGGGTTTGAAAGTGACACCGTGATCTTCTTGTCAGGTGCAAAAGCTGAGGTGGTTAATGAGCTACAGCTCGGGAGCTAGAGCTGTCGCCTGACAAGCCCAGGGTTGTTGGTTCCATTCCCTGCAGCTCCTGTCACATGTCAGACACTGATCGCTCCTGTTAAGTGTAGGCCACCTGCAGCAGCTCAAACACTGTCGTGTGAGTGAGACTGTAAATGTTGTAGGTACCAGTGAAGGTCGAAAAGTGTAAACCTACATTTGACTTGTTGATGAAGGTGATTATTTCAGGCGTGTAGAGATTCTGAGGACACATGGGGACGTTTGGAATTTTCTTTCTGGCCTTTTCTGCTCACTCCACACACCTGCCAGAGTGTCTCATGCTATTTAAAAATGTGTTTGTTTGGTCCAACTCACCCCCCCCCCCCCCCCAGAGAGGGGAAGTTCATTAGCTGTTGTTCAAATAGTAAAAAACAATTCCGTATGTTTAATGCATTAGATATTTGCGTGAGCACAGTGACACAGATGAATGTTAATCGGATCAGAATCAGAGATCTGTTTATTTCCAGGCACAGTTAAGAACACTTAAAGGTTCGAGGAATTTGTCTTGGAGTCAGGTGCAAACACAAAATCTACCGAACTGACGCAATATGAAAAATGTACAGAAGTAGTATAATACAATAAAAGTAAGATAGGTGACTGTGCAATGTGAGATTGTATTACAACTTAAGGAACAACGGCAGTTGTTCCAGAATGCAGGGCATTTCAAACCACGCTGGTAACAGAAGGTTTGTCTGCACACAATCGTTGATAAATTAAATGGAGATGAAGCCTTGGGGGGAGTCAAAGCAAAGGGAGCAGGAATTTCAGGTTGTAACCTAAACCCCAAAGCTATGAAACATGAAAGAAGGTCTGAGGAGGGGACAAGTCATTGTCAGAGGTCACACAGTGAAACAGACGAGCAGCTGAACATTGACGCTCTTTATGGACTGGTTTTCTCTGCTGCCCCCTGCAGTGCCTCCACCCTCGCCGTCCACCAGAAGTCCGTGTTCCTGCACAACCAATTCCAGGAGGACCTGAAGAAAGCGGAGTATGCCCTTCAATCTGTGAGTCCCGTTCTCTCCTCCCACACTCTAACTAGAAAAGCCCGTCTGTGTCAAAGCCCGTTCGCTGGGAAAAGCTTCAGGTTGCAGTGTCTCTTCTGTTGCCAGGAAGGTGCAGACAGAATGACACAAATGGCATCTGGTTGTAATTCGAGGGCACCACAACATGTAACTGAAACCAGGCGGATGGTGACAGCTGGTTGTTTATGTCTCTGTTGGATCTGCGTTTGGAGCCACGCCGCCACTGTCATTGAATCCACCAGTAGATTTAGATTGTCAGAGCCGGCGCTGAGACACACAAACGCCTCTGCAGCTTCACGTTGAGCAACTGCTTGTGAAGAATTTGTTTTTCTCCAAATTCCACCAGCAGTGAAGAGATCATCGTTGTACGTTTGAGTGACGGGGCCTATGATTTATTGTCCTGTTGACTTGCTTTGCTGCCTTTGAGTGCTCCTCATAACTGTGGCTCGTGTTGAGTGGAATGTGTGAAATACTGAAAATCACTTCCACTGGGTATTTTTACAGTAATAAGACTTAATTCCGCCCCTGCAAACTATCGATTAAAAAAAAAACATTTTTCCAACTTCATAGAGAAGGTTTTGCAAACCATAGTGTTTTTAAAAACGGTGAAGGAACCAGAAGTGCTGCACACTGTAGGTCACTTTTTGTGCTTTATTTAATTTACCTTAAACTTTTTGATTGATAAATAAACAAAAAAGTGACATGGCACAGGACACTGAACTTGCTTCTTTTGGTTCTAGTTTGACTCGTACATGTAACTCATGGAACAAAACTTCCCTCTGACTTCCCTACATTACAATATCCCTGGACTACTAGCTGCAAAAAGCACACGCTATGATGTTTATGATCGCGGTTTTCCAAAAATGCAACAAATGACATCAACTGAACTGCTAATGATGACTAGGTGATAATTGGGTGATGTTATCTGGAAGGGTTTTCAGCTGGAGAAATATTGGTCAGAGGGATGTATTAATTTACATTTGCACACTAAACTAAAGCTATAGAAAGCAAGCTGGAAATTGAAAATCTCTCACACACACACACACACACACACACACACACACACACACACACACCTGAACTAAAATAAGAAAATTCAGTACACATTGAAAATATGTGACGGTTAGTTTTTCTTTTTGTGCTCAAGACAACTGTTTATAGGCAGCCATTCATATTCTAACTTTTTTAGGATTAAAAAAATGTTAGATTGTTGTATAAAAATGTATATTATTTCCGTGAAGCCAGAAATACTTTACAGGAAACCTTTTTAGTTTTTTCAATTTTAAACAACACTGTTACTTGTTTTAAACTTGTTTTACTTGAAATATCTTCCAGAGCTGTTTGTGGAGTGTTGTCAAAGTTTCCCATGTGCTCAGACACACTGAACAGCTCGGCCCGGTGCAGAGAGTTGATTCTAAAAGGTTTTTAAGTGAGGTTCTGCCTTCTAGTCCGTTTGAAGAATTTCAAATATTTCTGCTTGATTAGTAACTTTGACAGCTTCAGTTTGTTGTAATTCCATCATGATCAATAACTGAAGGGATGTGCAGAGCGTAGTGGAGCAGGGAGGAGCTCATTAAATGCTGTTGCAAGCTTACATTAACACAGCAGCTTTGACACCAGTGCAAACACTCACATAAGCAGCACCTTCATCACATCCCAAACATTTTCCTGTGCAGCTCTTCCAATGTTGTGTTTATGACTTGCAGGGCAATGCCTCAGGTGATGGTGAGCACTTCATGTCAATGGCAAAACAGACCATCGAGCAGATGAAGAGCTGTGCGTTAGATCTGAGACATCTGGGACAGCCCAGTGATAACATACTGAGGATGTAAGGAAGATTTCCCGTTCACTTCCCCTCTCCCATCTGTTGTCCAACCTATGCAAATTCAAAGCTTGTCATAATTTATTTCCTCCTGATCTATAGGGTTGAGATGTGTAAAGACCAGCTGAAGGGGGTCCACATGGCCTACACAGGCAGTCTGCAGAGGAGGAGGAGCACCAGAGGGAGCACTGGAGCCTGGGAGGAACCCGGAAGGAGCTTTCATGATGCTTTTGCCTGGATCGCACAGCAGAAGGTGTGTACACACACACACACACACCCTGACCCTGGCACCCAGGATTTGTGTTTAAGTGGTGAATCCGCTTGGGCTTTTTCTGCTTCGCAACACTGTGTCGTTGATTCAGTTTTTGTGTTTCTGTGTCAAGCGTCTGATTGAAACAGCACCCTGGGGAGATGATCCTGCAGCCATCGAGCAGCAGCTCCTCAGCCACCAGAAGTTCCACAGCTCCATCCAGAGGAGCCCAGAGGTGGACCGAGCCAAAGACGAGTTGGTGAGTTCAGCTCAAATAAACATTATGGTCTACAGGAGTGTGCACAATCAAGCTCTGCTGTGATGATCTGTGTGATAGGCAGGTTGGTGCTGGTGTGACACCACATACTGCACCTCTGCAGAGAACTGCACAGGCCTCAAGATGAGTTAATCACAGTGCTCACAATGGTAATGCTCAATCAGGTAATCAATCATTGTAAAGGAATGATGACTGCAGAGGTCCAATAGACCCTAGCTGGCAGATGTTACAAGGCTTTTGACATTTAAAAGAGCTCCATTAAAAGACACAACAAAGACGAGAGAACAACCACGAAGGATGCAAAGCATCTCACAAACAAAATGGTGACCTAAAACGTTTGAAAAGGTTTGTCTCGTAATACAAAAAAAAGGATGTAAACTCAAACATTACCAAAAATCTACACACAATGACCAACAACAGACACAATATGAGTAAAAATGACCAAAAAGACTGGGTCCCTTCTTCTGTCTGTCCTCAGGGGTCCATTTTCACAATATCTGTGGGAGGGAAATTTACTTTTTTTTGCCTTTTTGTTTTTTAAGGTTAAGGTGTCTTGCTGCTGTCACCCTTTGAAATTGAAGGGACGAATATCCTCCAACGATTTCTCTACTTATTTCAGTCATTACCCATCAAAATACCTGAGAATCAACTTAGAATATAGGACAAAGTTGTCTCAGGATTTATAAGGAATGGTCAAAGGCCAAGAATCAAATTTGAAACCTTACAACTTGGGAAACATGAAGGGGGTGTGGGATACCAAATCTTATGGAATCTTTTTATGCAGCGCAAATTAGACCTGTAGCTTGCTGGTGTGACAAAGATTGCACGGCTAAATGGAAAGATTCAGATCATTATACGCAAGGACTGGAAAATTCAGAGTTTCATTGGAGATGGAGATGAAACAGAAGAATGACTGAAACAGGTGAATGCTATCGCCCAATTTACACTGAAGATGTGGCTTCATATAGTATGGAAATATAAACTAGAGACCGACCTCAGACTGTATCGATGGGCCGCTTATGACAAACTTTTTATTCCAAATAGTCGTGACCATCAGTTTAAACAATGAATACAGGGGGAATAACATCCCGGTGTACAGCGAACTTCATGGAGACAAAATTATACATTGTGCCACCAGGACCACTTCAGATATTTGCAGCTAAGGGATATTAATGAGAGGGAATCAAAGTCTAAAGTAAAAGTGGCTGTTTTATTTTCCTGCATGTTAACACAACATCTTGATTCTCCTCCCCTAGATGAAGAAAGGAGACAAAGCAAATCTTTACGCTCTGGATCAGGAATATGACAGTCTACAGGTGAGGACACTAATCAAAATATATATTTTTTAAAAATAAATGACATAAATGTTAATTAGTAGTTGTGTATATTTAAACGTACTCTGTTTTCTCTGGCCAGCAAATGTCGTTTGGTCGGACCCAGCAGCTGCGAGACCTCCAGCAGATCATCGAGGAAATATCCAGAGAGATCATGTGGGTGAATGACAGAGAGGAGGAGGAACTGGTGTTTGACTGGGGAGACAAGAACATCGAGCAGTACATCCCCAAGAAGCAGGAGAGCTACTCGGTGAGTAAAACATGCACAGCTGCTTGTTGAAGAACACCTTCATTCGATGCCACAAAACCTCACATATTTAAATTCACTTAAGAGCTTCAGTGGAGCCAATTACCAGTGTTGAGTTAGATTTTGGCAGCTGCATGTGGTCATGCATTCCGAGCGAAGCCTCAGAGCTTTCCTTCAGGCTGGAGCCTGAGGTTTTTCTGTTCCCAGCAAATACTAAATGTCTTCCTGTGCAATAGAAACTCATGAGCGCCCTGGAGGAGAAGGAGAAGGACCTGAACAAACTGAAAACCAAAGTGGACGTGCTCCTGAAGAACAAGCACCCAGCTTCAGAAAAGATTGAGGTATGGTCCGATCTACATGTCATGTCACACGTCACATGTAGGTTGTAGTGAATTTTGTCTGTCTTTGCCAGGCTTACCAAGACACCCTGCAGACACAGTGGAGTTGGCTCCTTCAGATCAGTAAATGCATCGACGTTCATCTGAAGGAAAATGCAGCTTACAACCAGGTAACCGGATATGCTACTGTGCTGATAATCATAGACACATAGACGTTCTCCTTAGTGTGTGTTGCTTGCTGCGCTGCCCCCAAGTGGCTAAAACAAGGCTTGACAGTGCAGGTTGCAGATTTCATGTCCTACAGGTCTGACACTAAAAGGGACCAAAGGGACCTTGTGATGAGTTCTGTCTTGATTGTGTGATTTGTGTTGTACCAGTTCTTTAGAGAGGGCAATGAGACCTACAAAATCCTACAGAAGGAACATGAGATGGTTCGCAAGAAGTTCACGTGTGACAAGGACACTTCTCTGGATGACCTGCTGCGGGTCCTAAACGATCTGGAGGTATGAACCTGTCGGATCCACTTGTCCTTATTAAAAGAGCATGAAGTCAGCAGATATTGTTTGATTGTAGTCCACAAGTCAATAAACTAAATTGACCTGCAAGTTGGCTGGTCTGGGGCGTCTAGGAATTTTTTTGCATTATCAGGTGGTTTTTGCAGAGTCTTTACATGAAGAATGAGCTTTTAGAAATTGTTAGAACCTCTCAACATCAAATTAAAATTCAAACAAGGATTTAGTCTTTAACAAGTGGGGCGAAGCAGAGAAACGGTAATGCTGTAAAATCGTACCATTCCCTCCCCCCTGACCTGTTCAATTATTCTAAAGTTTTTATCATTTCAATATATCTCCAGCGGGAGAAGGACAGGATTTTGGAAAACAAGAGGCAGGTTCAACATCTGACAAATAAGGCAAAGAGCATTGTGAGACTGAAACCACGAAACCCGGAAGAGAAAAGCAGCAGCCCAGTCATCGTCAAAGCTCTGTGTGACTTCAAACAGGACCAGGTCAGGTTCCAGAAGATCAGAGACTTACAGTGGCTGTAAAACACTGTGGCTCTTAATAAAACGTGTTCTTATTGTGTTTTACAGAAGGTGATTTGTAAGGACAATGAGGCCATCTTAAAGGACAACAGTCAGCGGAGCAAGTGGCAGGTGACCGGCCCAGGAGGACTAGACATGTTGATCCCCTCTGTTTGCCTGATTGTGCCACCTCCCAATCCACTCAGCATCAGCATGGCCAACAAGTACGAATATTTTGTTTGTGTCCTTTAATGTGATCATTGTCTCACACTTTGGGTCAAAGCTGCATGTGTAGTTTGTGGCTGTGAGCAGATTCATAAAGCTTCCATTTTATCTGTGTGTTGTTAAAAGGAACGAGCAGTACTACGAGGCCATCCTGTCTATCTGGAATCAGCTCTTTATCAATGTGAAGAGTCTCATCGCCTGGCAGTACTGTCTGTTGGATATCAAACGCATCAACTCGCTAACTATCTCCATGGTAAGTGCTGATCAGTCTTCGAGCTCAAGGATGACTTTATTCTAGGAGCTCAACATGTAAAAGGTGAAGCTTCTAAAATCTGTAGGAAGACAAAAGCTAGTTAACTATGTTTCGGTCATCAAGTCAAAGACATTTAATGAGCGATGATAGTTATATTCTTATTAACCCTCTGGGGTCTAGGTTATAGCTGGTCATCTTTGAATACTTTTGATTTCAGCTTTATATTTTACCCTAAATCTGTGCCCATATTTAGCACAAACTCACCTGTGTCACAGTTGTTATCCATTTTTTTAATCCATCGACTAATTGTCTATTTTTGCATGAACATACACAGTACATGCTGTGTACTGTAGCTAAGATCACTCCATTCCTAAACCTGCTCAGTTCAGCTAGAGTAAAACATTCAAGACCAAAGTCAGACTTTCAAGCTAATACAGCATCTCTGTCTCTACAATGACAAATTCCAAAACTCACCCAATAATGAAAATGTTCCACATACGATGGACTGTATTTAAATAAAGTGTATTTATTCCTTTTTATCTTGCGTGAAAGCATGTCCTTCGCCTGATGGTATTTAGCCCCTTTTAACCATGATGTACATGCGTGTTCAGCTGGCCCAGATGCGTCCTGAGGAGTACCGTCAGATTATCAAGAACCTGGAGATGCACTACGAGGAGTTCAAACTGGCCAGCCATGGCTCCCAGATGTTTGGTGATGACGACAAGAGAAGCATTGAGAGCCAGTTCACTGGAGCCCAGGCCCAGTATGACCAGCTGGTGGTGCAGCTGCCCACATACAGTCAGTAGTAAAAAAATACTGTGTGTATATTATCGCACACGCAAGTATTGTATAAATAAAGGATGTTGTTGGCTTCTCTTTTGTTGCCTAAAGTGCAGAATAGTTGTTCAGCAGTGGGTGGTGGGCAGTCTCTACTATAATGCTTCTTTTAGATGTATTTCCTTCTCCAACTCCAAGATCCTATCTTGTGCTTACTCCCAGTTGTGCAACAGGAACAATTTGAAATGCAGCAAGCGGCACAGCTGCAGCACCAACAGCAGCTGATCATAATACAGCAGCAAGCTGCCGCCGAAGACGAGGCCAGAAGACTGGAAGAAGAAAGACAAAGGGTGGAGACGAGGAAAATAGTGGAGAGAAAAACGGAGGTGAAGAAAGAGGTGGCGAATAAGGAGCAGGCAATTAAGAAGGAAACGCTGAAAGTGACCAAATCAGAGTTGGGTAAGAAAAGGATGCCCTCCTCCTCCTCCTCGGTCCACTCTGCTTCCGCCTCCTCCTCCCGCGCATTATCGGAGCTGCATGTGCTCAGGCTGAAGCTCGAGGCTGTTGAGGGCTCGCTGGGTCAGCATGTTCACATTTGCCTCGGAGAAGATGGGGTGCACGACTGTGTCCTCAGGATCACTCAGTTAGAGGTAGACGGACAAAAAGGCGTGTTCCAGAAACATCTTACCGCAAATGCTTATTCAGCACAATAACGGACTCTGTGTATGTGTTTCTTTGTAGACTGTGCAGCATGACATTAACTCAATTCGTGACCTGTACATACGCCTGAGGGAGCAAATTTTGAAGGAGCTGGAGGGCATGGACGATTCGGACAAAGCAGAGTTCCTCCGTAGCGAGCTGGGGGTCATTAATCAAAAGCTGGAGAGTCTGGACAGCACCTCATCAGCTTACCTACTGCGGTATAGGACCCAACCCAACCCTTTGTTTTAGCTTAGGCTAAACAAAGCCACAGCTAACATGATTGAGATGGCTTATCATTACTGTACATTAAGGGGTCTTGTATTAGACCGTCAGCAGTTTATGGAACAGGTGTTGCACAAGGATCCCCTTAAACTTAGTTTAGACATAAAAAAAATCTCTTTCAAAACCTTTTTTCTGCAGATGACACCATCTTCTTCATCTGTTGTACCAGTTCTATCACAGTTGTCTGAAACATAGATGGCCTTCAATGACCTTTACAGCTTCTGATCAATTCCGAGCTCCGTTTCAGAGCTGTAGTTTTCACAGGTCAATTGTCTGCAGTAGAACAGCTTCATCTGAAACAACAGAAGCTTTAGCTGTTTCAGAGTTCACTTTCAGCAGAATTGTCAGACACTCTGAGCATTGAGTGTCTGACAAGACATCTTGTCGTATTTATCTTATTTCAAGTTTGCACATATCAACTGCAGTATAATTACATCTTATCTGTCTGAACTGAATACATCTTTCACTCGTTCATGTCTTTGTCTTTATCAGGCTGCAGGCTCTAAAGGAAATGCTGGAGAGTGTGGCACGAGTTGAGGACATAGTAAAAGTTCATGAAGCACGATTGACAGAGAAAGAAACCACCTCTCTGTCACCCAGTGAAGTGGAGGATTATATGTCGACTCTGAAGGTATTTCAGAAGCTGTGGTGTGTCACATTTACATTTACTTGGCATCAGCCCTCAGCAAGAGACTTGATTTTAGGTCACTTTAAATATCTATTACAACTAGAGAGAACGACAAATAATCTCTTGTGAAAAGTTCCCTATTGGAGCTCTTTCTGTCTCACCACTCAGCCTCATATCAACCTGCAATTCCAGTGCATGTTAGTGCGTGGCTCAATAGATGCATGTCAGGCTGAATTAAAAAAGCTGCTCTAATAATGCAGGCGTTTGCTTTTTTTATTGTACAAGTGATGTATGTTTTGACTGGTGTTGATGTATAGAAAACTAAAGCAGAGTTGGATCAGAAAAGGGACATCCTGGTCTCCATGGAGGAACATTTGGCTAAAGCAAGCCACTGGAACAGCCAGGTGGGTGGGCCCTTCCACAGGTGTGACATGATGCTGTCCAAATACACAGAACAAGTGGGACTGCTGTCAGACCGCTGGAGACGAATCCAAGAACAGATTGACACCAGGTATGCATGTCCCTTCTCTCTGAAAACTGACTTGAAACGGGACCAACTGTCCACAAAGTAGGAAGTTTAATTTTCAATCAGTTTCCCATGTCGAAAAAAGCTACAGAATGACATTTATGCCATTGAAATTTCATTTAATTCACTAGTATTTAATCCAGACTGAGAGTCGTTTGCTTTTGTGTTTTTTATTATTGCATTTTATAAATGTAATCTCGAGTTGATTATTTGAAGACAAGATAGGAAAATGAATTCATAATCCATATAAGGATTTGTAAACATCAAATTTTAAATATGTATAAAAGGGAAATCTCTCTGGGATGTTTCTCACATTTTCAACAGTGTCTGCAGAATAAAATACTGCTGTTCTGTCATTTGAGATTCTCTTTCTATGTACCCACCTCAGACTCCAGGATCTTCACTTGTATTTGCCTCAGCTGCAGCACTACAAGGAAACCAGCACCTCCATCTTTGGCTGGATTGATGCCACACGAAACAAGCAAGATGCCCTGCAGGCCACAAAGATACAGAGCATCCAAGCTCTGAAAGACCATATTACCAGCCAGAAGGTTTCCTGCTCAGCCTTACAATAATCAAGCTGCTTACTATGCTCAGATACTACAGTACTTCCATGTGTGTTAATTCACCTGACATCTGACATCTTTATGTTGTCCTCATCTCAAGGCGTTGAACACAGAAGTCAAATTAAAGAGGGACACAGTGGACAGTGTGCTAAAAAACAGTGAGACATGTGTGAATTCTATCAAGGTAAGGAAGTCCACATACAGCATATGCATCATTTTATTTTATCTTCCAGACTTTTTCAGTCTTTGGTCAAATCAGCAAAATTTTCTTCTCAAACAGTCAAATTCTTTTTCAGAATAACCAGGTAGCAGGCAGAAAAGTTCAAATGTCAACTTGGGTTTATTGACAAAAAAGGTCAAAACATGCAGACCGATTTTCAAACCTGGGCTGAAAACCTGTTAATGATGTTGCTTACATGTATTGTTTTCTAGCTTATACCATAACTTTTCTGAGGGGAGTTTAACCTTTTATTTCATGTATTCATATTTCATTCAAAGATTTGGCATCATTATTTTCAAATTGGTCAGGTTTTCGTTTTGTTTCCATTCATGAAGAGTTTAGTTATTTGACATAAATATCTCCAAACTATTCAATAGTACATAAAAAAACAATAATTTAAACATTAATACAACAACAGTAATCTCAGAACATTCCTCCTCTCTGATTTTGATGCGTCTGTCAAAAATCTGGTCCTTGTCCTAGAAAACCAGCTCAGTCCAGTTGTTTCTGGATCCACACTGACCTCTGCACAAAACGCTTCCCCTCAACCTTACCCTAAGTACAGTGGGCCACTTTTCTTCCCATAGCTCTAGCCTTGGCATGTAGGAAGCTAAATTTCTGTCCTAGGCACGAAGAACCACCTCAGGCCACTGCACTCGTACTTTTATACAATGATCCTTAGGCCAACAACCGTCAATAATACAGTGTATGCTCAAACAAAAATAACCCATGTTATTATTTTTTACCACACTTCCTGTCTGTTTCTACACAGGACTATGAAACAGACCTCGGTACCTACACATCTGGTTTAGAGACTTTGCTCAACATCCCCATCAAGAGGACAATGCTTAGATCCCCGACAATAGATCTTAATCAGGAGGTAAGTGCACTCAAGTTGCTTTGGGGATGTTGTGATCTACATATAATAAAATAATCTCAGATTTAGCATGGTAGGATTTGTTTTTTTATATTGCTGATCTCATATATTGTTGAGTCACTGAGTTTGCTGTGTTTTTGTCCCAGGCTACACAGTTACAGACCCGTTACATGGAATTGCTTACTCTGTCTGATGACTACTACAGATTCCTGGGAGAGCTGCTCAAAAATATGGAGGAGCTTAAGGTACTGATCCTGCATTTCATGCTTCCTTGAATATTTGCTTTCTTTCTACTTGATGATGTAATTTTTGTAGTGTATTTGTCACACTTTATAATGTGTTGTTGATTAATGGTACTATGGAAATTTGAGCATTTATCTGTGATAAATTATACTTGGCTCAATCTAGCTGTCATTAATTGGTTAACTAATTACAGGACTAAGCTGTTTTCAGCTGAAACCTTTAAAAATTGGAAACATGACCTGGTCTAATTAATTATTAATGCATGTTTAGAACTTTTGCTTTTTACTACACAAGTACTTAAAATGTACCTGATTTAACAGTGCACCTGCATTCACTTGGCTTCGTCTTGGTTCCAGATTCGCAACACCAGGATTGACCTGTTAGAGGAGGAGCTTTGTCAGCTGAAGGGGGATATCGAAGACCGCAATGCCAAGAACAAATCGTTGGAAGGCGCCGTTGCCCGTTACCAGCTGGAGCTGTCGCAGTCCAAGAACCAGCTGTTGTCCATGGAAGAGGTGAAGCGAAACACAGCGATGCAATGCAGTGCCACCAAGGAAAGCCTGGACAGCACCCAGGGCCAGTTGGCAGACCTCAGCGATCAGGTGACAAGACTCAACTACATGCTAGAGGAAGAAAAACGGAAGAGGAGGCTGGCAGAGGAGCGCTACACTCAGCAGCAAGAGGAGTATGAGTCGGTGCTGAGAAAGAGGCAGAAGGAGCTGGAGACAGTCAGCTGGTCAAAGGTGGAGGTGGAGAAGAGTGTGGCCAGTAAGGACCACGAGATCGATCAGCTGCGGCGGCAGCTGGCTGATGAAATGGCAAAGGTCAAGGAGCTACAGAAGGAAATCTCAAAGGTAAGGAGCCAATGCAGTGAGGAGATCACTAACTTAAAGCTGAGCCACGAATCCCAGATCCACTTCAGTCGCACAGACCTAGAGAGGCTGGCAGCTCAGAGGGAGGAGGATACAGCTGAACTCCAGCTGCAGTATGAAAGGATGGAAGCAGACAGAAGGAATCTGGAGGAGGAGCTCAGGAGGCTCAGGTTGTCTATATGCCAGACTGAAGAACAAAGAAAAAGGGCAGAAGAAGAAGCTCACAGCCAGCGAGCTCTCATCACAGAGGAAGGGCGCAGGAGGAGAGAATTGGAGTGTCAGGTGGAGGTGCTAATGAGGCAGAAAGACCAGGAAAGCAAAACGTATAGAGAAGAGCTGGCTGAGGCCATGAGGATCCTTCAGGAGAAGGGTGAGCGACTGGCTTATCTCAGCCACAGTTTAGAGGAGGAGACGCGAAGGAGAAAAACCACAGAGGAAGGGCAGGGTGTTCTCGAGCAGACAGTGGCTCAGCTACAGGTGAAACTCACTAATTCATCAATGGCTGTGACCAAGCTTAGGGACTGTGAGGAGGAGCTTCAGAAGATTTCTTTAGAGCTGGAGAGGGAGAGCATGGAGAAAAGCAGAGTAGAACAAAACACGAGCAGGTTACAGGGACGTATCAAGGACCTTCAGACTGTGAGAGATGGGCTGGAGAGCCAGGTGGAAAGTCTGAGGAAGGCTAACCAAGAGGAAGTGGCCAGAAGAAGGCAGGTAGAAACAGAGCTGGAAAGGACCACCATGAACTTGACGGAGTACACCAGCACCATCACTGCACTACGGCAGAGCCAGGAACAAGCCAGCACATCAGAAAAAAGAGGAGGAGAAGAGCGTCTCAGGTTGCAGGAGGAGCTTGAGAGCAGCTTGAGACAAAACGCAGCCTCTGCAGAGCACATTGCACAGCTGAGTGCCGAGCTGAAGGCACTGCAGCAACAATTACTCCAGGAGCAGGCTCGCATCAAAGAGGCAAACCTCAGGAATGAGGGTCTTTACAGAACTTTAGAGGAGAAGACAAAAACACTGAACGAAAGCTCTGCTGAGCTTGAACGGCTGAAGCAGATGACACACACCCAGACAAAGGACAGGCTTAGGCTTGAGGAAGAATTAAGGGCAGCGCGGCAGGAGAAAGAGGAAGTCTTGAAAAGCAAAAAGGGTAGTGATGATGAGCTCCTCTCCCAGATCACTGCCCTGGAGCTGCAGCTGCAGGCGAGTGAGCGCAGCAATGTAGACTACCGCAACCTGGTCTCAGAGCTCTCATCTGAAAGAGAGAAACTCAAGCGGGAGACTGAGAATATACAAAAGCAGACCATCGAGGTACCTTAGCACTTAGTCCTGGACTGCTCACCTTTCCAAATCAGTCCTAATGTGGAGCAGTCAAGTAACTATTGCTTTCTGTAGCTAAACCTTTGCTTGCATGCTGGATACATGCTCTAGATCCCCTGTAGATTCCTTCCATTTGGTAACAGATTTAAACACATCTGTATACTGTATGTGTTTAAATAAACTTGCATGTCAGTCACTTGCATGCAAGTGTGCCTCTCTGCCTGCTGCCCTCCCCAGCTCTGAGATTTGCGGACTGCATGCTTTTTTGCTTTGTCTTCTTTTTCCCAGAATGATCAACACAATCAGTGACATCACTACTGCCAACCATCTGCTCAAATATACCACAAAGAAAGTAGTAGCTAAATGGTTTTTATGATAGAATCAACATGAAACGCACTTAAAATATTCTCAATTTCCTATACAGACTGAGACACCTCGTCTTAAAAAAAAAAACAACTACTAAAATTGACAACAAGATGGTGCTAATCTATTGGCATTATCTATTTGTGTTCTGCAGATTTACAGGATGTAAACGGTACTATTTCCATGTGGGGCAAAGCATAGTTAAAATAAGTTAGAAACATTTTATGGTGAATATAGTTTCTTTGCATGTTTGGGAAGGTTGATGTTGCTTCGTGAAAAATCAATAGTACAGTTGAATAATAGTGTATAAGTTTTTAGATATGTATAATGTGAAGTAAACTGTGAATGGTTCATGATACATGGTACATTTATCAATGCGTCTTTTAGTTGACTAACTTTTTAACCTGATTTTGTTTCTCTTCTCCTTTCTTTTTCTGCAGACAACAACCATGATGCAATCCATTCAGTCCCAGTACAATGATGTGGTAAAGGAAAGAGATGATCTGTTGCTGAAATTGAAGTTGTCAGAAAAAGACAAAGATCGATTGCAAGCAGTGGAGGAGGAACTCAGTCGCATTAAGGTGTCTCTAGATTGTGAGCTCTGCAATAAGCAACGTCTGCAGGATGACAATGACAGGCTGAAGAATGATTTAAGTTACTGGAAGGACCAAAATGATAGCAAGCAAAAGCTGATTAGGCAATATGACACAGACAAGGAACATATGGAGAGAGAAAAGAGCTCTTTGAAAAGTGAGATTGAGAGGCTGATGAGGGAGCTCAGAGAACTTGAAGAGACTTATAAGAGTAGGCTGTCAGCCATCCAGAAAGAGAATCAAGAAATTGCCACTCTCAAACAAACAATGGAGATTGAGCTGTTGAAAGCCAGAGAGGCCCCAACCTTGGATACCTCCAGTCTGATTTTTGATGGGGTCCGCAAACCAGTAACAGCGAATGAATTGCTTGAATGCGGTGTACTTGAAAGGCCAACATTAAACCAACTTGTGAAGGGGCATAAGACTATCCCTGAAGTATCCCTTGACAAAAAAGTCAGTCTAAAAGGAACAGGCCCAATAGCTGGGGTTGTAATTGAAGGCCCAAAAGGCCCAGGGTCTATTACTGGTCCCCTATGCAAAATGACTTTGGCTGAGGCCAAGAAAGAGAATTTTCTACCACCAGATAGCGTCGATCTACTGCTAGATGCTCAGGCTGCCACAGGCCACATCATTGACCCCAGAACTAATCAGAAGTTGACAGTTGATGAAGCATGTATTCAAGGTGTAGTTGATGAACAGGACAGAGAGAGGTTGCTAGCAGCAGAGGCAGCAGCTGTTGGATACAGTGGCCCCAGCACAAACAAGCCCCTTTCAGTATTTCAAGCCATGAAGAAAGGACTGATTGACAAGAACACTACACTGAGACTGCTACAAGCCCAGGAGTCTGTTGGAGGAATTCTAGATCCCATACTCAGTGTGTTCCTACCTAAAGATACAGCCATTGCACGTGGTTTGTTGGATGATGACATATGTCGTGCCTTGAATCAGAGACCTGAGCTCTACTTGGACCCAGATAGTGAGGAAGGTGTAACCTATATGACAATGAAGAGGAGATGTAAGGTAGAGCCACACACAGGCCTTCTGCTTCTTCCTATCCCTGAGAAGGTAGATCCCTTCAAACTCCTCTTTGATGGTGTTCGGAAACCTGTCACAGCCACCCAGCTGCTGGATTGTGGTGTCCTGGACAGACCAACATTTAAAGATTTAGAAAAGGGAAAGAAAAATCTCCCAGAAGTCTCTATAGACAAAAACATCAATCTGAAGGGGACTGGACCCATTGCTGGGGTCATAGCAGGGAGTCAAGGCAAAATGTCTTTCTCAGAAGCCAAGAAACAAAACCTCCTATCTGATGATGCAGCAGATTTACTGCTGGAAGCTCAAGCTGCCACAGGTCACATTATTGACCCTGGGAACAATCAAAAGCTGATAGTGGAGGAGGCATGTGCAAGAGGGGTTGTGGATATTAAGGACCGAGACAATTTATTGGCAGCAGAGGCTGCTGCTGTGGGCTACAAGGATCCTAGCACCGCCAGGCCGCTCTCAGTGTTTGAGGCCATGAAGAAAGGAATAATTGACAGGAAGACTGGGCTTCGCCTGCTGCAGGCCAAGATGCTGTTGGAGGAATTCTTGATCCTAATCTCAGTGTGTTCCTTCCTAAAGACACAGCCATAAAGCGCAACCTTTTGGATGAAGACCTCTATCGTGCACTAAACCAGAGTCCTGGGTGTTACCTTGACCCAGACACTGAGCATGATGCCAGCTATGGAGCTTTAAAGAAAAGATGTAAAATAGAACCACACACCGGTCTGATACTATTGCCGATTACTGAGAGGCAAGACCCTTCCAAACTGATTTTTGAGGGTGTACGTAAGCCAGTAACAGCGCAGCAATTGCTTGATTGTGGTGTGCTGGACAAACCAACATTTAAAAAACTAGTCAAAGGGGAGAAAACTGTCCCAGAAGTGTCACTGGATAAGAAAGTCTTTTTGAAAGGAACGGGGCCAATTGCTGGTGTGGCAGCTGGAACATTATGGAAAATGTCTCTATCTGAGGCCAAGAAACAAATGCTCATGCCTGCAGAAAGTGCTGATTTGCTCCTGGATGCCCAGGCTGCCACAGGCCACATCATTGATCCTACAAATAACCAAAAGCTAACAGTAGACGAAGCATGTGCCAGAGGAGTGGTGGACATCAGGGATCGTGATAGACTTTTGGCAACAGAAGCTGCTGCTGTGGGCTACAAGGATCCTAGCACCACCAGGCCCCTTTCAGTGTTTGAGGCCATGAAGAAAGGAATAATTGACAGGAAGACTGGGCTTCGCCTGCTGCAGGCCCAAGATGCTGTTGGAGGAATTCTTGATCCTAATCTCAGTGTGTTCCTTCCAAAGACACAGCCATAAAGCGCAACCTTTTGGATGAAGACCTCTATCGTGCACTAAACCAGAGTCCTGGGTGTTACCTTGACCCAGACACTGAGCATGATGCCAGCTATGGAGCTTTAAAGAAAAGATGTAAAGTAGAACCACACACCGGTCTGATACTATTGCCGATTACTGAGAGGCAAGACCCTTCCAAACTGATTTTTGACGGTGTACGTAAGCCAGTCTCGGCACAACAGTTGTTAGAATGTGGTGTCCTTGACAAATCAACGTATAACCAACTAGCTAAAGGGCAGAAAACTGTCCCAGAAGTGTCAGTGGATAAGAAAGTCTTTCTTAATGGAACTGGATCAATTGCTGGTGTTGCATCTGGACCTTTAGGGAAAATGTCCTTTACAGAAGCAAAGAATTTGAAAATTATGTCCTCTGACAGTGCTGACATGCTACTGGTTGCCCAGGCTGCCACAGGCTATATTATAGACCCCAAAACTAATCAGAAACTAAC